>CM051266.1:345000-945000 GCA_027921565.1 Artemia sinica
GGTTTTTATAGAAAGCGTTGTCGTAGAAACTTCAAAAAAAGCTCATTCGATTGGAAATTCAAAGGGCTAGTGCCCTTTTTAATAGTCGAAAGTGATTGGAGGGCAACTAACCCCCCTCTCGAGCCCACCTTTTCCCAAAGACATCTAATCAAAATTTTGAGATAGCTATTTTGTTCAGCGTAGTTGAAAGTTCTGGAAATTAGGTCTTAGAGGATGACAGCCCCCCCCCCACATTCCTCAGGGCAAGGGTTGTAAGTTGTGCCCAGGGCCATATAAGATTTTTATTGAAAGCGTTGTCGTAGAAACTTCAAAAAGGGCTCGTTCGATAGGAAATTCAAATGGCTAGTGCCCTTTTTAATAGTCAAAAGTGATTGGAGGACAACTAACCCTCTCTCACGGCTACCTTTTCCCCAAACACATCCAATCAAAACTTTTAGATAGCCATTTTGTTCAACATAGTTGAAAGCTCTGGAAATTGTACCTTTGAGCAGGACAATCCCCCACAGTCTTCAGGGCAAGGGTTATAACCTACACCCTGGGGGCATATAAGGTTTTCATTGAAAGCTTTGTCGTAGAAACTTGAAAAAGAGCTCATTCGATTGGAAATTTAAAGGGCTAGTGCCATTTTTAATAATAGTCGAAAGGATTAGAGGGCAACTAAACCCCCCTCCCACGCCCACTATTTATCCAAACACATCCAATCAAAATTTTGAGATAGCCATTTTGTTCAACGTATTTTTAAGTTTTGGAAATAAGGTCTTTGAGGATGACAACCCCTGCCCCTCAGAGCCCTCAGGGCAAGGGTAACAAGTTATGCCCTGGGGGCATATAAGTTTTTTATTGAAAGCTTTGTCGTAGAAACTTGAAAAACGGTACATTCGACTGGAAATTCAAAGGGCTAGTACCCTTTTTAATAGTCGAAAGTGATTGGAGGACAACTAACCCCCTCTTACGGATTCCTTCTCCCCAAACACATCCAATCAAAATTTTAGATTGCCATTTTGTTCAACGTAGTTTAAAGTTTTGGAAATTAGGTCTTTAAGGGGATGACCCCCCCCCCCCCAAACTCACAAAACTCAGGGCAAGGGTTGTAAGTTATGCCCTGGGGGCATATAAGGTTTTTATAGAAAGTGTTGTCATAGAAACTTCAAAAATGGCTTGTTCGATTGGAAATGGAAATGGCTAGTGCTCTTTTTAATATTCGGAAGTAATTGGAGGGCACCAAATCCCCCTCTCATGCCCACCATTTCCCCAAACACATACAATAGAAATTTTGAGATAGGCAATTTTTTCTATGTAGTTGAAAGTTCTGGAAATTATGTCTTTGTGGATTACAACCTCACCCATAGCCCTCAGGGCAAAGGATTGTAAGTTATGCCCTGGGGGCATATGATGTTCTTACAGAAAGCGTTGTAGTAGAGACTTCAAAAAGGGCTCATTCAGTTTTAAATTGAAACGGGTAAAGCCCTTTTTAATAGTCGAAAATGATTGAAGAGAAACTAACCCCCCTCTCACCCCTCCATTTTCCCAAATACATCCAATCAAAATTTGATTGGATCACGTATCTCTTAATTAATCAGAATAAATCGAAGGGGCCACCTTGAACCATCCGCAAGCCTCAAACCTTTAATGAATCAACAGGGCAAGTTTCCAAAGGATAAAACATCGCTCTAACTAAAGTTAGGGCCAAAGGGGGCTCCAAAGATTTAATTGTTAACTTAATTTAACACAGACATAGGATATTCTCAGTTTAGACAAAAGTGAACGAAAAGTTTCATATGATTATTTTAACTTTACATTTAAAGAAATTGAGACAAGGCAGGTGCTTGCCATCATTAGTTAAAAAGGCTACTTACCAAAAGTTCCTTTCTAGTCTGCTCCCCTTACATGATAAACCCTGGTTTCTCTCCGATCCGCAGATTTTATACAACTCGGTACTTAATTTTGATTCGCTTAGTGACTTTTCTGTCTCGTCTTTTTAGCCTATCCCCAACTTTCGGTTAAAAAGTAGTATTTTTTCCAGTGTTTTTGGCCTTGATTCTAAAAGCTTGAAATGTCGTAACACTTTACGATATTCAGCACTGTTTCATACAAAACTGGTCTGAATGTGGTCTTCAACTATTCATTATGGGTTCAAATGTTGTTGGATACTTAAACAAGAAATGTCACTTCAAGATTTACGACTAGGTATAGAAAGCGAAGCTACTTTCAATTTAGGCTAATTGGAAATAGTCAGTTTATTTCTGATCTATTGGAGCAAAGGGGATTCCAACTTTTATTGACATTGAGCTACTAAATTTACACAAAAATAAGGCCTCCTTAAAATCTCCCCCACTTAAATTCTTAGTATAATTTTTATTTTAAAAGGGATAAGAAAAACGAAACACAAATTTAATGAGAATGATTGTAATTCAATTTCTCCTTGAAAATAGTCCTATCATAGATGTAAAGAGTGTAAATATATTGAAAGTCAATGTACAATATGCTGTTAAATGTTTCCCCTTTTCCTTCTTGCAAGGAAACTCGTATTTGACTCACGTCATCCAGGCCAATGGTTGAACTAAACCTATTCTGAAAGTAAATAGAAAGTAAATATTTAATTTCATCTTCCTGATGTAGTAGAACTTATGCGAAGCACTCAGCCCGAATCCTTTTAAGTTTATGTGAATATTCATAGACTACGGTTTCTTTCCTTGTCGTTTTCGCGGCACCCGAAATCCAACCCCTGTTCCTGCGTTGCCAAGCACAGATCAATCGACTCTGCGATTACTTTAAGGTTAAAATTGAGCATAGCCTTAATAAAGAGAAGATATATTAATTGACCTTTACGAACAGCTGAATTCTATGTTTCTTATTTGGGCTATTTCAACCTTAATTCGCAATTTTGGTGATTGACCATTCAAAGTGAAGGTTTAAGGCATATATTTTTTAAATTGGAAGATGCGAAAGCTTAGAGGTTTTATTCCTTTATCCTGAATCTGGCAAGAGTTACTTAAAAAAAATATTTGAGTACAACTTGGTCTTAATATAAGCTTTTCAATCTATGCATGAGAAGTTTTCAATTTTTTGCTTTTGTAATTCAAGCGTGGCGTTAAATCAAGGAAAATGGCGGCTTAGTCATGACTCTTGCCTTTTACTGATAGTTATGACTGTATTGTGGCGGGTATATTAGAAACATTATTGCAAATTATAAGTATATAAAAAAAAAGCACAATGATAGGTATTTGAATTTTCATTCTTGCCACCCTATGTCGGCAAGAATGTAATTTCAGGTTGTAATTTCACTAGTGGATAGAGCCTTTAGAATTTGTTCCCAGGAAATTCTTGATTCGGAATTGTTATACTTGAGGGATATTTTGTTTTGTAACAATTACCCAATTAAGTTCACTGACAAAATAATTGAAAATATACGTGTTAAACATGATAGAAGGGTTATTGGGGTTTCTCAGTCTTTAGATTTAAATGTATAAAAAATTTCATTTCATTGCCATATGTACCTGGTTTGGGTGAGAAACTTTCACGGATTTTGTGTAAATTTAATATTGATACATATTTCCAGTCGTTGAGGCCAATGGGTAGTTACTTTAGTTCTGGTAAGCATTTAACCCGGGGAAATTTAGTAAGTGGGGTGTATAAAATTCTGTGTTCGTGTGGGAAGTTCTATATTGGTAGGACTCACCAAAAATTTGTTGAAAGATTTATTGAAAAATCGAAATTCAATAGAATAAACCCTACAATTAAGCAAGCCTCCGGAAACTTTTGTTTCAGCTTTAGCAGAACATATTTGGTTTCAACCAGATCACTTTGTAAAATTTGATGAGGCGTTTAGCTATTTCATATGATAAGGGGTACACAGAATGGGCGAGAGAAGCCATTGAAATTAAAACACATATGTTTGCTAACCTTTCGATAAATAGGGACACAGGTAGTTTAAATATTGACCCAATTTATGATAATCTTCTAAAGAGTGAGTCAACAGTCAATAAGGGAGTTAAGATTTTAAATAATAATCACCAGGGACTATTTTACCTGCTAGACCAAAAGGAATTTGCTTCAATATATAGCCAACAAAAGGATTATTTCGCAACAGAATAATTAAAGTAATTTCCAGTTTTTTTTTTTTTTTTTTTTTCCTCAGTTACTCTGGTGTTTCTCACTGAAGTAACTCTATAATAGCATCTTTTCCCTACGTGGATCAGTTTGCGCCAATTGTATATATATATATTTTTTTTGTGGTGGTTTTATTGTGTTTTTTTCTTAGTTTTGGCTTGTCTTATTTTATCTTGTTCCTCTTCTGTTTCTTTTGTGCTGAAGACGCCTTGTTTGGATACAGGCGAAACATCCGCGTTGTTTTGCATTCGTCGTTTCTTTTCTCTCCACTGGCCGCAGTCTTGTTTGTTGTTTTTTTTTTTTTTTTTCACTGAGATTTTTCTCTTTGTTGGTTTTTTTGTCACGGCTGTCCAGTTCGGCATAAGATCTTTCATAAGAAACAGGTTTCAATCCATCTCAATCCATTACAGTTAGGATTATGTGGATCTGCTAGGCAACAGTCTCAATCAGAAGAGCAACCAGCTAGCAATTGAGGTACAACTCTTGAGATGTTCTTTTTTTTACAAATATGCTGCATACAAAGCAGAAATCATCTGGGTATTCAAGTCTTTGCAAGCTTTGATGTCTACAGCTTTGTGTGATGGAATAGTTTACGTGTTTTAAGCCATGTTCAATGGTGAGCTACCGTCGGGATGTTGATGAGTGTCAAAAAAAAGCTATATACTTGATAACTCATGCCCTTCATCCAGACTGTAAACAGAATCTTATGAAGAACATGGGGTAAAGCTCAGTTCGTTTCTTGAAAACGACGAAACTACAAACGGTGAAGGAAAAAAGAGCTACAGATTGTTGAGATCAAGTTTTGAGTCGCCATCTGATGACGTAATTCATGGGACAAGTGACTGGGAAGAACATTGTAAAAAGAAGGTGATGTCATGCATTGGGAGCGAGAAATTGGCTCTTGAAAGACTAATAATAATAGGCAGCAACGGGCCTAATGTCAAATAAATGGTTGTAAATGAATGCATTGAAGAAGAAAAAGTCTTTAAAAGAGCTTGCAAACATTGGAACGTTGTAACATCCATATTGTGCAAAATGGATTCATGGAAGAGCTCGAGGAATTTCGAGAGGATTCATCCAACTTTGCTGTCCTCTTGAGGCATTTTTTCTTGACTGGCCTGCAAGACACGAGGATTTTCGAGATTACCAGAAAAAAAGGTGTCCCATACTATAGTTTTCATTCAGCACGTCTCAAAAAGGTGGCTGATACTTTGTCCTGCTGTTTACAGAGCGATTGGTCAGTGGCCGGCACTATTGAAGCATTTTTAGCATTACGTGCCATGAAAAAACAAATTTCAGACTTTCGTATAGTCAGCAAAGTACCACAAGGTTATAAGCTACCTGAAAAAGGAAATATATGCTTGCAGAGCTCAAATTCGTGTATTCATCATCTGATTTTTTATACGAAATTGGCAGCAGTGTTTCAGAAAAATGAACCCCTTGAAAACGCTCTTCATGTTGATCTAAAAAAAACTTACTTCTCAGTGTTTTAGCGAGACTCCTGAAACCCAACATTCTCATTTCTGCTGATGAAATTTCTACCAGTTTGCTTAAGAGCTTCGACAACTTTTTGTAGGACACTATTGTAGGTGAGCAGGTTGAGCTTGCGTTAGATGGGTAGGAACTCACCATGGCAGAAAGACAAGGGTTAAGTCAAAGGGCGTGAAGGCATTTCACGGCAGCTGCCAAACACTTGATCAAGAAGTGTCCCATCTCTTCTAGCAGCCATTTCGCTTAGAGGCCTGGATCCCATGGAAAGGAAAAGAGCTAGAAATACATCAAATATAGTTTTTCTTGCTCGATAGATCCAAGTAGGAGTAAGCGTTGACGATGTTAAAAAGTGAGTGGATATTGCTAAAAGTCGAGAAGTCAGTTGAACCAACGTCATCACGCGTCGACCATTACTGGCATCAAAACTTCTCTATGACGGATGCTTTTGGTGGACAAAAGTATACTCTTTTGTTGAAGCTTGTAAAAGCTGCGTTGACCCTATAACATGGCAGTGCTTAGGTTGGGAAGGATTTTTCGCTCGCGTGAAGAGTTCTTCTGTCGGAAAGAGCCACCTTGTCAGAAAGAGTCCTGAATGCAAAGCTGTGTGCGATTGAAAAATTGACCACATATGGAGGCAAACCCGAAAGGTTGCCTCCAAAAGAGTTGTTGACTTTGACTAGCTCGGCCTGGTCAAAATACCAAGACTATGTGGAGAGCAAAGCAAAAGAACAAGCTTCTGAAGAAAGCGCTCAAGAACAAGAGAAATAAAGGGAGCTAAACCTAGTTTAAATCTCCCAGCAAAAAAAAAAACGAGTCAGATAGACTTGAGGAATCATTGCAAGAAAAGGGGGCCTCTGAAAAACAAAAAGAGCAATTGTTGATGCCCTCTTAAAAAAGGCCACCAATTGCTTACGGAGAGTGGTGATTTCAATGGATTCCATGGACATAGTCTTGGCCAATTCCTTACTTGAGAGTGTCATGAAAACGCGAGAAGAAGAGAAAAACAACAGATATAAAAGAGCAGACTAAAAAGGACCTACAAAAGAGGAAGTCGGACCTGATAAGCAAGCTAACCAATCTTTCAGAGAAGTCGAAGAAGTGACTGAGTTAGCTTGTTAGCTGAAGTGTTTTTACTTGCTTCTAGTCTTAAGGTTACTTTTCTTTTTGTTTTAAATTAACATAACTGATAGTTTAAACAAAAGGAAAATGGAAAAACAAATATAATTGACCGATCTCCACGGAAAATGAGTTCCTTCCGAGGCTCATGATCATGATGGTTCTTAAGCTGACTTGACCACCGCCTCTGATTTGTGAGCAAAGGTATTTTTGACCATGAATGGCAATCAAAATCCATTCCCACTTTGGTCCTTATGGTCCCGTTTTTCATCCCTAAAAGCCCCTTGACAGGTCGTCAATTCCTTTTGCTAATGAGCAGGAATCATCCCGAGCTCTAAGCATATTAATTTGGAACTTTATGGAAATGATAAGGGAGATGATCAATTGACCAAAAAGACAATATTTGTACGCTACTATTACTACTACTACCTTTGGCAATATTACTGGTACTACTACCACTGCTACTACTGCTATCACCACCACTACTACTACCACTGCTACCGTTTAAAACTACTTCTTCTGCAGCGAGTACTACCAAGGCTGAGGATATTGAACTGAGCATCTGAGGAAACATTGAGAAGAAAGTTGAGTTAAATCAAAGCATAATGTGTACATACAGATCACTGATACAGGCGTATCAGCAATATTTTTGGAACGGCTTGCCGTATCAAAATGAAACTTCTTGGACATCATGAGTGGGATATTCAACTGACCCAAATGCAACATTTACTTGCTGCTACTGCTATTAATATTGCTGCGACTACTGTTACTGCTACTACTAATACTGCTACTGCTGCTACTACTGCTCCTGTTACTACCACTACTACTATAATACTAGCACTCTTAAGGCTAAGCGTAAAAAGGTGAAAATCTGACATAATATTGAGGGGAAATTGAACTAAATTATAAAGCACTATTTGCATGCAGATTGTCAGAAGGGCCTATCTCAAGAATGGATTTGGGTATTAAGTTGGAGCTTTAAGAGAATGCTTAAAGCGAGAGATCCATTTACCAAAAGGTAATATGTGCATATTATTGCTAACATTATTACCGCTGCTAATTTTACTTCTACTACTACCACTGCTACTAAACTGCTCAAACCTCGTATTCAATTGTAACTACTTGTAAGGCTAAGAGTATAAAGATAAAAAGGGTATCAAAAGGGGTCAAAAGGGCAAATCAGCAATATTTTTGGTACGGCTTAACCTATCAAAGGCAATTAACCTATCAGGCATCGGGTGTTAACCTAATCAATGGCAATCGTCGGGACGTTTATAATGGGGATTTCAACTTTATAAGGGGGATGTTCAACTGAAAAAGGCAACATTTATATGCTACTACTGTTATTAATACTGCTGCTATTGCTGTCACTACTACTACTAATAAAACACTACTACTGCTACTTTTCGCTCACTACCATTACTACTGTGATACTAGTACTACTGAGACTAAGTCTATTAAGGTGAAAATTTGAGAGAATATTTCGTTGAAGCTTTAACTAAATCAAAAGACACTATGTACATGCAGATTTTCGAAACGGCGTATCTCAACAACAGATTTCGGTATTAGGTTGGAACTTTGAGAGAATGCTTAAAGGGGAAGATCAATTTACCAAAATACAATGTGCATGCTTCTACTAATACTACTGCTACCACTGCTGCATTTATTACTACTCCTACTGCTACTACTACTCCACCTACCATTTCTGTTTCAACTATTTTTAAGGCCAAGAGCATTAAGATGAAAATTTAAATAAGTAGGTGAATATATACAGACTATCAAAAAGACATATCGGCAATGTCATAACGACTGCTAATTGTATTAAGTTATCTCATCAATTATCTAGGAATTGATGAGAGAGACGTTCAATTGACCAAAAGGCAACATGTTAATACTACTCCTGCCACTAGTACTAGTTCTGTTACTGTTAGTACTACTGCTAGCACTACTAATATTAATACTACTACCGTGACTATTATTGCAACTACGTCTAAGGGTATGAAGGCTAAAATTTCAGGTAATTTTAGGAGGAAAGTGAACTAAATCACAACACACCGCCTGTATGCAAATTGTCAAAAAGGGCTTTTTACGGTATCAGAAATATTTTAAGAACAGTTGGATGTGTAAAATTGAAACTTACAGGGCTTGTGGGGGATGTTAAAACTAACCAAAAAGACAATATTTGCCTCTTAATACTACTGTTTCTACTTATACTCATACTATTACAACTATTGCTACTATTATTACAACTGCTACTACTACCTCTGCTAATAAGGCTAAGGCTACAACAATTAATTCTACTGCTACTACTATTACTACTACTACCACAATTACTGCTACTAAAGCTAAGGGTATAAATGGGAAATTTTTGGGGAATACTAAAACTGCAAATATACTTTGCCCACACAGGTTGTCAGGAGGACATATCAGCAATGCTTCTGGAATGGTTGATGGTATTAAGTTGAAACCTTCAGCTTGTGCTGAAGGGGACGTTGAAGAAAACCAAAGGTGCTATGCGCATACTGCTACTACTGCTACCACAACTATTGCTACTACTCAAGCTAATGGTATTTAGGTGAAGCTTTCAAGAAATGTTTTGGCGGATGTTGAACTAAATCAAAATGAAATATAAACAAGTAAATTGTCAAAGAGTGACGAAGCAATATCTCAAGAGAGGCTTACATTATTCAGTTAGACCTTTCAGGGTAAGATATGGCGGACTTCAAACTATCCGGAAGGTACTATGTGTATACTTTTGATGTTATTACTACAGGTACTGTAATTAATGACGGCTAAGGGTATTAAGATGAAACTTTTAGGGAGAGTTTATGAGGAGTTTCAATTTAATGAAAAAACTATGTGTATGCAGGTTTCCAAAGGGGTATATCAGCAACGTCACTACGGTAAAATATACATAGTTTTACCTTTAAAGGTAAAACTATGTGTATGCAGGTTTTCAAAGGGGTATATAAGTAACGTCATAGGAAGCGCTGCCCTTTCATAGCTAGCAAGTCATTGAAACCCTTAAAGGAGCTAATTCGATTGGAAATTAAAAGTACTAGTGCCCTTTTTAAGAGTCAAAAGTGATTGGAGGGCAAGGAGCCCTCCTCCCAAGTCCATTAAAGTTCTAAACAGATACAATCAAGATTTTGAGGCGTCCATTTTATTTAGCATAGTTATACAATGCCTCTAGGGCTTGTTCAGAAGTTCTATTGCCCTTTTTAAGAGTCAAAAGGGATCAGAGGAAACAACTCCCCAGCCTCAAGGGGAAGGGCTACAAGTTATGCAAGTTATGCATAGTTAATACATAAGGACTTTTGTTTGAAAAGGGGGTACGTTTGGTCTTGGGTCTCCAAAAAAAGCTTGGGTTATTAAGGTGAAACTTTAAGGAGATTTTGAAAGGGATGCTCAACGCAATCAAATCACACCATGTGCATGGTGGTTTTAAAATAGGGAATGTTAGCAATACCTAAAGAACGACTGAGGGCATTAAGCTGAAACTTTCAAGGTATGTTGAAAACATTTTAAAGAGAGATTTTAGGGCAACCAGCCCCCCTCCTTGCCCTTTTAGGTGCCCCTGCTCAACACAGATCAAAATTTAGGAATTGTCGTTTTTGTTCAAGACCAGTCAAAAGATCTAATAGCTAAACTTCCAGGGACACCGTGCCCCCAATAGCCCATACAATTTGCCTATTGTCTACATTCAGGGTTTATCATAAGGGAAAGGGAAAAAATTTGATTCTGGGTGTACCCGAAAAGGTTAAGGGCATTAAGGTGAAACTTTGGAGAATATTGAGCGATATCTTTCATTGGATCAAAAGGCACTATCTGCATTCAGTATATTAAAAAGGAAGACCTGCAATATTTTTAAGAATGGTTGATTTATTAAGTTGAAACTTTCAGGAGATGTTGAGGGGATGTTGAAAAGTGGTCAGAGGGCTGCTAGTCTCTTCCCATGTCCTTTTTAATTTCCCTCCCTCTACAAATCTTTGATTACAATTTTTGAATAGATATCTTGTTCAGAATAGTCAAAAGCTCAAACAACTATGCCTATGGGAATGACATACCCCCCCCCCCCCACAGCTTTAGAGAAAAAATGCCGAACATAATAAAACACACTGTGTCCGCACTGGTGACCAGAAGGACGTATCATCAATATCTGTGGAGCGGCTGAGGGGACTAATTTGAAAATTTCAGTAGATTTTGAGGGGGATGTTGAAAAGCAAGCCATCAGAGAGAAACTAGCGCCATTGCCCTTTTTAGATGCTCCCTACCGTCATCGCGGATAAAAAAAAAAAAAAAAAAAAAAAAAAAAAAAAAAAAAAAAAAAAAAAAAAAAAAAAAAAAAAAAAAAACAATCCTGTTTAAATCAGTCGAAAGATCTAGTAACTATGCCTACAGGGATTCAATGCCCCCCACAGCCACCAGGCCAAGGATCCTAAATTACACAATTTGTCCTTTTTTACATGCAGGATTTATCAATAGATATTTGAATGGGGGATAAAAAGGGGTGATATTTGAATTTAGGTGTCTTCGAAAAGGCTATGGGTATTAAGGTCAGGAACATATTAAACATTGGGGGAAATAATAAACTAAATTCAAAGATCCTATGTGCATCCTTTTAATCCAAAAGGTGTCTGCAATATTACAGGAACATCTGAGGGTATTGAGTTTAAACTTTCAGGGTATGCTGAGGAAGAAGTTGAAAAGTGGTTGCAAGGCAACGAGTCCCCCTTCCATTCCCTTTTTAGCTACCCTCCCTCCATAGATATCTGATCAAAATTTTTGAACAGTCATCTTGTTCAAAATAGTCGAAGAGTCAAATAACTATACCTCTGGAAATGGCATAACCCCACAGCCCTTTATTCAAGTGTTGTAAGTTATAGAAGTTGCACATTGTATATCCTTTTCCTGAAGTGAATTGCTGACTCTAGGTGAGAGCACAGGGCTAGCTAAGCCTAGAAATTTCCACGATGGTGGTGGAACTCCAGGCAATGAGGCTCAACCCTCCGTCCCTAGGCAGCACAGGAAATCCGTCAGCGCACCTCAAAATAGTGAAAGTATGTAAACACCCCTAAGCTTCACACCAAGCAAGGTGATGGCTAACGCGCTCCGGGTGACCGCAAGACTGGGGAGGGGACCTTGTGATTTTATCCCCAAGAAAGTCCAAAAAGATGATGAATGTGATACAGAGTAAAATTTTGGCTACGGCATCCCCGGTATTATGCGATGCGACGAGACTTGCACTCTCTTCGAAAAGTGGGATAGCTAAAAATATGATGATGAATGCGAAACAGAGTAAAAGTTTGGCTACGGCATCCCCGGTCATATGCGATGCGACGGGACTTGCGCCCTCGTCGAAAAATGAATTAGCTACCATCATATCAAGAAGATAAGACCTAAACTTTGGCTGCTGGAACCTATGCTCGATAAAGTGCCCCCTGACACAAGCTTTTATAGCTGAAGAATTTCATATGTATAATCTTGACAACTAGTGCGCCTCTGAGACGAGGCTGAATGGACGTGACATCTCTAACCTAGAAGCACCGTCTGGGAAGAACGTCTTATTTTTACAACTCAAGACCAACAGATGGTTCCGGTTTAGCAGGTGTAGGTCTCATATTGTCCCGAAAAGCGGTCACTGAACTCCTCGAATATGAGGCAGTATCTAGCAGGATTGTATGGGCGGGATTTAAAGGCCAAAATAACAACATGACCGTCCTTAGCGTTTACACCCCAACCAGAGATGCGCCTGAATACCTAAAAGATCAGTTTTACAGCTAAATTAAGATAGTCATTGACAGGAACCCCCGAAAAGACATACTAGTGATTGGAGGCGATTTTAATGCAAGGATTGGTGGCGGTTTGAATGACTCCGAACAGGCGATTGGCAATCATGGCCTCGGCGAAAGGTGCTCTAATGGAAACAGACTGCTCTTGTTCGTAATGGAGAACATTCTTGCTGTTGCTAGTACTTGGTTTAGACACAAGCCCTGCCACACATATACCTGGGAATCCCACGATGGAAGAACGAAAGTTCAAATTGATTACATGCTTATATCTCGAAGGTGGAATACCTTGATGTTAGACTCAAGGTGCACAGAGGCGCTTACACAGGATCAAAAAATGTAGCCGACCAACTTCTTGCTAAAGACCAGGCTAAGATACAGACTCAGTACAAAGAAGGCACTCTTGCCAAGTGAGAAAATAGATGTATCTAAATTGAAAATAGATAAATACTGAGAATCCTTTGTCCTTAAGCTTTCCAACCGGTTTCGCCACCCTACAAGACGACGCCAAAAGAATTGATCAGGACTCCAACTCATCAGTATACCCCAGTTCTAAAATAGAGAGAAAATGGAGCAAGTTTAAAGGCCACGGGAAGGAAACCGCAACAACCGTCAGAGTTGGAAAATGAAAAGCTAAAAAATGGATCTCTGAGAATACACTAGAACTCTATAATGAAGAAGGAGATATCCAGCAAAAAGTCTGCTGCATATAAATCGCTGCGTCATGAATGTGTCACAAGTCTGCTAGAGCTGATAGAAAGGCCCACTGGTCAAATTTAGCCGATGAGATTGAAAAAGCCTCCTCACGAAATAATACAAGGAAACTTTACCAGATTCTTGGAGAATGTACCGGGAAGACAAATCGATCTACCATCCCCCTGCTTAAAGTGAAAGACGGGCAACTGCTCATAAGTAGGGAAAAGTGTATCGAAAGGTGGCAGGTACACTTCCAAGAATTTCTGAGACCAGGAATTACTAGCAGTGAAAACCAATACCCCATAGCCTCACCCAACCCGTCAGAAAACCATTTTTATGAAAAGGTGTCTTCGGACCCACCTACTAGAGAGGAAGTAGGCCAGGCAATTAAACTCCTAAAAAAGAACACAGAAGTCCTGGAATAGATGGTTTCCCGGCTGAGCTGCTGAAGGCTTTACCTGAGTCGGCCACAGATTAGCTCTATGAACTTGTTACGGATGTATGGGATAATGAATACATTCCTGCTGAGTGGAAGACCTCGATAATGGTCCCCGTCTTCAAAAATGGAGATCGAGTGGAATGTAAAAAACTACCGAGGCATATCCCTCATCCCGATCGCTGCAAAGATTTTCGAAATTATAATTCTAAATAGGTTCCGAGACACTAGAAATTCCCGAGCGCGATCCAACCAAGCAGGATTTAGACCAGGCATAGGCTGCTGTGACCAGATCTTTAGCTTAAGACAGGTCCTAGAATATCGCTTTTAAATCTTTATCGATTTCATCACGGCTTTTGACTCGGTCCATCGGGACGCCATATGGGTCACAACGAGAGAGACGGAGTCCCTGAAAAAGATCATCAGACTACTGAAGGCCTACTACGATGGAACCAAGGCTCAAATTAGAGTTGATAGTGAGCTTTCGGATCTGGTCCTGATTGAGGAGGGTGTGCGTCAAGGGTGCGTTCCGTCACCGATATTATTCAACTTCATCATTGATTGGATTCTCGTGTCCCTCAACAATCAAAAAGGTGTGAAGAAGTAAGCACGTCCTTCTCTGTCAGGGATCTTTATTACGCTGACGGTGTAGATATACTTGCTGAGTCTGTTACAGATGCCCAGGACATGATTAATGGAGTAGCAAGCAGAGCACTTTTGACTGGCCTCCAAATAAGTCTACCGAAGACAAAAACAATGCAGACAGCTGGGATGGATGACATCCCTGTGACCCTAAATGGTAGCCAAATCGAGAACGTTCAGTCGTTTAGATACCTTGGCTCAATGATAAATGCAGCTGGGGAATCATCAGAGGAGATCCGGAATCGTGTATCCTCAGCATGGAACGTCTTTCTGCAGCTAAAGATTTCGCTTTGGAAGCGTAGCGAAATCTCTCCACGCAAAAAGATCCGATTCAAAAAGCTATGGTGCTCTCTGTCCTTCTCTATGGGTGTGACACTTGATCACTGAAAGCAGCGGAAACGTCAAACTTAGACGCATTCCATCAAAAAATGCCTGCGATATACACTAGGCATTTGCCTCTCAGACAGAGTCTCAAATGAAGAGGTCAAGAGAAAGGGTGGGGATCGCCCACTTGTCTCTAATGTTGTAAAAATTAGGCGTTTGAGGTGGTTTGGCCACACCATGCGGGGATCAGAATACCATATTACCAAAAAATTCCTCAAGTGCCTTTCACAACCAGCATGGAAGAAGAAAGCAGAAGGACAAAAGAGAACATGGCTTGCGAAACTCAAGGCTAACTTAGAACCTATTGGGGGTTTCCGAAAATTTGGGCCACGCTGGGATCGCCACTGGTTTGAAATTATGGAGCCTGCCACCCTCGAGCAAAATCTCTGGAAAGAAACATGTCGTCGTCTGCTGGGTGCCACAATGAGCCTGGATGAGAGTTGAACGTGCAACAAGTACAAGTAAGTATACACTGCTTATATACAAGGGTGATTTTTTGAAAAAGGGGTATGTTGATCCTGAATCTCCAAAAAGGCCAAGAATATTAAGATAACATTTTTTGAAATGTTGAAGGGAACTTAAAACAAAATCAAAGCACACTATATCCACGAGGGTGCAAAGGTACACAACAGCACAATCTAAAGAACGGCTAAGGGTATTTACTTGGAACTTTCAGCGTCACTACTACTACTGCTGCTATTGCGGCTGCAAGTGAGACTGGTTGTGCCTGCAAATGTAACTACTTCCAACTGCGACAACTTGCAACTGGAGGAGCCCCAAGAACCCTACTTTATTAGGGTCTTTGCGCAACTGAATGTACCCTATAAGACTTTTTGCTCTAATAGTGTTAGAAAAGCAGCTGAAACTACTGTGACTGTGACTGCTGGCAACTGCTACTACATCTATGACTGCGTTCAGGGAATCTTCAGGGGGATGTTGGACTTCAAAACTTTAAAGTTGAAAAAAATTATTATTTATAATTTTTTTTTCACTTCACACTGAAGGGGTGTTCGTATAAACAACAGAGGGAGCTAATTTGACTGTAAAACGGAAGCTCTAGTGCCCTTTTTAAGAGTTGAAAGTGATCGGAGGGCAACTAGCTGCCCACACTCTCTTTTCTCCAAATATAAGCGATCAAAAATTTGAGATTGTCATTTTGTTCAAAATAGTCCAAAGATCAGCTAAAAAAAACTCCAGGGTTGACCCAGTCCCTCAGAGTCCCGGGGCAAGAATCGTAAGTTATGCCCCGGGGGCATATGAGGTTTCTTATGGAAGAAGAGGTCGTATAAACTTTGGAGGATGCTCATTTGATTGGAAATTGAAAGATCTAGTTTCCTTTTTAAGATTCAAACTTGAATGTGGGGGGGGGGGGGTAATTAGCCCCCCACACCCTCTATTCCCCAAAATGAATTCAGTCAAAATTTTGAGATAGCCATTTTGTTCAGAATAGTCCAAAGATCATTTAACAATGCCTTCGGGGTTGACACGACCACCCAGAGTCCAGGGGCAAGGTTGTAAGCTATTCCCCGGGGGCATATAAGGTTTTATGAAAGGGTGGCCGTTTAAACTTTGGCTCATTTCGGTGGAAGTTGAAAGTTTTAGTTCGTATTTTTTTAGTTGAAAGCGATCGGAGGGCAATTATCTCCCCCTCTCCCTCCAACCTTTTTTCCCCAAACGCATCCGATCGAAATTTTGAGATACCTGTTTTGTTCAAAATAGTCCAAATATCATATTGTAATGCCTCTGGGGTTGACAATAAACCCAGAATCCCGGGAGGCATATGTTGTATATTATTCCTGGGGCATATATGTTTTTTATCGAAGGGCTGGTCTTATGAACTGCCTCCGGGGCAAAGATTGTAAATTAACTATTTTGTCCATTTTTAACATGCAGGATTTATTATTGGGAAAAGGGGAATTTTTGATCATGGCTGCGTCTGAAAAGACTAAGGGCATTTTAGGTGAAATTCGTAGGGTGTTGAGGGGTATGGTGAGCTAAATGATAAGACAATATCAGCATCCGTATTGTAAAAAAAAAAAAAAAAACTATCTGTAATATTTTAAGAACGGGTAAGGGATTTAACTTGAAACTTTCAGGGCTGACACTACTACTACTGCTGCGACTGCAAATATGACTAGTTGTGACAGCAGCAGTGACTAGTTCCGACTACGAGAACTTGCGACTTTGACTGCGACTGTTTGCGACTTGTACTCCACTTACTTGTGTCTACTTTCAGAGAATGTTGGGGGATGTTGAACAAAATCAATATGCATTATGTGCATGTTGATTGTCAAAGGGCGGATCAGGAATATCTCAGCAACGGCTGAAGGCATTAAGTTGAAACTTTCAGGGCATATTGAGCAGTTCTTAAACCTACATGGAAGGCTTAAGGGTATTTTAAACTAAATACAAAGACACTATGTGCATCCATGTTATCAACATAAGATATTTGCGATATCTTATGAGTGGATAAGGGTCAGAATATTCAATCAAAAGATACTATGTGCAGCTAGGTTGTCAGAATGGTGTATCTGAAAAGTCCCAGGAAACGACTGATTCAGTTGAAACTTTCATGGAATATTCAGAGGGTATTAAAAAAAAAAATCAAAAGCCACTAATAAGAATTATTAAAATAGAATTCGATATTTTATTTCTTAAGCTAGAGACATATAAAACTGAAGAAATATTCATTATATTAACCAAAACCGGATTTTCGGAAATGAAAAAGTAACAGAAATCATAGGCAGCTCGCTAGCGCTGCCTAAGTAAAGAACGATGTGGGTACAATTTTTTTTTTTTCTCCATACCTGGGCACTTCGTATCGAAGGAGTTGTCGTAGAAAACTTTGAAAAGGGCTCATTCGATTGGAAATTAGGGTGGCTAGGGCCCTTTTTAATAGTCAAAAGTGTTTGGAGGGCAACTAGCCCCCCCTCCCATCATTCCCCTAAGTCACCCAATCAAAATTTTGAGATAGCCATTTTGTTCAGCGTCGTTGATTTCCGGATAGAAAATATCTTTTTGAGGAGGACACTCCCCCACAACCCTCGGGACAAGGGTTTTAAGTTATGCCCTGAGGGCATGTAAGAACAATGTTTGGTGCAATGTACCATATATTATTTTTTTACTTTAGAGTAGGGCACTTCATGTGGAAGGGGTCGTCGTAAAGACTTCAAAAGAGGCTCATTCGATTGGAAATCGAGAGCTCTAGGGCCCTTTTATATAGTCAAAAAGTGATTGGAGGGCAACTAGCCCTCCCACGCCCATCGTGCCCCAAACACATCCAATCAAAATTTCGATATAGCCATTTTGTAAAGTGTAGTTGATTTTCCACATAGAAAATGTGTTTTTTGAGGAGGACACTCCCCCACAACCCTCAGGGCAAGGGTTTTAAGTTATGCCCTGGGGGCATATAAGGTTTTTATAGAAGGCGTTGTCGTAGAAACTTCAACACAGGCTCATTCGATTGGAAATTTGAAGGGCTAGTACCGTTTTTAATAGTCGAAAGTGATTGGAGGGCAACTAGCCCCCCCCCCCCCCCTCACGCCCAACTTTCCCCCAAACACATCCAATCAAAATTTTGAGAAAGCTATTTTGTTCAGCGTAGTTGATTTCTCGATGGAAAATATGTTTTTGAGGAGAACACCCCCCACAACCCTCAGGGCAAGGGTTTTAAGTTATGCCCTGGGGGCATATAAGGTTTTTATATAACGTGTTTATCGTAGAAACTTCAAAAAAACACGGCTCATTCGATTGGAAATTCAAAGGGCTAGTGCCCTTTTTAATAGTTGAAAGTGATTGGAGGGCAACTAGCCCCCCCCCCTACGCCCATTATTCCCCCAAACACATCCAATCAAAATTTTGAGATAGCCATTTTGTTAAGCGTAGTTGATTTCCAGATATAAAATATATTTTTGAGGAGGACACTCCCCCACTACCCCTCAGGGCAAGGGTTTTAAGTTATGCCCTGGGGGCATATAAGAACGATGTTGGCACAATGTACTATTTATTTTTTTTTCCTTTAGAGCTGTGCACTTCATATGGAAGGGGTCATCGCAGAAACTTCAAAAGGGGCTCATTCGATTGGAAATTAAGAGTTCTAGTGCCCTTTTTAATAGTCGAAAGTGATTGGATGGCAACTATCCCCCCCACCACGACCATCATTCCCCCAAAACATCAAATCAAAATTTTAAGATAGCCATTTTGTTCAGCGTAGTGATTTCCAGATAGAAAATATGTTTTTTGAGGAGGACACTCCCCCCACAACCCTCAGGGCAAGGTTATAAGTCCCTGGTTATATGCTCTGGGGGGGCATATAAGGTTTTTATAGAAGGCGTTGTCTTAGAAACTTCAAAAAAGGCTCATTCGATTGGAATTCGAAGGACTAGTGCCCTTTTTAATAGTCGAAAGTGATTGGAAGGCAACTATCTCCCCCCCCCCCCAAGCCCATCATTTCCCCAAACAAATTCAATCAAAATTTTGGGATAGCTATTTTATTCAGCGTAGTTGATTTCCAGATAGAAAATATGTTTTTGAGGAGGACACTCTCCCCACAGCCCTCGGGGCAAGGGTTTTAAGTTATGCCCTGGGGCATATAAGGTTTTTAAAGAAGATGTTGTCGTAGAAACTTCAAAAAAAGCTCATTCGATTGGAAATTTCAAAGGGGCTAGTGCCCTATTTAATAGTCGAAACTGATTGGAGGGCAACTAGTTCCCTCCCGCGCCTATCACTCTCCCAAAACATCCAATAAAATTTTTAGATAGCCATTTTGTTCAGCTTAGTTTATTTCCAGATAGAAAATATGTTTTTGAGGAGGAGACATTCCCCCACAACCTCAGGGCAAGGATTATAAGTTATGCCCTGGGGGCATATAGGTTTTTATTGAAATTTTTGTCGTAGAACCTTGAAAAAGGGCTCATTCGATTTGAAATTCAAAGGGATAGTACCCTTTTTAATAGCCGAAAGTGATTTGAGGGCAACAGCCCTCCCCCCCCTCTCTCGCCCACCTTTTCCCAAAACACATCAAATCAAAATTTTAGATAGCCATTTTATTCAACATAGTTGAAAGTTTAGAAAAGTAGGTCTTTAAGGATGACAACCCCTCCCACCAAAGCCCTCAGAGGCAGGGTTGTAAGTTATGCCCTGGAGCATATAATGTTTTTATTGAAAGCGTTGTCGTAGAAACTTCAAAAGGGCTCATTCAATTGGAAATTGAAAGGGCTAGTGCCTTTTTTAATAGTTGAAAGTAATTTGATGGCGACTAACGCCCCTCTCACGCCCACCATTTTCAAAACACATCCAATCAAAATTTTGAGATATACATTTTGTTCAACGTAGTTGACCGTTCTGGAAACTAGATCTTTTAGGATGATAACCCCCTCAGAGCCCTCAGTGCAAGGACTGTAAGTTATGCCCTGGGGGCATATAAGGATTATATAGAAAGTTGTTGTATAAATCATAGGCAGCACGATCACGCTGCCTAAGTAAAAAACGGGGACACTCGAGAATGAGACAAGAAACGGAGACTAAGTAAAGAGGACGACACTCCCCCACAACCCTCAGGGCAAGGGTTTTAAGTTTTAACCTGGGGGCATAGAAGAACGATGTTGGCACAATGTATTATTTATTAATTATTTCCTTTAGAGCAGATAACTTTGTATGAAAGAAGTTGTCGTAGAAACTGGAGTAATTGGAGTGGCTTTTGCCCTCCAATTACATTCTTAATATTTTCCCAATATCTGTATAATTTTCTTTATATTTACAAAATTGAAAAGATAAAATTACAGTGAAATAAAATCTTGAATTGCTAAGTCTTCAACAATTAATATCATTATATATCACACATTCGGTTTATTTTTATTAGTTGTTTTAAAGGTCTGTTCAAGACGCATAGCTTGCAGTTGAACGCAAATTACGTAATAGGCTTTATAATTTTACGGTTAGCGAGGGGGAAGAGGGCAGTTGCCAAACTCTTTTCTGTTGTGATTTCTCGTTTGTTTCAAGTTTGACTTGAATATTCAACTTAATTTTTTACTCGTTTTAAGATTTGTTTATTCACTTATTTTAGTACCTGTTATATGTGTGTTTGCTATGATTGTTTGTTCAGTTTCAGTTCGTTTTGGGTTTCATTTATTTTTTAACAGTATCGTCGTGTTGAGTTAGAACTATTATAGGAATTAATTTGTGCTGGTCGTAAGTTCCGATATAACTTTTTACTTTTCTTTGAAAAACTTCTTTTTCAGAAAGTGTTTTCATTAATATTAATCAAGAGCAGCAAGCCAAATGATTTTTTTTAAACTCTGAAGCGTGTAACTCAAAAGTAAGGTGTGCATATGTTATCAGTTTAGTGAGGCTCCTAGAGGAAAGACACTATCAAAATATTAACCAACTGCGTGTAAGAATTATGAATCTCAGTAACTAAGTATATCAGTAAATAAGTAAATAAGTAATAAGTATATAGTAAATCATTATATCATCTCACTTTCAGTGCCCATAATTAAAATTAAGGTTCTTGGACCTGCTAAATCCGAAGGTATGGCTTTTTATAAGATTAAAACTACTACTGCTGCTACTACTACTGCTACAGCTACTACACAGCTACTTTTACAACTATTACTACTGCTAATACTGCTACTGCTGCTACTACTCATACTACTACTACTAAGAACTCACTGGAACGCCAAGCAGCCTGAGGCCAACACAGCTACACACGCTTCTCCTCCAAATCAATCTATTTAAAGCTTCACCCTGTACCTCCTCCCTTGTAGTCCAAATTACATTTAAATTCTTCCTTATGGCTTCTCCCATCCATTCGGAGATAACCTTATTTTGCCCCATATGAGTGACCAAAAAGAGCACTCTTTGGCAATCTACCATCCTTCATCCGAAAAATTTGCCCATCCATATCAACCTTTCTTTCATTACAGACCTTGAAATTAGGACAGAATACATTTTTGGACAGCTTGCTGTTTGACGTAGGGTCAGTCAAACGGGTACCTAAAACTGTCCGTGGAAAAATTTCTCTGGAAAACTTTCCCCTCCCTTTCCCTTCCTTTTCCTTCCCTTCCCTTCCCTTTTAAGTCCCCTTCCCTGTTTCAGACCACACTTGACCTCTGTCATTATCGTAGCTTGCACTTTTTCTTAGGGGATATTTGATTCTTTTCAAAAATTATTGAAATTCTTTTGGGCTAATAGATTTTTGATGGTGACTTTCTTTTTTATTTAAATATATTTCCCCCTCTATCTCTTATTTGGCATTAGTTTCAAAGGCAGTTATTGAAGTTATTATAACCCCAACTTCAATTACCTGTTTAATGTCAACTATTATTGAGTATAAAAGCATTAAGATTACATTTATCTATCTCACTATCAGTACCCCAAATAAAAAGAGAGTTCCTTACAAATGTTTGAATTCAATGTGGTATTGAGGATTTCATTGAGAATTGCGATTTTACCCCTTATGGTAAGCATTTTCTCTTTTATTTTCTGAAATTAAGCAAATTCTCTTGTGCTACTTTTTATTGTGGAGTTCTCAGTGGTTCTTAAGCGATATATATATATATATATATATATAGATATATATATATAATATATATATTATATATATATATATATATATATATATATATATATATATATATATATATATATATATATATAGTATATATATATATATATATATATATATATACAGTATATATTTAGCCCAGCATAATATATTATATATATATTTTTTTTTGGGGTGGGGGGGGGGGAGAGTGTCCAGCCTAATATTACATATCTTTTTTGTCTAGTCTTAAAAGCAATTAAGGGTATTCAAAGTTTATTACAACCAAACCTCAATGACAAGTTTTCGCCATTGCTCGGCTATTATTTAGCCGAAAACGCACCCAGAAATTAGTTTTCAGGAGGGATAATTCTTTTTTTTGAAGATGATGGGGGGGGGGGAGATCGGAAATAATTTTTTGGCTATTTTAAATAAAAATGAACAAAACCTCACGGAAATGACGATTTTGTTTTCGGGCTATGCGCTCTGAAGCCCCTCTCCTCTGTACCTCCCTGAATAGAGTAGCATTAAGATTTTGTGTGTCAATCTCAATTTCAGTACTCCCAATTAAAAAAAAAAAAAAAAAAAAAAAAAAAAAAAAAAAAAAACAAAGTTCTTGGACACTCTGTATTTGACGGTATAGTTTTCATCAACATTTCCCTATTGAAGGCATTTTCTCACTTTTTCTAAATTATAAAAATTCTCTTGTGCAAATAACTTTTGATAGTAATGTTCTATCAGGCACATATACAGATATATTTTTGCAGGAGGGGGGGCGACAATAAAAGATCAAAGTTTATTGACTGTTTGAATAAGAAGTGCCCACAAATTTCGAAAAATTCAGAATTCCAGGAGATGTGGGTCCCAAGCTTTCTTACTCCACTGCATACGCTTCTGTATTATGCATTAGTGTCAATTAGCGGTAAAGGGGAGGGCATACTTCACAATTAAGATTTTTAAAATACATCTTTTTTGGGGTTATTTTAGGTTTTGCTTAGGTTATTTAAAAATGTATTTATGTTATTTTTATTGAAAAAAATTGAAAAAGAGACAAAAACTATTTAGGAGAGATGAAAATACATTTTACCCCCCTCTAACTTCTCGTCGTGAATTATAGCTACTGGTGTTAGTTACCATTTAAATATTCTTTTTGTTATTCCTTGTATCTCTAAGCTAGCAATAGTTTCCAAAGTCATAAAAGGGATTGAAAGTAATTATAAACCATGCTTCAATTACCTGTTTCATCTGTCCTATTATTGAATAGAGCATCATTTAAGATTCTGTGTGTCAATCTCAATTTCAATACTCCAAATTAAAAAGTAAGCAATTACACAGATAGAACTTACTTATCCTAAAAAAGAAATAAAAAGTCTGGAATCCTGGATGCTGGTAACATCATCTCCTGAATTATAATTAAACTAACTTTGCCTTTTTTCAGACTCACTTAATTCCATGACAATTATTAATTAGAGTTTCTTCTCTTTTTTGATGTTTTTTCATTCGCTTGTTCTTTCATTAAAATCATTGATTTCATAATAACATACTTACGAAATTTGGTAAATTTGTCCTTCATGAAGAAGGTAATTATGGATTTTTTTTTTTTTTGTATTGAAGAAGTTAGATATTGCATATTTTGGCTTTTGAGCTGGACAACGGTTTTTTTTTTAAGCGGATTGATTAAGTCCACTTTCTCTTCTTTTCCTTGAGGGTTATAGCGTCAAAGCCTTAGAAAACTCAAAAAAAAAAAATAAGAATGTCATGGATTTCAGCAAAAAAAATAATAATAATAATGTCTCCGAATAATTATTAATTCTGGGCTTAGATATTTTTCCGAAGGCAAATTAACAACAACACCTTCTATACGAAGTGCCTTGGTCAGAACATACAAAGAAAGAAAGAAACAATACACTTTGCCAACATCGTTATTTACTTAGTCAGCGCTACTGCGCTGCCTATGAGAAGACTATAATTGACTACTCGTAAAAATAAAAAGGCTATTGATCAAGCAACTTATTGACTGTTTTTTATGTAGAATTTGGTTATTTAAATATTCTTAGTTTGATGTTGAATCATATATCATCCTTTGAAAAAATGATTAATTTTTTTCTTTTTGCTGTAGATTTTAGCATCAAAGATTTTGTAAACAGTAAGTTTTTTTGTTCAACCTCAAAGTCTTATGTCTCAAAAATAATCATATTTGTGGGACCAGGGCAGCTAATTTGCGAAAATGTAGGGGGGGCAATTTTTTTCGCAATAAGTGTACAAAAAAGCATATTTAAAACCTAGGTGGGTGAGGGGGCAAAATGAAACCTGGAATTGCGGGGTAATAACCCCTCCCTGTAATCGATTCCCTTGGGTGGGACTTGACCATTTTCGTAAAGGCCAATTTTACTTGTTTCATAGATTACCTTTAACTATTTATAAAAAAAAAAACTAATGAAAAAGTCAAGTATAGATTTTTTTCCGGTGAAGTAGCTAGTTATTTGTACATTCTTTGCTTTGAGATAAAAACTACATATGAGCATTTAACCAAATTGATCAAGGGCTTTTTTGTAGATTATGGCGTCAAAACGCTAAAAAACTAGTGCCCAAAATTTTATGCACGTTCATGATGAGTTTCAGCAATTATAATTGCTAACATATCAGAATAATCATAAAGTGTGGAACTTGACCAAGTTTTCTGTTTGTTTTAAGTTTTAATGTTGCTACTTACTTTCAGTTGAGAAGACTTGTATTTTTCCTTTAATTTTCAGCAAAAGGGCGTAGTTACTAGGGGCGTTAGCCCTACTCATGTTTTCTGTTAATTTCTGTTCGTTTTAAGTTTGATTTGATTATTGTAATTTCTTCATTCCTTGATAGTTATTCCTTTTTTTATTCCAGTTTGAACCATTATTAGGCTTTGTTTCGCCTCGTCTTTGGTTTAATATAGATCTTTACTTTCCTTTAAAAAGTAAAGATTCGAGGATCAAGTATTTTTACTTGGAGGGCAAGGGGAACTTCTTAAAAAAAAAAGGTTTGAAGATAAATGTGGTTTATAGATTTAGGCTGTATAATGCGGTTGTATGGACAACATTTTATCCATTTTGGCCTTTCGAAGGGTTAAGGGTATTAGTCTTACTCTTGTTTGTGGTAATATTTGTTCGTCTTAAGTTTAATTTTATTATTAATTGTAATTTCTGTTCGTTATGGGTATCCTCTATTCGTTAGTAGTGATTTCGTTTTTGTTTTAGGTTTGAATTATTTTTTGACTGTGATTCTGCACGTCTTTGATTTAATGTAGGCCTTTACTTTTCTGTTAAATTCTTATTCCGGGGAATTTTATTCTTAAGTTAATGTATAGAAAATACCAAAATTTTTCATAGGGCCTTAAAATCTGTTTTGAAGACACAAGTTAGGGAGAAGTATATTTATTAATTACTTTCAACTAAGTACTGTGGAAAATATTCAACTAGTAGTATTACAATGCAGCTTTTACTCGTTTGGTTTTTCAGGCTATTGTGCTGCATATGACCTCTTTTACTCATCTATGTGGTCAAAGATCTCACATAATTCACATTTCTGGGTTGTTATATAGCCACTGAAATAGATGTATCAAATTTGACAAGAGTCCATTACCTTAATGACCCTGACGTGAACACATTTATGGAACAATTAGGCCCTCATGTGTCTGCGATCACGTAAATGAAAAAGTCATTGCCTCTTAAAGAGATATTCAGCAATTTGCTTAAATCTACAACTTTGGAGGAAGAAGACGAATCTGCACAATATTATTTTGGGGGGATAGGAGAATTCTGATCGAATTTGATTTTTTATGTATGCATAGGACAATTTCAACGAAAAAAGCTCAGAAATTTTTTCTTCGAAAAAATTTGAATCACAATAAAAGGAAAATAGAGAGTCTACCGTAAAATGTATTGAGATAAAAAAAAAACGCTTCGTTTTTAACTTACCCCTCCCCCCTCCCTAAAAAAAAATCAGGTTATTATATCAGGCTCGAAATTTACCCTACTTGTAAATATTACGACGAGTGAAATGGAAGTTTATTTGATTTCCCTTCTTGACATACGCTTAAAGAATAACCGGATAAACTAAAATGAATAATAGGTTAACGGGATGCAAATAAACCAATGGAATCGAAGCACACTTTTTAGGTCAGAAATTTAGGATAATAACCTCGTTTTTTCTCTTTAGCACAACTGTTTCACTTCATATTTTTGTTTACCAGTGGGATTAATGAGTTAGTACTTGAAGTATTTCGTGAATTTATGTTACAGTGCTCTCCACGAGTATGACACAAGGAGTTGCAACAATTTAGTTATAGAGCATCGGGTTAGCGATATGTCTGGCTTTTGGGTGTAAAGTTCCTGGGTCATAGCCAGTGGTGGTTCCGGCCCCTCTTGCACCAGGGGCAACATCTAGATTACGCCCTCCCTGTCTCTCAAAATTGCCAGGCGAAATTTTAAACAAAATTATCATTTATTAACAAAATTTTCATTTATTAACAAAATTTTCATTTACTAACAAAATTTCTCATTTATTTATTATCTGACTTTTCTTGCTTTATATTAGGAAATATATGTGAAAAATGAAAATATCGGATTCGATTTCTTTATACTTACTTCAAACTGCTCCCTCCACTTAATTTTAATAAAAATAAAAATAAATTACAAAATGCTTATAAATGTTAGATGATTTATTTGAAATTTTGCACACCTAAAATCTTTGTGCTCAGGGAATTTTTGTGCCCCCCCCCCTAAAACCGTCTCTGGTCCTAGCGTGCAGAATGAATTGCCAGTAAGCCTAAGGGTGGTAGAAAACCTACCTTAGCTTAAATGCAGATTTGAAAAGCATTTTCAAACTATTCTTCTTCTCCTCCTTTTTTCTCCTCCTTTTTCTCCTCCTTTTTTAAACCTCCTATTTCTCCTCCTTTTTTTCTCCTCCTTTTTTAGGAGGAGAAGATGTTCTTCTTCTCCTCCTTTTTTAAATTGTTTCTTTCTTTATGCGTAGGTGAATTTTGATAGAGAGAGAGTGGTTTAGTTATATTTATGCTAATTTTTCCGTGTCTGATTTTATTTTTCTTCTTGTTCTCTCATTCTTTCTCTCTTTGCTAATTTCCGCTTTTACTTAGTTTATTTTTTAGTGTTAAATATAACTTATTTTACCTCTTTTTTCATGTAAATATTCAGCGTTAAGTAAAGCAAGAATATTAAAATTGCTGCGCCTCAGCAAGGTTCCAGCAGATTTTCCCTTGCGCAAAGATTTCTGTTAAGAAATGGCTAATACGTTGTGAGTTTTTGTAATAAATAAGCTAAACTAAAATCGGTAAAAAAAAAAAAAAAAAAAAAAAAAAAAAAAAAAAAAAAAAAAATCTTAGAGCACGTTCAATAGTGCTTATTATGAGTAACTAGTTTGAAGAATTTAACCACAAAATAAGTTTTTCAAAGAAAAGTAAAGAGCTATATTCGATTCTGTTGATAAAAGAGCTTAAGCAAAGGTTTTATCTTTGCATGGTATACCAGACAAAGACATTAAAGTGATTAGTACTATGCACGAGAATAACATTGCTGTGGTTAAGGTAGGACATGAGGTTAGCAGCTGGTTTTGTATTAAATCAGGAGTTAAGCAGGGTTTGTGTTCTATCCCCCTTTATATGGATTCTTTTTATGGACTTTGTTTTAAGGAGCAGAGGAAAGGCAATGGGCGACCACGGAATCAAATGGGAAGGGAAAATTTTCATGGACTTAGATTACCCTGACGATTTAAGCATCCTAGATGAAAGTGTGAGCAAAATGAATGAAGTTTTAGAGGTTTTGCGAGTTCGGGGTGCTAGAATAGGTTTGAAAATTAATGTTAAGAAGACTAAGTCACTAAGGCTAGGAATGAGTGAAGATGAAAAGGTGAAGTTTTATAATGAAAAGATTGATCATGTGGGCAGCTTCGCTTATCTTGGTAGCATCAAACAGTTCGTGGTAACGAACTGTAAGTAAGGAGCGACCCGGCTTAATGGTAACCGAAAGTCTAAAAAACGGAATTTCGATACCAATAGATACATAAAAAGAATCAGATTTTAATTTTGATTTCAAATATATAAGTTTCATCAAGTTTAATCTTACCCATCAAAAGTTACGCGCCTGAGAAAATTTGGCTTATTTTCGAAAAAAGGATAAAAGACCCCCTAAAAGTAATAAACTTTTCTCAAACAGTTCGGGGTAACGAACTGTAAGTAAGGAGCGACCCGCTCAATGGTAACCGAAACTCTAGAAAACGGGTTTTTGATACCAATAGATACATCAAAAGAATCAGATTTCAATGCTTATTTCAAATATATAACTTTCATTAAGTTTAGGGCTACCCATCAAAAGCTACGCACCTGAGAAAATTTGGCTGATTTTCAAAAAAAGAGGAAAAGACCCCCTAAAAGCTATAGAACCTCAATGACAATCACACCATCATATTCAGCGTATCAGAGAACCCTACAATAGAGGTTTCAAGCTCCTATCTACAAAAATGTGGAATTTTCCATTTTTTGCCAGAAGAAAGATCACGGATGCGTGTTTATTTGTTTTTTTGTTTTTTTTTTTCCAAAGGGGTAATCGTATTGACCCAGAGGTCCTAGAATATCGTAGAAGGGCTCATTGGAACTCAAATTCAAAGTTATAGTGCCCTTTTTAAGTGACCAAAAAAATGGAGGGCAACTAGGCCCCCTCCCACGCTCATTTTTTTCCCAAAGTCACCCGATCAAAATTTTGAGATAGCCATTTTGTTCAGCATGGTCAAAAATGTGATAACTATGTCTTTTAGGATGACTTTATCCCCCGAAGCCCCCGGGGGGAGGGCTGAAAGTTATTAACTTTACCCAATGTTAACATATAGCATTGGTTATTGGGAAGTATACAGACGTTTTCAGGGGGAATTTTTTCTGGTAGGGGGGTTGGAGTGGGTCGGGGGTTATGTGGGAGGATCTTTCCATGAAGGAAGTTTTCATGGGGGAAGGTACATTGCTATGAAGGGGGCGCCGGACTCCCCAGCATTATTTAAGAAAAAATCAGAAATTAAATATAAAAAAAAAGTTTTTCAACTGAAAGTAAGGAGCAACATCAAAACTTAGAACGAACAGAAAATATTAGTTATATGATTGGGTTCACCCCTTAGTAAATACCTCGCTCTTTAAGCCAAACATTTTTTAGTACTTTCATAAGAGCTATTTATTCTAATTAACGGCCTTTGTGATTAAGGGGTCATTTTTAAAGAATTGGAACAAAATTCGAACTTCAGCTTAAAGAGCAACGTATTGACTAGGGGGCAAACCCCTTAATATACGTATCAAAAATATATGAATATAGAAGTTCGATACGTAAGTTAATTCGTAAGTTACGTATATTTATTACTAATAAAAACGTTCGTAAATAAAATTCAACAAGTTTCGAGAAAGCCATTTAACCAAATAAAATTAAAATTAATATGCAAATTTTGTTTTAATTATTCATGTACGGTGAGCCAAAATCAAAACCTGTATTAATTCAAAAACGTTCAAAAATTAAATTTTAAAAAAAGTTTTTTTTAACTGAAAGTAAGGAGCGACATTAAAACTTAAAACAAACAGAAGTTATTCCGTATATGAAAGGGGCTGTCCCCTCCTCAGCGCCTCGCTCTTTACGCTAAAGTTTTTTATTGTTTAAAAAAATTGAGTTGTGAGAAAGTCAAACTTTAGCGTAAAGAGCGAGGCGCTGAGGAGGGGACAGCCCCTTTCATATATGGAATAATTTCTGTTCGTTTTAAGTTTTAATGTTGCTCCTTACTTTCAGTTAAAAAAAACTAGTTTTTTTTTATTTAATTATTAGTAAAGACGGTGGGAGCAGTGAAGATGTTAAAAGCAGAGTAGCCGAGGCTCAGGGTGTTTTTTCACAGTTAAAAAAGTTTGGAAGAATACGAAGATAAGTCTGCAAACACAGATTAGAATATTAGAAGGTACAGTCATGACAGTGGTCAAATATGGCTCTGAAATATGGGTGCTCCGAAAAGCGGATGAAGATTTGCTAGATGTTTTACAGAGAAAATTACTTACGGATTGTTCTGGGTACCCGGCTGACTGATTGTATTTAAAACAGCAGGCTGTACGAAAAATGTGGTTCAATACCACTTTCTAGGGCTATAATGAAAGAAATGTTGAGGTGGCTAGGGCACGTTGTGCGGATGAAGGATGACAGATTGCCGAAGATTGTCCTTTTCAGCCAACCGTCTAGGGCTAAACGGAAAGCAAGTCGTCCTCGTCTGGGGTGGTAGGACATCATAAAGAAAGATTTAAAGGAAATGAGAACTTCCTGGGAGGGTGGAAAAAGGGAAGCTTTTAATAGATTGTGATGGAGGAGGAGCGTGCGCAGCTGTGTTGGCCTCAGGGGGCTTGATTCTACGGTGAGATGTTAGTGGTAGTAGTAACAAAGTCAAATAATTTTCCAACCGTAGAGCTACCACAAATCACCATCAATAAGTAAACAAAAACCCGAAACAAACGGAAATTACAACAAATAGCCAAGTTCAACTCAAAACGAGCAGAAAATAAGATGAATAGGGCTGACGCTCCCCAATCCTTTTGAAGACCAGAACGTAATTTTCATTTTACTGAAAAATTTGCCATACTTACTCTAATTTTCCATACTAGTACTTTAGGTACTAGTAATTAAGGTCCTTTCGTGCATCAAAATATAATCGTAAGTCATGCAGCAATAGTTTTGGTGGGAACCGGCGTAATCCTACCGCAGATACCCCCCACTGGAAAACTCCCTCCCCCACGAAAACTCTCCCGATGTATCCCTTCCAGAAAACCCCCCCCCCCGTGGAAAATTCCCCTCCGGATAATTCCCATCCATATTCCCTTGGGTAATTTCAGATGTTCCTCAGAAGGGAAATTGAAAGTTATTTATTGCTGTCATTTTTTAGTTATTGAAAGTTATTTTTAGTGTATGTACCAATACTTCTAAATTGGTTGGTAGCTTCCCACTTTTTCAGTTTTCTTTTTGAGAATTCAACTATTGGATTGTAGGTAAAATATTGGGCAAGATTTGATTATTTAGTCAACATTTTCGATGAACAGTAGTTTTATTTAATAAGTTCAAATAATTATTTTACTAAAGAAATTTGGGTGGACAAAGGCGGGTATAATTGTTCATGTGGATGAAAGATCTGCATGACTTGGTCTTCTACGTGGCTGAAGCCGTCACGACCTCCACAATAATGTTCTGGCGTGTTTAAATGCATTGTATACCTTTCTTTTAAATACATTTAAACAATTTGTACAGGAAAAGAGGAAAACTACCATTAAAAATTGGTGAAAACAAAGCTCCTGGTAATACTTGGGACCAACCAACCATCCCCCCAATAATTTCCTGGCAAGCCCATGCTACCCTGCCTCGCCTTTTCCTCCTTTGTGTGGGTAGAAACGTGATTGCAATATTTCCGCAGATCCCGTAATTATACCTTTGGGGACGTCAACCCCCCCCCCCTCCATATTCCTCTGATCATATTTTGTTTTGATTTAGTTCAATATTTTGCCTAAATAATCAATTTTTTTTTAGATTTTGCCGAAATAATCAAATCTTACTTTAACAGCAATAAATAACTTCCAATTTTCCTTCAAATGAACATTTGGAATTATGCGGGGGGATATGGGTGAAAATCATTCGTGGCATGTTTTTCATTGAAATATTTCAGGGTGAATTTCCTCGGGGGGATTTTTCGAGGGGGAATTTTCCGGAGGTAATTTTCTGTGAGTGGAATTATCCAGGGGGAACACGCAAAGGAAGAATTTTCTGCATGGGGGGGGGGAATACACCAGAGAGGAATTTTCCGGGGGGGGGGGGGGGGATTCGTTTTGTTTCCTCTGCTTAACACCTTCCCAGAAATAATTTTTTCAGCAATATAATCCGGTTGACGAAATTTTTATATCTTCATTATAATTCCCTTTAAAAAACGTCTTTGTGACGATCATCTAATGTCTATATTTCTAAATCTAAAAATATATTCTTATTACCATGAGAAGAGACCTTGAAGATATCAAGCGTTGAGAGCCCTCAACGCTTGATATCTTCCTAACACATATAACGCATAGTAGTAAGAATATATCTTAAAATGTATTCTTATTAACATGAGAAGAGACCTTGAAGGTATCAGGCGTTGAGAGCCCTCAACGCTTGATATCTTCCTAACGCATATAACTCATGGTAATAAGAATATATCTGAAAGTATATTCTTATTACCATGAGAAGAGACCTTGAAGATATCAAGCGTTGAGGGTAAAGAGCGATATGGCCTCTGTGTGTTTTTTTTCTCCCTGACCACATCGCATAGAAGGAGCTGTCATAGAAACTTAAGAGAGGGCTTCGATTGGAAAATGAAAATTCTACTGCATTTTTTTAAGAGTCAAGAGTTTTCGTAAGAACAAGAGAGTGCAGTAACTTTTCAAGTTCAAGTCCTCGAATGAATTAATTGTGGTAAGAATGGTACTGCTTTTGCATGTCATACATTGCGCCATAATCTATTTCTTTTAAGCTGACAGCTATATCTAGCCTATGAACAACGCAGTTTGACCCAATAGAGCGAGCCTTTTGTTGCAAAAAAATGTTCCCAAAACACATCGGTAACATTTAATTAAGCCATTTTCTTTCCTGCTTCCATTCATGCAACGTTTGAGCAATCATTTCTAAGACTGGATGAAGAAGCCGCACGTGGCCACGGTTATGTATAGAACCAATTACAAACTTGTAAGTAAACCACTGTTGGCTAATATGCTAAGATGAATAGTTTGAGGGCTAATCCTGCGATTGATTCAGCTCCTAGGTGATCTTTTTTTGCGTGATTTCATTTGCCTATTCATTGATGATTTTTCCTTCTCCGAAATCTTAGAAATAACGTGGGCGAAAGTGAAAACTGACCTCTGGTATTCCCTATCAGAAGAGCTCAGCAACCATTTTCGTTTTTCCGGAACGTATAATTAGCCACTGAAGGATATATTTAGAATATTTAGGGAAATTTAGGACTTTTGGAAATTTAGGGAAAGTGCTGAATCAATGAAAAATTGACCACTCTGCGATGTTGTGGAGGGTGGATTGGGCCATTTCCTCCTGAGGTGTCGCAAGCTATCTCAAATTAGGGTAAACTAGCTCAGGGGAAATTCAAATGAGATACTTCTTGGCATTCTTACATAAACGACTCCAAACGATTGTTATGGTGGGAAATTTTGTGTTGAAGGCGATGGAGTTGAGGCGCAAACGTTGCAAATAGAAGTGCATAGTGTTTGGTTTCCATTTTAAAATGTTGGCAGTTAGATGTATGTGATCCCGACTTTTGTATACTACCTTCAGGTTTTCCAATACAAATTATATTGTAAGACAATATATTGTAAGACAATATTGTAAGACAATAGGCCTACAGCTATATAGAGGTCATATATGGACAATAAATAGTAACCCATGTTTCTTGATTTTTTAGATCCAATAAATGTCTTTCAAAGTTACCATTATCAATGCAAAAAAGGAGACAACTTAAAATCTGTCACATAATTTATTAGGGAAGTATCCAAGGGCAACGCTCCTTGTCAATTAAGTGGATACAGCAGAGATCTTCAGGCCAACTCCCCTTCCTTTTCAAAGACTAATATTTTAATGTTTTGCTTATTATTCCCTATAATAATCCTTTTCTTTCTGTTTCATTCACCAGTAAGAAGTTAATAAAAATAAAAAAAAACAAAGAGACATATGGAAACATAACCATATTAGTCTAGTGCATTAACACATACTATTTGTATCAGTGACGGATCTCAGGGGACGAGGGGGGCACGCCCCCCTAACGTAGTCTAAAGTAGTGTAATTTACTTAATTAACGCACGATTGCGTCAATTAAACTTGCTCCTAACGCAAGTTTATCGGATCAACCTATTTTGCCCCCCCCTAACAAAATCCTGGATCCACCCTCATTTGTGTTGACTACATTATCAACAATACTGGGACCAAAAAGGATATCTGTCAAAAAACAGGCGTTGACAAAACATTTAAATAGTGTTTGTAGATTATGACAACAGATTGACAACAGATTCTTTTTCGTATTTTGCTATAGCTAAGACACGGAATTTGTCCTTGAGGTGGAGGATAAACTCCATCTGCTTCAACCTTATGAAATATTTTTTTTCTATTTTTCTATGTACGCATCTTTTATAACCAGAACTACTTTGTTAAAAGTGGAAATACCCAGTCACAAGTTAGAGCAAGGCTTAACACCAGAATATTTTTAGACACCATGAGAGGTTTGTTAGATCGAAATTTGTATCCATATTTGGTTAAAAAAAAGTCATTAAAATGAAGAGATTATAGAAAGCTGACTTAAATGAAGCATCATGAAGCTTTTCAAAACCAATATATTTTTCTATTTTTCCGCTGTACTTTTTTCTGCTGTACTTTAATGGGTCATACTTTAATATGAAATCACCCAACACCGTTCAAACCATTGAGTTCAGCTCATTAAAACTCAAGGCACGGAATATTCAACGGTGTGAAAAGGCCGAGTAAAACTCTACCCAAAGAGAAGCCACTCTACCCAAAATTTGGTTACTGGACAACTCATAATGGGACACACGATTACAGAGACTATACTTTGTGGAAGAGCTTGCTATGAAACAACCCGTTATGATGGACAATGGAAGAAGTACTTGAAAATAGAAAACAGTATAGGTGGGTCCACTTCACTTTGCAAGCAATCTTTAGTGATATTAAATTACGAAGATGACGGAAATGATCCAGATTGTGATAACTTCATCATTGGCATTATTTTTACAGGAGCCGGTGTATTACACCCGGAAAATTCCTCCCGGGAAATTGCCTCTGTGGAAAATCCCCGTATAATTCCCCCCAAAGATTCCCCCGTGGAAAACTCCCTCCCTGTGGAAAATTCCCCCCGTATAATTCCCCACCATGGAAAATTCTCCCACAGTCAAAATTGATTAGCCACCGAGAAAATACAAAATAGATCCCACAAAATGTCGATCAGATATTCCATAGGATAAAAAAGATCAGATATCAAAAATGGTTTTAGGACAGGGATGGTTAGTCTCTGATCACTTTCGACTTATCAAAATAGAACTAGAACTCTTAATTTCCAATTGAGAAAGTATCCTCCAAAGTTCTGCAACCATGAAGGGGTGGATAGGGATAAGGAAGGGCATCCTCCCTTCTATACACAATAAATTCTGCGAATTTTGGGGTTTAATGTTACTCTTCACTTTCACAATAACAGCGTAGACTAGAAACATTTCTGAAATAATGAGAGACTAAATACCAGTTTCTACCTCCACCCCCCCTTCCCTTCTCCTAAAAACTGATTTTGTATTTACCTGAAGGCTCAAAGAGAGTTAAGATGTTTGGGCATTAAAATGCACCATTTGAGACATCTCCCCTCCATAGTTTATGCCACCACCCTTCTCATAAAAAACCTATAGCTTACATAGCTTACAGCCCATGCCACGGGGGCAGAATGGCTATCTCAAATCTTTATCGGATGCGTTTGGGAAGAATGGGAGAATTATTTGGGGTTGGATTGTTTGGAGGATTTTTTGGGGGGCCCACCATACAAAAAAGCCCACCATACCACGGGCCCACCATACAAGCAGAAACATTGGAGTTACTAGTCCCTCATAATCTCTCTTTGCATTTAACAAGAGCCGTAATATTTTCAGGCGGACATTCTTATCTCGAAATTTGCGATAAGGATTTCTTATTTTTCTCTAAGAATGCGCCTATTGCTCACTGGGCCTATTGCCCAATGGGCCTCAAATATTGCTCAATGTGCCTATTGCTCACTTGATCATTGATATAAGAGTTTTATGTTGAGTTAGTTAGTATCTCAGTTCCACGTAGAAACTTGATTAGTTTCCATTGTTAAAAATTGGAAAAAAAAAACATTCAAGTATTTTAAAAATGAGTGGTTTTACACTATTGCACCTTGAAGGAGTTGACAGTGATGTTATGAAGACAAAAGCTCCCAAGGTAGCAGTTGAAATTGGAAGGGATTTCCGACTGATATATGAGTGGGATGAGATGTCCGGTGGATATATTATATCATTGGGTAAATTTAATTTGCACAAACAATTATGTTTCGCCACAAAAGTGAATATAATGCACATATCGAGACTACAACAGGGTTTGAACGCTATCATGAAGCACATTGAGGAAAATGGATTGACTCACCTAATGAGAAGAGAGTGAAAATATATTCTTTTATTACATTTCTGTCAATGATAAGGTTTTATAATTATTTGTTGTGGTTAGACACTCTAGTTGATCGTTTACTCCACTCTTTCTAATAGGGTGACCAATAGGGGTTGAGAGTGCACACAAGTAGAATCCAGCAATTGTTAGTTTAGTCTTTAGTTGGTAGTGGGCGTGTCAAGAATGAGAATGCTTGGATTTGAGAAACAGAAGATCTTACAGAACCTTGTAACATGGAAAAGTGTTCGAATCTAAATATTGAATTTCAGATGTTAACTGTACGAAAGAAAATATTCTCTGAGAAACTAATTGAAATTATCATTGGAAATAATTCTCCATCTTTGGACTATTGTATGAGGCTTTTACGTTGTGGACCAAATGAATTTACTAAATTTATTGATGCATTAATTGAAACAAAACAAAATGACATTGTGGTTCTGCATTTAACCACTACCTAGAAACTCATTTAAGACGGTCATTTTGTAAGACAACAAGAAATAAGTCGAATAAGTTTTTGTGTGAACTCACTCGGTTACTTCTTCTCCTCCAAGGAGACATTCCTTTCATTAATCGTGAGTCAGTTTCTTTTTGGCAGTGGGATGGACAACATTGGAAAAATTTTCTACACATTCCACTATGTTTATTTACATTGGGCAGCTGGTCATCACAGTTGATGACTATACTGCATTACAGTTGATTACAGTGACAACTGCATTACAGTTGATGACTATAATAAAAAGCGTAGATTATGCAATCCATGTAAATTGCATAGAGGATATGCTGTACGGGTTATGGATTGAAATTCCTGTCTTGAAGAGGCTTATGACTCTCACCCTAAAGGATATCTATAATCCCATTATTATTTTGATAAGAGTAATCAATGGGAAAATACCTACCCTGGCGTGATTCGGAAAAAACCTAACGCGATTTCAGTTTATTTCTAAGGGATTGGTATCGTTGTGGATTTAAATTATTTTGGGAAGAAGAATGTGGAGCACGTTTCAATTGTAAAAACATGAAGAGAGTATGGTATCTACGTCATCGTTCTGAGGACAGAAGTAGTTATGATTATAAACCTACTGATTTTTATTCGGCTGTTACAGAAAGTGATTCTTTATATAAGAATATTGTGTGCAACATTACTTCAAATAGTCAGATAGAAACATGTGAATTTTACAATATGAGTCGTAATAGTACCATTGACTTCACAGAGAGATTTAATAAAATGAAGTTACATTATATTGTGGAAAATGTGACCCTGGCTTTGCACACCAGGATCAGTGCAAGTAAATCCCAATGATATTCCACCACTAATCGTTGTCGATGACAACAACCAACATTACGATGAAGAAGAAGAAGAAATCTAAACAATGAAGGCAAAAGACTTTTATAAACTTCATACATTTATTTTATTATTAAACACAATTTACATACATTATTAAAAACCATTTTATTCTTAGGGCATTGAAATCAATATTATACAGGTTTGAGAGGATATTTTCTGCTATGAAGTCATTCAATCGAGGATTGTCTACATGAATGTTGAGAAATTCACTGTAAGTATAGTCTTATTTACTTACTTAACTCCCATCCGGCCGGTTTGGCCGATTCAGGGCTTCTCCTCTAATTGCATCATGACAATATTTTCGGTATGCCTCCCTTTTTGCTGCAGTCCTAAGCAGTTCTTGGTTGGGATGGTCAGAGAGATTTTTGCACCAGCGCTTGGGAGGTCTTCCCCTAGGGAGAGAGGCATTTATTCTTTCCCTCAAAGGCTATTTTAGGCAGTTGGTATGGGGACATACGCTGCGTGTCCTAAAAATCAAATCTTTTGGAGTTTTATGGTCTGCATGATGGTTTGAGGGTAATCGAAGGAGGGCAGCAGTTGTTTTCTTGATCCTCAGTCAAGGTAAGTGATACCCACTGAGCTTTCGAAGCGATTTAGTTTCTAAAGCATTCAGTCGGTGCTTGTCGTCGGCTTTTAGAGTCCATGTCTCTGCTCCACACGTTGCAACTAGAATCACTAAGGTACGAATGAGTCGGACCTTCAGTTTTAAGGGGAGGTATTTATTTTTCCAAATAGAGCGCAGTGACTTGAAGCATGCGGAGGCAAGAGCCAGGCGTCATTTGATGTCTTTTAATGAGTCGTTTGTGGATGTCAGCCCACTTCCTTCGTAAATAAATTGGTTGACCAATTCAATTTCCTCGCCCCGAATAGGGACTTTGGTGAGGGGGGACTAGTCTCTGCATGCCGTGTTACTCTCATCACCTTGGTCTTGCAGACGTTTATCTTCGTTCCGAAGCAATTAGCTGCTTCGTCGATAGCGTTTGCGCTGGCTTGGATTTCCTGTATTTTTTTGTTCAGGCAATTAATGTCATCAGCATATGCAATTAGGTCAAAAAGGTATCCTCCCAAGACTATTCCCGTGTTATCGGGACAAGTGCCAGCAAACTGTTTGCAAATAGGGAGAAAAGAGTGGGTGAGAGGAGGCATCCTTGGAGAACACCTGTAGAGGTAGAAAAACTCCTCACTGAGTCCTTCACTAGTCTGCACCATGCTACTCACCTTTTCTTGCATACTCCTTATAATATCAATAATATCAGAAGAAATTCCATAGTGATCCAAGATATGGCAGAGACCATCTCACCAGATTAGGTCAAAGGCTTGCTTAAAGTCAATGAACAGTTGGTATAACTCTTTACCGAATCCAAATATCGTTCTATGATTTGTTTAATGACAAATATTTGGTCTATTGTGGATCTATTCAGACGGAATCCGGCTTGATACTCGGGTATAACATGTCTTGTCATGTTTCTTATGCAGTCTAGGAGTATTTTCGAGAGGATTCTAGCGGGTTGGCAAGTAAGTGATATGGGTCTGTAGTTGCCGCATCGGCGTTAGGATCCTTTCTTGTGCACGGTAGCTATGGCAGATGTTGACTAGAACTTGGGGTAGTATTTTGTTTCCCAAACAGCTGTTAAAATTCGATAGTACAGATCAATGGTATGTCAGATTGTACTTTGAGTAGTTTCTGCTTGTATACCACCTATCCCGGGTGCTTTATTGGATTTGAGGGATTTCGAAGGGTTTTCTAGCTCTAACCTTAAGGGTGGTAGGGGTGGTTCCTCATTTATTTTTGCTGGAAACGTCTGAAGTACTTCCGGACTTACTGTGAGATTTAGCTTTTCTTGGAAATGCTCTTGCCAACGATCTTGAATTTTAGCGCGAGTGGTAATTCAGTGCCCATTTTTATCCAGGAGTTCCAGGCACTTTGTATCTTTATGATTTAATAGCTCTTTAGCACGTTTAAACTTATGGTGTGAGTTACCTCTTTGGAATTCGTCTTCGCACTGCTGACACTTTTTGCTTATAATTTTTTAAGTACCTGACGAGTTTTTTTCTCGATTTGGCGTTTCATTTGCTTGAACCTATCCTTGCTTTCTTGATCTTGTTTGTTTCTGAGAGTTCGTTTTTCGTTCTTCATGTCAACAATCTTCTGGGTATCCATGGTTTGTCTCTGGCAGATTTACTGCCGAGAACGATCTCGGCTGTTTCACATATAGCCCTTCTACTTTGCAACACAAGCTGATCTTTGTCGGCTGGGCTAAAGAGGACAGTTGTTTCTTGCATTATCTTTGAAAGTCTTTTGTTTAGCTGCTCTCTGTCCTCTTGTTTCGTCTTCTGGTTCGTAAGGCTTTCACACGGAATCTTGTGACTTTTTGCTTAAATTTGAAAACAACTTTTAACCTTAGACGAATTAATGACATAAGGAGTCTGTGATCACTGTCAAAATTTCACCAGGGAGAGTCACTGTGTCTGTGAACGAGGATATCCACAGATTAGATACCAGTATGTAATCAATTATGTTGGCGGTCTTTCCATCGGAGGACTACCAAGTGACTTTCCTCTTTCGCCGGTGTTTGAACATCGTGTTTGTCAAAAAAGGTCGTTGTTTCAGCAAAATTCGATGAGCTGCTCTCCTCTGCTGTTGATCTGCCCGATTCCAAATTTGTCCATGATATCTTCGTTTCCACTGTTGTCGTTTCCCAATATGGCATTGAAGTCTTCAAGGACTATAGCGAAGTATTTCTTTGTAATGGTGTCGACGAGACTCTGAAGCTGAGAGTAAAAATCCTCGGACTCCTCATCGGACCTTAACGAATCAGGAGCGTAAACCTGCACTAGAGAGAGGTTGCTGAATTTGCTTTTTAGTCGGATCATCATCAATCTATCCGAGACAGACACCACTGACACTAGAGATTTTCTTGCTGTTTTCGTCAGCAAAAAGCCAACTCGTTGCCTGTATATTCAATCCTTCCTGCCAGAGAGTAGGAGGGTCATGTCTCCTATCCGTTCATCGCTGTTATCTGGTAGATGTGTCTCTGAAAGACCAATGATATCCCGCTTATATCGGTTTACTTTGCGGATGACCATGTCTTTCTTTCCTGGTTTTTCGAGTGTCCCGAGGTTTAATGTTCCAATTCTGGTTGTAAGTCTTGTACCTAAGACTGGTCTACCATCCATTTGAGACGGAAGTGGTCAAGTATCCTCTAGATTTATTTCCAACACTGTTGGCTGTCAGTGCACAGGTTGCCCCGAATGCGGTAGTTTTGCCCGTCGGTTTCCCCGAACTTGATAGGTTGTTCGTCGGTATATCCGGACGCGGTAGTTTGTTTGTCGGTTTTCCCGACGCGGTAGCCCTAGTTCTTTATATCATTGAATGCCCAATTGTAATTTATAAAGAGGGGGAGTTTCTTGGCTTACTTTCGGAGCAACGGCAACCCAATCCTCTTTGCTTCTAGCAGGGACCGTTGACACCCTTATGCGCGCCTTCTCCTCTTTCACAGTTGTCCTCCTAGAGAGGATCCTCCCATGATGGTGATGATGGTGTCCTTCAGCATGATGCAATTTAAACCATTGCTGGGGAATGGTTTGCTGCTGATGGGACGTGTCCACACCCTGGTGGGCCCAGGTCAGTCTGCATCAGAGGGGTCTTCTTCCTCCTATACCTGTATTTATGATCCCCAGGTGATTGTCTCAGGTTTCACTTTTTGGACCACCGGGATCTAGGCCCCCCTTCGTCAACGCCTTTGGTCATTAAAGGTATCCTACATACCCGTAGGGCATTCCCCTACCCACCAGCTGAGAACGCGCTGAGTTGCCTTGGGGAGGCCCGTAAAAAAAAATGGAGCAATGCATGAAAACCACAGCTTTTGGTTGATAAATCTTTTTACTTGCATCCGGTTTTGAATAATTTTTCCCCGCTTCTGTTAAGGAGGTTTTTGATGTGAGTTGTGTAGAACTCCTATGGTAGACCAAGAGGGTCAAAGCATTCTCTATTCTTCGCTGTTTGAAAGATACATAGCCAATGCCCTGTCTGCACAGTCGATGAGCTACTATTAAAAATGCTAATGATATTGTTAGCACTATGAGTATGTTCAAGGAAATCCGAGGGTATGCAATAGGATATGCATTTGGACATATATCGATCCATGTTAAATACATCGAATATTTGATTGGTGTTCATGTTGCCAAGTCTAATAGAACACTGTCGTCGGGGGTAATTTCCCAATAGGTTTCAAATTGATTGGCAAGTTTCGAAGGAATTTCACCAGTGATAAATTAAGAATCGGTGTGGGTACTTGAAGGAGTGGCAATATGGCATTGATTTGTGATTGTTTGTGGAACGAGCAGTTTGATATTATTTTTAGAAGCTCTTAGTTTTTCAATTGCCAAAGAAACACAGTTCAACAATAATAAGCTTGAGTTCAATAATAACCCATAGACTGAATACAAAAGTTTAAGAATAACTATTAGGACGAGTTGCTTTTTAAAAAACTAATAATTATATGTAATGTCGAACCCGTAAAATCCAGTAAATTATCTCTTTAAACCACTTCCTCTGAATGGATCTGGTTCAAAGTATTCCACGGACTGAATCCAACAGCTGTATAGTATAGGAATATGATTTTAAAACTATACAATCCGCTATCTATAGGGGACTGTGAATGCCATTTGATAAACTGAAACTGTATTAGAAATAGTCCCACCCCCAACTAAGCATACAATGAAAAATACATCACTTACATCTTGCTTCTAGCATTCATCATCACAATTCCTTTTTTTAGAATTTATGTCAATAGATCAATTTCAATTCATACACTGAATAAAAGCAATGCCCTCTGTTCTTTTATTACAAAACATTAGCTTGAGATAACGCGAGGACCGCTCTAACTGTTGGTATTCTTACAGAAAAATTCCGAGACATCCTTATCGCAAAACTCGAGATAAGAATGTCTGCTTGAAACGATTTCCTATGGCTGTGGTAAAAGTAATAGCATTTTCTTTTGTTAAAAATAATTAATTCTAAGGAAATGATAGATCTCTTAGGGTATGTGTATCTTTAAGAGAGAGAATATAAGGGATTGGTAACTCCAATATGGCTGCGCTTGTATTGTATAGGGATGCACTTGTATGGTGATGTAAGGCTGTCGTAGGAATAGTGGCTTAGGGGCTTTCGTAAGAATGGTGGGACAGGGCTGCCGCAGGAATGGTGGGGGGACTGTGCGCTCGGAATGATTAAATATGTGTTTGGTCGGAATGTTTTGTTATGTGTGTCGTCGGAGTGATTGGCCTCTTCTATGGTGGGGGTACTGATTTCCTGGAATAGAGGGCATCTTGTATGGTGGGGTACTGGCCTCTTGTATCTATTAATACAATACTACTAGCCTCCCTGTTATTTCATTTTTTGTATTCCCCTCGAAGTAAATACCTACACTATTGCTTGGTTTGGCTCGGTTTGAGAATCTTGAGTTCATCACGAATCAACCCTCGTCTGGCCTTGTTAAGGCTCTTATGAAAACTGGCAACACTTGTCCTTCAAAAACTGCGCTAAGAATTAACATAGAGCCTGGGCAGACATTTTCAAAGGCTGAAGTTTTCTCAATATTATTCCTACAGGTTGTATCAGACATTCCATCCTTTCAAAATCAAATAGAAAAATATTTTTTATTTTTCAACTGAAAGTAAGGAACAGCATTGAAACTTAAAACGAACGGAAATTATTCTGTTTATGAAAGGGGCTGTCTCCTCCTCGATATCTCGCTCTTTGCGGTAAAGTTTGACTCTTCGTCACAACTCTGCTTTTTAAAGTAATAAAAAAATCGCGCGTAAAGAGCGAGATATGGAGGAGGGACAGCTGCTTTCATATACGTAATAATTTCTGTTCCTTTTAATTGTCAATGTTGCTCCTTACTTTCAGTTTATTTATTTAATTTACTTTAGTTTATTTATTACTTTTAGTTTATTTATTTAATGTCTGATTGGTTTTCAAATAATACTGGGAAATACATGATGCACCTCATGGTAGCGAAACTTCCATGATATTATTTAGTTTTTCTGGGGGAGGGGGCGGGAATCCCCCCTCATTTTGCTGCTTTCAAATGAAAGATAAGTAGGTCAATGTAGACTAGGAGAACAACGTGTGACTGGTGCTCCTCCCTCTGAAAACAGGGTCCAGGAGATTTCCCCCCTGTAAATTCCCCCCCCCCGTAGGAGATTCCCCCCCCCGGAAATTTCCCCCTTGAAATTTCCCCCTGTAGAAGATTCCCCCCGCCCCGGAAATTTCCTCCCGTAGGAAATTCCAACCCTCCTAGCTCTACATGGTCCATGAGACTTTGAGACTGAAATTGACATCTCTTAATTTAATCTATTATCTTCTTAATTAAATCCCAAAATTAATATGTCATAACAGTTAACCACCCCGGTTATTCCATTCGAAAGCTATTTAGGCTCCCGAGCTGGGTAAACTAATGGAATATTTCAAATCAACGCGTGGAATAGGCAAGATTGCCTTCGAAGGGTTCGTTTAAACGAAACAAAAAGACTTAGCGGCTGGATTGGTCAGTTTCGAATCCGAGTTGAGACGACAGACGAAGGAAAGGCAAGGTGAGTGCAAGGTAAGATCAAGGTGAAGGATGGTGCTTTGGTTGGGCGTTTGAACGAACATTCGCATGCTCCCAACCAGTCTAACTTTCAAGTACAGGAACTCCACAACCATATGAAGATGAAAGCAACAGACACGCTTGCAACCCCGCAGCAGATTCTAACTCAGTCTTTGGTCAACATATCTGAAGGTAAGCGTCTTACGATTTCTTCCAACTATTTCTGCAACATGCTCAGAGCTTGGGACAGGTACAAACTCGGTCATATTTTGACTTCTTTTCAACCATTCTTCTGGAGACAATCCAAAATCTGGATCATCCTCATTCTGATATAAGCCAAGTAACGACAGTTCTAATGCCAAATGTAGTGCTCTTCTATCTTCAAATCCGTTCTTTTCGATTTCACTAAACTTAGTAGTTGCCATATCTAGGTTTTATTTTTAAAAAAATGTGTAATATCCTATCCCATCCACATAAGCGATAACATGTGACTAATAATTTTTTGTAAATATTCCGAGTAAAGCACATGACGCACGCTACTCTCTAAAGTCTCATTTGACGAATGAAGGTCCAACAACTGTATTGTCTGATTTCGAGCTGGGCGTGCAGAATTCCTTCAGGAAATGCTTTCCAGCCACTGAAGTGAAGGACTGTTTTTTTTTCCACTTAAGCCAGAGTATCTACAGGAAAGTACAAAACCTTGGCCTTCATACGAGGTATAGAGACGATGATGAATTTGCAGTCTCCGTTCAAATGCTAGCTGCTCTTGCATTCGTGCCCATTTCGGAAGTACATTCTGCATTCACAGCTGTCGTAGCAAAATATACTGACAATGTGTTTGGGCCGACCATGACTTACTTTGAAGATAACTTCATCGGTAGAATGCGTGAAGTAAGAGAGTACCTTGCATCTTTCCGCCCCGTGTCTGGAATATGTTCAACAGAGCGAAAGATGAACTCCCCTGGACAAACAACAATGTTGAGGGTTATCATAGAAGATTGCAGTCTTCAGTTTCGGCTCATCACCCTAGCCTTTGGAAGTTCTTGGACATCCTCAAGCGTGAACAAGCACTTGAGAGGGCGGTTGTGATTCAAGCAAATGTGGGAAAATCTAGTGAACCAATTAAGAAAAAGTATGTTGATTTAAATATCAGAATTCTACGACAGTTGAGAAACTACGGGAACGTCGGGACGCTGGAGTACCTGAGGCTTATTGCAAGAAATATTAGGTTTAAAGTTGTTTTTAAAGTGTAGCGTTTTAACCGTGTATACCTAACTATTTACTTGACAATAAAAAAGTGTACTCCACTCGCTCTTATATTTTAGGCCGCCGAGAAAGAAAAGAATTTTGCAACAATTTTCAAGTGGCGACTATTTCCGAGAGGGGGAGGGGAGAATTTTAAGCGGGGGAGGGGGCATCTCCTAGGTGGGAAATCTCCTACGGGGGGAAATTCCCGAGGGGACATCTCCTACGGGTGGAAATATCCGGGGGGGATTACCAGGGGGAAAACTCCGGGTGGGAATTTTCTCGGGGGCAAATCACCGGCACCCCTGACAACAACTTGGTAACTTGTTTTTGGCCCATTATTCAGGAAGCGCAAAAATATCAAATACGTCCTATAGGTACGACAGTGACGAGCCTGCGCAACAGTGATTTCACTCTCTAGAAGGTAATTTCAAATCCTTCACCATGGTTCATTGAGATTTATCTGCATAAACAATAATGGTATGTTTATTGTCCCCAAAATATTTCGTAAAAGAGTAACAGGTTATAGGCTATCAAAATATACATTTCAAGAATTTTGAGTTTCTAACTACCATTCATATTAGCAAACCGGTTTTACAAATTGTGTGAGCTTTCAAAGCAAGATATGTAGATTTTTCAAGTTATTAAAGTTTTTCGCAGTTATTGGCTCTGGGCAATAAAAAATGTGACATTCAATTAGCTTCTAATGTCGCTGTCATGAAATGTCCCCTTAATTTTTAATCTTATAATTTGAACTTGGAATTTTTATTCCAAAAGGCTAATATTAGTCCCAATCAAACCTTTTTTAGGGGGGGGGGGGGGGGGGTGAACCTTTCACTATGGTCATTCTAATTTCATTTTTGATAGATCAAACTCTATTAAAGCTAATATTTTTTGTAAAACAAAGCTTTCTGGTGGAAATAATTAGGAAAATTGAACCTTAAAACAAAGAATTATTGCTTCCCAGTCTAACCACACAAATCTAAAATGCTATTGCAAGTGAAACGACTGATGATATTTCCTCCTGTGTTTGTAGCCAAGGCCACAGCCAGGATTTTTGTTCGAGGGGTTAATTTTATGTGGGGATGTATAAAAAACTTTAAAAACGCAGAAAAAATTGCTTATTTGCCTCTTTGTTATTTTTTTACGAGTCAGACAAAAATTTTCTCTAAGGGGGTTAAAACCTCCTACACCCCCTTCCCCCTAAATACAGCCTAGTTTGTAGCATTATTCAAAACTATTGCTTTACTAAAAGTATAAAACAAAATAAGATCCATTGAAAGAAAAAGCATATAAAATCTTAGAGGGTGTTTTTTAGGTATAATAATACTAAAGCAGTCAATGGCTTGAACTCCCTTAATCGGATTAGTCCAATGCAATGACTCTCTTTTCGCTCTAACGAGCTTTTTTTTTTTCCTTCGCTTTATTTTGGAAACAAGTCCAAAGTGTAGCCGTCTTGACAGTATTAAAGCAATAGAATTGCTTCAAAATTCACATGATAACAAAAAAATCCCCGTTTTATTGACAGAAATAAAGGATTTCCTGAGTTCATGTTTCGGTGTCCGAAAGCAACAGAATTGCTTCAAAATTCGCATCATAACAAAAAAATCCCCGTTTTATAGACAGAAATAAAGGATTTCCTGATTTCATATTTCGGTGTCCGAAGTTCTTCATCTCGAGTAACGCTGAAGGAGGTTTCTATGGTTTAAAACTTAGGTACTGCTTGTATGATAACCCCCCCCCCCCACCACGCAAGTTGTTCAGTCATTGAGGCATTACAAAACCAATTTTTTTCGTTAGCTTCTTTCAAATTAGCTTGTGACAAGACAAAGAGAAGCGACATGATAGATGGAAAACATATAATGTTTACTATATATTTGCACATTAGCGGGGGGGGGGGGATAAAGTATTTGGACAGTGTGAAGTTTTCAAATGGGGATAAATCCATTTATTTAGACAGTGAAAAAACAGGTACAAAAGTCCAGATATTTCGGTCACATATACAGCGACCCGTCTTCAGTAGAAATACTTTTAGTATTTCTACTGAAGACGGTCGCTGTATATGTGACCGAAATATCTGGACTTTTGTACCTGTTTTTTCACTGTCTAAATAAATGGACTTATCCCCATTTGAAAGCTTATTAGTTCGTCTTAGAACGGCAGTGTGGTCTAAGAAAAACAACACCTAATTTAAAGGTGTTACGCTGAAAAAAAAGTGTGAAGTTAGAAAACAACTCTTACTGCATAATATGCAGAATAATTGTACCTAACACCTTTGGCATGCAGACCCTTTATACTTAAACCCCCCTCCTAATGTGCAAATATATAGCCTCAAAATTATCCCTAAAGGATTATATTTCATACTTGGTGTTTTTCATTAGGATTGAGCGTCAGGACAACATATTAGGAGAATATTAGGTAGGGGGTATATCATACAAGTACCCTTAGTTTTACTAGCTATCAATATTCTATCGACATTTATGATCTATCAACTTATTAAACTATCGACACTATCTATGTATCTATGTGACACTACCGAGGTATCTATCCGCATTTATTTATTTACTGTTAACCTTTATTAGCCATTGATTTAAGGCTAGTGAGACCAATGAGGTACCTTACAAAAGGGTCTGTTGTTTTTCATGCTGTTTAATGACTTTCTGGTAACTAAAACCATTTTTTGCTTGCTCTAATAGAATTTAAAATACGCACGGAATAAAAATTAGCATATAATGGTTTTTGAAAAACTATGAATTGTTCTGCTATTTTCTTTAGGCTAAGCACTAACTTTTTGGGTCCTAAAATAATTTTCTTGTTTTTTTCGTAGGATTTTTTTTTTTCATGGATATATGCTGCTGTAATTGCAAAGCAATAAAAAAAAAAAATTAAGTTTCAATTTAGCACCTCACTTTCATCAGATCAGCTTTAGGTCTTAGAAGCTAATTTTTGCTCTTTGTGAGTTTAAAAATAAATCAAACAAAAAACAGAAGTCAATAAAAGATTTGTAACTTGAATACTTAATAGCTTAATGGGGAAGGGTATCTTTAGGCCTCTTGTTAGTTTTTCTGTGCTTCGTGTTTTTCTGTTGTTTTTTTAGTTATTTTTTAGTTTTTCTGTGTTTTCCCATCTTTTTTTATGTGCTTCATGGGTGTTCTGCTAATCTATTAGGAAACTCAACCAAAAAAAGTTCTAAATAACAATTGGGCGTAATTAATTCCACATTCAGCCCCCCCCCCTCTATAAACATATTTTGCATGTACCTCATTGTCGTCTCAACAGTTATGTAAATATGGTTTTATTTTGAAGGAGGTTTACCATAATTGATAAGACTGGACACAAAAAAAAAAAAAAAAAAAATGAAAGAACTAACGAACTAGGTCTTCCTCATTTAATACATTGGTTTTGTCAGTTGGAAATAATAAGGAATAATATTGTTTTCTGGTAAAATAAGGCGGCATTTTAAATTACATCTCAGCCCCCTCCCCCTCTCTTCTAATGCCCTTACAGAGCCATTATTAATTAAAAGTTTATTGATTATGTTGGTTTGTGTTATTTCTGTTTTTTGTACTTATTTCTCATTTTCGATTGGTTACTAATATAGAGCTTTTGCATCAGTGGAAATAGATACTATCTGTGCAATAGACTGAGGATATTAATTTAAGGTTTATTTTTAGTTGTGGCAACCTCTTTCTTGAGGCGCAACCTCTTTCTTGACTTGAGAAGAAAATCAAACTTGCAATTTTTCACTCAGGCGAACACAATAAGAATTGACTACCCCGTGGAAAAAAAGAAAATGGATATAATAGTTGTAGACTACTGCACACGCTAAAAACGTTATTTTTTGCATTTATGCTGCAATAAAAAGCTAATAAAAGACCATAGAAATAACCCTAGCAGACGCTGAACCTGACAGAGGGTTCCAATGTGTTTCTTGTTGCATATTCTGTCAATTATTTTTATTACCTTTTTCTTGGTTTTAGATTATTTTTAAATATGCTCCAAAACAAACACACACATTTTTGTATTTCTGCTAACCCGTCTTTAACCTGTGAAAAAACCTATGACTGCCTTAAGTTGAATTATTTTTTTTTTTTTTTTTTTTTTTTAACTCAAGTGTATAATTCTGTTGTTAAAACATTGCAATTACTGATGACGGTACAGATGTGACGAGTTTAATCCAAACGAGTGACCCCGAACTCCAACTGACTGATCTAATTTTTATCTCCAATCAAACATAATTAAATTTCATGCACAATGCCGGTTTTAACAAGATGCAACACCTCCACCTTTTCTACTAAAATGTATCCTGAATAATAGGGGGTTTCTTCCCTTGGAACTGCACGGGCTATATCTTTCCTGGAGGACCATGGTAGACATTCACTGAAAAAGCTTCCCTTTTTCACATACTCCATTCTTATTTTGTGAGTAGGCTACATAACTCTCCCAGCATGAATGTTCTATCCTGTGTTACTTAAACAGAATTGGAGGCCCTATCCCTTGGCCCTACGTTGTCCATAATCCCCTAAAGATACAATTTTGGATTTTTACCAGATTAACTTTGCGATTTGACGTATTCATTCATTATCATGTAAATACTGAACTGTTTTCCACGATCTTTTTTGCAGTCTGTAAGGTCGTGTTTGAACTTAACAACAAAAACACTAATTCTCTAACCAGTTACAATCTGGGATTGGACAGAAATTAATTGTAATAAAGCACTTGAATTTTTTCAAACTTGTTTTTGCTTTTAACCTTTTTTTCTAAAGTTTTCTGTTTTCTTTTCTGTGCTTTTCGTTGCTTTGGTTGAATTTTTTTAGTTTTTCTTATTTAGGTTCTATTTTTATAACTCGTCGATTTGATGGGTTTTTTGTTTAGCTCTTCAATTAAATTTTGGAACAAAATATTCAGTTATGTTCTGGAATCGGACAGAAATAATTTTTATCGTATGCATGAATCATAGCTTTTATTTTGAAGTCTTCTTTCTGCTATTATCAGTTTTTTTCTATTTTTCTAGTTCCTTTCCTGCTTGTTACTGTTATTTTTCACGATTTCTTCTTTGGGCTCTTGTTTTACCTCTTCAGATAAATTTTTCTCCCTTACAGGTATTTGCTTGAGGTTATATTCTTATTAAGTTCCTCTTTAAATTGGTGTTTTTTATGGTTCGACTGAAGGTCTTCACAATTTTTTTTTCATTAAATTGTAAGTCTATGAAAATTAGATAAAAAACAAAAACAGGAAATGATTCAGGAATAGTAATTCCAAAATAAATCAAAACTCTAGGAAAAATGATAAGATTGAAAAAGTAAAGGAATAACTGAACTGATGACTGAATAAATGAATAAGACTGAATTGATGAAAAGAAAAACTAATTGAGAATAAGCTATCTACGCAGCAAGATTTGATTTTTCAATTTTGTCTGATAAAACTTCGAGTCTTTAACTATTTCTTGGCGCAATTCTGTTCTACCTGTAATTTAGCCCTCGTTCTTCTGAGGTGATTCTGTATTAAAAATATTGGATGGTATTTAGTTGGTCACTGCTAATATTCGTCTTTTGTCTGTCTTAGAAGTTAAGTGACTTACGCACGTAATTTTCTTTGCTAAGTGAAATAGTTATGCTAGAGTTAAAGTTTCTACGGTGTAGTGTGAAGAAACCGTTTTGTAACTTTAATATAATTCTGTTCCATCAGTAATTCTTTGGTGATTAGCCAAAAGTGGATAAGTCACCTTTTACAAATTTTTCTGGAGGGCAAATTTATTGTTAAACTGTTTCCATCAAATTTATAATTCGAGATGAAAAATGAGAGATAACTACTTAGCTGGGTTTTTCATGAGGAATCGAATGAACTGACTCAAATCTGCCTAGAACAAAGGATTTAGAGGATACGGGACTAACCCCATTTTGCCAAATTGCTTTTCTGAGCTCTTACATGAACCTCATATATCTCAGACCAAATTACACTTATATCCCTAACGATTAGACCAAATTGTAGATTTTGAGGATAGAGATTGTTTGATGTTTGTAACTCAATTTCGAAAAAAAGGGGACTAATCCCCTTTGGCTAAACGTATGCTGCGTTAGAAACTGCAATCCCAATTTGCCCATCTTCCAGAGTTCAAATTAGAAGCTTTTGACGTGCAAGGTATTGATGGCACATAGCCCGAAATATTTGTAATAAGGCAACGTTTTTTAAGTTGGATGGCGGAAATAAAGAAAAATGCTTATGTGACAATACTTAGTAGCGCACTCTGTTGTAAATTTTCCAGCGGTTTTATATTAAATTTGATTCAAGTACTTTCAAAATAGTGTATTGTAATTATCATGGCTTATGGTGCAGTTGCGGTTTACGGTTTATATTGTCTGATTCAAGTACTCTCACTTAGCACAGTTCGCGCGTGGTCACTAACTGTTTCCTTATGACAAAGATGAGTTTAGACAAAGTCATATTGATTTGCTTAAAATATAAAGAGAAAAGCGCAATTTGCTGCGCTGCACTGTTTTGTTTTTTAAAAACAAAACAGTTTCAAAGAACTTTTAGAACAGTAGAACGACAATTCAAGTACAAACAACGAGTATTCAGTCACGTGCAAAGATGTTTATTTCGGGGGAGGCTTTGTTCGTAGGAACCTCGCAAAATCCTCAAATTGTGCAAAAAAGAAAATTGACAAAAAATCTAGACATTTTAGAGGGAAAGTTTTCCATGCCTGTGAACATGGAAATTTAAAAAAAAAAGAAAATTGACAAAAAAAAAAAAAAAAAAAAATTAAAAAAAAAAGAAAATTAAAAATTTTCAAAAAAGAACATTCGCTCGTCGGTCAAAATTAACTAAAATAACCTTATCTACTAAAACATTTTTTGCCCAGCGTGATAAGATGTTCCGCAATCATTCATCACCGTGCAAGAGTTAAAGTAAACTACGCACTTTATACGTACTTCCTATTGTTCCAAGAAATTACTAATTTTTTTTCCTTGTATGTACTTTCTCGTACGGAAAACAACACGGTTTTATCAGATATACTTTAGCCGCATGCATTATAACTATGACAGTCACAAAAGAGCTTTGCTAACGCTCAAAAAATTGTTTTTTGCCTGAAAGTGTAATAGATTTTCAAATACTGAACCTTTTTAAAATGTTCATGCGTTTATTTTATACTTCTTTGAGTTGGGGATAAATACCTCGTCTGCTTTCTTTCCGACACAGTGACTTCTGCTTCTTCTGATATAAAAGATTAGACCTTCTTCAAAAAATGGATTATTCTTCTTTAATAGGGGAACGTGAGCCTCTCAGTTCAGTAAGGACTTTGTTCACGCAAAACCATTGTAAGGAAGACCACTCAATGAAAATTGCAAAAAATAGGTGAATCGTAAGCTGGGCCGTATCCAGGATTATTTTCAGGGGGAGGTTACAAAAACATTAAAAAACGCATCAAAATTTGTTTATATTCATTTTTGATACGGTTTTACGAGTCGGACAAACATTTCGGGGGGGGGGTCAAATCCCTTAGCCCCCCACCCCCCCTCCCCTTCTGGATACAGTGTTGGTCGTAAGGATATTATAAGCAATAATAACATAAGTCGTAAAAATGAGACCCTGCGCATGTTATGGACATCATTAAGTAAAGCAGTTACAAACTATGAACATAGATGAGCCATTATAGGAATTTCTATTTGACCCACATAGACCTGAATGCACGCAATGTCCTTTTTTAATCCGTAATTGGAATGAGGTCGTCCCAATCACACCAGGTCTGTATTTACTCATCTTAGACTATGTCTATCCCAATCAAAACCTAATTTGTTTCAATTATCGCTTGATTAAATACATTTCCAAGTTTTTTCTCTTTCCCACTTTGTTTTGGTAATTAACCCTGAGTGATCGCACGTGAACTCTTCATCAGGGGAGTTTCTAAAATAATGTCATGATCCAGAAAAGACCAGCCTCTTTGCTGCGTTGTTTTTCTTGGAGGCTGCGCTATTAAAGTTAAACTTGATATATATGCCACAATCAGATCAGAATTGATGGACTGAACCGCATTTGCTTGCTTGTGCTCGACCAGAATAAATAACGTATTAATCTCAGTGAGGACTTGGAATATTTGGTGAGTAGAAATTTTTAGTGAGAAATGAATATTCAGTGAATAGGATTTGTGAGTATTTTTGTAAGCAAAGTAAAATTTCGTGGAGTGGTTTGTGCTCAGCTTCGACGATAATAAGCTGTCTTTATGCACTGTCCGTTTTGAACTAATATTGGGCACAATGGCTATTCTGTTCAAGCCTTATAGGGATAAAATCCGGAAGGTTGAAGATAAAGTTGGTCGTCCGTTGCTTCTATCGAGCGACTAAAAAGAAGTTTGACGCTGAATCGAAACTATTAATGCAATTCAAACCCCTCAATTCAAAATGATATTCACTTACTTATAATTGTAACTGTCTAGTTTACCCCCCCCCCTTCTTCTGAGAATGAAAGAAAACAAAACAATATTACCCATTTTCCATTTATTAGATTTTCGGAACCGTTTCTAGAGTCACTACGTCCCTGACCCCCCCCCCCCAACCACCTGGATTAAGCCCTAGGCTATATAGAAAGGTTTACTCATTTTGTCTGGTGTTGTTTTGAACTAGTATTACTATGTATTAAGCACCAAAAGTTGACGAGAAACAAGCACATGAAATGATGTAAACCAACAAAATCAGCAAACCTGTGAGTATGGGCTATGGCCTATAGCGTATTACAGGAAATAGGTGGAGGGGGGTACGCTGAAATTACTTGAAAGTCCAGTTGATAGAATGTTTTCTTTCTGTAACGAGTTAAAATTTTGTTATTATTAGGTTTTGTTCTAAGGGAGGAGTGAGATGTAGGACTAACCAGAGGAGAAAAAATCACTTTTTATTTTATAAAAGTCAGTATTTGTAAGGTGATATTGTAACGCATGTAATGTCTAACCAAACTGGTAAGCAGGGCAGGTGGTGGCTACCGCTAAATTACTTGATTTTGCTTTTGTCTCCTACTGTTCATCCAATCTACTTTCTTGGCTTCCAATCTACTTTGAACCTTTCCATAAAGATAAAAGTTTCGATTTAATTGGTTCAATAATATATTTTAGATCTACTCTAAATCATCTTGAATTAAACCTTAGTTGTACAATAACCATCCTACTTAAAGTATTCTTCTTAAAATGTTCGTAGATTGTTTTATCCTTTTAAGAATATAGAAACAGACGGGATATGCAAGTCGACAGGGGCATCAATTGCCCTCCCCCTACAAGTTCGTGAGATGAAACCGCTGCAAGTAGGAACAAAAATATCAAACTTTTTTTTTATCGTGCTTACTTTTTTATTTTGTATTTCTATTTTATGGCTTTACAGCTTACAAATTAATATTTTACTTTGGTTGTGGTTCCTTCCAAGTGAAATGAAACTCTGTGCTGCTGCTTCTAATAATGCCTGAATAATATTTGACAATACTTTAATAATGGTTTAATTTCAAATAATAGTTAAATCAATGTTAGTTTTATAATAATAGCTTTAACTAATAGCCAATTATTGCCACGAATGTTAGCTAATTTTCATAAATATTCACATTGTCTTATTGCTTGGATCATCACCTTGGGATCAACAGTGGGATTAACCCCCCCCACCCACCAAGGTAAAAACATTATCAACAAGAGTTTTCTAATTGCTAAGAAAGTTAATTCTCCTTCCAACAACCACCCTCCTGAAATAGACACGGTCCCATCTGAAACAGAGTCCTAATTACACCCTTGCCTTGAATATTATTTTTCACAAACCATCTCCTCAAAACTATTTATATATATATATACATATATATATATATTATATATATATATATATATATATATATATATATATATATATATATATATATATATATATATATATATATATATATATATATATATGTATATATATATATATATACATATATATATATATATATATATATATATATATATATATATATATATATATATATATATATATATATATATATATGTATATATATATATATATATGTATATATATATATATATATATGTATATATATATGTATATATATACATATAGATATATATATATACATATATATATATATACATATATATATATATATATATATATATATATATATAGATATATATATATATATATATATATGTATATATATATATATATATATGTATATATATATATATATATATATGTATATATATATGTATATATATATATATATATATATATATATATATATAATATATATATATATATATATATATATATATATATATATATATATATATATATATATATATAATATATATATATATAAGGGGCCGTTGATAAAGGATACCAAAAGTTGACAAAAAAGTTTGATTTGGTTTGAACCTTAAATAAGTGGACACAGTGTGAAATCTTTTTGGAACTTTAAAATGTAACTTTTGTTTTTACTTTTAGTTTGATGCGATTATTCATTTTAATTAGTTTTATATTATTCAAACCCTTGGCCATATCAATATCTCTGAATTCATATAAAACTCATTAGGAAACTAGTGCTTTACTTAGGAAAAAAACAATAACAATAAAAAAAAAACACCTAGACAGGCAAGAATAGATCAAATTCAATGATCCATTTATTCAAAGGGTCAAGTGAAATCAAACAATTTGCCAATAATCCATGAAGCTGCTTAGACCCTGGCCTTTCGTATATCCAAGATGTTCCCTCTACCCAAGACCTTTCCTATACTCATGGCCTTTCCTACCTAAATAGTCCATTTTTAGGAAAGACATATAATTGTAAAATGTAAAATTATTAAAATGAACCCAAGACCTTCCCTAGTTCCAAGATACTCCCTATACCCAAGACCTTTCCCATACCCATGGTCTTTCTTACTTATATAGTCCATATTCACGAAAAAGACATATTAATTACAATATGCGGTCAACGGATATTTACCAAAAATGTGGGTACTTGTCTTTTAAACGGAACACACTCAAGAAGTGAAGTTAGGTTAATCCTAATGAAATATGCCAAAACATGATGATAATATAATACTTTAGAAAATAAAACTATGGAAACTACGACAAATAATTATGGAAAGCCTGACCGCGCAGAACGTGTTGTATTAAATATCTCACCTAGCCTAATTCCTAACCACATCTAAATATTAAACATCTAATTAAAATATACCAACATCGTAGTTTTCTCACTCATAATAAGCAAATCATTACTGATTCGAGAGAGGAAAACTGGTTTTCGTCAGATCTTAGACAGCGTCATTCTTGAGTGTGTTCCGTTTAACAGACAAATACCAGAATGTGTTCCAGAATACCAGAATATGTATACATATATATATATATATATATATATATATATATATATATATATATATATATATATATATATATATATATATATATATATATATATATATATATATATATATATATAATATATATATATATATATATATATATATATATATATATATATATATATATATATACATATATATATACATATATATATATATATATATATATATAGATATATATATATATATATATATATATATATATATATATATATATATATATAATATATATATATATATATATATATATATATATGATATACTGCTCATTTTGCGTTTATATAGTTCACAATAGGACCTTTTCAATGTATCCACAAAACCTGTCAAGCTTTTATGAATTAACTTCAGATAATTCTTTCTTTTTAAGTCCCTTATTTGCAAGTTAATCTTGTAAAAAGGTTGAATGCAGATAGTTAATTCTACAATAGTTGAGGGACTATCATGTGCAAAAGAGAGGGTTTAAAAACCTCACAATACTTCTCCTCGCTTAATTACCCAACAACTTGATTGACACTGGATGATCCACAATCGGTTATTGTCATTGATTATGTCCAAATCATACAAACAAATAATCAACTGAATGGCGTGAATATTTACTTAACCGTAACCGCGTTTGAGGTTGATACACTTTGTAATAGGTAAAATTTAGCTCAAGCTTTCTTGACTGAAATTATAGCGGAATTTTGCGTAAACGTAGCCCCCATTAGCCATGAATGAAGCCACCGATTGTAAAAACATCATTGACCGCGACTGCTGCTTCAATACTTCAAGGCATCAGCAAATGATTTGATTAAGAAAGAGAGAAATTTACTAAAAATCATTAGTTTTTTAGCAGTTTTCCTTGATCATGGGAATTCGTGGAAAATTATAACCTCATTCCAATGCACGTTTGTTGTACTTATCGATAAAGAAAGCATATATATATATATATATATATATATATATATATATATATATATATATATATATATATATATATATATATATATATATATATATATATATATATATATATATATATATATATATATATATATATATATATATATATATATATATATATATATATATATATATATATATATATATATATATATATATATATATATATATTATATATATATATATATATATATATATATATGTATATGTATATATATATATATATATATATATATATATATATATATATATATATATATATATATATATATATATATATATATATATATATATATATATGTATATATATATATATATATATATATATATATATATATATATATATATATATATATATATATATATATATATATATATATATATATATATAAATATATATATATATATATATATATATATATATATATATATATATATATATATATATATATATATATATATATATATATATATATATATATATATATATATAATATATAATATATATATATATATATATATATATATATATATATATATATGTATATATATATATATATATATATATATATCTATATATATATATATATACATATATAATATATATATATATATATATATATATATATATATATATATATATATATATATATATATATATATATATATATATATATATATATATATATATATATATATAGTAACAGAAATAGTGTAAAACCCTTTGGAGTCAGAGTTCTGGAAACACATAAAAGCTGGAGTCAAGCCAAATAATCTTAAATTCTACTAAAAAGTGGCAGTAATAAACAAAATTAGGCTAATATTGTAGGCTAATTATAGTGAATAGAGTTACCCTTCCCCTGCCCCATCGCAAATTACGTCCCTGTCAGATACCTCAAAAAGGGGGAAAGCTGGTAAGACATCTAATTGCTCCGGATTTAGAAAAATCGAAAAGGGTGAACATTTTCTTCTTTTTTTTTTTGCTCTTGATCGTATAGGTATCGCGAAGAAACATCTTCAATGCAGCCCCTATCCTCTCCACCTAAGGAAAAAATGAGCATTTACGAGAAGGAATTTTTACTGCACCCATCGTTATATGGTTTATATTTTTATCTTTTCTTTTCCTTTTTCCCCTTTTTCTTACTAAAAATAACATCTTTATGTTTTAGTGCATAATGGGAAAATATACGTGTGAAACTAGTGCAATTATTTTCGCTATAAGTTTCCTTATGATGATTTCAAGTCCTTCAGTGGATGGTCATGCCTTGGGGCATCATCTTAGTAAGCGTTCATTCTTTGATCTACAGTGTAAAGGGTATTATGATAAACAGATCTTTGCTAAATTGGATCGCGTTTGCTATGACTGCTATAATATCTTTCGGGACCCTGAGATTCATCAGCTTTGCAGGTAAGTGTCTTTACATAATTTCCACCCATATGGATGATGCTTCTCAGTACACTAATTTGCGGTATACACCCCCCCCCCCCCTCCCTGAGAAGCTTTTAAAATCCCGTTCAAGATTCTTGCTGCATGCTTCTAGTAATCTTTAGGTTTTCATTTTAGTGTTTTTTATTAATAATTAATTCTACCCTGTTTTTTTTTTCCACTTCGACATTTGTTAACAGGCAGTTGTCTCCACCAGTGAAAAGAAAAAAATGTCCCTTGTCTTACAAATTTTCAGTTTATCATTATCAAATCTTACATTATCTTGTCTTTCAAATTTTTATTAATATATAAATCAAATATTAATGCACGAAAATATTGTAATAAGGGAATTTCGACTCTTAAGAAAAGCTCAGAAGCTAAGTATTTTATATATTTTTCAATTTTTTTTGGTATAAAGACAGCCCCTTATCTTGTAACCTTCAACTTGTTATTTAACTTTATTTTAAGTCAGGATTTATAATTTTCAAAATGCAAACAGTGCAAAATGATAACACCAGATTCACATTTAACCAGACACCTTTATTTTTTCCCGAAAGCGAAATTTTTATTTTTTCAGTCCGTTATCCGTTAGCAAAAAAAAACTGAGGCCATAGTTATAGTTCAAATAATTTTGACCAGGCTGAAATTGACAAAAAAATTTTTTTTAATATAATTATCTATTATTTATCATTATGATAAAGAGTTGTGTCTAGTAATGCACGACTATCAGGAACCAATTACCTGGTTATCTAATCACCGAAAAACAGGGAGGTTATTTGTCAAACATCTTGTGAATTAAAACTTTTCGTTCTTTTACTAGCTTAAAATTTAACTCAGAAGAACCAATCACATGGGATTTAACTTGTTTTTTTTACTGTTTTCAAATTTTATATACGAACATAGGTAAGATAATCTGAGTTTTTTAAAAGCAAAGTTATTTGACTTCCCTCTGTAACACAAGCTTAAGGAATGCAACATGTCAAAAATCTCTTGACCCCCCTCCCCCTTTCTAAGATAAGCTTAAGGAATCAGAGCATCCAGGAGATGTCTTAGGTACGTGTGACCACCAGAATGTCAAAACTCGTAATAATTACAGGGTCAGAGGGACGAGAAACACCGAGGGGGAGAGCCAAATTTTTATCAGCGCCCCTACTTCCAAACATTAATTCTGTATCCCCCCCCCCCCTGTAAAGAATAACATAATTGGGTTACAAAAATATGTTACAGTCATTAACCTGCTATATTGTAGCTGACGTCTTACAACAGAAATAAGAGAAAGTAATATATCCCCCCCCCCTTTGTTCAAGTGCTCCTATTTTTGTGTTTTATACAATCAGTAATAATAAAAGAATTCTTGTTGATTATTTCAAGCAAAAGGTCACTAAATGTACAAAATCTTGCAATTGAATTCAGATAAGTCCAGCAACATATTGGGCGCTCATGATGCACCAGGCACATGAAAGTACTAAAAAGAGAAGCTTAGATCCTGTGGTTTTTATTCCCCATTCGTTGCTAATTGTTATAAGTTAATTTTTGGTGGTCTTTTTGTTAAAAAAAAGTTGTTGTCGCGCACGCTTAAGTTAATTTTGAAAACACTAAAGTGTAAATTATTAGTAGAAGACATTCCTTTTTTTAGAGTTTAAGAAATCAATTCATCCCTCACCCGCTGTTCAGAGTTCAGAGTTTTATTCACTAATAAATACAAAATGGAAATACAATTTCCCTTATTCCCCTCGAAAGGCTCCATGGCCAGGGATACAAGGGGGAAAACAAGGGAAAACAGGGCTCCATGGCAGTAACAACCTATTCATATTATTTAAGTTCCAGATTTTTTTGAGGAACACGAGACAGTAGAGAAAAAATGGGATGCGTGTAATTTAAAACTCTAATAACTAACTCTTAGATTGGGAATTTGGAAAGAATTCTAGGAAGAATTAAAAGGGCTTAAAAACTAGTCTAAGTGCTAGTAGAGTACTCCTTAGTCGCATGGAAAAAAATGGAAATGGAATTGAACTTGCATGATAAGGGTTCTTTAAGGGTGTTGAAGATTTTTGTCATGGGGACCGGCAGGAATTTCTAATTTCATTCTTTTCACTTTTTTTTATTTCTTCTTACATATGCTTTGCTGAACATATGAAGGATTCCATTTATTTTGAACATAATTATAAACCTATCTAAAAAAACAAATATGTTAATATGTTAAAGAGGTCAAAAGGATCCTCTTAAAAGAGGTCAACATTGTCTATATTCAGTATTTGTTCTGTAGTCAGCATGAGATAAAAATTGCGGCTTTATGGCAGTATCAATTTCATTCTAGACATAAAAAAAATATTTAAAGATATTAAAATAAAAATACATACAGAAATATAAGATAGAAAGGCTGTTCACTTAAAGTGAAATAATATTTTATCAATCAGGGTTTATTATAGAGATAGTCTATTGCTGTCTATTTGCTATTTATTTTATAGTCTATTTGTCTATTTGCTCCTGTAACTGTAAGTAAAATTCATCTGAGTCACTAGTATCCCTGTCAGTCGGCTCTACAGGGGCATATACTACTATAACTGATACCCTGAACTTTTTAGTCATAAAATGAGCAATTAGTAGTCTATTATTAATACCTTCCGAGGCTAAATCGACTAGCCGTCCTAGCCGAGTGGTTAGCACACTGGATTCATAATCCTATGTACTTTGGGGTGGGTAATGAATTCCTGATGCTGTGATTCTGTAAGCTCAGCCAAAGTCCACGCTGCTCCAAATGGGCACCTGGAGAAATCTGGGAGGAAACATTTGAAGTGTCGGATGATTTGCGCCCAACCAAGCATAGCACTTTCGGCCGAAGGGAAAGAATCATGAGATCGTTACCTACGCTACGTGGACCATTAGTCAATCTTGCGGCAGAATTTTTAAGTTTTATATAGGTTTCAATGCCATAATCCTGCTTTAAGCCTCTTTCGTACTGCAATTTCTTTCTGTGTGGTTTTTTGCGTTATGTTGCCCTAGCTTGAAAATTTTTTCATAGTGTAACTGATGTATTTCACCTGTTTTGTGACAACATTTAACCAAGGAAGGGGAAACAGGAAAAACCGTAACAGTTCCTAAGACCAGAGCCATTTTTAGGACTATTGGACAAGCACATAACAGAATATTGTTATAGCACACAGCTTAGATAGCATTTAATCACTTTTATATTTTAGGGAGATTGTTTCACTACGAAGTATTTCAAGGCATGCAAAGACACTTTAATGCTAGCAGAGGACGACGAAACCATTAAAGATTGGCTTAATGTTATTCACGGTCACGTTGCATTCTAATGCACATCTGCTCACTGAAATATACTCAATTTTTTTATATAGGTATTTCACATTCACTCACTGCTTCACAAGCTTTACATTTGATTCTGAGAACTAGGTCTTTAACATTGGCTATTTCCAAAAAAAAAAGAAATCAGTCCTAATAGATTAACTATATGTATAGTAAGACTTGACTGATTTTCATGATTAGCATTTTCCCTCTCTTTTTAGCCATCTTTGATTGACATACTTTTTCTCAGAATTAAAAAACGCATGCTTTTTCGCAACATATTCAATTTGCTTATGCACATAGGAAGCACGTACATTGAATCTTGTATTGAGAGGGGGGTGGTGCTTTTACAAAGGTGAATCACGAGTGTCACCAATTTCCGCTACCCGGTGAACATCCCATACCTCCTCATGTACTCCACTGCAGCCATGCGTAGCATAGTTCTATCACCCTTGCGACAGTCCCTGCGACTCTTGGCATAGTCTTGCCACGCTTAGCTTGTGCCACCTAGCGTGCCTGATTTCTGAAATTGCGATCCTTCGTGTGGATTATATGGAAAGTAAATGGAAATATGGGAAACTGATTGTTTGAAAGAGTTTTGATAATTCAAAACTAATTGATCAGAAAATATGAAAACTCCAAACTGATAGAACTTGAGGACAAAGCTTCTAGCTAAAGCTCCACTTACACCCCCCGTGTGTGTGCCTTGTTCATAACTGGCAGTATTAATTCTTCGTATTGGGTGCAGCATTCATAGATTTAAGATGTTTTAATTTATTAACCAAAGTAACAATTTTTACTAGATTTCAGCTTCTTGTATTTGTTAAATTTACATTTTTTTATACTTGTTTAATTCACGTTCAGATTTCTTTTTTTCATGCTTGATTGCTACTATTCCTAGCTTTAAGAAATATTTAAATTAGAAAGATTTCCTCCACATCAAACACCAGATGGGTGATAACAGGCACATAATCAGAGTAGGGGTGATCGTGCATTTCCCCTTCCCTTTTACCCAAAATCTCAAAATTCTTGGTACTTTTATACAAAATTCTTTATATTTTTGCATTATTTGCTTTTTTGAAATGATAAGAAAAGATGAAAGGCTTAACAAAAGAGCTAGAAGGTTTTAAAGAAAGACAGAATGACGCAAACACGGAAAGATGTAAGGAACAGAGCTTAATTTTAATCGGCTGAATCGTAGCTGACGGAGTAAATTGGTAGTTTGAACGAGTTCAGTGTATGCTGGAGCTTAGACTGCCTATGAGTTCTTGTGCATCCACCAATGGCCAAATGAGCCGAATTAAAAAATTATAAGGAAACCATATACATCTTAAATTTTTTAGAATTCTCTCATTGAAATCTCTCTGTCCTCTAGCGCTGAAATTAATCTTTCACTTTCTTCCTGTTGAGTTTTAGGTTAAGTTGTCGCCCGAAACCAATTTGTAATTTGGATCATTTGTAATTTAGTTCAAAAATGGTACAAATTGCATAATTTATATTCATTGCTCCGGGGGTCTGCGGGGGGCATGGCATCCCTATAGCGGAGCTATTAGACTTTGTAAATATTTCGAATAAAATAGCTTTTTAAGACCTCTTTCTGTGTTAAGGGTTTAAATCTAATCGGCAGAATCGCAAAATTATAAGGAAAACCGCATACATTTTAGAAATCGGCCATTAGAATTCCCCTGTCCTATGAAACTGGAATTAATATATCATCTTTCTCCTGTTAAGTTTTAGGTTAATTTTGTCTCCCAAAAGGAATTTCTGATTTGGCTCATTCCTGGTGCCCAAGCAAAATAATATATAAAATTGGGTCTCTAAAGCCATAAGGTGGTCAATATAGGACTTTAAAACTATTTTCAGCAGAGACAGTGCAACGCAACTGGATGAAAAAAAAGGAAACTTGCAACAATATTGTAATATTAAGCTAAAAAAAATATTGAAACCATTTTTAACCTTCAGATATAGTAGACATCATTGAAATATCAACTTGAGTTTTTAATCTTCTCAGCCTCCCTGGTCTTTATCTAAATATGTCATTCAGTCCAATTCATTGCCCTTTTACAATTCTGATGACTCCAATATGTAACTCCATTTAATCCCTCATATTTGAGAACAACACCAACTGTGTTAGAAGGCTAAAGAAATAACAAATCTTGACCAACCATCATATCTTCTTAAAATATTTACAAGATTTTTCACACTGCCCTTGACGAAGGCTGTTAACTTTCCCGCATAATTTGTAATTAAAGGACACTCTTCCACTGTCTTCTTCTTTATATCTCTGCAGTGTGACAGTGCAATGCAGATCAGAAAATATTAAGTTGTTTCATCAAAAGGCACACAGCTCAGTCCAATTATCTAAAGGGGGACACGCCAAGAGCCGAGCACTGGAGAATAGCTTCACATGACGCTGCACTTCAATCTGAAACAATCTTCCTGGGGATATTATTCTTGCAACTTTCCTCTGTTGACTCCTTCAAAGGAAGGTTTACTAGACATTTAAAACCTCGAGGTTTTGGAACTAGGTAAAGGAATAGTGAACTATCAAATACCTTTAAGTACCTGGTTCCGTGAATATAGGAATTAAAAAAAATCATAGACTCAAAAATGTGCATCAATAATTCCCATTAGTCATCATACAAGTTATGAGTAGCAGTAAATCCCACGAATGATAATACATTACAAAATGCCAGAATTTGCCTATATGCCAAACGTTTGACCAAGTGGTGTGGTGTTATGTATCCGCCTTCCCCCCAAATACGCACACAAATTTCCCTTCAATAATAATATTTTACTCACAGCTTTTTATTCTCAGTTGACCATTTCATACGAGATAAGCTTTATATTCCGATTTTTTTTTTTTTTTTTTTTTTTTTATCAGCATCTCCCTTTATATACCCATCCTCCATAGCTTAACTAACAGTTTGCTATTAACCAAGAGGTCCCGTTTTATAGGTATGTTAATTATGAAATCGCTTATGAAGATTTGCTCTCATTTGGGGGTTAATATTTTTATAGTTTTAAGCGAATTAGATTAAACAGTTGAAACAACTGAAGGTTATTTTGACAATTCAAGGCGTTCAGACCTCCAGACGATGTTTATTTTTTCTGAGTGACCTAACCCCTTTGCGGCAGAGCCTTGATTTATTGACGGTGGTACAGCCATCATTTACCATAAATCAATTATCTGTACAATCTAGTAGTTTTACATGTTTAAACATTTTTTTTTTATTTTCTTCGATTTCTGCTCATTGAGAAATACCTGGAAACATTAAAAACTATGTATGTAGCATGTAGGTACTTAGATATGTGGTATTAGCAGAAATATTTCGCTTTTTGAGGTAAAAGGCTTTGGGGCTTGATTTAATATTTTCTGAGACCAAGGGAATTTCGACGGTCTATGGAATCCTTTTGTATCTAAAAAAAAAGAAATTGATTCCTGTATATCCCTGCCAGGAACTTCCGCTTAAATTTTATTTTGCGGCTTGCCCGATATTTTACGGATGTCAAAAAAAAAAAAAAAAAGTAGCCTATTAAAAAATGGCAAATTGAAAAAAATACATATGCACATCACCGAAAAAATCATATATATATATATATATATATATATATATATATATATATATATTTATATATGTATATATATATATATATATATATATATATATATATATATATATATATATATATATATATATATATATATATATATATATATATATATATATATATATATATATATATATATATATATATATATATATATATATATATATATATATATATATATATATATATATATATATATATATATATATATATATATATATATATATATATATATATATATATATATATATATATATATATATATATATATATATATATATATATATATATATATATATATATATATATATATATATATATATATATATATATATATATATATATATATATATATATATTGACGTTTTAGTAGCAGTACGGGCCCAGTAGCGCGCTTACTTAGGTGTCAGATCTTCGCTTTAAAAATTGATATCTCTTTGGGTGTCAATAGGCAAGTTTCACTGAGTATAATCAATCTCAACATCATATGAAATATTTACAAACTTTGTTTTTGTAAGTAACCTCGGAACTCAATAGTGGGGTTCTCAGACATTCCGAGTATATTTTTCAGTACACACACATATTATTTTCTTATTTTTCAGGTCTAATTGCTTCGACTCCGAGTACTTTAAAGGTTGTGCCGACGCTTTAATGATAAAAGAAGAGTTTCAAGAACTCGTGGAAAGATTGGGAAAAAAGTGAAAAGAAAGTGACGGCCAGCTTGATCTCATCTTATTCTAGTCATATTTTGTGTTTGATAACCCTGTTTGTTTGCCGTAGATGGCACCACTTGTACCTTTAAAACACAGACACTCGTTCGAAACAAATTGTGATAACATACACTTTTCCAATTTAGTATTTGCAAGATTTATTAAATGTTAAAACATTCTCTGAACGATCCATAATCATACTAAACGAGAATTCTGACATTTAAGGCCTCTTTTGATTTCTTTATCTAAAAGACTGGGCTAGTAGGATATTTTTTCTTGTATAAGTGGTTGCCATTCGGTTAATTATTTTCTAGGCTAACACTTTTGAAGTGAGTTTAGTTTTTTTTGGTTGGACTATTATTACTGCCACCTCCCAAAATAATAAGAATTCAGGAAGGCATTAGTATATTTTACTGAGAAGTCACCTGAATTATTTAGTCTATTTTTTCAATTTTCCTTTCCTATTCCTCAGAACTGTTTTAAAGATAGAATTTATTTGTTATATTCTTATGAAGGTTCCGAATTGCTTGCTTTAGTTTACTCAATATAACTTAGAACTCCCTTGTGAACTAAACCACACAGTAAGTCTTTTAATCGCATTCTACCTCTCTTGTAAACCAGTGATCCAGTATTTGGTTATGAAGGAAATCATTTTAAAGATTGTCTTTATTTATTTGTTGGAAATATATTTTGTGAGTATAGTTTTTAATAAATCTTATGGAGCGGCGACGAGTTATCTTAAATGAGACTGTCTTTTTACGGATACTTCAGAATATAGATCTATATATTGGTGTGTCTGGGGAGGGGGGGCAAGAAAAGTGGGTGGCCCCTCTGTTGTCCCCTTACAAAAATCTGAAAATTAGTTGAAAGATATGCATTGATTGTAGACTGTGAAATTGCTTCTCTTCTCCCTAAAGAATCCTTAGCTATGTCCTTGAATCTATGAAACTAAAGATTTATTGTTTGTAGTGGTTGAATAGTGTCAATTAGCATTTTTGTCATTCAACAGGTATATTTTTAAACCTAAATTAATGCAACTAATTTGTTACCCTAGGAACCTACGCTTGTATTCATTTTTGGAGGGGCTGGCCTTTTGATCATGAAGACTGAACTTTGGAGGGACACCAAAAATAGACAATTGTATAATAAAATATTAAATTAAAGGAAAATCGTCAGAATCTCTAAGAGGGAGGGGGATATGCTGAAAGCCTCCCTACTTTTCCGTAGGTGCCTGAAATATAACTTTGACTTTAATTAGCCACTGAGGGGACCTGTGCCATATTTGGATTTTTTATGCCCGAATTTTTAGCCAAACATTATGATAACGTTTCTAACTGAGGGTTCGATTGTTTTTTGTTAATAATATACTCAAGCCTGGCTAAAGTTTATTAGAAATTAAAGGTACCAATTTAGTTTCAAATTAACTCTTTCTACTAAGGTTTTCATAGTCATAGTAAAAGTTTAAAAAAATTCTATCTTACAAAAAAAATATACATTTAATCTGTGACGGGTTCATTTTGATCTTGCAATTTTTACTGCATATATATAGCTGACAAGATTGACAAGTCCAATCAGAGCCAACGCACAGCTTGATGGAGAAACGGTGGTAAATGTACTTGTGGAAAACAATCATTAGCTCCATACCCAATCTCCCACTTATAGGTTTTAAAGGTGCTCGATCAGTGTGGCCACTATCCCTTTAGGGTCTGTTTTGTTTCCTCTGGACTATGCCAGTAGGGTTTTGAAGAGCCCCTGCAGAAAGAGGGCAACCCAGTCGGCAATAAACCTAAAATGTGGTTTGCACAGAGGTTAATTGAGATGAATAGCAATAACCATATTTGGCATTAAGCTTAAAATCTGGTTTGCACAGAGGTGAATGGAGATGAATAATAATAACCATATTCGGTATTAAGCTTAAAAATGTGGTTTGCACAGAGGTTAATTGAGATGAATAGTAATAAGTTCTTAGAACGAGAAACTACACATTACATCCTTTTGCAGGAGGAACGGACCTGATCGAGAAGTCCACCCCAAGAGAGATCTAAGGAGAAATGAATATTCGAAAGACAAAGTTCGTCAACTATTTCGATAGCTTCCTTGAAACTAAACTCGGGTTTTATCAAGATCCCAAACATTACTTATGCCCTTCTAAGGTATGTACCTGATTCAGCTTCTGCTGGGAGGAGAATATGGTTTCTTTTCATCAGCCTTTCTATTAAGTGGAGAGGCAGGTTGGGAGAATTCAGCAAAACTGATCAATAGTTACGGCTGTTGTTTTTGATGTCTGTGCTTTATCCAACTTTTGCAAGGGAAAGACAATATTGTTATAATCTGCATCCAGCTCAGTCAGTTATGGTGGGAATTATCATCCATGGTTTTAGTTACATCTTTAGGTGGTTGATGTCTGATGGCTTATAAAGTATTTGCTGCTAAAAGCAACACCATACGTGACTTAGGTCTTATTTACTTTTTTGTCAAGATGTGTCTTTATCTCCATAAACTAGCCATTTTACATAAGGTCCGTAGCTACAAAAAATGTTTTAGGGTAGTCAAAAACAGAAATTTGCACATAAATGGGTCTTTAAAGTAGTATTCAGTAAATCTATGTGATTATTTCATCATAATCATAAAATTCATATCTGAAATTCTTTAATCCCTGGCACACGAAAATTCTGAAATAGAAAAAAAATGTTTATACCTGAGAGGCAGGGGTGCAATTTGCTATGGGGCAGGGGTTTCAAATACCCCATCCAGACCACGTTTTTCCACCAGACTCCAGTTTACCCCTCCCCCCCCCCCCCCTCAAGCTGAAGTTTAGTTTCTGCAAACAAATCTTGTCAAAACTAAGTTAAGCCTGCATAATTAAAGCATCCAGAGAAACAGGTCAGATGTCTCTAGTATATCTTTGCCTTTATGGTTATATATGGCTCATTTTCACTGTCGTTTTCCCTTAATTTGAAAAAATTGGCTCCAAATGTGTCCCCCTTTACAATTTTGCCAAAATTACGCCACTGCTGAGAGGTATTTGTTGCAAGTCTTGCTCTGTAGCTTTGCCTGATAGTCATAAGTTGCTGTAACTCTTTAAGGGGCCTCGCCGCAAAAGTTCAAATTCGTCCTCTCCAGCTAATTTTAGATGTAAGGATCGGGATTTGCTCAGAATAACTAAGAACCAAATCTAGAACAAATATGGGTACTGTTATTATAAGGTCTTTGATCCTGCCAATAGTTAAAAAGAAAATTTGAAACTAGATGTTTCGTAATATTAACATGAAAATATCTGACTCAATAACCCCTTGCACTTAAATCTGGATCTATTAATTATTATTAGGAGGGTTGGTACTACCGGAATTAATAAAAATAGGTTACACAAAGCTTCCACTTTAATCTGGATCTATTAATTATTATTAGGAGGGGTGGTACCACTATCAGTGGGTTGAGGCTCAGGCATTCAAGATCCACTGCCTCCTCACCCAAAAACTATGCTCTATTTATGGTTGGGGGACCAATGATGGGTTACAATATTCCTTGCCATCTGTCGGACTTCTTCTTCTCTTACTATGTCCTCCAGCTCAACAGTAACATTATGAAATATCTTAAGCTGGTGTCTAATCCTAGCTGGACATCCATCTATCAAATGCCTTCTTGTTTCTACAGGGACCATCTCGCATTTTTGGCCTAATAGGATTCACCCCTCCCTATTCGGGAAATACGTTTCCCGAAATTTCCAATTCCTGTTATGGCTTCTGTACCCATTCTCGTCTCGGACCTTTTAAGTCCTAGTAGTGTCAAGAGTTGATTTAAAGCTAAAATATTGGAAGGGTAACTACCTCCCGGGAAGTAATGATGTTGGTAGACTACAGGATGAGAATTTGAGAGAAACTTTCCAGGGACAGTTTAATACTAAACTTGAGAAATTAAAATTTGATTATGTGGAAGATGGTTGGAATAATTTAAAAAAAAATCATGTGTGAAGTTGCTGAAGGTGTCTTAGAGAAGAAAGCTACAACTACAGCTAAGAATACTAGTTAAAAAGCCTTATGATGTAAAATTGCCCCTACTTATCAGGGCTAAAAATTTGGTAGCGTGTTATATTTGAGGTTTGGGTAAGAATCGGTACTCAGAATCCAGTGACCACTGATATTTATTATAAAAGGAAATAAAAGGAAAATATTCTAACTCTAATTATTTTGAATACTTCTAAACCTCTTCTAGGTCTGTTGTTTAATATTGTGTGGGTCAGCTGGTTCAATCCAAAAATATTTACCGAAAAAAAACCGAAAAAAAGGATTAAATTCATTCTAGGCTATCAAATACTTCTAATTGAAATAGCTACACTTGAATAATCAGACAAGACTTGGGTACCAGTGTAATTAAAATTCTTTACATCGAATTATTGTTTCTCGGAACCTAGGAATAATCTTTTTATCAGATCTCACATTAGTTGTATGAATTAAACACAGTTTCAGGTTTATATCCTGAAAAGGAAGTTAATGTTCTTTAGGATTTTGATAAACTTCAACTTTTCTAGAGAAAATTGGATCTTGGGACGGAAAAGATTGAAAATCTTAATCTAGCAATTTAATTCCTCTTTCTTCCCTAGCCGATCTGTAGAACATCAGGGCCGCCTCTATATAATATTAGCACGGGTTGAAATGCAAAAGTGGCAAACAGAGGAACGGAGTCCCCCTTTCGTATAACGTCAGAAAATTTGCTAGGGGAAGAATATTGTATTGTCCTCTAGTTCCAATATTCTTATATATAAGATTTTAATAAACGCTATGTAAATTCCAAAGGTCACTAAGCTGGAAGAAGGAGGCAAAAGCTCTTTAATTTATTGTTTAAGGTTAAGGGGTTTATCCAGTAATTAAACTTTAGGTCATTACCAAGTTCCAGTTTCTAAGACGAAACTAATTTTATTTCTATTTCAACCCTTAGAAAATGCTGTATTTCATCTAGAGTCCCCAAGTCTTTCTAACTGAACCCAAATCACCAAAATATAATAAAAGGTCGTGCTTTGACTCCAGCACTAGTTTATGTCTCCTATATAAGTGTTAAATTTATTACTTGGCCCGGTCTATCCAGGTGACAGAAATCTTTCAGAAGTTTACTTCTTATTTCAATTTTTATCCTCAAAAAGGAATTCACCCAGACAGTGGTAGCTTTTTATCCTAATTAATTGAAAAAACTTTTTCCACAAAATAAGTTTTTTAAAGAAGAGTAAAGAACTCTATTAAACAAAATAATGAGCTGAAAAAAATTTAGATTTAAACTTTTATAACCTTAATAAATCAAATAATATTAATATTTTGATTACAAAATAATACCAGCATAGCATGTATATTAAGCTGAAAATGCACATTCATTTGTATTTTTTCAGTAAAGTGCAAATTTTGTTCTGGCCGTGGGAAGGCATAGGGGTTTTGCGCCCAACTTATGTTAGTTTCTGCTCATTTTGAGTTTGACTCGGTTATTTATTGTAATTTCTGTTAGTTTCGGGTTTCATTTATTTATCGATGCTGATTTGTGGTAGTTTCACGCTTGGTAGATTATTTGATTTTATTTTGGCTTTTTTTGTTTAATGGAGTTCATTACTTTTCTTTGAAAAACTTATTTTGTGGAAAAAGTTTTTTTTATTTAATTTCTGTTCGTTTTATATTGACATAGTCTTTTCAGGGAAAAAGAAAATAACACTTTAAAACTTTTCGTTTTTTAAGACTTTATAGTTTGGCCTGCTATTTGTATGCTGGAGAAACATTTTCGGCAATTTTTAACAACATACACCCTTTTAAAAATCTGGACACAAATAGTACTGTTTAATTTAGTTTCATACCTCCTAGAGTTGACCTGAAATGGTAAACTTGATACCATTCGCAAAAAAATCTGTTTACTTTCTTTGATAGCTTGGATACACATACGATATTTTGATTTGGTTAAATTTTAATAGCAGAAGTGGCCCCGAAAATTTGAAAATAATGCCCTCAGTTCTTCTTGGGATACTGCTGAGATGCCTTATTGGGAATTAGCATTATCACAGTGCATTTTGATTTAATCTTAAGGCAACATTTAGTTTTTAAACATAATGGGCAAATCGGAGGGTGGGCGTGGGAGGTTGGGAGTGGAAGGGGAATTAGTTGCCCTCCAATCACTTTCGACTATTAAAAAGAGCATCAGCCCTTTCTATTTTCAATCGAATGAGCCCCTTTCGAAGTTCCGACGACAACTCCTTTGATACGAAGGGCCGTGGTCTAAAACAACAACAACAAAAAAATATCACTAATCACGTTCGACTATTAAAAACGGTACTAGCCCTTTGAATTTCAAATCGAATGAGCCGTTTTTCAAGTTTCTACGACAAAGATTTCAATAAAAACCTTATATGCCCCCCGGGCATAACTTATAACCCTTCCCTGACGGTTGTGGGGGAGTGTCCTCCTCAAAAAACATATTTTCTATCTGGGAAATCAACTACGCTAAACAAAATGGCTATCTCGAAATTTTGATTGGATGTGTTTGGGGGAATGATGGGTGTGGGGGGGGGGCTAGTTGCCCTCCAATTACTTTCGACTATTAAAAAGGGCACTAGCCCTTTAAAGTTCCAATCGAATGAGCCTTTTTGAAGTTTCTACGACAACGCCTTCTATAAAAACCTTATATGCCCCCAGGGCATAGCTTAAAACCCTTGCCCTGAGGGTTTTGGGGGATTGTCTTCCTCAAAAATATATTTTATATCTGGAAATCAGCTACGCTGAACAAAATGGCTATCTCAAAATTTTGATTGGATGTGTTTGGGGGAATGATGGCCGTGGTGGGGAGGGGGCTTGTTACCCTCCAATCACTTTCGACTGTTAAAAATTGAACTAGCCCTTTGAATTTCCAATCAAATGAGCCCCTTTTGAAGTTTATACGACAACGCCTTCTATAAAAACCTTATATGCCCCAAGGGCATAACTTAAAACCCTTGCCCTGAGGGTTGTGGGGAGTGTAATCCTCAAAAACATATTTTCTATTGGAAATCAACTACGCTTAACAAAATGGCTATCGCCAAAATTTTAATTGGATGTGTCTGGGGGAATGATGAGCATGGGGGGCTAGTTGCCCTCCAATCACTTTCGACTATTATAAAGGGCACTAGCCCTTTGAATTTCCCATCGAATTAGCCTGTTTTGAAGTTTCTACGACAACACCTTCTCTAAAAACCTTATATGCCCCAGTGCATTACTTAAAACCCTTGCCCTGAGGGTTGTGGGGGAGTGTCCTCCTCAAAAACATATTTTCTATCTGGAAATCAACTAGCCTACACTGAAAAAAATGGCTATCTCAAAATTTTGATTTGATGTGTTTGGGGGAATGATGGGCGTGGGGGGGGGCTAGTTGCCCTTCAATCACTATCGACTATTAGAAAGGTCACTAGCCCTTTGAATTTCCAGTCAAATGAGCCTGTTTTGAAGTTTTTACGACAACGCCTTCTCTAAAACATTATATGCCCCCAGGGCATAGCTTAAAACCCTTGCCCTGAGGATTTTGGGGGATTGTCTTCCTCAAAAATATATATTTTATATCCGGAAATCAGCTACGCTGAACAAAATGGCTATCTCAAAATTTTGATTGGATGTGTTTGGGGGAATGATGGGCGTGGTGGGGAGGGGGCTTGTTACCCTCCAATCACTTTCGACTGTTAAAAATTGAACTAGCCCTTTGAATTCCCAATCAAATGAGCCCCTTTTGAAGTTTATACGACAACGCCTTCTATAAAAACCTTATATGCCCCAAGGGCATAACTTAAAACCCTTGCCCTGAGGGTTGTGGGGAGTGTAATCCTCAAAAACATATTTTCTATCTGGAAATCAACTAGCCTACACTAAAAAAAAATGGCTATCTCAAAACTTTGATTTGATGTGTTTGGGGGAATGATGGGCGTGGGAGGGGGGGCTAGTTGCCCTCCAGTCACTTTCGACTATTAAAAAAGGGCTCTAGCCCGTTGAATTTCCAATCGAATAAGCCTGTTCTGAGGTTTCTAAGAGAACACCTTCTATAAAAACCTTATATGCCCCCAGGGCATAACTTAAAAACCTTGCCCTGAAAATTGTAGGGGAGTGTCCTCCTCAAAAACATATTTTCTATCTGGAAATCAACTACGCTTAACAAAACGACTATCTCTAAATTTGTATTGGATTTGTTTGGGGGATGATGGGTATGGGGGGGGGGGGGGGGCTAGTTGCCTTTCAATCACTATCGACTATTAGAAAGGTCACTAGCCCCTTGAATTTCCAGTCAAATGAGCCTGTTTTGAAGTTTTTACGACAACACCTTCTCTAAAAAACATTATATGCCCCCAGGGCATAACTTAAAACCCTTGCCCTGAGGGTTGTGGGGGAGTGTCCTCCTCAAAAACATATTTCATATCTGGAAATCAACTAGCCTACACTGAACAAAATGGCTATCTCAAAATTTTGATTGGATGTGTTTGGGGGAATGATGGGCGTTGGGGGGGGGGGGGCTAGTTGTCCTCCAGTCCCTTTAGACTATTAAAAAGGGCGCTTGACCTTTAAATTTCCAATCGAATGAGCCTTTTTTGAAGTTTCTACGACGACGCCTTCTATAAAAAACCTTATACGCCCCCAGGCATAGCTTAAAACCCTTGCCCTGAGGATTTTGGAGGATTGTCCTCCTCAAAAATATATTTTTAACTAGAAATCAACTACGCTGAACAAAATGGCTATCTCAAAATTTTGATTGGATGTGTTTGGGGGAATGATGGGCGTGGAGGGGAGGGGGCTTGTTACCCTCCAATCCCTTTCGAATGTTAAAAATTGAACTAGCCCTTTGAATTTCCAATCAAATGAGCCCCTTTTGAAGTTTCTACGACAACGCCTTCTATAAAAACCTTCTATGCCCCAAGGGCATAACTTAAAACCCATGCCCTAAGGGTTGTGGGGGAGTGTAATCCTCAAAAACATATTTTCTATCTGGAAATAAAAAACTACGCTTAACAAAATGGCTATCGCAAAATTTTAATTGGATGTGTCTGGGGGAATGATGAGAATGGGGGGCTAGTTGCCCTCCAATCACTTTCGACTATTATAAAGGGCACTAGTCCTTTGAATTTCCAATCGAATGAGCCTGTTTTGAAGTTTTTACGACAATACCTTCTCTAAAAACCTTATATGCCCCCAGGGCATTACTTAAAACCCTTGCCCTGAGGGTTGTGGGGGAGTGTCCTCCTCAAAAACATATTTTCTATCTGGAAATCAACTAGCCTACACTGAACAAATGACTATCTAAAAATTTTGATTGGATGTGTTGGGGGGAATAATGGGCGTGGGAGGGGGGGGGGCTAGTTGCCCTCGAATCACTTTCGACTATTAAAAAAGGGCTCTACCCCGTTGCATTTCCAATCGAATAAGCCTGTTCTGAAGTTTCTACGACAACACCTTCTATAAAAACCTTATGTGCCCCCAGGGCATATTTTAAAAATCTTGCCCTGAAGATTGTAGGGGAGTGTCCTCCTCAAAAACATATTTTCTATCTGGAAATCAACTACGCTTAACAAAATAGCTATCTCAAAATTTGTATTGGATTTGTTTGGGGGAATGATGGGCATGGGGGGCTAGTTGCCCTTCAATCACTATCGACTATTAGAAAGGTCACTAGCCTTTTGAAATTCCAATCGAATGACACTGTTTTGAAGTTTCTACGACAACGCCTTCTCTAAAAACCGTATATGCCCCCAGGGTATAACTTAAAACCCTTGCCCTGAGGGTTGTGGGGGAGTGTCCTCCTCAAAAAAATATTTTATATCTGGAAATCAACTGACCTAAACTGAACAAAATGGCTGTCTCAAAATTTTAATTGAATGTGTTTGGGGGAATGATGGGCGTTTGGGGGGGGGGGGCTAGTTGCCCTCCAATCACTTTCAACTATTAAAAAGGGCACTAGCTCTTTAAATTTCCAATAGAATGAGCCTTTTTGAAGTTTTTACGACAATGCCTTCTATAAAAATCTTATTTGCCCCCAGGGCATACCTTAAAACCCTTGCTCTGAGGGTTTGGGGGAGTGTCCTCCTCAAAAATATATTTTATATCTGGAAATCATTTACGCTGAACAAAATAGCTATCTCAAAATTTTGATTTGATGTGTTAGGGGGAATGATGGGTGTGGTGGGGAGGGGGCTTGTTACCCTCCAATCCCTTTCGACTGTTAAAAATTGAACTAGCCCTTTGAATTTCCAATCAAATGAGCCCCTTTTGAAGTTTCTACAACAAAGCCTTCTATAAAAACCCTCATATGCTCCAAGGGCATAACTTGCCCTGAGGGTTGAGGGGGAGTGTAATCCTCAAAAACATATTTTCTATCTGGAAATCAACTATGCTTAACAAAATGGCAATCTCAAAATTTTAATTGGATGTGTTTGGGGGAATGATGGGCATGGGGGGCTAGTTGCCCTCCAATCACTTTTCTGTCGTGGGAATTTTATTGGCCGCGCCAGTTCTGCCGGGGAATTTTATTGGTTCTGCCGTGAGAATTTTATTGGATCGTAAATTTCAATGGTTGTCGGCCCTGTGCCGCTTAACTGCAATGGGGGATGGAAAGGACCACACCACTCGTACCATTAAGTATCATGCCACTTGTACCGTTTAGCTTTATTACGCCGTTACTATTTTAAACTTGTGCCGCTAAAGATTACACCACTTGTAATGGGGAGTAAGATAAATGGGTGACCGTGCCACTTCCTATGGAAGAAAATAAAAATTGATTAAAGTACTAGGTTTGAATTTCCTTGTGAGGTGATTAATTAGGCTGGAGAGCCGTCAATCCAGGAGCGTAATCAAAATTCGTAGGATTATCAGATCTCTTAGGAGCATTTCTAATGGAGACATTTGAACTAGTTATCTACTTTATGGTGAGCAACAGGCATATAAATAAAACAACACAAATAGAAAAGTAATGGTTTTATTGAGACTTACATTTCAGGTGTACAACAATATATGTATATGAGCAAGGCTTCATTTCAGTCAGAATAATAATTTTATAATTGCTCGCAGAACGGTAGGAACATACTCTCTATAATCATAATGGCCCGAAAAACACTTTTCTAACACTATAAAACACTAGTCTTGATTCTGCGTGCTAAGAGCTATTTCACGATTGGCCCAACTCCTGTGGAGGGCCCGCTACTTTGTCATTATGTTTACAAACTAAACTCATTATGCTAACTGGTTGCCCAATAATTTATTTTCAATATTCTGATGATTAGACATTCATATTCCTATGATAACTTAAAACGTCCTGTGAACTTTTATCTCGTGATTTTAATTGCCAAGTATTTTTGCGAAATTCAAAACCGTCTTCCTTGATTAGTGCCGTAATTCGACCAGTAGCTTTTCCACACTTCAAAACGTCTGGAATGCTACGAGGCATTTATATTGGAAGTATCCTTAGAAACAATTTTATTTTTTTTTTTATATTTTAAATATGTCACATATTACTCACGGTACATATTACCCTTCCCATTATTTAATGACGTCCCGTCATTAGGATTTGGTTGCCCTTGGGCTTATCAAATATTTGTGTTTTATTTACTATTGGCCCTACGTAATTTTAATTGACATTGTTTACTTTTATGTAAGCTTAATCAGGAGTGCTAAAAAAGTGTCTGTATTACTTTTCTTATTTTATTATATATCCCTTTCTAAAGTTCCTCTACCGGACTAAGATTATCTATGGTTATAGCCTAGCTACTATACTAAAGATTTTTTTTTTGTTTTTTCTACATCTAACACTGATGACTCCTACATTTCCAACTGTATCAACCATTATCATGGGAAATGTTTTATATTGTTGGGACTATTCTACTTTTACTACAATATTTTTTTTGAAAATTCACCTTTTACAAGTTTTTATCGTTTGCTAACTATAGGATAGTTATGCTTCCTATCTACGCTAAATTAATGGGGAATACATCGACTTTACATTAACTCTGTCTAAGTAACTAGCAATACATATATATATATATATATATATATATATATATATATATATATATATATATATATATATATATATATATATATATATATATATATATATATATATATATATATATATATATATATATATATATATATATATATATATATATATATATATATATATATATATATATATATATATATATATATATATATATATATATATATATATATATATATATATATATATATGAACGACTTAAAGCATATAATAATATGTTCACTACATTCACTTGTAATCATTAAAAAATTTTCACTGGGTTTGTTCGTTATATAATTCTGATAATAAGTTATCGAAGTTGTTAATTTATCTAAACTATTAAATATGACATGTGTAAATTCACACCTACTTCACCACCTTACGTGTATCTTAGCGTGCTCACTCTTTCTGTTGTAAATTATGGTCCTTCACTCTTTTCGTCTTGGCAAAAAAATTTAAAACATTTACAATATAGTTTCTTCACAGAATTGTTCGAGCATGATTATGTTCATCTTGGACGAAACGCTTTCTCTAATTGTCAAACGGGAAATGATACTTCCAGGTACAGGTGTGTTGAATTTTGATATCAGAGTTCATTCTCACCTGCTGTTTTTGGATAGTTCATAAGGTGCTTTATCGTTAAGGGGTTGAACAGTGGGACCGCGTTTATAATAGATGAGATTAGGTTCTCTTATAAAATTTTCGTGCATGGCTTGCATCTATTAGCTTTTGCGATGATTCCTTGGTTAATCACAGGGGAATTGATGTTTGGATTTGGAATGGGTCGACATCAAACTTTAGTGACTCCTTCAACGTATCGTCTTTAACTTGTGGGAGGAGTAAATTGTCACTGAGGGGTTAGTCACTGGGGTTAATTTTGGTTTCTGTAATTCAGTGGTTGGATTCCAGGTCCATTTTTCAGAAATTATCTCGTAACATTTATGGGATAACAGAGATAGGAACTTTTCGTATTTGATAGAGGTGATAGGGTGGGTCCCGAGAAATGGTCGAAAGGGATTCATCGCGTGAATCTGCGACATGTAAATAATTTGGGCTCATCAAATATCATAACTATACAGTAATATGGTGCATGGGTCCATAAGGATTATCAGGGGTGATATTTGTGTACTTAAATCTTGTACTGGTCGATGGGGTTCTCAGGATTGATGTGTTTATATAGTTCGATAATGCACTGGATATTGAGATTTATTAGATAGTGTTACCTGGCACATAATATGGTTTGTGATCGAGGAACAACGATCAATAGGGTAACCGTAATTTCCCTCCTAGCTTCGTTGCCTGTAATTTATGGTGAGTACTCTTCGTTGGTTGAGGGATGATGAAAATAGATGCTACTAGGTTGTATCTGCACTGGACTACGTATTGTAATGAATGATTTCCGATAGGTCAGTCCAATTCCTGTAATAAAAATAACGAGGCAGAATCACACGTTCTTTAAAATGAGTAGTCATAATACATAATAGGTAATACGATTGGGTACATTTATGGCGAATTTTACGCTACAAGACAATATTAAACAAATACACTAATATTATTACACATATGTTGATTTTAACAAAACGACATTATTATCTTGTTAGTTTCAAATATATAGAATTTCCTTTGGGAAAACAAAAACATAGGAATTTCTTCTAAGTTGTTATAGAATAACGACGATATAAGAGATTAATTCCTTTAACTTTAAGTAAGTCCTCTCTTATTATGCTCTTTAGTATACGCTATTACACACACTTTATTTTAATTTCCTTCAAAACTTATTTAATTTTACCTTAGATTTAAAATAATCATTTAAACGTAAGTTACTCTACATCATTAAGTTTGAGGTCTCAGTTTACAACATATTTCATGCCTTCATTGTTCACGCACGTCCGTGCTGTTTAAGAAACGCATGATGCAGCGTCGTAACCGCATGGTTTTACATAAACGACACTTACAATGAGGGAACTAGACATAGCAAGGACGAGTGGAGGCCTCTGTACCCACTCGTTTTTTAATGTCTTCCCTTTTTCTTGGCTTAGACGTTTTCGTGTGGTTCTGGGTTTAACTTCTGCATTTCTGTCGTTTCCCCGTATTCTTCCTTTTGGTTTTGCCTTCTTAGTCTCAAAATTCTTCCATAATCAAAAGTCAGTTAGTTTCTCATAGTCAGGGATATCGCGAATACGAAACATACGGTCAGTAGTATGTTCCACCAGAAATTGGTTGAGAATAATCCGTATCTATTATCCACGTACGTTAATCTCTGGTCTTCATTACTAAATAGGGGGATCTGGGAGTCTAATACTTCTCTTATTTTTGTAAGCGGTAATGTCCCTTTATTCTTTTCTATTTTGGACCATATTGAGGTTTTCATTTCCTCACTTTCTATATTCGGAATAGTGTACGACAGGTTGATTGCCTTAAAATTGGTAATTTTTCGACTTATTATATTTGTGCTCGTGGTAAGTAACGGCGTCTGAACTGTTGGCTCTTTAGTTACAAGTCGACATCCTTGTTTTATGGTTATCGTACCCACATCTTGTAATAGTAATTCGGTCCTGTAACTTGGATCGATTCTTTCAGTAATATTATAACAAGACAAAGTTCCAATAGTATCTTTTGGAACAGAAAATAACCAAGATCATATCTAAGGTGTATTAAAACTTCTCGTTTAGTACATCCTATCAAAGCCTCGCATGAATCAGGTATTTCTTCCTGTTGTGTGTCTTTCAAAGATATATCTAACTTACAAGATCCAGATTTGACGTTATAAATAGGTAACGTAAGCTGGCATACTAGGTTTTTGAATGATACGCACTCTTTTAAGTCTTGTGGATTTGCTAGGGCATATTTTTGTCTATCCTGATCAACAAGTAAATACTCTGCTTCAGGTGTGATAGTCATAAATGAATTTGTCTTCTTTGTATTAGCGGGGAAGGTCGAAATTTTGTACAAGTTGTAAATGGACTGTTGGTTTATCAATGGAATTGTTACTACTGCGAATAATTGTTCATTTATTTCCGTGATGTGGACTTTTAATTTGGTATAGTAAAGAAATAAATTTGATACTTCTGGCTCTATGGGTAAATGTAAACGAAACGTTAGGTGCGTTTTTATTTCATCTAAAATACTTTTTAGGTTGGAAGGGTCTACCGGGTCGTATGACAAGGTTCCTCCCGTGAGGGCAAATAATGCGAATTCGAACTTACTAACATCTGTCGCTAGATTTAGTAATGACATGGTAATTATATCGAGTGATACCATGGTAAGGCTCACGTCTGTTACCACGCGATCCACTTCTTTCCTTAAACAATTCATTACGTTTACAGTTTTTGAGATTTTCTTAGATATCATTTCAACTTTATCTCTCTGGCAATTTTCTATACTGGTTTGTATCTTCTGGACTTGTAACGTTACGTTCATGGCATTAGTCAACTTTTTTACATTTTCCCTCGGGATGTTTAATGGATTTAAAGGGATACTTTATAGGAATACAAGTTGACGGTCATGGAGGAGTCTAGGAACTGTGTCTCCCAAAAACTGAACAAAACACCGCCTTTGGGCGAAAAAGAACCCAAACTTCCGACGATATCGAATCCGTCATTTAATTTCGATAATTGGGTTTATTTGGGTTTTTTGATTGATTCATTCATTTTCGTAGAGGTACAGTTGTCTTTCGTAAGGGAGCTACTCAATAGGCATTTTGTTTTTCCTAATAGAAGTTTAAACACCACTTGTCGTCATCAGTCGACCACGAGCTTCCCACATCAGGCCTTTTTCGTTAGCCACTTATATTTTGAATTAAACTATATTGCTTTACGGTTGATAGTCCTGCTTTGAGGAGTACAATTTGAGACATTGTCATTTATATGATAACTCTTAGCCCGACCTTTGGATTGTTCTTATAGTTAACAGTGCCTCTACAATTTTTCAACTTAATTTAACTTGAAATTTTCTTTGGAATTGGGAATTGTCCTGGAATTGGGAGATTTGAGAGCCAGTCTACTGGCTCGGGGTGTGGGCCGGCAAACTTCAATATTATTCTCCACCACACTCCAAACCGTCAGGCAACACCTCAGCTTTTTTCAATCGGGCTGGATACATCGTACTGGAATGGTACGGGTAGACTTTTATATTAAAGGAAATTATTCGAATTAATTATATGCAATGTGACTTTTTAATTAGAATTTGTTTTCAGGTACTGGTATATGTTTGAACAAAATTTTCCTATGGTATTTTTATAGTTGTATGATTTTTACTTGTGAGCAAAAAGTTTTGAAATTATTATTCCCTTATGACGCCTATCCATTAAAAATCTCTTAATCATGTACTGACTAAAGGTAATTCCATCTATCGGGTTTTTTAACCGTTCTACCCGATTGTGTCGTTACTTTCTGCTTGACTTCTTGCGGTTTTTTTTTTTCGGTTTTGCTAGGGATGTAAGATCAAATTTCAGGTATTGTTTTTTTCAAAAATCTTGCCCTTTTAGTTTTGTCTCTTTCGCGTGCGCGGCTGCTGAAGTCGGTTTTGATTTCCCTATTTCTTTAACTACCATATGGTCTGATTCACCGTCAGACTCTTCGGAACTGGTTTCCCGATGATTCCGCATTAGAACTTTTAGAAGGGGCACTTTGCATTTTTGAGGCATCAGCTGCCCTTCCTTCGTAAATTTCTACTCCTCTGGAAGTAGATGGTTTATTTTCTACACCTTCGCTTTGAGTTTTTAATTCGAGAGACTTGAAAGACTCTTGAGAGCTCTGAGAGGAATCAAAAGTTTTTGCGGGGTTCCTCCACTGTTTAAAGGCCATGTCTTCAGGGGGATGGGGCATTTTATGCACTAGTGTTTCCCTCCATGAAGTCCATTGTTTAGGCCTGACCTTGGACACAGTTATATCATGATATTGTCCTTGCTGGTCATCCTTGGGAGTTTGATTCCAAGGCAACGTACTTTGCCTCGTTTTTATGGGGAAATTTAATAAATCCATAGCTTCTCACAGATTTGTTTTAATTGAATCTTTGGGAGGAGTTTTCTTTACGGTAATACCCGGAGTTTCTAAAGCTCTGTACAATTCCTCCTGTAGCGACAGGGGTCTCTCTATTGGAGTTGCTGGGGAAACCATATCGTCTGGAAATCTTTTGGGGGGCAAGGGGTCGAAATTCTATCAGGAAAAAATTGGGTTTTCCGAGATATCGTATAATCTAATTCTCTTGCGCTCTCCGATGATGAACTTTTTGGACTATTCGGTGGTTTTATTCTTACTGGTATTAGGGATTTTCTATTAGGAATAACTAGGTTTTTCATTGCTAAAAATTCTTCAAAGTTTTCTCTCATCGCTATCATTTTCAAAATAATCTTGCTTGAAATTAAAGGGTTTTAGCTCTGCCAATCTTGATTTAGGGGGCTCGTCTTCTGCGTCTGACAAATCGGTAGACGAGGGACGCGATGCCCATCTTTCCGGGAATTTGGCTCTTTTTAGTCGGCTAACATGTGCCTTATAGGTTCTTCCATTATCGGGGTTCGCCATTTTAAAAGTAAAATCGTTATCATACTTTTTGACTATTCTATACGGTCCAGAGTATTTATCGGAAAGTTTCTTTCCTTCCGTCTTTGCCTCGTTCTTTAGGTAGAGGCAATCTCCTATCTTAAAATCTATATTCCCTTTGACTTTGGGTAGGTTTCTTAGCTCTTGACTTATTTTACATTTTTCCAACTCTTGTTTTACTATTTTATAAGTTTTCCTCATTCTATTTATGAATTCTTGTTTGTAATCCTCCGAATTATTATAATATTGTCGGGATTCAACAATATCATGATACAGTATTCTGAAGTCGCGACCAAATAGTAAATAAGAGGGTTATCTTTGGTTGTTTCTGAATAAGCAGTATTGATTATGTTGTTTAAATAAGGTAAGAATTGATCCCAGTCGTTCCTGTTGTCTTTGTATAAATGCTTAATACATTCGAAAATATTTTATGCCTATTTTCTATTTTATCATTAGCTTGTGGGTGATATGGGGATGTCACCAATTTCTCTATGTTAAGAAAACTCATTAAGTCTTTTGTTACTTTTGAAATAAAATTGCTTCCGTTATCACTTGTAACCTTGTTTGGAATGCCAAACCTTAAAAATAATTTTTGCTAACGCCTTACTCGTGGCGTACGCGTCTTGATTTTTTAATGCTATAGCAAAACTAAAACCAGAAAAGTGATCTATAACTGAAAGAATACAAGTGTGGCCCCTGTTGGAAACTAGTAAACCTCCACTGGTTCCATATAAATCAAATGAGACAATATCGTAGGGGGCCCTCGCTATCGGGACTCTTCCCATTGGGGGGGTTAGGATATGCTTGGGGGTCTTTACTTAAGTTACACGCTTCGCATGTACTTACTAATTCTTTAAGTTTTGTTAATACCGACGACACATGAAAATATTGTTTTAATTTATGGAAAGTTTTCGTTATTCCTAAATGTCCACCTATATCTGAATGAAAATATTCAAAAGCAGGTATTATTAAGTTTAGGGGTAATACAGGTATTATTGAAGTTTGGTTTCTATTTGCCTCAGCAGTCACAATTCCACATAGTATTTCTTCATCAAGATCATAGTAAAAATTATCTATTTCTTTTCTAAGAGTTTTGAATTTATCTGATAACGCATCATCATTCACAAAATAATTAATAAGTACTAAACACATTTTGTCCTTTTTTTATTTCTTTTTATATTTTCTAAGGACAAGGGACAATAGTTATCCTAATTTTCTTTTACTGTGTCTTTGACTTTGTTTTTATTACATTATGTTTACTCTTAGTATTGATAGCGCTAATTTCCTTCTCCTCGGCTTCCGTCGGCATATTTTCCGGGAATCTACTCAAAAAATCACAAGCTGCATTTTGTTTACCTTTAAATATTCAAATTCGTAATCTAGGTCTTGGATTTTAATAATCCATCCAGCTAGAATTCCCGTGGGCTTTTGAAAGTGCGCATGTACTGCAAGCTTTTATGGTCTGATCGTAGTATAAATTTTCTACCAATTAAATGGTGTCTAAATTTGTCAAAATGGTGGATTATAGATATTAATTCTAAGTTTGTGGCGGAATAAGTACTTTCACCTTTTAATAAAGTTCTGCTCAAATAGCATATAACTTTTTCTATTTTTTTGATTAGAAGGTCCTTGTAAAGGATCAGGGCTTCCTATGGGAATTATTTGCGAAAGAATAGCACCAATGCCTTTCGAACTAGCGTCGGTTGTGACCACGAATTGTCCGTTTTCAAAATCAGGCAGCGATAATATTGGTTCTGAAGTGAGTGCCTTTTTGAGACGGTCTAGGGAAGTTTGAGCTTGCTGGGACCAGGTAACATTTTGGGAGTTCCCTTTAGTTAACTCCGTGAGGGGTTTCGCCATTTGGGCGTAATTGCGCACGAATTTTCCGAAGTAGCCAGTAAGACCTAGAATTCCTCTTAATTCTTTCATAGTTCTAGGGGGTTTGAGGTTTTCAACACATTTTATTTTTTCTGGGCCTGGGGATATCTCTCTTGCGTCACCACTACTCCTAAAAATTTGATTTTAGGTTGAAATAGATTTACTTTTTTAGGCTGGCATTTAAAATTGCCCTCTCTGAATTTCTCGAACACTTTAGCTAGTGTTGCTATGTGTTGTTCAGCGTTTTCTCCTACACCTATGACATCATCAACAAAATGAATGATATTCTTTAATCCTCTTAATAGATGCGATAAGGGTTTTACATACAGCGCTTGAACTTGTCTTAAGTCCAAAAGGTACTCTTAAGTATTCATAAGAACCACATTCAGTTGTAGAAAATGCAGTTTTATGGACATCTTTTTCGGCAATTTTCACTTGGTGGTAGCCTTGGGTAAGATCCAAAGAAGTAAAAATTTTGTTTTTGCTTGAGTTAGAGTCAAGGATTTCATCTATTCTTGGTAAAAGAAATTTATCACTAACTACTTAGTTGTTAAGGGCTCTATAATCTACTACAAATCTCAGGTTACCATTCATTTTGGGACCAAAATCACTGGGACCAATTTCTTAAGGTAGGGGAAGGGGTATTTGTCGGGTAAACAAGCCTTTCGTTCGCTACGTCTAATAACTTTCCATTTGACCTTAAAAAATTTGCGCCGATGATGGCTTCATACGGAAAATTGTTGCATACTATAAAAGTTTGTCGGAAAAAAATTCTATTATCCCTTTTTAGTCTAGGCGGATTGAACCTTTGGCATCCAATTTATGCCTTGTTACGCTATTTAAGTTGGGATTATTAAAATTCCTCTGTCGCCTAATACGCGGAGGCAACATATTAAATACGCATGAGTTTATGATATTAACCGTGGCACCAGAGTCAATTAGTGCCTTAAAGTAAACATTTGCCACTCTAAAATCATTAAATATAGGTAACTTATTATTACTATCACTAAAGGACGGTACTATTATTGGGTTGGACCTATAAAATATTTTTTTAGGCCCCTTCTGGGTCCAATTTATTCTTCTGAGGGGCCTGACACGTTTCCCTGCGAATTTATTTCATACGTCGGTGTCTGCAATAGAGATTTAGATATGTCCTTGGAATCTTTAGCCAAATGATTTACATTTGGTTGTCGATTTTGCCATATATTATTACGGTAGTTTGGATTTCTTGCGACAGTGCCGTTGCTGGCGTCGACTGCAAATGCCGCTGGATTGAAAAAATTTGCATTTCCCGTCGGCAAATTTTCGGGATTTCTATGTACCATCCTTGCACCATATTGGTTTAACGAGTATTTGGGTTTTCGAATCGATAATTATTTTGTCTGTTGGGGGAGGATTATACCAATTCTGTTGGAACGCATTGTGAGGTACTGGTGTTTGCAATCTTCCCTGCCTATAACCTTGTGTACCATTGGCGCTAAAATTTGTTCTCCCGAACAAATGGTAGCCATAATTTTTGCGTATTACTGACGGCATTCCTTGTGTGCCGTTATGTCTCTAAATCTAAAGCACCACTCTTTCGCGATATGCCCAGGTCGATTACAGTTATAGCATCTTACAATTGTGGAACTATTTCCATAATTGATTGGTTTAATGTGCTGAAAACGTACTGTTTTCGGCCTCAAGGGTTCTTGTGTTCTGTTTCTTTGTGGCACTGGGGAATTATCCCTTGAAAAGAAATATGGAGAAGCCTGACCTTCAAGTGAGGCTAGCCCTGCGGTCGATTCGCCTAGGCTATTTATTTTTGTTTTACTGTGGTTTGCTACAATCGTGTCAATTTCGATCATTCGTCCCACCTCCTGAACTGCAAGATCCAATGTCTGAATATTTTTGGATATTACCATTCTATAAAATTTTGAGGGAAGCCCTTGCAAAAAGGCTTGTAGTATGATTTTTTCATACAATTCTCCTGAACCTTTTCCGAATTTTGCTTCTATTGAAATCCGTATATTGTGAAGATAATCTCTTACATTCTGTGTGTGGTCAAAGCATACCGTTCCGTGTTTTAATTTAATAGTTGAACTAGTTTCGATGAATCTATCTTTGAATGCCATTAACAATTTGTCTATTTTATTTATTGGCAAACTGTCATCATCTCCTACAGTATTTTCAATTTTCTTTAGGAAGGTTAAAGCCTGCCCTATTAATCTTAAGAGGAGCATACTGACTAACGTTTCTAGCTCTGTTTTTGTTAATTCTACAAATTGGGCCAATTGGATATTGAATTCGTCAAAATCTATTTATCCATCATAATGCGGAATAGATTTTGTTATTTCTACATTTTTCGCAACCAACTTTTGCGCAATTAATAGTTCGCTTAATTCTTCTGACATTTTTGCGTTTGAATAACTCAAAATGAATTTATTTTTTCACTTAACTTGTTTGGGGGAGACTGCTATCTCCTATGAGATATTCTAAAAGGGTTTCCTATTATAGCTTAGCGGTTATAGGCCTATGAACTTTTTCTTTTAAGTCTGTATCTACAAATGATTTAAATTTAAATTAAGAAGTTTGTAGCATAACTAGTTCGCATGTTTTCCTCCAAGTTTTCCGACCGCGCCAGTTCTGCCATGGGAATTTTATATTGGCCGCGCCAGTTCTGCCGGGGGAATTTTATTGGTTCTGCCGTGGGAATTTTATTGGTTCGTGAATTTCAATGGTTGTCGGCCCTGTGCCACTTATGACTGCGCCAACTACAATGTGGGATGGAAAGAACCGCACCACTCGTACCATTAAGTATCACGCCACTTGTGCCGTTAACTTTATTATGTCGTTACTATTTTAAACTTGTGCCGCTAAAGATTACACCCCTTGTAATGGGGAGTAAGATAAATGGGTGACCGTGCCACTTCCTATGGAAGAAAATTAAAAATGGATTAAAGTACTAGGTTTGAATTTCCTTGTGAGGTGATTAATTAGGCTGGGGAGCCGTCAATCCAGGAGCGTAATCAAAGTTCGTAGGATTATCAGATCCCTTAGGAGCGTTTCCAATGGAGACATTTGAACTAGTTATCTACTTTGCGGTGAGCTACAGGCATATAAATAAAACAACACAAGTAGAGAAGTAATGGTTTTATTGAGACTTACATTTCAGGTGTGCAACAATGTATGTAAATGAGCGAGGCTTCACTTCAGTCAGAATAATAATTTCATAATTGCTCGCAGAATGGTAGGAACATAATATCTGTAATCATAATTCCCCGAAAAAAACTTGTCTAACACTATAAAACACTAATCTTGATTCTGCACGCTAAGAGCTATTTCACGATTGACCCAACTCCTTTGGGGGGCCCGCTACTTTGTCATTATGTTTACAAACTAAACTCATTATGCTAACTGGTTGCCAGATAATTTATTTTCAATATTCTGATGATTGGACATTCATATTCCTATGAAAAAACTTAAAACTTCCTGTGAACTTTGTATCTCGTGATTTTTTATTGCCAAGTATTTTCACGAAATTCAAAACCGTCTTCCTTGATTAGTGCCGTAATTTGACCGGTAGCATTTCCACACTTCACAACGTCTGGAATGCTACGAGGCATTTATATTGGAAGTATCCTTAGAAACAATTTTATTTTTTTTTATATTTTAAATATATCACATATTACTCACGGTAAACTTTCGACTATTATAAAGGGCACCAGCCCTTTGAATTTCCAATCGAATGAGCCTGTTTTGAAGTTTCTATGACAATACCTTCTCTAAAAACCTTATATGCCCCCAGGGCATAACTTAAAACCCTTGCCCTGAGGGTTGTGGGGGAGTGTCCTTCTCAAAAACATATTTTCTATCTGGAAATCAACTAGCCCACACTGAACAAAATGGCTATCTCAAAATTTTGATTTGATGTGTTTGGGGGAATGATGGGCGTGGGAGGGCTAGTTGCCCTTAAATCACTTTTGACTATTAAAAAAGGGCTCTAGCCCGTAGAATTTCCAATCGAATAAGCCTGTTCTGTAGTTTCTACGACAACGCCTTCATAGAAACCTTATATACCCCCAGGGCATAACTTAAAAACCTTGCCCTGAAAATTGTAGGGGAGTGTCCTCCTCAAAAACATATTTTCTATCTGGAAATCAACTACGCTTAACAAAATGGCTATCTCAAAATTTATATTGGATTTGTTTGAGGAAATGGGCATGGGGGGATAGTTGCCCTCCAATCACTACCGACTATTAGAAAGGTCACTAGCCCTTTGAATTTCCAATTGAATGAGCCTGTTTTGAAGTTTCTACGACAACGCCTTCTCTAAAAACCTTATATGCCCCCACGGCATAACTTAAAACCCTTGCCCTCAGGGTTGTGGGGCAGTTTCCTCCTCAAAAACATATTTTCTATCTGGAAATCAACTAGCTTACACTAAACAAAATGGCTATCTCCAAATTTTGATTGGATGCATTTGGGGGAATGATGGGCGGGGGGGGGGGGGGGGGCTAGTTGCCCTCCAATCACTTTCGACTATTAAAAAAGGGCACTAGCCCTTTGAATTTCCAATCGAATAAGCCTGTTATGAAGTTTCTACGACAACACCTTCTATAAAAACCTTATATCTCCCTAGGGCATAACTTAAAAACCTTGCCCTAAGGATTGTAGGGGAGTGTCCTCCTCAAAAAATTATTTTCTATCTGTAAATCAACTACGCTGAACAAAATGCTATCTCAAAATTTTGATTGGATGTGTTTGGGGGAAGGATGGGCGTGGGGGGCTATTTTCCCTCTAATCACTTTTGACTATTAAAAAGGGCACTAGCCATTCTCATTTTCAATCGAATGAGCCCTTTTCGAAGTTTCTACGATAACTCCTTCGATAAGAAGTCCCGGGTATGGAGAAGAAGAAGAAAAAAGAAAAATAAATAATGCATTGTGCCTACATCTCTCTTTACTTAGGCAGAGCTATCGCGCTGCCTATGATTTATAAAGAAAACATTTACTCATATTCCTTGCTTCCGAGGCTAATTACCTCCATTTGTCTCTCATCCGTAAGTTATATTCATTTTCCTATTTGATCCATTTAGCGACCTCTCCTGCTCTTCTTGCCAATCAACAACTTTTTTTAAAAAGTAGTTTTTTTCCAGTATTTCAAGGCCTTGCATTTCTTTTTGTTTTATACTCAAAACTGGTCTAAATTAGGTCTTCAAATATTTATCACGGGTTCTAAAATCGTACGATTCTTGTACATAGAAGTGTCACTACACGATTGATGACTAGCTACGCAATGTGAAGTTATTTTCAAATTCATGCTAATTTGAAATTGTCGCTATATTTCTGATCTATTGAAGCGAAAGGGAATTCAAAGCTTTACTAAAATTGAGTTACCAAATTACACAAAATTAAGGCCTCCTTACAATCTCCCCCACTTAAAATCTTAGTATAATTTTTGTTTTAAAAGAAATAAACGAAAAGAAACTCAAGTTTAATAAGATCCATAGTAACTCAATTTCTCTTTATACTGCTTCTAAATTGAACCCCTGAGACCTTAGGTCTCGATAATTTGTCTATAATTTTATTAACTTTTGGAATATCAATCCCACCGAAAGAAATCCTATTATATATATAAAGAGTGTAAAAATGTTATACGTTGAAGTCCAATATGTTGTTACATCTTTCCCTTTTTCTTCTGCCAAGGAAACTTGTATTTGCCTTACTTCATCCAGGCCAATGGTTGAACTAAACCTATTCTAAAAGTAAATAAAAATTAAATATTCAATTTCGTCTTCCTAGTGTATCAGAACTTATGCGAAGTTCTTAGCCAGAATTCTTATGAGTTCATGCAGATATTTTTAATCTACGGTTTTTTTTGTTTTTTCATGGCATCCGAAGTCAACCCTTGCTCTTATGTTGCTAAGCGCAGATAAATCAACTCTTTGATTACTTTAAGTTTAAAATTGAGCACATCTTTTATAAAAGGAAGATATATTAATTGACCTTTACGAACAGCTGAATTTTATTTTCTTATTTGTGCCTTTTCAAACATTATTCGCAATTTTTGTTTCAAATTATAAGTGAATACCCGAAAGAGTATTTAAAGGTGCCAAAAGGTCCAGTAACAATGGAAGACTTGAAAAATGAAAGGCAAATACATTCTACGTGAGAGAAAAAAACTGTACCCGTTCTCTATTTAAAAAATAAGAGTTATGAAATTTTGAGCCTTTCGAACATTCTGAACTCATTTCCTTTGTTGGAGACAGAAAAAATCACAAATTATTGCTAAGTTAGTGTATGGCTACATTACAATGAGTCTCTAACACAATTCCTATAATTCTTATCCAGTATTTGACGGATATTCTCCTGTGGGTAGTGTGTTTTAAACTGAACAATATTCTAAATCCTACGATCAGTGCCTTTTAAACTCATCAATTTTTCTTAGATGGCGCTACTACTATATTTTACCAATGTGCATTGCTCACCATTTGCGCTAAGTCGCAATTTTCCTGTGGTATCACTTGACCGAATGTGAAGGAGGTCATAAGGGAAAATATTATCTTTAAGAGTGGGGTAATTACTATTAACTTTATCTCCTCTCTAACAGAGGTCATACTTCTTTACTGCTTCTTCAACCTGGCAGTAAATATTACCTAAGACACCATAGTGTCTTCATTTATTTAAGGTTTTGACAGCTCCCATCTGGGCTCCCCGAAAATAGGACTTGAATGCAGGAGACGGATGACTCCATTAACTAGTTTTTTTTATAAAATGATCTTAAATTGACGTCTTTTTTTTGGTCAGAATCATCTAGTGTATACAATAAACCATTCATGGGAACCAAATGGAGATCTCCTAACCTTTTCCTAAAAAAATGAGATTTCCTTTCTCTCCTAAATTCGAAACTTCTGGTTCTGAGCTCTACCCAAAATATCAAATCTTGGAAATTTTCCGGTATCATGCTTACTTTAGAAGCCATTTCAATACTCTGCTAGCTTTCTTTGTCTCAATTTTTAGCCTGGGAGACTCTAATCCAGGTTCATAATCTTGAATACTCTGTGAGTATATGCATATGCAGCCTTTGTGCGCTAGGATACGACCCTTTTTGTATCCCTATGGATGCAAACCTTTTTTGCTTCCTTAAGAGGTAGACGCAACCCTTTTTTGCATCCTTAAGAGGTGAACGCAACCCTTTTTCTCATCCTTAAGAGGTGTCCTTTCAACCTCCCTATGAAGTACATGACTCCCTGTCATGACATGTCCGTGACTTTCGGCAAAAATTACCCTAAAAATTTTCTTAGGGTTGTTTATAGGTGCTGGAGCTAAACTATATTTTGCTACTTGTCCTGTTTCACGACAGTGGAAACAGATTGGAGTTTTTTTCACATTCCGTTTGTCTATGTGGACCATCGCAAGTCCAGCATTTTATGCGGGCTTTTTTTTTTCTTTCACTAAATTTATCCCTGGAATAATTACCCCTAGTTGATCTTGACATATCTTTCTTTCCACAGTTCAAACATTTATTTGGGTTGTTTTTATAAATTTCCTACGTTTTGAAATTCTACTCTGGAGTTATCTCTTTGTTCTCCAGGGGAAGTTTTGTCTCCTGAGTCAACAACCGTTGCTCCCAAAGACATGTCTGAGGAGTCCCTATACATTAAATCAATCGATTCAAATCTCTTTGCCAGGCGTTTGCTTTAGTTTGTTCATGAACTTTCCTTCCAATTGAAGGGAGCATACCACTTTTAAAATACTAACAGTTATGTCATCTGCCCTTATACCAGGAATATTTTTTTAACACTCTAGTGCCTTTCTACTAATTCGGGAGTAAAATTGATGTACAAACTCAGATGGCCTTTGTTTCTTGGATAGGAGTTCTTGCAGTTTTTGTGTGGCTGGTTTTTCATGTAAAAAGGCTTCTTTTAGAAGTCTTTCTAAATGGTCTAAATCTCTGATTTTAGAAACGTCTAAGCTCGTCGCAAATCTTTGGATTTCTCTCCGTGTATAGCAAATAGCTTGATTAATCATAGCAATGTCATTTTTCTTCTAAACTCCTTTGTATTTTCTTAAGGTCGTAATCCACGAATGGATATCATTTGCATATCTTAGTAACGAGATGGGAGGGTCCTGTTCTACTGATAGATATTGAAGGCCTACTTCCGATGGTGGCATCTCTAAGTTGCCCTTCTAAACCGTTTATTCTAGACTGTGCTTGCTAATAATGCAATATCTAACTCTTTGATTTTGTTTTCATTTGAACTCATGATGGTTCTATCCCTATAAAACTCTTAATGTGGGAAACGTTGTGAACCTTTAAATTGTTTCAAACTACTAAAAATGAGTTAGTTTATAAATTGCGTAAGAATTAGTTCAATATCTCGATTTAAATTAACCCTCAAGGCTTATAGTATGATTACACTTTTGAAGATGATTAACCTATGACACTAGTTTTAAAAAAGATTTTAAGTAAACTACAGACGATACGGACACTGGAACTTGTAACAAAGAGAAAGAAAAAGAGAAGAAAGAAAGAGTTCTAGGAAGATAAAAAAGCTGTCTAAACTTCCTTTGAAATCGAGTTATCTAAAGAAAATATCCTTTAATGAACACTTTTTCAAACTTTTCTGTCGCTACTAGGCTTGACGATAATCGTCAGAGAAACTGAACATACACCTTCTTGGGAGGAGACGAGGACTAAATTTTACCAAAAATTTTAATTTTTATTAATCATTCCCCCCCCCCCCTTTAAACGAAAGTTGCACCAAACCTGAGTGCCGCTGACACCAGTTGTAAAGTTACCCCTGCTTATCATAGCTAGAAGTTTGGTAGCGTGTTATATTTTAGGCTTGGGTAAGAATCAGTACTCAAAATCCAGTGACAACTGATATTTATTATAAAAGTAAATAAAAGGAAAATATTGTAAATATAATTATTTTGAATACTTCTAAGCCTCTTCTAGTTCTGTTGTTTAATATTGTGTGGGTCAGCTTGTTTTTCATTACCGAAAAAAAGGATTAAGTTAATTCTAGGCTATCGAATACTTCTAAGTGAAATAGCTACACTTGAATAATCAGACAAGAATTGGGTACCAGTGTAATTAAAATTCTTTGAATCAAATTATTTTTTCTTGGAACCTAGGAATAATCTTTTTATCAGATCTCACATTAGTTGTATGAATTACACACAGCTTCAGGTTTATATCCTGAAAAGGAAGTTAATTTTCTTTGGAACTTTGATAAACTTCAACTTATCTAGAGAAAATTGGATCTTGGGACGGAAGAGATTGAAAATCTTAATCTAGCAATTTCATTCCTCTTTCTTCCCTAGCCGATCTGTAGAACATCAGGGCCGCCTCTATATAATATTAGCACGGGTTGAAATGTAAAAGTACCTAAAAGAGGAAACAGAGTCCCTCTTTCGTATAAAGTCAGAGAATTCGCTAGGGGAGGAATATTTTATTGTCCTCTAGTTCCAATCTTCTTATATATAAAGTTTTAATAAACCCTAGGTAAATTCCAAAGGTCACTAAGCTGGAAGAAAAAGGCAAAAACTCTTTAATTTATTCTATAAGGTTAAGGGGTTTATCTGGTACTTAAACCTTAGGTTATTCCCAAGTTCCAGTTTCTAAGACGAAACTAATTTTATTCCTATTTCAATCCTTAGAAAATGTATTTCATCTAGAGCCCCCAAGTCTTTCTAACTAAACCCAAATCACCAAAATAAAATAAAAGGTCGTGTTTTTACTCCAGCACTAGTTTATATCTCCAATATAAGTATTAAATTTATTATTGGGCCTGATCTATCCAGGTGACAGAAATCTTTCAGAAGTTTACTTCTTATTTCAATTTGTATCCTCGGAGGGGAATTCAGACAGACAGTGGTAGCTTTTTTATCCTAATTTATAAAAAAAACACTTACTCATATTCCTTGGTTCCGAGGCAAACTACCTCCATTTGTCTCTCATCCGTGAGTTATATTCATTTTGCAACTTGATCCGCTTAGCAACCTTCCCTGCTCTTTTAGCCAATCAACAACTTTTTGTTAAAAAGTAGTTTTTTTCCAGTATTTCAAGTTCTTGCATTCCTTTTTGTTTTATACCCAAAACTGGTCTAGATTAGGTCTTCACATATTTATCACGGGTTCAAAAGTCGTTCGATTCTTGGACAAAGAAGTTTCACTACAAGATTTATGACTAGTTACGCAAAGTGAAGTTATTTTCAAATTCAAGCTAATTTGAAATTGTCGCTATATTTCTGATCTATTGAAGCTTAAGGGAATTCAAACCTTTACTAAAATTGAGTTACCAAATTACACAAAATTAAGGCCTTCTTACAATGTTTAATAGAAAGGAGAAAGGACTTGTACAAGATTTATCTGAGTGATAAATCATATGAAAACCAAAGGAATGTAAAGAAAGTGGAGAACGCATTAAAACACGAACTAAGGAGGTGTGAAGTGGAGGCCATAGATAAAATTGCCGAGGATCTGGAAGATGCAGCTAGACGGCATAATAGTAAAATATTGTACTGGTATGTTAAAAAATTGAGAGGGAGTAGTTAATCCGGACTTGGCCCAGTTAAAGATAAGAATGAGGCCACAATTAGCGATGAGGAAATTACTAAAGAGAGATGGCTGAACATTTTGAGAATTTGCTTAGCCGAGATAGAGTTGCAGGAAAAGATATAGAGGAAAATGAAAAAGATTGTGATACCTTGACATATAGGAAGATTTTTTTGGTGAGAAAGGTTTAGTGACAGCACTAAAAGGATTTTAGGGGGGTAAAGAAATTTCTTAAATATGGTGGCTCTGAGGTTAGAAATAAGTTACTGAAGATTATGAATATGATTTTTGAAAAAGGGGAAGTACGTAACGATTTTAGGAAAACCTTAATTGGGCCACTTAATAAGAAAGGTTATAAAAGGGAGTGTGCTAATTATCGAGACATTAGTCTGGTCTCTGTAGGTCGCAAATTACTTAGTAATATGACACTTTTTAGACTGAGAGATGCCGTAGAGACAAAATTTTAAGAGAAGAACAGTGCGGTTTTAGAAAAGGTAGAGGGGGTTTCGACCAAATTTTCACTCTTAGCTAATAATTGAGAAGTGCCTGAGTTGTCAAACACCTTTGGTCCTCAGTTTTACAGATTATGAGCAAGCGTCCAACTCTGTTGATAGAAGAGCTGTAGTAAAGGTTTTATCCTTGTATGGTATGCCGTACAAATACATTAAAGTGATTAGTGCTATGTAAGTTAGTAACACTGCTGCGGTTACGGTAGGAAATGAGGTTAGCAGCTGGTTTTGTATTAAATCAGGAGTTATGCAGGGCTATGTTCTATCCCCCTTTATATGGATTGTTTTGACGGACTTTGTCTTAAAGAGCACAGGAAAGGCAATGGGGAGACCACGGAATCAAATGGGAAGGAAAAGGTCTCCTATACTTAGATTATGGTGATGATTTAAGCATCCTATATGAAAGTGTGAGCAAAAATGAATGAAGTCCTAGAGGTTTTGCGAGTTCAGGGTGCTAGAATAGGTTTAACAATTAATGTTAAGAAGACTAAGTTATTAAGGCTAGGAATAAGTGAAGATGAAAAGGTGACGTTGGATAAATATTATTATTATTATTATTATTATTATTATTATTATTCATTTATTGCCCGTCAAAAAAAGGTACAAAAGGTACAGTAGACGGAGTAATCACTAAAGAAAACAAAAACTAAAAAAAAGAAGAAAAAGAAGGACACAAACACACATTGAAAATTCAACCACATGACAAAAGAAAACCCTTCATTACATTAATACGAACAGTGACTATATGCATTACATTAATATAAAAAAACTATTCTGAACAAATTGCTGACCATGGATGATTAAACTTACTTTGAAAACGGGATAGAGATTTATTAATGCTAATATTAGGGTCAGATAGCTTATACAAATGAATAATTTTACGGTTTCTTGTCCAAGGGGGCAAATGTAGAAGATATTTAGCAAATCTGAAGAAGATTGATCGTAGGTGCTTTTTATCTGTAACTGTAAAGAATCTCCAGAAAGGAGCAATGTAAAGCAGATGAGGAAGGGCTGTGGCGTTGTAAATAGATGCTAGAAGATAACGGTTGAAACGTAGTTTGCTTTTTACGATTACAGCGTAAGAAATGCTAATTTTACGCTCAACGTGAGAAATCAGCAAACGACGTGTGTGGCCTATAGATGTGCCAGTTGGGAGGCCCAGGTATGTAATATGGTCTGAGGGTTTAACAAGAGAACCGTCCATATTTATAAGAGAAGTAGAGGGATTTCGCCAATTGAAAAGGATTACTTCGGATTTCTCAGGATTAAAAGACAGACCGATTTTTAAATATTCATCTTTGAGGATTTTGAAATTCTGCTCAATGCCCTGGATCGTACGGCTGAGATTCAGGATGTCATCAGCATAACAAATAAGAGACATATCGATTCTCCCAAGAATGCATGAAGGAAGACACTTTGCCTGCGCTTCCAGGACACTATTATTGAACAGGGTTGGGGAAGTGATAGCTCCCTGTCTAGTCCCTTTCTTAACGAGGATGGGTTACTGAGGATTCACAAGCATATTCGAGGGAATCGAAGAGTTTGGCCTCACACGAGAATTAATGCAATATAGGGAAGGATGAAGAGCTGACTGCAGGGAAAAACGGGATGGAAGTTTTAAACGCACTTTTAGATTCCTATATAAATCCCTGAGAACACGGACAACTGATGGGTTTACGCCTCGCCTTGCCATATGAAGAAAACATGGACGAATGAATTAAGGAATCGAACGCACGTCTAACGTCATGTCCAGTGAGGATCATACTTTCTCCCGAAGATTCAGCGTCGGCGAGGGCAGTAAAAACTGCTGTAAGAGCATGAGAACAGCCAAGATTAGCCTGAAAACCGAACTGATATTGGGGAACGTAACATTTCTGTCTTAACTCATCAAGAAAAAAGCTCGAAAAGTTTGCATGTCGTAGTAGATACAGTGATGGGACGGAAAGAGGAACATTGCAGCTCAGATTTCCCTTTTTTGGGAATCGGAGACAGATCACCAATGCAGAACGAGGATGGAACAATACCTGTAACAAATATCATTTGCATGAGAAGGCTGAGGTGACGCACCAATAGATAACTTCCATTAATGATGTGTAGAGTGCTCACCTTATCTATCCCACAAGACGCTTTCTTTTTAAGATGGGAAATAGCTTTTATAACAGCGTCACAAGTAACAACAAAATCAGGTCAGGAGATTCATCAATGAATTTGCAGAGCTCGTCACAAAATTGTGACTCTAAAACAGGATCAGGCTCAGAAAATTCATTTGAAAAATGGGATATCCACTCGGACAAAGGAATGTCATTCGGGTCTGGCAAATTGGAGGAGATAGTACGAGGTAATAGCTTCCACAGAAGATCAGGTGAATTCCTGACCTTCTCGGAATAAAGTGTCTGCATTTTAGATCGATGAAGGGCAAGTTCCTTAGCAAAACGTTTTTTTTGACACTTTTCTCAGTTCATTGACTATTCCTTGACGGGGGCATAGGCAATCTCTCCATAATTTGTACCAAAATTTAGCACGGTCACAAGCTTCAGACAGCACTAGATTTCCTGACCACCCGGGAACTTGGGTACCAACACGTATTTTTTTAAGAGGAACTGCCCTTTTTTCAGCACGCAAAAGTGCATGGCAGATTTCTGCGGCAGATTTATATATCTGCCGCAGATTTATATATCATGGCAGATTTATATATCAAGAGTTAATCTAACCTCATTAATGTCTTTATTAGAAGACTTTTGCAGAAGATGAAATGGAACCCGGATCTTGTTTAGGATACTATTTGAAATTTCAATGTACTGAGATGCGTCAATTTTATTCCAATCGCGAGAAGTATACCACTTGTGTCGGTGAACAGTATAAGCCTGTAACACTGGAATCTGAGAAGCTTCTCGTTTGAAACTAGAAGCAATAGGAAGATGGTCTGAAACTTGAAATTGGAAACTACTTCAACACAAGGTATATCAAGGTTATATGACACAACATGGTCAAGGTTAGATGTGCAAGAGGAAGAATGAATGTAAGTAAACTGAGCAGATTTCTGTTGAACTTTAAAATTATCACCAAATATTCCTAATAGTAAAGAAGCACGGATAGAAGCTGAAGACAACCCGCAATTTAAATCACAATTAAAATCACCTACGATCAAACACGGGATTTTCAGTTTAAGGACATCACGAAGACAAGAGCTAAGTTTACTAACTGCTAAAGCGAAATCTCTCTCCGAATCTTCATCTTTGTAATCTGTGGGTATATACACATTTATTATTACGCACTCAACTACTCGAACAGCTAAAATGTATGACGGGATATAATGCACAACTACTACTACTACTACTAACAACTCATTGCAGCACCATGCTGCCTGAGGCCAACACAGCTACGCAGGCTCCTCCTCCACTCCAATCTATTCAAAGCCACCCTTTTTACACCCGCCCACGAAGTTCCCATTTCCTTTAAATCTTTCTTTATGACGTCCTCCCACCCCAGACGGGGAGGACCTGCTTTCCGTTTAGCCCTAGATGGTTGGCCGAAAAGAACAATCTTCGGAAATCTGTCATCCTTCATCCGCACAACATGCCCTAACCACCTCAACCTTTCCTTCATTATAGACCTAGAAAGCGGCATTGAACCACATTTTTCGTATAGCCTATTGTTTGAAATACGGTCAGTCAGCCGGGTACCCAGAACAATCCTTAAGCAATTTCTCTGGAAAATATCTAGCAAATCTTCATCCGCTTTTCGGAGCGTCCATGCTTCAGAGCCATATTTGACCACTCTCATCACTGTAGCTTCTAATATTCTAATCTTGGTTTGCAGACTTATCTTCCTATTCTTCCAGACTTTTTTTACTGTGAAAAAAAACCCTGAGCCTTGGCTATTCTATTTTTAACATCTTCACTGCTCCCACCATCTTTACTAATAATACTACCAAGGTAAGTGAAGCTGCCCACCTGATCAATCTTTTCATTACCCAACATCACCTTTTCATCTTCACTTATTCCTAGCCTTAGTGACTTAGTCTTCCTAACGTTAATCTTCAAACCAATACTAGCACCCTGAACTCGCAAAACCTCTAAAACTTTATTCATTTTGCTCACACTTTCATCTAGGATGATTAAATCATCAGCATAATCCAAGTCAAGGAGACTTTTTCCTCCCAGTTTGATTCCGTGGTCTCCCATTGCCTTTCCTGTGCTCCTTAAAACAAAGTCCATCAAAATAATCCATATAAAGGGGGATAGAACACAACCCTGCTTAACTCCTGATTTAATATAAAACCAGTTGCTAACCTCATTTCCTACCTTAAACGCAGCAGTGTTATTCTCGTACATAGCACTAATCACTTTAATGTATTTGTCTGGTATGCCATACAAGGATAAAACCTTTACTAAAGTTCCTCTATCAACAGAATCGAACGCTTGCTCATAATCTATAAAACTGAGGACCAAAGGTGTTTGAAAACTTAAGCACTTCTCAATTATTAGCCTAAGAGTGAAAATTTGGTCAACACATCCTCTACCTTTTCTAAAACCGCACTGCTCTTCTCTTAAAACTTTGTCTACGGCATCTCTCAGTCTAAAAAGTATCATATTACTAAGCAATTTGCTACCTACAGAGACCAGACTAATGCCTCGATAATTACCACACTCACTTTTATCACCTTTCTTATAAAGTGGCTTAATTAAGGTTTTCCTAAAATCGTTAGGTACTTCTCCTTTTTCAAAAATCATATTCATAATCTTCAATAACTTATTTCTAACCTCAGAGCCACCATATTTAAGAAACTCATACAAACTAAGGAAAAAGGCACTGAAAAAAATATCCGAAGCAATGATAAACGAAAATAAAGATCAAAGTGATATGTAGTTAAAATATTAGCAAAACCGACAATTAGAAAAAGTCAAAAACGAAATTGAAGAATATAGAAATATGCATCTAAAAGATAAGTGATAGCAAGAATCACAACGACTCATAATGAAAGTAAAGAACAAAGAAATATGAAGTTACCAGACATACAACAATGAGGATCAGAACGAATCAAAAGAAAAGAAGAACAGAGAAATGTGTGCTCGCAACATTAGAAAATTTAAGACCGCGAGAACAAAGAAATATACACTTAGAAGATAATCAGCAGCAAGAATTTCAAGCAATAGCAGGAATCAGAACTTGCCAAAGATGAAAGTGAAGAACGATGAATTGTAGGGTTAGCAGATACGCTAAAGCAAGTATCAAGAGTTTCAAAAAAGACAGTGAAAAACAAGCAACTGTGCTGCCAAAGGACAGCGAGAATCGTTGCGGGAAAGAAGTACTTGTGTACATAATGCTACGCACTCGAGAACAAACTGGCTTTATCTGCGGATGACAGAATACTTTGGACTTATATAATTTGGGATATATATTTGCAAATTAGGGGGGCGTGAGGGTTAAGTATTTTTGACAGCGTGAGTTAGAAAACAATTTTTACTTCATAATATGCAGAATAATTGTAGCTAACACATTTTGCATGCAGAACCGCTATAATTTACCCCCCCCTAATATGCAAATATATAGCAAAAATTTTTCTAAAGTATTATATTTTCATTATATTTTGGTATATTTCATTAGGATTGACCTAACTACACTTCTCGAGTGTGCACCATTATATACATAAGTACCGAAAAAAAAAATTATGTTAGAAGAACAGCACCATCACAATCTTCGATGCCAACAAATTGTGGCCTAGAACCCAGTAAAAACCAACAAAGATGCCGTTAACTACGCAAGTGTTATTTACAAGTCATTGGGACCTTTCAACTCTGTATGTATTCCCTGTGGAGTCCTCCATTAGCCAACAGGGAAAGTAGCCAACAAAGATGATTTACTCGGGGGCTGCTGCCTGCTTGGTCGAATTGCAGTCCTGCATCAATAATTTCCAAATGAATTTGTTTAGCCGGCTGTAGGACATCACCTGCTCTTAAAAGAGTTCCACAAACAAATACGAAACGTGAACTTACGTTTTGCTTTAACTTCATTCAATGTAAGCGATGATCGAACCAAAAAAAAGGCGTAGTGTTTTGAGCTTCAAAATGGCTGGACAAATTTATCACAAAATCAATTTAGCAGCACAACCATCACAGACCCCAGAAGGTAATTTTGAACCACATTCATATGGCCAAATGTACTTTATAGACCCCAATGGAGATGTTAAAGAACACCTTTCACATCTTTTAAATTATTCGATCAGTCCTAACCCAACAGATCTGTAGGAAGAAACATGTGACACACAAACAGCTACGCTAAAGGTTATATGAAAATGCGATATATACATAATTATATACATAAATATATATATATATATATATATATATATATATATATATATATATAGATATATATAATATATATATATATATAATATATATATATATATATATAGATATATATATATATATATATATATATATAATATATATATCTATATATATATATATAGATATATATATATATATATATATATATATATATATATATATATATATATGTATATATATATATATATATATATATATATATATATATATATATATATATATATATATATATAATATATACATATATATATATATATATATATATATATATATATATATATATATATATATATATATATATATATATATATGTATGTATGTATATATATATATTATATATATATATATATATATATATATATATATATATATATATATATATATATATATATATATATATATATATATACATATATATATAATATATTATTATATATATATATATATATATATATATATATATATATATATATATATATATATATATATATATATATATATATATATATATATATATATATATATATATATATATATATATATATATATATGCTGATATCACTAAAAATACAATTAAAACCGTTTTTGTTCAAATTTTCTTCTTAGTTCTTTCATTTTTTTGCATAATCTCTTCGGTCTTTATATTTCAGCCCCATAAAAAAAATAGCCTTCTTTAACCCTTTTTCTCAACTTTCCTTGAGCAGTTGCGATCACAAACCCAAATTGGATTTTCGACTAATGCAAAGATTATACAATGGAGAAGAAATAAGCAAATTTGTACAACTGTAAGAAAAAAAATGAAATGTACTAGGAATATATTTTGCAAAGAAAAAAATAAAATAACACCAAGGGAAATAAATCCTAATTCTAAGACACTTTGTGCAATGGTTTTGTAAGTTTCAGCGTTTTTAACACAATACAGATCCATCATCTGTGTGGTAAAAAAATATCGTAAAACCCCATTGAAGCACCCATTAAAAGCACTCCCCAGACAATAGAGAAATTGGTAATGAGAAAAAACATAAGGGATTCCCACATGCCCCAAGTATAAAATACCACATAACGACATTTCTTTTAAATTTTGGCATAAAAGCCATTGATAGACTGTGAGTAAAAATGTACGTGGATACGGAAATGGTGTATACAAGTTCTCCACTTGCTATTTCTTTACCCGGTGAATTTAGAGCTTTTGGTTTTTTAAAGTAGAAATTGAGCCGTGGCTCACGTAATAATAAAAAAATATACAACAGAAGTACAAAAGGACAATATGACGTCCGTTTCGATAAGTTATCTCCTCCGTGATCTTCCGACAAAGATAACACTGTCAGACTAATTTGACATCCAGGAATACCAGCCTTTATAAAAAAAAAAACTTATTAAAAAAAATTGTAAATGAAAAAAAAAATCTGCATTCAATTCGAAACATTAAATTGCTAATTTTGTATAGCATTAAAAAAAGTTCTCCCATTATCTGGAGTTACGGGCTATTTTGTTACTATGGGATGTGTCCGTCACTTTAAAGTTATAATTGTCAACTGTTACCAAACTTTTTTTGGCTCAACTCTTAAAGTGAGTATCTCTATAATGTTGTGCTATATTTCCGTAGAAAGGAATTTCATTTTTTTTTGTTTTAGTTTTCAGCTCAGAATCACTAAAGTTATTGTGTAAACTGCAAAATGTTAATGGTGTTCTCCTAAAGTAACTCCTAAAGTGTGTATCTCTATAACGCTGTGCTATATTTCCGTAGAAAAGAAATTATTTTTTTGTTTTAGTTTTCAGTTCAGAATCGCTAAAGTTACTGTGTAAACTTCAAAAATGTTTATGGTGTCTGAGCATTAACTTAAAAAATTTTAATTCAAACTAGAAAAATACCTGAAAATTTAGAATTAGTTTTTATTTGTTAGGTTTTTACTACTCGTCACGTGAGTTTACGGGTAGAACTTTACATGGAAGAAGATTTTGGGTTGCAGCAGTAGCTAGCAACCCCCCAGGTTTGTATGAGTATGTGTGTGAGTATGTGTTTGTGTAAGCTGCAACCCGGACTACAATTAATTATTATTTCAATTCCTATGAGCTAGCGTTCTTTCTTGATTATAATTGTTGTAATTACAAACAAGAAAAAGCCTACGGCTTTTTCTTCTTTGAAATAGTAAGAGCCGAACCTCAAACAATCAAGTAGCTAACTAAGTCCAATGCATGCAATGGTTTGTTATTGTAATGATCTTCTTTCAATGTAATTTCTTAAGAAAAATGATTTTATTTTAAAAATATTTTGTTTTATAATTACAAAAGATTTTTAACCCCATTAATTTCCTTTAAAATGAGCCATTAAACAGCTTTCTACGATGTTCCAGTGCCAAGCTGTCTGTGGAATCACTAGCATATACTATAATTAAGTGGCGTATAAAATTTAGTGTAGGCAAGAGGTCGTTCTTTATTATAAAATTTTGGTTTGAATTGAAAAATTAGTATTATTGCTGAGACACCTTAAATAGTTTTGCAGTTCACATAATAACTTTGGCGAATCTGAACCGAAAAGTAAAGTGAAAAAAATTGAGTTTTTTTTCTTTGGAAATACAGGAGAACGCTATAGAGATACGTACTTTATGGGCTAAACCTAAAAATAATTAGCTTGTCGAAAGATAAGCGTGTTTAAATATTGCATTTACTTATTGTATAGTTATAACCTATGCGATTATAACGTCATTCATCAAGCTTGTAAACGAAAATGGAGTTTTTTTGTTAAAATTGTGTTCTATTTTAAAAAATATTTTATTTTTAATCATAAAAGGCAATAGATTACCTTCAAAATGAGCCATTATACAGCTCTATGATTTTCAGTGCCCAGCTAGCTAAGGAGAAAAAAAAAAAACGAAAAAAAAACAACATGCTGTCGATGCAAAATACCATGGTTTCAGCCAGTTTTCTTGATTTTCAAATCAATTTGTTTTCCTTGTTTTTCAATCCAAGAGACAGTTTATTTCCTATATAGGGGTATTGGACAGTACGGTTCTAAAAGTGTACTTCGTTTTTTTTACCTGATTCCAGTTTTAGGAGTCGTGGGATCTTTTTTTTACTATGGGGTATGATTGTGTCTTATTAGGTTACTAGCTACTGCTGCAACCCGGATTACAAACAGGAAAAAGCCTACGGCTTTTTCTTCTTTGGAATAGTAAGAGATTATCCTCAAAAAATCAGGCAGCTACCTAAGTCAATAATTTGGTTTTTAACGTAAAAAACTCATTAATCAGATATTTCAATATATCTCACATGGTCTAGTGGTTGGGATAGCTGGCTCTCAGTCAGTTGGCTCGAATTAAATCCCGGTATGGGATGTTTTTACTTATGCGGATTTCTCAGGGAATACAATGAAAATAATCATGTATATAATGAATCCTTTTATTACTTCATTTACTATGGGCGACAGTTCGTTCCTTGATGTAAATTAAAATTATTGCTCAGACGCCATAAATATTTTTGCAGTTTACATAATAACTTTAGCGGTCCTGAACTTAGAACTAAAATAAAATAAAATTACCATGTCGAGAGATAAACGTGTATAAATATTGCATTCACTTATTACGTCACATATGGTTACAACCTATACACGATTATAACGTCATTCATCAAGCTTGTACATGAAGATGCAGTTTTTCCGACAAAATTGATTCTACTTTAAAAAAATATTTTATTTTTAATTACAAAAGTGATTAGATGTAGCAATTTCATTTAAAATGAGCCATTATACAGCTCTCTTTGATTTTCCAGTGCCCAGCTAGCTGAGGAGGAAAATCAAACGGAAATATAAAAAGATGCCGTATGTAAAGAATATAGTGGTTAAGTCAATTTTCTTGATTTTCAAGCCAGTATATTTTCCTTGTTATTCAAGCCAAGCGACGATAACTTTGCTATATAGAGGTTTTGGACAAGGCGGTTCCAATAGAGTACTTCCTGTTTTGATCTGATTTTTTTTTTCAGAAGTTATGAGTTACTTTAGTTTTTACTATGGGTGTGATCGTCTCTTCCTAGGTTGATAGCTACCGCTGCAACCGGATAAGAACCACTACATGAGATCCTCTTTCTCGACACCATTTAAAATCGATTCTTTATGTAAAATAATATAAAAATGTATCCCTTATGTATGATTTCCAAATGATCGTCTTTTAATATAATTTCAGTTACTATGGACTAAAGTTTGTTCTTTGGTGTAATTTTAACCCCATTAATTTCCTTTAAAATGAGCCATTAAACAACTCTCTACGATGTTCCAGTGCAAAGCTATCTGTTGAATTACTAACCTATATTATAATTAAGTGGCGCATAAAATTTAGCATAGGCAAGAGGTCGTTCATTATTATAATTTCTAGGAGTTATATATGTTTATATATTTCTTAACATTGGACGTGATCGTCTCTTATTAGATTCTTTATTATAAATAAAAACTTCAAAAACGCATAAAAAAGTTGTTTTTATTCATTTTGTATATTTTTTTATATTCAATTTTGTTTTATTCATTTTGTATTCGTTATTATGAATCTGAAAAATATTTTGGGGGAGGGGGGTTCAAACCCACTAAACCCTTTGGATACGTCCTTGAATGTTATTAATTTACTTTAAAATGATCCATTGAACAACTCTCTACGATGTTCCAGAGCTATCTATGGAATATAAAGTTTAAAATACAACCTTACCACGAACTGTTTGATTGCTTCAAAAATCAAATGTCTTTGAAAAGACAGCAGCATGGAAAGACATCAAAAATACAGTTTTTTAGTGGAAAAATTTATCCTGTTTTAAAATAATTTGTTTTAGTTACAAAAGGTTTTTAACCCATTAATTTCCTTTAAAATGAGCCATTGAACAATTTTCTACTACGATGTTCCAGTGCAAAGCTATCTCTGGATAACAAGAAAGAAAAAAAAATACCCCGTTTAGGCAGAATGTTGTAGTAGCTGCCACTTTTCTTGATTTTCAAGCCAATATATTTCCCTTGCTGTTCAAGCCAAGGGACAGAAAGTTTACTATACAGGGGTTTCGGACAAGGCGGTTCTAATGGTGTACTTTTTGTTTTGATATGACTCTTTTTTAGGAGCTATGGGTTTTTATAATTCTTAACATTGGACTTGATCTTCTCTTAATAGGTTGCTAGCTACCGCTGCAACCCGGATTCTAATGGTGTACTTTTTTGTTTTGACCTGACTCTTTTTTTTAGGAGTTAGGGGTTTTTATATTTCTTAACATTGACGTGATCGTCTCTTACTAGGTTCCTAGCTACCGCTGCAACCCGTATACCGCTGTAACCCTGATAACAAACAGGAAAATATTACAAACAGGAAAAAGCCTACGGCTTTTTCTTCTTTGAAATAGTAAGAGACGAACCTCAAACGATCAAGTAGCTAACTAAGTCCAATGCATGCAATAACTTTTTATTCCAATGATCGTCTTTTAATGTAACACATCAGTTACTATGGGAGAGAGATCCTTCTTTTCTGTAATTATTATAATAATGGTGTAATTTTTGTTTTGATCTGACTCTTTTCTCAGGAGTTAGTGGTTTTTGTATTTCTTAACATTGGACGTGATCGTCTCTTACTAGGTTGCTAGCTACCGCTGCAACCCGGATACTGCTGCAACCCAAATTCACATATATATTTATTTATGAGAGGCAGCCTGGCCGAGTGGTCCAAGACACTGGTGTTAGCCACCAGTCTCTTCGGAGGCGTGGGTTCAAATCTTACCGCTGGTATACGATTATGTTTGAAAGACTGCAGTGGGAAAAGACATCAAAAATGCAGTTTTTGGTGGAAAAATTTATTCTCTTTTAGAAATAATTTATTTTAGTTACTATAGATTTTTAACCCAATTAATTTCCTTTAAAATGAGCTATTGAACAACCCTCTACGATGTTCCAGTGCCAAGCTATCTGTGGAAAAGAAAAAAAAAGAAAAAAAGAAAAAAATATCCCGTTTGGGGAGAATAACGTGGTTAAAGTCAATTTTCTTGATTTTCAAGCCAATATATTTCTCTTGCTGTTCAAGCCAAGGGACAGAAAGTTTCCTATACAGGGGTTTTGGACAAGGCGGTTCTAATGGTGTACTTTTTGTTTTGATCTGACTCCTTTGTTAGGAACTATGGGTTTTTATATTTCTTAACATTGGACGTGATCGTCTCTTACTAGGTTGCTAGCTACCGCTGCAACCCGGAAAACTTACATAATCCCTAATTATGATATAGATCCTTTATGTAAATCTTTTTTATATGAATGTTTCTTGGTGTAGTGATTAGCACTTAGTTCGGTATTTAAGTTATCATATACCGTTAAAATTCTTTCTTAAATGAATGTTTCTTGGTGTAGTGGTTAAAACATAAGACTTTGAATCCGGTAATCTGAGTTCAAATTCCGGTGGGCAGTTCTTAAGAAATGTAGCTTACTTATGCTACCATTTAGGTTTCCAGCTGTAATTCTTTCTTTTCAAAATTAAATTAGTTACTATCGCCATGAGTTAGTTCTTTACCATGTCGTAACAATTTGTTTTATAATAATAATTAAGTTTGTTAATTACAAAAGGTTTCTATATACAGCAGTTTTCTTTAAAATGAGCCATTACACAGCTCTTTATTATGACCACGAACTGTTTGATTTAATACTTAAGTTACAATGGGTTCAGTTTGTTCCTTATTGTAATTATCTAGTAGGGTTTCAGACAAGGTAATTCTAATGATGTACTTTTGTTTTGATCTGACTCTTTTTTTAGGAGTTTTGGGTTTTTATATTTCTTAGCATTGGACTGATCGTCTCTTACTAGGTTGCTAGCTACTGCTGCAACCCAAATTCACATATATATTTATTTATGAGAGGCAGCCTGGCCGAGTGGTCCAAGGCATTGGTGTTAGCCACCAGTCTCTTCGGAGGCGTGGGTTCAAATCTTACCGCTGGTATACGATTATGTTTGAAAGACTGCAGTGTGAAAAGACATCAAAAATGCAGTTTTTGGTGGAAAAATTTTATTCTCTTCTAGAAATAATTTATTTTAGTTACTATAGATTTTTAACCCAATTAATTTCCTTTAAAATGAGCTATTGAACAACCCTCTACGATGTTCCAGTGCCAAGCTATCTCTGGATAAAAAAAAGAAAAAAATATCCCGTTTGTGGAGAATAACGTGGTTAAAGTCAATTTTCTTGATTTTCAAGCCAATATATTTCCCTTGCTGTTCAGGCCAAGGGACAGAAAGTTTCCTGTACAGGGGTTTCGGACAAGGCGGTTCTAATGGTTTACTTTTTGTTTTGATCTGACTCCTTCGTTAGGAACTATGGGTTTTTATATTTCATAACATTGGACGTGATCGTCTCTTACTAGGTTGCTAGCTACCGCTGAAACCCGGATTACGAAAGTGACTAGATGTAGCAATTTCCTTTGCCCAGCTAGCTGAGGAGATTTTGAGCTAGCTGATTTTTCAGTGCCTAGCTAGCTGAGGATACAAATCAAACGGAACGAAAAAAAAGATACCGTAGGTGGAGAATATCATGCCTACAGCCAATTTTCTTGATTTTCAAGCCAATATATTTTCCTTGTTATTCAAGCCAAGCGACGATAACTTTGCTATATAGAGGTTTTGGACAAGGCGGTTCCAATAAAGTACTTCCTGTTTTGATCTGATTTTTTTTTCAGGAGTTATGAGTTACTTTAGTTTTTACTATGGGGTGTGATCGTCTCTTACTAGGTTGCTACCTACCGCTGCAACCCGGATAATAAGCACTACATGAGATCGTCTTTCTCGAAACCATTTATAATCGATTCTTTATGTAAAATTACGAAAGTGACTAGATGTAGCAATTTCCTTTGCCCAGCTAGCTGAGGTGATTTTGAGCTAGCTGATTTTTCAGTGCCTAGCTAGCTGAGGATAAAAATCAAACGGAACGAAACAAAAGATACCGTGTGTGGAGAATATCATGGTTAGAGCCAATTTTCTTGATTTTCAAGCCATTATATTTTCCTTGTTATTCAAGCCAAGGGACGGTAAGTTTTCTATATAGAGGTTTTGGACAAGGCGGTTTTAATAGTTTACTTCTTGTTTGAATCTGAATCTATTTTTAGGAGTTATGGGTTACTTTAGTTTTTACTATGGGGTGTGATCGTCTCTTACTAGGTTGCTAGCTTCCGCTGCATCCCGGATTATAAGGGGTAATTATATAAAATAAACCTAATTGACAAACACCATTTATGATGAGCTATATCGGTCCTTTAAGTGATGCTTTAAAAATCAAATATCTTTGAAAAAGCTGCAATATAAAAAGACAAGTGATAAAATTAAAGGCAAGTGCTAAAAGTAATAAAATGCAATATTTTTTTTGTAAAAACTGATTCTATTTTTTTTTCTTTCGATTAAAAAAGGCACTAGAACTTTTCATTCCCGTTTGAACGAGCCCTCTTGCAACATTCTAGGACCAATGGGTCGATACAATCACCGCTGGTAAAAAAAATGGCAAATAAACACGTATCCGTCATCTTTCTTCTGACAAAAAATACAAAATTCCACGTTTTTTGCAGATAGGAGCTTGAAACATCTACAGTAAGATTCTCTGATACGTTGAATCTGATTTTGTGATTTTCATTAAGATTCTATGACTTTTAGGGTTTTTCCCCTTTTTTCGAAAATAAGGAAAATTTTCTCAGGTAACGCGTAACTTTTGATGGGATATGCTAAGTCAATGAAACTTACATATTTAAAATCAGCACAAAAATCCGATTCTTTTGATGTATCTATTGGTACCAAAAATCTGGTTTTTAGAGTTTCGGTTACTGTTGAGACGGGTCACTCTTACTATATAGTTGATTACCACGAACTGTTTGATTATCACCCTCGATAACAATATAGTTATCAGAGGCAGCGTGGACGAGTGGTCCAAGGCGCTGGTATTAGCCACCAGTCTCTTCGGAGGCGTGGGTTCAAATCTTACCGCTGGTATACGATTATGATTTATATACAAAAATCAAATATCTTTGAAAAGACTGAAGTTTGAAAAGACATCAAAAATGCAGTTTTTAGTGGAAAAATTTATTCTCTTTTAGAAATAATTTATTTTAGTTACAAAAGATTTATAACCAAATTAATTTCTTTTACAATGAGCCATTGATCAACTCTCTACAATGTTCCAGTGCCAAGCTATCTGCGAAAAAGAAAGAAAGAAGAAAGAAAAAATATGCCGTTTAGGCAGAATGTTGTAGTAGCCACCACTTTTCTTGATTTTCAAGCCAATATATTTTCTTTGTTATTCAAGCCAAAGGACGGTAAGTTTTGTTAGTAAAGACTTTGCTGACAAGTTCTTCTATTGTCCTTCTAATTTTGTCTAGGGTTAGATTTCTAAATAGTTCACCATTCCGTTGACGAAAAATAGAAAAACCCAAACTTTTTAGGGTTTTTGCCATTTCTATTTAGACAGGTCAGAACTTTGAGAAAATTTTTTTAAGAGCCTTTTTTCAAGATAAAAATATTTATGTCAGTGACATCATTTCTATATAACTCAGTATTGTACTGACGTTGTCAAACTTGTCACACTTATGAGGAAAAATTGAAAATTTTCAAATACGGAGATGTACATTAAATTGCTTAAAGAGCAAAAAAACTGGTAATTGCAATAATATTTTTATATATTTTGACAAGGGATTACAACAATTTCAAAACCATAAAATTGAAAACCTAAAGTATGAAGCTTGTATACAAGTTCTCCACTTGCTATGTCTCCAAGTGCTCCACTTGGTGTATACAAGTTCTCCACTTGCTATTTCCTTACCCGGTGAATTTAGAACTTTTGGTTTTTTAAAGTAGAAATTGAGCCGTGGCTCACGCAATAATAAATAAATATACAACAGAAGTACAAAAGGACAGTAAGACGTCCGTTTCGATAAGTTATCTCCTCCATGATCTTCCGAAAAAAGATAGCACTGTCAGACTTATTTGACATCCAGGAATACCAGCCTTTATAAAAAAAACTTATTAAAAAAAATTGTAAATGAAAAAAAAAAATTCTGCATTCCATTCGAAACATTAAATTGCTAATTTTGTATAGCATTATAAAAAGTTCTCCTATTATCTGGAGTTATGGGCTATTTTGTTACTATGGGATGTGTTCGTCTCTTACTAAGTCCTGGAAACAAACTATATTTTGGCTCAACTTCTAAAGTGCGTATCTCTTCTGCTATATTTCTGTAAAAAAAAATTCCTTTTCTTATTTTAGTTTTCAGTTCAGAATCGCTAAGGTAATTAGTTAAAATTCAAAAATAATCATGGTGTCTGAGCAATAATTTTAACTTTTAATTAAATCTAGAAAAATACCTGATAATTTTTAAATTAGTCTTGTTTTTTTTTTAGGTTTTGACTACTCGACGCGGGAACAAACTCTAGCCTATAGTAAATGGCTTATATAATTACCCAAAATGGTTTTATTCCATTTATACATCGTTAAAGCAGTTTTAAGCGACCAAATGGTTGTACCTAAGAAATAATATTCTAAGCTACTACTAAAATACTAACAGTGAAGCTATGTTTCTTAGGAATTTATCTGCTAATGACTTTTTTACCGAAATAATGCTATTTGCTATTTATGCTTAAACTGTCGAATGCATAGTAATTTTAGTTTTTCAAATAAAATATATGAAAGTAAAAAATAGTCAAATATAATATTTTATAAAAGTTCGATTTTACTGACTGATAATGACATCAGTATATTTTTACATACTTTCAGTTCGGAATCGCTAAAGTCATTATGCAAACTGCAAAAACATTTATAGTGTCTGAGCAATAATATTAATTTTTTCAAAGCAGAAAAATACCTGAGAACTTTAAAATAAGTTTTGTTTTTTGTTTCATTTATTCAACGAAAGTGATATCTCATCCGTCACTTTAAAGTTATAATTGTCAACTCTTACCAAACTTTTTTTGGCTCAACTCTTAAAGTGAGTATCTCATAATGTTGTGCTATATTTCCGTAGAAAGGAATTTCAGTTTTTTGTTTTAGTTTTCAGCTCAGAATCACTAAAGTTATTGTGTAAACTGCAAAATGTTAATGGTGTTCTCCTAAACTAACTCCTAAAGTGTGTATCTCTATAACGCTGTGCTATATTTCCGTAGTAAAGAAATTATTTTTTTGTTTTAGTTTTCAGTTCAGAATCGCTAAAGTTACTGTGTAAACTGCAAAAATGTTTATCGTGTCTGAGCATTAACTTAAAAAATTTTAATTCAAACTAGAAAAATACCTGAAAATTTAGAATTAGTTTTTATTTGTTAGGTTTTTACTATTCGTCACGTGATTTTACGGGTAGAACTTTACATGGAAGAAAAGATTTGGGTTTCAGCAGTAGCTAGCAACCCCCCAGGTTTGTATGAGTATGTGTTTGAGTATGTGTTTGTGTAAGCTGCAACCCGGACTACAATTAATTATTATTTCAATTCCTATGAGCTAGCGTTCTTTCTTTATTATAATTGCTGTAATTACAAACAGGAAAAAGCCTACGGCTTTTTCTTCTTTGAAATAGTAAGAGCCGAACCTCAAACAATCAAGTAGCTAACTAAGTCCAATGCATGCAATGGTTTGTTATTGTAATGATCTTCTTTCAATGTAATTTCGTAGGAAAAATTATTTTATTTTAAAAATAATTGTTTTATAATTACAAAAGATTTTTAACCCCATTAATTTCCTTTAAAATGAGCCATTAAACAGCTCTCTACGATGTTCCAGTGCCAAGCTGTCTGTGGAATCACTAGCCTATACTATAATTAAGTGGCGTATAAAATTTAGTATAGGCAAGAGGTCGTTCTTTATTATAAAATTTTGGTTTGAATTGAAAAATTAGTATTATTGCTGAAACACCTTAAATAGTTTTGCAGTTTACATAATAACTTTAGCGAATCTGAACTGAAAAGTAAAGTAAAAAAAAATGAGTTTTTTTTCTTTGGAAATATAGGAGAACGCTATAGAGATACGTACTTTATGGGCTAAACCTAAAAATAATTAGCTTGTCGAAAGATAAGCGTGTTTAAATATTGCATTTACTTATTGTATAGTTATAACCTATGCGATTATAACGTCATTCATCAAGCTTGCAAACGAAAATGGAGTTTTTTTTGTTAAAATTGTTGTGTTCTATTTTTAAAAAATATTTTATTTTTAATCACAAAAGGTCTATTTATGTAGCAATTACCTTCAAAATGAGCCATTATACAGCTCTATGATTTTCAGTGCCCAGCTAGCTAAGGAGAAAAAAAATCGAAAAAACCAACCTGCTGTCGATGCAGAATATCATGGTTTCAGCCAGTTTTCTTGATTTTCAAACCAATTTGTTTTCCTTCTTTTTCAAGCAAAGAGACAGTTTATTTCCTATATAGGGGTATTGGACAGTACGGTTTTAACAGTGTACTTCGTTTTTTTACCTGATTCCATTTTTAGGAGTCGTGGGCTATTTTTTTTTTACTATGGGGTATGATTGTCTCTTATTAGGTTACTAGCTACTGCTGCAACCCGGATTACAAACAGGAAAAAGCCTACGGCTTTTTATTCTTTGGAATAGTAAGAGATTATCCTCAAAAATCAGGCAGCTACCTAAGTCAATAATTTGGTTTTTAAAGTAAAACTCATTAATCAGATATTTCAATATATCTCACATGGTTTAGTGGTTGGGATAGCTTGCTCGCACTCAGTTGACTCGAATTAAATCTCGGTATGGGATATTTTTACTTATGAGGATTTCTCAGGAAATACAATGAAAATAATCATGTATATAATGAATCCTTTTATTACTTCACTTACTATGGGCGACAGTTCGTTCCTTGATGTAAATTACAATTATTGCTCAGACGCCATAAATATTTATGCAGTTTACATAATAACTTTAGCGGTCCTGAACTTAGAATTAAAATAAAATAAAATTACCTTGTCGAGAGATAAACGTGCATAAATATTTGCATTCACTTATTACGTCAAATATGGTTACAACCTATGTACGATTGTAATGTCATTCATCAACCTTGTACATGAGGATGCAGTTTTTCTGACAAAATTGATTCTACTTTAAAAAATATTTTATTTTTAATTACAAAAGTGATTAGATGTAGCAATTTCCTTTAAAATGAGCCATTAAAAAGCTCTCTTTGATTTTCCAGTGCCCAGCTAGCTGAGGAGGAAAATCAAACGGAAATAAAAAAAAAGGTGCCGTATGTAAAGAATATCGTGGTTAAGTCAATTTTCTTGATTTTCAAGCTAATATATTTTCCTTTTTATTCAAGCCAAGCGACGATAACTTTGCTATATAGAGGTTTCGGACAAGGCGGTTCCAATAGAGTACTTCCTGTTTGATCTGATTTTTTTTTTCAGGAGTTATGAGTTACTTTAGTTTTTGCTATGGGTTGTGATCGTCTCTTACTAGGTTGCTAGCTACCGTTGCAACCCAGATAATAAGCACTACATGAGATCCTCTTTCACGACACCATTTATATTCGATCCTTTATGTAAAATTAACCCAATTAATTTCCTTTAAAATGAGCTATTGAACAACCCTCTACGATGTTCCAGTGCCAAGTTATCTCTGGATACAAAAGAAAAAAAAGAAGAAAAAAAAAAATATCCCGTTTAGGCAGAATGTTGTAGTAGCTGCCACTTTTCTTGATTTTCAAGCCAATATATTTCCCTTGCTGTTCAAGCCAAGGGACAGAAAGTTTCCTATACAGGGGTTTCGGACAAGGCGGTTCTAATGGTGTGCTTTTTGTTTTGATCTGACTCCTTTGTTAGGAACTATGGGTTTTATATTTCTTAACATTGGACGTGATCGTCTCTTTCTAGGTTGCTAGCTACCGCTGCAACCCGGATACCGCTGCAACCCGTATAAATTACAAACAGGAAAAAGCCTACGGCTTTTTCTTCTTTGGAATAGTAAGAGACGATCCTCACATAATCAGACAGCTAACTAGGTTTATAATTAGTTCTTTAACATAAACTTCACTAATCGGATATTTTAATATATCCAATGTGGTCTAGAGGTTGAAATAGCTCTTACCCAGTTGGCTTGAGTTCAATTTCCGTATGGGAAGTTTTTACTTATGATGATTTCTTAAGGAATATAATTATAATTTCTTAATGTAATAAAAATAATTTGTTTAGGGTTGTAACAAAAAATACAATTCTTTTAGGGTTTGAAAAAAAACCTGCTTGTTTTAGGGTTTTAACAAAAAATCCGATTCACCAACTGAAATTAGATTAATTCCTGAAAATTTTAAATAAAATAATTTTATTTAGCTGCTAACTGCAAAATTTATTTATGATGTCTGAGGAATAGTTTTTATTTTTTAATTCAAACAAAAAAAAGAAAAAATTAAAATTAGTTTTGTTTTTTGTTAGTTTCTAACTACTTAACATAAACAAAATCTAATTCGTCCTTTGAAACTAAAATAATATCTAAAAATTTTAAACAAAATGATTTTATTTAACTGCAAACTGCAAAAATTTTTATGGTGTCTGAGGAATAATTTTAATTTTCTAATTCCAACCAGAAAAATGCCCAAAATTTTTTAAATTAGTATACTTTTCGTTTTGCTTCAAGTGACTCGTTACGTCAGTTTATGGGGTGAAAATATATTATTGAATTGAATAATTATTAAGATGAATTCTTGGATTGATCATATTAAAAGTCAATTGCTATCAAAAGGTATTTCGGAAGCTGCTATTATTGGTGTTGATGGGTCAGTTTGGGCAAAGTCTACGGAATTTTCTGCCACAGCAGCTGAATTGAAAGCGTTTGTATCAAACTATGATTCAGATGAGTTTTCTGAGAACGGTATCATGATGGGAGGAATGAAGTATTTTTACCTTTCAAGGGATCATGGTGTTGTACGGGCAAAAAAGGGAGAAAATGGATTTCATGCAATGAAGCTGAAACAATTGTATATTATAGCTCTGTATGATGTGATAAAATGCCCACCACCTGAAGCTGCAATTACAGTGGAAAATTATGGTAATTATTTATCTAAAAGTGGGTATTGAAAAAGCAATTTAAGCATAGAAATCTGAAAGGAAAATGAAACAGTATGAAACTGTTTGAAATGGAAGTTGTAAGGATTTTAAATGTGAAACCTGGGTTTTGGTGGTAATATAGTGAGGGACGATCGCGTCCCCATAATAAAAACTACAATCACTTACAACCCTTGCATTGACTGTGGAGGGAGCGTCATCCTCAAACCAAATAACAGAAAGTTTACTATACAGGGTTTTGGAAAACGCGGTTCTAATGGTGTACTTTTTGTTTTGATCTGACTCTTTTTTTAGGAGTTAGGGGTTTTTATATTCTTAACATTGGACGTGATCGTCTCTTACTAGGTTGCTAGCTACCGCTGCAACCCGGATAGCTACCGCTGCAACTCGGATAACTTATAATACTTCAGTTACTATGGACAAAAGTTCGTTCTTTAATGTAACCTTTTCTTTATCAGCTATTCGATTTTTCGTAATCTAGTTTGAATTTGCAAGAGTTAGCTTTTTACTATACAAAAATTTTCAAAAATTTTATATTATTTTAATATTTCGATTGCTATGGGATAGAGTTCAATCTTTAAAATAGTGTCTTTTAAAAATTACTTTACATTTATAATAATTTAATTTTAATTACTAAAGGTTTTTTAACCCCATCAATTCCTTTAAAACGAGCCATTAAACAGCTCTCTACGATGTTCCAGTGCCCCGCTAACTGAGGAAAAGAAAAAAAAAGATGCCGTATATGTAGAATATCGTGGTTACAGCCACATTTTTTTATTTTCAAGCCAGTATATTTCCCTTGTTGTTCAAGCCAAGGAGCTATAAATTTCTATATACGGATTTTGAACAAGGCGGTTCTAATTCCTTTATGTAATTATTGTAAAATAATCCCTATTGATGTTTCAGTTAACATGGGCTAGGTGTCATTATTTATTGTAACATTCTTTACTATATTACAAACAGGAAAAAGCCTACGGCTTTTTCTTTTTTGGAATAGTAAGAGACGACCTGGCTACAAACTAAGATTATGGCATCAATGATAAATCTTTAACATGAAATGTTCTTTACTGTAATGGTTTGATCTTACTAGGTTTCGGACACCTCTGCAGCCATGATACTGATGAAAATTACATAATCCCTATTTAAGTTTCAGTTAACATGGGCTAGGTGTCGTTCTTTATTGTAAATTGCTAGCTACCGCTGCAACCCGGATTACAACCATCATTTAGAGCTCGTTCTTTAGTATACAATAAATGCCCCAAAAAGTATTTTTGTGACAGTGATTCTTGCACAGTCATTGCGTAAGATGAGCACCGTCGTTACGCAGCACCCATGTGAATGCTGATCTTACATAAAGTGTGCGCTGTCGTTAAGTTAAAAGAAAGAAAAAAAAACGGTTTTAAAACGTTTCGGCAAAAAATGAAATGTCAAAAAAGTATTGTGACAGTGATGTGTGTGCTGTTATTACATGAGATTTGCACCGTCCTTACATAAGAACTTAATTGGAACAGTAAGAGATGACCTGGCTACAACCTAAGATTATGACATCATTGATCAGTCTTTAACATGAGATTATAAACTTATTTTAGTTACTATGGCTGAAAGTTTGTTCTTTACTGTAAACATCAAAAATGCAGTTTTTGGTGTAAAAATTTATTCTCTTTTAGAAATAATTTATTTTAGTTACAAAAGGTTTTGAACCCAATTAATTTCCTTTAAAATGAGCCATTGAACAACTCTCTATGATGTTCCAGTGCCAAGCTATCTCTGGAAACAAAGAAAAGAGAGAAAAAAAAATCTCCCGTTTAGGCAGAATGTTGTAATAGCTGCCACTTTTTCTTGATTTTCAAGCCAATATATTTCCCTTGCTGTTCAAGTCAAGGGACAGAAATTTTACTATACAGGGGTTTCGGACAAGGCGGTTCTAATGGTGTACCTTTTGTTTTGATCTGACTCCTTTGTTAGGAGTTAGGGGTTTTTATATTTCTTAACATTGGACGTGATCTTCTCTTACTAGGTTGCTAGCTACCGCTGCCACCCGGATATTTTATTTTATAAGTCTTCGATAGTCTAATGGTAAGTAAGTCATGCCAACTTGATACCTGGGAGAAGGGGGTTCGATTCCCCGTCGTGGAGAACTTTTAATATGTTGAATTAAAAGCACTATCTTTTCAATTTAAAATTTAAAAAGAAACTTGTTTATTTACATTCTAGCTAAAATAATGAAGATAATATGAATGAACCACAGTGTTCAGTTTCTTTGGATCTGAGTTCTTTTTTAACTATAAATACAAACAGGAAAAAGCCTACGGCTTTTTCTTCTTTTAAATAGTAAGAGACGAAACTCAAACCATCAAGTAGCTAACTAAGTCCAATGTATGGAATGGTTTGTTATTACAGTGATCGTCTTTTAATGTAATAATTTTGAATACTTTTCGTGATCCTGGTAAAACATGCGTAAAATGTTTCTCAATTTACGAAGATCAGCCTGCATTTTTGCCATCTTCTTGTATTTCTGAATGTAATTTTTCCCTTTGTCCTTATGTGTTCTACGGTACAACCTCGCAGAGAATTTAATTTTTTCATTATAGCTTTTGTCACCCCAGTATCTACCCATTATTCTGGTAGCAACTTTTTTCTTATGTTTGTTTCGGTAATCTATATCGTTATCATACAGTTCCTTGCTCTTTTGTTTGGCTTTCTCAATTGTTGTATGTCTATAAACTTCATCATTATAATAATGCTGTTTGTCACTATCAATTTTCACTTGTCTATAAAAAACTACATCATTATAATAACGCTGTTTGTCACTATCAATTTTCGCATCTCGGTACGCCTGGTCGGTTGAATACCTTTGCTTTTCTCTTTTCAAGATGCTATTTCTGTTTTTTGGTAGTACTGTTTTTTTTAACTTGCGTGTAGCTTGCTTGATTGAAACCATTATGTAACCGTTAGTTAAATGTTCATGTCACGTATCAAGTATCAAGAACCTAGCAAAAAATTAGACTAAATTTTAAATTTTTAGGTATTTTTCTAGTCTAAATTAAAAGATTAAAACTATTGTTCAGACACCATAAATATTTTTGCAGTTTATAACTTTAGCGATTCTGAACTAAAAACGAAAATAAAAAAAAAATTAATTTTTTCAATTTTTACGTCACGTCACTCATTAAGTCATATATGGTTATTAGTAAAAAATAGGTTTTAGATATTACATCATTTCACTTATTACGTCATATATGGTTATTAGTAGATAATCGGTAAAATATTCGTTCTTTATTATAATCCAGTTTAGTCAAAAACCCCATCTGAAAACGTTTGTTGATACTTTTGTCAAGAAACTTTCTGAAGCGCAGACAAAAGCCGAAAAAGAAATCTATAAGCTCATTTTAAATTCGGCTTTTTGTAAAATGTGCAAAAGTGTTCGCAATTGGAATCGTTGTGACGTCGTGACCGATCCCGAACAATGTGCTCGAATTATTACCGATCCAAATTACACTTCCTTTACAATCATTGGCCCGGACATGGTACTATTGAATAGAAAAAAAAGAAGCATTGTATTGAATAAGAATATTGCTGCAGGCAGTGCCATCTTGGAGATCTCTAAAAAGCTAATTTGGAATTCTACTACAATGTGGCTAGGGTACAGTGACCGGAGAAGGGACAAGTAGAGGTCTGCTACGGGGACACAGATTCTCTACTACTAAAAGTAAAAACTCCAAACCTACTTGATGATTTGGCGCACGGTGAAATCATCAGCTCGCGGACGTTGCAAAGGAGTACCCACGCGCTATGTGGATAAGAATTTCGACATGGACGTCTATAGGAATTATATTGTTGAAAATACAATTCCACGAGCAAAATTGTTGGCAGTTCGTTCCATAAACTACAGGAACTTCACTGTAAATATAGAAAAAATTGCCATGAGTACCATTTCCGACAAGGTCTATGTTTGTCAAGATGGTGTGACTACCCTCCCCCTGGGGCACTATTTAACTTCCGACCGAGCCGAATGTGTTAGCCATAGGGAAAGTCTCGGTTTGAGTAAAGTCCAATAAATTTCCCAAAACCTTGGGGGGCCGCCCGGCAGGCCGCCAGCGGAGGGCGCCGCCACTACCAACGGTATCTTTTTTTACTTAGAGCAGATTTTTTTTGTAAATATACATTTTGTTGTTGCATTCAAATAATAAAAAAAATGGTGTAAAAAAGTGATATTATTCTAAGTACATTTTTTCATTAAATGCTTTATTTTTTATAAATAAATAAATTTTATTTATTGAAGTGCTTTTTCTAGTGCATTTTTTTTAAATAAATGTTTATGTTTTTTATTATGAATAATTTTTTTTTTAAATCTCAAGTGTATTTTTCTTATTTTTTTTCTGTAGTGTATTATTTGTAAAGTGATGTTTTTTTATGTTAATAATACAAGAAATATGATTCTTTATTGATTTTATTCTTCTTCTCATTATTCTTGAACGGACTAGTAGGGAAATTATTTAGTCATTATACAACTATAGTCTACAGTTAGTTGTAGGTGAACTGTTGAAGGGAACATGTAAAAATTTAAAACACCATTCAGATCGTTTCTGTGCGGTCAATCAATGTCAGGCAAAACGACACTCTTAACTAAAATAATTAAAAATTGCGATAAAATGTTTGTGGAAAAGCCGAAAAAATCTACTATTTTTACAGTATTTGGCAGGAGTCATACGATAAAATAAAAGCAATTGGCATAGTGGGATTGGTGCAGATACAATTCATACAGGGACTTGATGTTTTCAACATTATTGAACCAAACTCTTGGCTGATTATTGACGATCTGGCTGAATCAATTGAACAATGGTCCCAGGAAATGCTACAACTGTTCACTGTTCGCTCTCATCATGAACAGATTTCTATTATTCTGGTTCTACACAACTTCTTTCATCAGAGCAAATGTATGCGAACACTTGCATTGAACTGCACCTGCTATATCATCTACAGAGTTGTTCGTGATTCTAGCTCGCTAATAACCCTCAATAAACAAATATACCCCGGGGCACCTAAATTTCTGCTCTCAGCGTACAATCAGGCAGCTAATAAACCCTACGGCTACATCCTATGGGATCTTAATCAAAATACACCCGAGGATTTGCGTGTAGTCACAGATATTTTTGACAATGAAATTACAGTATATCGCCCCGTGAACAGTAAAAAAGACCTATTAGTTGCTATCATGGCACTGAAGAAACTACATGAAAATAGACATTTATTTTCAGTTCAAAGCACTTCAAAACCCCCACTTAGGAAAGCCATACTCAAACATGGTGTTGACAATGATTTCATTAATCTAAAATCTGAACTTTGTTTGAATTTGACCGAGGTTAATGTTCAACTGCCAGAAGTAGTTAAGCAACAGGCAAAGCAACATCGTTCCATTGTACGTACATTGGCCTCTAAAAACAAAGGAAAGAATTTTAAAAGGAAACGTCTTCTTCAGGCGGGAGGTAGCTTTTTCACACTCTCACTACCGATAATTGCAGGACTTGCAAACAGTTTTCTCTAGAGAGAATGGCCAAACCCTATAAATTGACTCCAATAGAACTCGCTCTCTCACCCTTGGAACACTTTGAGGACAATCTGAGTAAATTCATTGACAACGAGAATATTGAGAATGATAAAAAACTGCTTTTACTTCAAGATGCACTTCGCCGAGTGGACAAACATAAGCCCTATCTTGCGAAGCCCAGTGGTAATGATCACAAAAAAGAATCATCTCCTCAGGATTCCTAGGAATCCTAGACACTAAACACATAACTTATCGTTTGCGCGATACCAAAGATGAAGAAATTCTCGGCGGCTTTTATGACTATGAACTACAAAAATTTAAAAATAATAGTGAAATCTATCAAATTGAAAAGATATTAAAGACTCGTACTCACAGGGGTAGGAAACAGTTACTTGTTCGGTGGCTAGGATACAACTCTGATTTTGATTCTTGGATCAGTGTTGAAGATATTGACAATGCCCAATGATTTCTATGTAACATTTATGTCCAACGTTTCCGATCCTTTCTACAATGATTTGAATAAAACAAGTGATTTTTGGACGAAACTCTCCCTCGCCATCAAATTTGATGACGAAAAGTATGAAGTGGCTCTTGTCGATTGTATTGTCAAAAATACCTATGACATCCTGAGGAAGTATCGTGTGTATGATATAAAAGTTATACCATTCGATTGGTCACTCTTTGTCGAGTATGAATGGGTTGAAGCACTTAAGTCTAGCGAATATCCACATGTTAAATTGAAATATATAGAACATGATGGTATGACAGATTTGTGTCGTACAATCAATAGAAAAATCTCGTATCGTAGGAATGGTACGTTCCATTTTAATTATTCAATGGAACACGATAGGATTTACATTACTTCACCTGTTGACACTGAAATAATCCATCTCAATGATAATCTGAGAGACGTTCTTGGCTTTAAACAGAATATGATCAATGGGAAAAAAGCTGGCACTGTTTACGGGATGGTTCAAGTTATTTTTGCTGATTATCCACCCGGTTTCGCCTCGGACTCTTGCATATTTCTCTATGCATCTTTTGTGGAAACGTCAAGAGTTGGTAATTCAAATGTCCCCCCCTCCTACGTGTTCTTGAACGAAAAACAAACTCATGAACTTGTTCATCACTATAATATAAAGCATCTTCAGTATGTTCCTGTAAACACTTCGTATTTGGAACTCTGTCAGATAACACTAAGAAGTGAATTGGGTGATCCTCTAGCAATAACAAAAGGCTTAGCAGTGATCACATGTCATTTTCGACCCATTGTCGGCGACACCACCTCCTAAAATGACCAATAGAAGAATTTCATTTGTCTGTCCCGATATCAATTGCTATGTTGGTGCTCTGAGTCCACGTCAAATAGGCAATGGATTGGACTACTACAAGGGGCGTACTGCAATGTCTGGCTATGGTCTTGGTAGCTGGTTTGCTAGGTTATTTCTTTCTGCACTACCCCTTGCCAGAAAATATCTTATACCTGCTGCATCAAATTTTGCTGCCTCAACACTACAGGACTGGGGTCGGGTAAGAATTTCAAGGAGAGTGTTAAGGAAAATATTAGATCTTCAGCAAGAGCCGTTGGTGAGCAATTAAAATCTCAGCAAAATGGGAAGAGACTGAAAAGGATGCGTGCGCGTCATTCACTCATCAGTCTCTACCCAGGCGGGAAGCGAAAGACATCAACAAGGAATTAGAGGAATAAAACGACGAAGACCAATAAGAAGAAAAAGAAAAAGATTGTTTGATCAAAGAAGGATTTCTTCTCTTAAGATGACTTATCTCCCTCACAAGGAATCACATCCATCAATCAGTTCCTCATTGAATCTGTTCAATGCTTAAAATGTTGATGTTAGTGTCAATTATGGGTACTATGAACAATTTCATCCTCAGCAACCCCTCTCGGAAAATATACACTTTCAAATATTTTCCAATGAAGACTATTTCATTGATTTGTCATCAACATTTATTGATTTAAATGTTGCGGTGAAGAAAAAGTCAGATAATACAACTCCAACTGCTGCCGATGGTCTCTCCTACGAAAACTGTATTCTACACAACCTGTTCAAACAAATTAATGTATTTATTAATGGAACATTGGTGAGCACCAGCAATAATTTATCCAACTATGCAAGCTACATACAATTTATGATGATGACACCAAAGGCATATAAGGAGTTGAGAGGACAGTCATTGGGCTATGAATATCGATCAGGTGTTGATACTGACGGTGAGTTGACAACTGCAGTGACCCAGGAGTATCATCTAGTTGGAAAATTAAATCATGAAATATTCAATATATCCCAGTGGTTACCCCCCAATGTCAAGATTGACATAAAGTTGCAACTGGCTTCATCGAATTTCATTTTGAGAAAAACACTTCCTGCAGCACCCGATGCAAATGTCATTATCACATCGGCAATCTTCACGTCCGAAAACAACAGGTTATGAGCTCTGTTGCATTGGCAGTGGAAAGGCTAAGAGCCAATGGCAACAACATTAAACTTCTTGTCCCCCATACAATCACCAATCAACGTCAGATTGCCACCGGCTCTCGTAGATATACCGATTCATCATTTATCAATGGAGAAATCCCATCAAAACTAGCTTTGGCCTTTGTGAAGAGTGGCAGTGCCGTTGGATCCTGGACTGAATCCCCCATGATTTTAATTTTTTCGGTCTATCTAGCCTTGTGTCCAAAGTGAATGGTATTCCACTGCACACTCTATCATTTGACAAAAAATCCTATAGAACTCTGTATGAGTTGACCATGCAATCCCTAGATCATGACTCCCAACTATTTGAAAATGGAATAATCGATTCAATGTTTTCCAAAAATCATCGCGTAATTGTTTTGGACCTGTCGGGGACCCAGGATATGAGCATAGTACGAACAGGGAATGTACGTTTAGAGTGTACATTTGCCGATGCTTTGACTGAGAGTATCACGCTAATATCATTGAGTCATTTTGAAACCAATCGGGAAATCACACCCGACGGCAGTGTTCTACTAGACCTAGCACCATGAAGACAAACCAAATAATCAACTTATTTAATATGGATCCATACATGTCCCAGTACAAGTCCTATTTCATACCATCGGACTTTATTGAAAAAATCCAAGTGTTAACAATACCCTAATAAATTGTTAATAGCAGTCCATCGACTTTGAAGACAGGTCATTGGCTATGTATCTTTCAAACAACGAAGAATATTGAAGTTTTTGATCCTCTCGGCCTATCGTATAAATTCTACACTCCATACATCAGCAAACTTTATTGAAAGCAGTGGAAAAAAACTATTATTCAAAAATCAACGAAGAGTACAGGATTTAAAGACTAAGACATTTGGCTTTCATGCACTACTCTTTTCATGTTCAGATGTCGTGGCTATACCTACAAGCAGTTTCTCGACATCTACGTTGACTTTCCTCGATTGAACGACTTTCTAGTGGAAAATATACTTACAAGCGTGTTTAATATTGATTTTTGTGCCCTACGAATAAAATGTTCTAAAATGTATGTGAAATTGTTTTATTAATAAAAATAATGTATGTACATGATAAAAACGACTTTTCTGCTCTTTAGATTTCATCTTCTACTAGGTATAGGTATTTGTCGAGAACAACTAATGCAGCTAGATTATCTGAATTCACAGTATACTGATCCTGATGTGCTGCAATGTCAGGGTCACATTTTCTACAGTAGAGTGTAACTTTGGGGGTGGGTACTCACTCTCTTTGAAAAAGTGTATAGGTCTGTGCAAATAGCATGGCCAGGAGCATAATCTACCCAAATAGCACGGGAAGGAACATAATCTACCCAAATCCATACTATGCATACTACTGATAACTCAGTCGTTCTTGGGATACTGCTGAGATGCCTTATTGGGAATTAGCATTAACACAGTGCATTTTGATTTAATCTTAAGGCAACATTTAGTTTTTAAACATAATGGGCAAATAGAAGGCTGGGCGTTGGAGGGGGACTAGTTGCCCTCCAATCACTTTCGACTATTAAAAAGGGCATTAGTCCTTTCCATTTTAAATCGAATGAGCCCTTTTCGAAGTTCCTGCGACAACTCCTTCGATACGAAGTGCCCTGGTCTAAACAAAAAAAATAATAATAATACATTGTACCCAGATTGATCTTTACTATAAACACGTATCAAGTATCAAGAACCTAACAAAAAATTAAACTAAATTTTAAATTTTCAGGTATTTTTTCTAGTCTAAATTAAAAGATTAAAACTATTGATCAGACACCATAAATATTTTTGCAGTTTATAACTTTAGCGATTCTGAACTAAAAACGAAAATAAAATAAAAATTATTTTTTTCAATTTTTACATCACGTCGCTCATTAATTCATATATGGTTATTAGTAAACAATAGGTTTTAGATATTACATCATGTCACTTATTACGTCATATATGGTTATTAGTAGATAATCGGTAATTATAATAGAGTTCGTTCTTTATTATAACAAAAAAAGAAAAAAAAAAAAAGAAAAAAAGAAAAAAAATATCCCGTTTAGGCAGAATGTTGTAGTAGCTGCCACTTTTCTTGATTTTCAAGCCAATATATTTCCCTTGCTGTTCAAGCCAAGGGACAGAAAATTTTACTATGCAGGGGTTTCGGACAAGGCGGTTCTAATGGTGTACTTTTTGTTTTGATCTGACTCTTTTTTTTTAAGAACTATGGGTTTTTATATTTCTTAACATTGGACGTGATCGTCTCTTACTAGGTTGCTAGCTACCGCTGCAACCCGGATACTTTATTATGAAATAAATTACAAACAGGAAAAAAGCCTACGGCTTTTTCTTCTTTGAATAGTAAGAGACGATCCTCAAATAATCAGGCAGCTAACTAGGATTATAATTTGTTCTTTAACATAAACTTCATTAATCGGATATTTTAATATATCCTATATGGTCTAGAGGTTGGGATAGCTCTCACCCAGTAGGCTTGAGTTCAATTTCTGTTTGGGAAATTTTTATTTATGATGATTTCTTAAGGAACATAATTAAAATTTCTTAATGTAATAAAAATAATTTGTTTTAATTACAAAAGGTTTTTAACCCCATTAATTTCCTTTAAAATGAGCCATTGAACAACTCTCTACGATGTTCCAGTGCCATGCTATCTGTTGAAGTACTAACCTATACTATAATTAAGTGGCGTATAAAATTTAGTATAGGCAAGAGGTCGTTCTTTATTATAAAATTACTATTACTGATTAGGCATCATAAATATTTTTGCAGTTTACATAATAATTTTAGCGACTAAGCCAAAAAAGAAAATTTTGGTTCCAGGAGTTTCGGTTACTATTGAGACAAGTAGCTATTATTACTATAGAGTTCATTACATGGACTGTTTTATTGCTTCAAAATTCAAATATCTTTGAAAAGACTGCAGTATGAAAATACATCAAAATGCAATTTTTTTGACAAAATTGATTCTACTTTAAAAAGTATTTTATTTTTAAATACAAAAGTGACTAGATGTTGCAATTTCCTTTAAAATGAGCTATTATACAGCTCTCTATGATTTTCCAGTGCCCAGCTAGCTGAGCAGAAAGAAAAAGCGGAAAGAAAAAAATATCCCGTTTGTGGAGAATAACGTGGTAAAAGTCAATTTTCTTGATTTTCAAGCCAATATATTTTCTTTGTTATTCAAGCCAAAGGGAGGTAAGTTTCCTTTATAGAGGATTCGGACAAGGCGGTTCTAATGGTGTACTTTTTGTTTTGATCTGACTCTTTTTTTAGGAGTTGGGGGGTTTTATATTTCTTGACATTGGAGGTGATCGTCTCTTACTAGGTTGCTAGCTACCGCTGCAACCCGGATATCATAAAACAATTAATTAGCTTTTTACACATATCTCATATGGTCTAGTGGTTTAGGATAGTTGGCTTTCAACCAGTTGGCTTGGGTTCGAATCCCGGTGTGGGAATTATTTTTAAAACAAAATCAGGTGAAATTAATTAGCTAATTTGACAAGACATAGGTAACTAAGGGCAAGAGTTCGTTCTTTACTATAAAACAGGCTCGGGTTCGATTCCCGGTGTGGGAAAATTTTTTAACTCTATAATCTTCGAATATTTGAACCTTTTATAATTTATAATGATGTTAACTATATTATTATAATTATGTATTCATGAATGAGACCATTTACAGTTTTGACGTTTCTTATATAGTAATTATGACGTCACTGCATCAAAAATACAGTTTTTATTGGAAAAATTTATTCTCTTTTAGAAATAATTTATTTTAGTTACTATAGATTTTTAACCCAATTAATTTCCTTTAAAATGAGCTATTGAACAACCCTCTACGATGTTCCAGTGCCAAGCTATCTCTGGATACAAAAGAAAAAAAAAAAAAAAAAAATATCCCGTTTGGGGAGAATAACGTGGTTAAAGTCAATTTTCTTGATTTTCAAGCCAATATATTTCCCTTGCTGTTCAAGCCAAGGGACAGAAAGTTTCCTATACAGGGGTTTCGGACAAGGCGGTTCTAATGGTGTACTTTTTGTTTTGATCTGACTCCTTTTTTAGGAGCTATGGGTTTTTATATTTCTTAACATTGGACGTGATCGTCTCTTACTAGGTTGCTAGCTACCGCTGCAACCCGGATAATAGAGTTCGTTCTTTATTATAATAAAAAATTAAGTTTTCCGTAAAAAATAATTAATTTAAAAGAAAATTAAGTAAAAATAGCACTAGATCTGGAGGTTTCCTTTAAAATGAGCTATTGAACAACTCTCTACAATGTCCCAGTGCCAAGCTATCTGTGGAAAAGAAGAAGAAGAAGAAAAGAAAGAAAAAATATCCCGTTTGTGGGATATTTTTCTTGGCCGAGTGGTCCAAGGCGCTGGTGTTTGTCACTAGTCTCTTCGGAAATGTGGGTTCAAATCCTACCACTGGTATACGATTATGACATCATTGATCAATCTTTAATATGAAATATGCGATTTTTCGTAAAAAACTGATTCTATTTTAAAAATACATTGTTTTAAGCACAAAAGGTTTTTAACCCAATTAATTTCATTTAAAATGAGCCATTGAACAAATTTCTACGATGTTCCAGTGCCAAGCTATCTGTGGAAAAGAAGAAGAAAGAAAAAAATATCCCCTTTGTGGAGAATAACGTGGTAAAAGTCAATTTTCTTGATTTTCAAGCCAATATATATTCTTTGTTATTCAAGCCAAAGGGCGGTAAGTTTTCCTTATAGGAATTTTGGACAAGGCGATACTAATGGTGTACTTTTTGTTTTGATCTGACTCTTTTTTTAGGAGTTATGGGTTTTTATATTTCTTAACATTGGACGTGATCGTCTCTTACTAGGTTGCTAGCTACCGCTGCAACCCGGATTAAGTGGCGTATAAAATTTAGCATAGGCAAGAAGTCGTTCTTAATTATAGTCTCTTACTGACCATTTACAGTTTTGACGTTTCTTATATAGTAATTATGACGTCACTGCATCAAAAATACAGTTTTTGGTGGAAAAATTTATTCTCTTTTTAGAAATAATTTATTTTAGTTACTATAGATTTTTAACCCAATTAATTTCCTTTAGGATGAGCTATTGAACAACCCTCTACGATGTTCCAGTGCCAAGCTATCTCTGGATACAAAAAAAGAAAAGAGAAAAAAATATCCCCTTTGGGGAGAATAACGTGGTTAAAGTCAATTTTCTTGATTTTCAAGCCAATATATTTCCCTTGCTGTTCAAGCCAAGGGACAGAAAGTTTCCTATAAAGGGGTTTCGGACAAGGCGTTTTCTAATGGTGTACTTTTTGTTTTGATCTGACTCCTTTTTTAGGAGCTATGGGTTTTTATATTTCTTAACATTGGACGTGATCGTCTCTTACTAGTTTGCTAGCTACCGCTGCAACCCGGATTGCTAGCTACCACTGCAACCCGGATTACGAAAGTGACTAGATGTAGCAATTTCCTTTTCCCTGCTAGCTGAGGTGATTTTGAGCTAGCTGATTTTTTCAGTGCCTAGCTAGCTGAGGATAAAAATCAAACGGAACGAAAAAAAGATACCGTATGTGGAGAATATCATGGTTAGAGCCAATTTTCTTGATTTTCAAGCCAATATATTTTCCTTGTTATTCAAGCCAAGGGACGGTAAGTTTGCTATATAGAGGTTTTGGACAAGGCGGTTTTAATAGTTTACTTCTGTTTTTGAATCTGAATCTATTTTTAGGAGTTATGGGTTACTTTAGTTTTTACTATTGGGCGTGATCGTCTCTTTCTAGGTTGCTAGCTTCCGCTGCAACCCGGATTATAAGGGGTAATTATATAAAATAAACCTAATTGACAAACAACACCATTTATGATGAGCTATATCGGTCCTTTAAGTGATGCTTTAAAAATCAAATATCTTTGAAAAAGCTGCAATATGAAAAGACAAGTGATAAAATTAAAGACAAGTGCTAAAAGTAATAAAAATGCAATTTTTTTGTAAAAACTGATTCTATTTTTTTTTCTTTCGATTAAAAAAGGCACTAGAACTTTTCATGTCCGTTTGAATGAGCCCTCTTGCAACATTCTAGGACCACTGGGTCGATACAATCACCGCTGATAAAAAAAAAGGGCAAATAAACACGTATCCGTCATCTTTCTTCTGATAAAAATACAAAATTCCACGTTTTTGCAGATAGGAGCTTGAAACATTTACAGTAAGATTCTCTGATACGTTGAATCTGATGGTGTGATTTTCATTAAGATTCTATGATTTTAGGGTTTTTTTCCCCTTTTTTTTTTTTTTTTCGAAAATAAGGAAAATTTTCTCAGGTAACGCGTAACTTTTGATGGGATATGCTAAGTCAATGAAACTTACATATTTAAAATCAGCATAAAAATCCGATTCTTTTGATGTATCTATTGGTACCAAAAATCTGGTTTTTAGAGTTTCGGTTACTATTGAGACGGGTCATTCTTACTATATAGTTCATTACCACGAACTGTTTGATTATCACCCTCGATAACAATATAGTTATGAGAGGCAGCTTGGCCGAGTGGTCCAAGGCGCGTGTTAGCCACCAGTCTCTTCGGAGGCGTGGGTTCAAATCTTACCGCTTGTATACGATTATGATTTATGTACAAAAATCAAATATCTTTCAAAAGACTGAAGCTTGAAAAGACATCAAAAATGCAGTTTTTAGTGGAAAAATTTATTCTCTTTGAGAAATAATATATTTTAGTTACAAAAGATTTATAACCCAATTAATTTCTTTTACAATGAGCCATTGATCAACTCTCTACAAGGTTCTAGTGCCAAGCTATCGGCGAAAAAGAAAGAAAGAAGAAAGAAAAAAATATGCCGTTTAGGCAGAATGTTGTAGTAGCCACCACTTTTCTTGATTTTCAAGCAAATATATTTCCCTTGCTATTCAAGCCAAGGGACAGAAAGTTTCCTATATAGGGGTTTCGGACAAGGCTTTTTATTTTGATCTAACTTTTTTTAGGAGTTATGCGTTTCTATATTTCTTAACATTGGAAGTGATCGTCTCTTACTAGGTTGCTAGCTACTGCTGCAGCCCGGATAAAAAAAAAGAAAAAATATTCCGTTTAGGCAGAATGCTATAGTAGCTGCCCACTTTCCTTGATTTTCAAGGCAATATGTTTCCCTTGCTGTTCAAGCCAAGGGACAGAAAGTTTCCTATACAGGTATTTCAGACAAGGCGGTTCTAACGGTGTACTTTTTGTTTTGATTTTTTCGTTTTGATCAGACTCCTTTTTTAGGAGTTATGGGTTTTTATATTTCCTAACATTGGACGTGATCGTCTCTTACTAGGTTGCTAGCTACTGCTGCAACCCACATTGAGACAAAGTGGTTCTAATGATGTACTTTTGTTTTGATCTAACTCTATTTTTAGGAGTTCTGGGTTTTTATATTTCTTAGCATTGGGCGTGATCGTCTCTTACTAGTTTATTACTAGCTACTGCTGCAACCCAGATTCACATATATAATTATGAGAGGCAGCGTGGCCGAGTGGTTCAAGGCGGTGGTGTTAGTCACCCAGTCTTTTCGGAGGCACGAGTTCAAATCCTACCGCAAGTGTACGATTATGACGTCATTGATCAATCTTTAATATGAAATATGCATTTTTTTGTAAAAACTGATTATATTTTTAAAAATAATTTGTTTTAATTACAAAAGGTGTTTAATGCCATTAATTTCCTTTAAAATGACCCATTGAAACAACTCTCTACGATGTTCCAGTGCCAAGCTATCTGTGTAATTACTAACCTATACTATAACTAAGTGACGTATACGATTTAGTATAGGCAAGAGGTCGTTCTTTATGATAAAAAATAGCTCTAATACTACTATGACGACATTCATTATTTATCTAGTAGGGTTTCACACAAGGTGGTTCTAATGATGTACTTTTGTTTTAATCTGACTCTATTTTTTTACATTTTTTTGCATTTGACTGATCGTCTCTTACTAGGTTTGATAGCTACTGCTGCAACCCAGATTCACATATATAGTTACGAGGGCAGCGTGGCCTAGTGGTTCAAGGCGCTGGTGTTAGCCACCAGTCTCTTCGGAGGCGTGGGTTCAAATGTTACCACTGGTATACGATTATGATTTATGTACAAAAATCAAATATCTTTGAAAAGACTGCAGTATGAAAAGACATCAAAACGCAGTTTTTAGCGGAAAAGTATATTCTCTTTTAGAAATAATTTATTTTATTAATTTCCTTTAAAATGAGCCATTGAACAACTCTCTGCGATGTTCCAGTGCCAAGCTATCTTTGGAAAAGAAAAAGAAAGAAAAAAAAATATCCGGTTTAGGCAAAATGTTGTAGTAGCTGCCACTTTTCTTGATTTTCAAGCCAATATATTTCCCTTGCTGTTCAAGCCAAGAGACAGAAAGTTTCCTATAAAGGCGTTTCGGACAAGGCGTTTCTAATGGTGTACTTTTTGTTTTGATCTGACTCTTTTTTGAGGAATTATGGGTTTTTATGTTGCTTCACATTGGAAGTGATCGTCTCTTACTAGGTTGCTAGCTACCGCTGCAACCCGGATAGAAAAAAGAAAAAAAGACGTCATTTAGGCAGAATGCTATAGCAGCTGCTACTTTTCTTGATTTTCAGGGCAATATATTTTCTTTGCTGCTCAAGCCAAGGGACAGAAAGTTTCCTATACAGGTTTTTCGGACAAGGCGGTTCCATGGTGTACTTTTTGTTTTGATCTGACTCTTTTTTAGGTGTTATGGGTTTTTATATTTCTTAGCATTGGGCGTAATCGTCTCTTACTAGGTTGTTAGCTACTGCTGCAACCTAGATTCACATATATAGCTATGAGAGGCAGTGTGGCCGAGCGGTCCAAGGCGGTGGTGTTAGTCACCAGTCTCTTCGGAGGCGCGGGTTCAAATCCTACCGCTGGTATACGATTATGACGTCATTGATTAATCTTTAATATGAAATATGCAGTTTTTCGTAAAAAAACTGATTATTTTTAAAAATAATTTGTTTTAATTACAAAAGGTTTTTAACACCATTAATTTCCTTTAAAATGAGCCGTTGAACAACTCTCTACGATGTTCCAGTGCCAAGCCATCTGTTGAATTACTAACCTATACTATAATTAAGTGGCGTATAAGATTTAGTATAGGCAAGAGGTCTTTCTTTATTATAATTTCAAACTCTCAAGTTTAGTATTCAACTGTTCCTGGAAAGTTTCTCTTAAATTCCTATCTGGAGTCTACTAACATCATAACTTCCCGGGAGGTAATTACCCTTCCGATATTTCAGCTTTATATTAACCGTTGATACTACTAGATGGCGATCTTTACTTTTAACATCAATAACAAGACTCCTATATACCCTAGTATCTTTTATTGATCCTGCCAGTCTTCGGTTTAATATAACATGTTTTGATCTGACTCTTTTTTTAGGAGTTAGGGGTTTTTATATTTCTTAGCATTGGACGTGATCGTCCCTTACTAGGTTGCTAGCTACTGCTGCAACCCGGATTCCAATGATCGTCTTTTAATGGACAATTTTAATATATTGACATTAAATATAAAAAATTACAAACAGGAAAAAGCCTACGGCTTTTTCTTAGTTTGAATAGTAAGAGACGAATTTCATGGAATCAATATGTGCCATGGCTTGTTCTTTACTAGGTTTCAGCCATCTCTACAGCCATTACACTGATGAAACTTACATAATCCCCATTTATAATTAGCCAGCCCGATTCCTTATATAATTTGTTTAATGTTAAGAAATTTATTATCATATCTTATATGTAACATATTTTTGATAGGTTTCCAATAGTACAATGAGTATGTGACAAGCATACCCGCTTGTCACGCGGGTTACCGGGGTTCGATTCTCCGTCAGAGGTAATTTTTCATGTCTTGACTTTAAATATAAATGTACAAGCCTATGCTGTAGTTAAGTTGCCTATGCAAGATAGTATAAGAGGTCGTTCCTTATTATAATGTAACAAATCCAGCCGGTGTCTTTTTCTTTTAATTTGTAGTTCAGCTATCAATAAAACCCTATCATTACTATATCATTAACTATAATTAAGTTGAGTATCTAATCTATTATAGGCAAGAGTTCGTTCTTTATTATAATAATTACAAAAGGTTCTATATACAGCAGTTTCCTTTAAAATGAGCCATTACACAGCTCTTTACTATGACAACGAAACCGTTTGATTTAATACTTAAGTTACTATGGGTTAAAGTTCGTTCCTTATTGTAAATATTTCAGTGATTGTCTTTTAATGTAAAAAACTATAAATACTGTAATCTTAACTATAGTGAAGTTGCGTATGCAAGTTAGTATAGGGAAGAGTTCGATCTTTATTATAATGTTTGAAAGACTGCAGTGTGAAAAGACATCAAAAATGCAGTTTTTGGTGGAAAAATTTATTCTCTTTTAGAAATAATTTATTTTAGTTACTATAGATTTTTAACCCAATTAATTTCCTTTAAAATGAGCTATTGAACAACCCTCTACGATGTTCCAGTGCCAAGCTATCTGTGGAAAAGAAAAAAATATCCCGTTTGGGGAGAATAACGTGGTTAAAGTCAATTTTCTTGATTTTCAAGCCAATATATTTCCCTTGCTGTTCAAGCCAAGGGACAGAAAGTTTCCTATACAGGGGTTTCGGACAAGGCGGTTCTAATGGTGTACTTTTTGTTTTAATCTGACTCCTTTGTTAGGAACTATGGGTTTTTAAATTTCTTAACATTGGACGTGATCGTCTCTTACTAGGTTGCTAGCTACCGCTGCAACCCGGATTTTGGTCTGGAAATACGTATTAAATCCCACGTCGGGTAGTTAGAACCTAACCAAAAATAAAACTAATTTAAAAATTTTATGGTAATTTTCTAGCTTGAATTGAAAGATTTAAACTATTGTTCGGATACCATGGATATTTTTGCAGTTTACACAAGCTGCAAAGAACGCATAAGGAATAAATTAAAAATTATATTCAGAAGTCCAAAAAGAGGGCAACAATGCAGGCTGATCTTTGTAAATTGAGAAACATTTTACGAATATTTTACCGGGATTACTAAAAATATTCAAAATTACAGATTAAAATTCTTTCTGAAACAGCGGATTTTGTTGAAAAGTCGGCTAGAAATGCTTTCGCAAAAACTTCATAGTATTATCCAAAAGAAATGGTGCATGTTTAATGAAAAGCTTCCAAGGTATAGACCGGCAACTGTGGAACAGTTTACAGATGTAATGGGAAATATTAGAAATCACTGTGAATATATGGAGGCATAATTGTCCTTTACTTAGTTTCAGCTTTATTCGATGATCGAGCCTTTATGCACTAACTACATCCAACAACTATGACGTCATTGATCAATATTGTATATAAAAAATTAAGTTTTTCGTACAAAATTGAATCAATTAAAAAAAATTAAGTACAAATGCCACTATATATAGAGATTTCCTTTAAAATGAGCCATTGAACAACTTTCTACGACGTTCCAGTGCCAAGCTATCTGTGGAAGAGTAAGAGGAAAAAAAAAGATGCAGTTTAAGCAGAATCCTGTAGTAGCTGCCACTTTTCTTGATTTTCAAGTCAATATATTTCACTTGCTGTTCAAGCAAATATAAAATACGCTCATCGGAACACAATATGGTGGTTTCAGCCTGAAAAGAACAGACTTTGTCAGGCCTTTTGCGTTATGGGTAGTGTAACACTAATCATATTCAGAGGATGCTGTCCTTTCTGACATAATTTCGCCACATTTTATATGTAGTATTTTAATCTACAATTGGATTTTCTCTATAGTTACGGTGACTGAACATCCGGAAAAAGTTGGATGACATCAAGCCAAGAAACCATGCTCCAGTGCTCCAAGGAATTATCAAAAATTTCCAGACTTTACTACCTGCAAAAAAAGCACACACATTAGAGATACTTATAGCAGGTTGTCTTTTTTTAACGACGGAATGAGAATTGTCAATAAACACAAATAATTTGCTAAAAGTTCGCGGGAACTTAATAATTGGTAGATATTCAGGGGGCACCTGCTGGTAGGGAGGCGCAGACCAAGGGAGGACCCGGTCTCTGGGGGTCTTGAAATATTGCTGGAGCACCCCCATGTCTCGGGGCCATAAGTTTAGGCGGAGAAGGTGGAAGGCCCTCTGATATGCACTGGGCAGGGCCCATCGGCGTATGGATACCTCCCACCAGTCACAAACCTTCTCCCAGCAATGGGAAAATTGCAGGTGATGCAGGACGCCAAAAGGGCGCATTATCGGTAGTAGATATAGCCGGCCCCTGCTAGGGTTGGAGAGGAGTGGCTTACCGCCGTCCTGAAATTAGCCAAGAAACCTTCTTTCTTATTAAAAATTATGAAGTACAAACGATCAAGAACGAGAACCATTACTCCCGCGTTCGGGGCAACCGACGAAATTACCGCGTCCGGGGCAACCGACGAAGTTACCGCGTCCGGGGCAACCGACTATCTGACGACCGAGAATCTCATGAATGGAGACCCTTTAACAATGTTGACAACTCCGAACCCGGAGGCTATGCTTTCCCCTTAATTGATTTTATCTATTGGAACACTGAACATTAGGACGCTTGCTAAACAAGGCAGAATAGATCTTGTCCTAAATGAACTAAACCGATATAAATGGGATATTGTGGGACTTTCAAAAACGCACCTCCCTAGCACTGGCGAAGAAAGGATCGGCAACACTAGTCTGATAGTGTCTGGGAGAACTGATGGCATCCATCGCCAAGGTGTTGGCTTTTTGATGTCGAGTAAGGCACGACGATCCCTGATTTCCGTAACGCCTGTGTCAGAACGGTTGATTATGATACGAATGAAAGGATCACCGATCAACATCACGACCATACAAGTCTACGCTCCTGACTGCAGCAAACCAGACGAAGAGTCTGACAATTTCTACCTTCAACTGCAAAGCCTAATTGACGCAGTTCCCAAAAAAGACCTTGTTGTTGTCATTGGTGACTTCAATGCTATTGTTGGTAACGATTCTGCTGGAAACGAAGATGTTATGGGTAAATTTGGCCTAGGACGACTTAAAAAGAGGGGAAAAACGCCTCAATGAATTTTGCAGACAGTTATCTAGCCATTATCAATACTCTCTTCAAACACAGAGAATGTCGTAAGGCGACATGGACCTCGCCGGATTGAAAAACCCGTAATCTTACTGATTACGTGCTCGTCTCTAGGCGCTGGAAATCGTCTGTGCTAGATACTGTCACCCTCGCAGGTGGTGATTTCGACAGTGACCATTCCCTGGTCATGTCTGCACTAAAGATACGCCTGAAATCTTCTGCAAAGCTGAATAATAGACCCGCTCGTTTCAACATACATCTTCTCAAAGACCCTCAAACCCGCCAGACCTACATCAATGAAAACACAATAACAGGTCAGACAGAGAGGGCAGGGACAGATATAAGCAGTTGCAGCGTGCTGTAGAAAAAAACACCCGTAGTGCCCATCTTACCTACATTAAATGCGAACAATGCGAGTCTGATTTTAAGAAAGGCGACTCATACTTCATGTAAAAGAGATTCATGTAAAAGAGATTTCAAGAGCTAACAAGCAAGAAAAGTCTCAGTTCTTGTGCACTGCTAGATAAAAACGGCTCCCAGATACAAAGCACAGAAGGTGTCCGATCGAGATGGATGGAACATTTCAAGGAAAAGCTTAATCCTTTATATCCTTCCAAACCCTACTGTCCTGGACCTGTTTACCGTTACTGTCTCAGACCCCAGCCCACCTCCTCTCCGTTCTGAGGTCGAGGATGCCATCCAAGCGCTGAAGACTAACAAGGCCCCTGTCCCAGACGGAGTACAGGCAGAACTGCTGAAAGTCCGGTGTGAACCACTTATAGATCTTTTCCACAAGATTGTATCCGCTGCCTGACAAAAGAGTCATTTTCCAACTTCTTAGTGCGAAGCCAAAATTGTTCCACTACACAAGAAGGGGTCAAAGACGATATGTGATAATTACCGTCCTATTAGCCTAACAAGTCAAACTGCCAAGATCTTCACCCGAATTATACTCCAACAGATCAGAGCCGCGTCATCCTTAGTCATCCAAGAATACCAGGCCGGTTTTCGCCCTGGGAGGTTGACCGTTGACAAAATTTTTCACTGTTCGCCAAATTTTAGAGAAATATCTAGAATTCGATCACGACCTGTATCAGCTCTTCATCGACTTTAGGCAAGCATTTGACCTTATTTTGAGAAATGGCCTATGGCATATCCTCCTCCATTACGAAATCCCACGAAACCTAGTAGATCTTATCAAGGATATATACTTCAAATTTTGGAGTCGTGTCATGACTAGTCAAGGTCTCACTGTCTGTTTCCAGACTTCCTTCAAGTGTCCTTCAGGTGTCCTTCAAGAAAGGCTCTTATCTCCAGAGCTGTTCAAACCTTTTCCTCACAGCAGTCTTATCCCTGGTGGAAACAACTTGCGGCGCACATATACGGGGTATTCAGACAGATAAGCTAGCCTACACCGACGATATCGACGAAATGGCTGAAACACCCGAGATCTACAAGCCGTTGCTAACGAGGTCCTCGAATCCACTAATTATTTTGGAATGATCATAAATGTATAAAAAACAAAGGCTATGTGCTGCTCACGAAAGCCACAGGATACAGTTAAGTCAGACCTGAAACTTAATGGAAAGAGGATCCAGTAAGTCGACGAGTTCCCTTACCTCGGTAGTCTGATCACCAGCGACAACAGTCTATCAAAAGACATTAAAAGACGTCTCGCCCTCGCAAGTTCCAGTTTCAAGGCCCTTACCCCATATGACGAAGCAAGGATTTGTCTCTGCGGCTTAAGACACGACTTTTCGACACTCTGATCATCCCCATCGCAATCTACTCATGTGAAACGTGGACGCTAAAGGTAAATGAAAACCGTCGACTCGCAGCATTTGAAACTAAGTGCCTCCGCCCCATCACCGGGAACGCTTACCTTGACAGAATCTCAAATTTCGAACTTCTCGAGCGCCTTAAAGTACAACAAACAATTCTCATGAAGATCCAGCTCCAGCAACTTCGATGGCTCGGTCACGTACAACGGATGAGTCGGTCCCGTCTCCCAAAAATCACCTTCGAAGGCCAAATTCACGGTTCTCGTCCTCGTGGTCGCCTCCCAAAAAGTTAGAAGGAAAAACTTTGCCCCTCATCGCCTCTCAGACCTTCTTCGCCTAGCAGAAGACCGTGAAGCATACAAAAGGCACATCCACGCCATTACGAAGAAAGAGGCCCCCAAGACAAACCTTCAAGGACGGATGGGACTTAAGTCAAGTAAGTCAATATGTATATATATATAATATATATATATATATATATATATATATATATATATATATATATTATATATATATATATATATATATATATATATATATATATATATATATATATATATATATATATATCTATATATATATATAGATATATATATATATATATATATATATATTATATATATAATATATATATATATATATATATAATATATATATATATATATATATATACAATTGATATATATATGCATATATATATACATTAGATTTATATATATATATATATGTATATATATATATATATATATATACTGTCTTTATATGTGGGTACTAATTGTGTATTTTTTCTCGAAAGTGACTACATATATATATATATATATATATATATATATATAATATATATATATATATATATATATATATATCTATATATATATATATATATATATATATATATATATATATATATATATATATATATATATATATATATATATATATATATATATATATATATATATATATATAATATATATATTTATATTTATAAATATATATATATATATATATATATATATATATATATATATATATATATATATATATATATATATATATATATATCTATATATATATATATATATATATATATATATATATATATATATATTATATATATATAATATATAATATATATATATATATATATATATATATATATATATATATCTATATATATATATATATATATATATATATATATATATATATTTATAAATATATAATATATATATATATATATATATATATATATATATATATATATATATATATATATATAAGGTAGATGTTAGCCCTTTAGAACACACAGCAAAATATGGCTTTGGGTCTTTCAGCTTTTCTATTTAATGTTCCAAGAAGATATTCTTGTGATGTGACCTTGAATTTGTCGCAAACCTGAAGCAGGTTTAGATTTTAGTGTAATCTCGTAAATTTAACTTGAGACTGATTCATGTTTGCAAGTTATTACCACTGTCTTTGTTATTATTCTTACATATAAATATCAGTAAATTAACAATAATGAAATAAATAAACATTTAATAGATAGCAAAACTGGTTATGAGATTGGGTAGGAAAATCTCCACTAACTTTGATCGAAGAAGTAAGTTATTTGAAAATTAACCAAGCTTCCATTGTTCAAGTCAGCAAATCTCAATAAATGTGTGTTAGTAATTGAGTCTTAATTATAAGTTTGAAATTTGTTCGGATTAATGTTTATTTCCCAACCTAATGCTAATTTCATAAAGCTATTTCTTCAAAAAATTAAGAAATCAGTCAAACACTTTGAACTAGGCGCTAAAATAAATAGCCAGTAACAATTACCACTTGCTGCATGAATTTGCTTTCCAAATTTATCCAATTTTTGTCTTATCTCAATACTTGTCTGGGACATTTCAGCTAGTCATGGATATACGATAGAAAGCTTAGCCGTCTCCACAAAAAAAAAGGAATGAAGCCGTGTCTTCATTGTAGCTTTCTCGGGTAACGTTACCGGGCTTGAAAGACAAAATAGGTTTTATTTGAAGCGGCTCATGGGAAGTCGTATCTGGGGGGGGGGGGGGGGCTATTTTCATTCAGTCAATTTCGCCTTATAAAGAAATGATGAAGACAAGGCTTTATTTACCTTGGCTTATGACCGGCTTCCCCAAACAGAATTGTCTATAGCGCTATCTATATCCTATTTATTGTTCTTCTAAATCAGTGCTGCCACATATGCTTATTCCTCGCCAGACAGCCTTATTTTAATGATGACTGGCTGTATTTTTTTTTGGATTTACCCATCGGCATAAAACTCGGATTATTTTATTGTGATCTTGCTTAGTTTTTGGTGTGACCTGCCTTTTCTGGAAGAAATGGTTTTCTTAGCAATTCATACCTTTTTGAATCCAATACTTATCAGGTCTTAAAACGAAGCTCTTTATTTACATTGCTTACATTCCATTGCGCGGTTCACTCTCTATTTACATTATTTAAAGTAGATGGGCTGCCCAAACTTCAGCTTTGCAACTGCATTTACCATTCTCTACACCTATTTCCCAACTCTTCCACTGAGGCTGTGGAAGAGTTGCCGAGCAACCAATAATTTTTACTCACAGAAGCCTGTGAATGGTTTAACGTAGGCCATTGCAAACAGAAGCCTACGGCAAAAGATATAAGTTAATAAATCCCGGAACTTACCCCTTTAAATTATCGCCCATTCTAACACCTGCTGATCTTCGCGATACACTGCGGTCTGCAGAGTTGAAGAGGAATAGCTTGAGCTCAGTACAGACTTCCACATCGCTAAAAAAAGAGCGCGCTGGTAAAGCGCAAGAGCTTTATATAACTTGTACAGTGACAAGCGTAACCGGTTATATATAATCTTCTTGAGAACACCATTGACCGACTTTCAAATAAGGATCATATTTTTCCACCTTACTAATGCAGACAAATTTGCCTGTTTGAGAAGCAAAAGGATTAGGGCATTTGCACTTTGCGCAGATCCTTTAGCCATCTGTATTCTTAAACATCAAACTTTACCTTTGGATGCACTACCTCCCTCTCTACCAAATAGACTTCAGGCATTTGTTCATTTCTCAACTCAGGCAAGAATATCTTCCAATCGAGGCGAAGGAGGAAATAAAGTTTCGCTGTCACGGATCGCTCAATATTGCTGTGAGGTCAGTCTGAAACGTTTGTCTCTTGCAGTTGAGTCCCTTCTGAAGCTAAAAATTGTCTCTGAAAATGATGTTAATCTCACACCGGATCCATATTTGCTAAGCTCTTAGTGTTATTCTAATGTCTGAATTTGGCGAAATTGAGATCCACTGGACACACCCACTTGAGGTCGACTGGATGAACATTGTGGTGGATTGAACATTGCAGTGAAAAAAACTTCTAAAGGACTCCTCTGAGTTCCAGCCCCAAGTACTTCATTTAGTGACCCTATGGGCAAGCTAGGTTTTTGAATATTTGGCAAAAGATTTGGCAAAAGATTTGGCATCAAGTCAAAGCTTTGTAATAGTAAGCTTTTACTAATCCTATATGCAATTTTGGTCTTTTGATTGCAGATGGTAATCATTGGCCAATGCTGTTGGTCGTTTGTACCTTCGGAAAAATGATTTTATTCAGCAATAACATATATTTGAAAAAATGTAACTGAAAAATGTGTCTGACAGTGGACGACATAATTTCAGAACTGATTTGCCTGACCCCGACAGGGAAAGAAGGTGAAATAGGTGAAATGTTGGAGGCATTCAGTTTATACTAATAACAACCATAAGCCAAAGACAAATCGTATCTTTAGTTTATTACCATATAAATTTATACTTGCTCAGTGGGCAAAGTTTTGTTTGGATCGGCAACAGTTACTCATTTCAAACTCAATCGTTTCACCAATGCAAATCACCATACTAGAACACAATTTGGATAGGCACTGTTCCATCCAACCAAAACATAAACGTAATCCACAGTTCCCACTGATAAGATTTTTAAACATAAAATGGCTAACTGATACAGGAAAATCACCAAAATATTTATATGGGAACAATTCATTCCAGCCGTTGGAGCGTAAAAACTAATCTGAGAACTAAATTAAACAAAAACTTTTTTCAATTGAAAATAAGGAGCAACATTAAAGCTCCTTCAACATTTAAGACGAACAGAAATTATTTTTTGTATGAGGGGGACTGTCCAATACTTAACCCTCGCTAATTAGGCTAAACTTCTAAAGTTCTTTAAAATTACACCTTATTCAAATTCAACGACCCTTATCTTTGAGGAGTCTTTCTTAAGGCATTGTAGCCAAAAGTCAAACTTTACCGTAAAATGAGGGGTTAAGGATGGGCAGTACTGTTCATATACGGAATAATTTCTATTCGTTTTAAGTTTTAATCTTGCTCCCTACTTTCAGTAGAAAAAGCTTATTTTATTTAAATTCTGACAATTTTTAAATCATGCCTGGACAGCCTTTTTCCTCCACCCTGTTTAAATATATCCCTAAAATTCCCGAATGTCTGTTGAGAGGAACAAAAAACAAGAATTTGCAGTTGTAGTTACTATCAATTGTGACAACACCAATACGGACAGCTAAAGCAGAGGCCAATGCTAAATTGTCAAAAATGAAAATTAAGAGGAGCAAGTCAATGAGAATCAATCTGGACAGCGAGAATCAAAACGTGTCAAAACTGAAAATGATAGCGATGATGATTGGGTTTTTGGGGTTTTGACATGGATAAGGTCTTCAGTACCTACCACACCTTCGTTAAAAAACAAGGTTCGGCGATATGTATTTCATAATGAAGAAATATAAGCCAAGGTATAACGAAGCAAACAAATTTAAAATAATAGCGATGATGATTGGGTTTTGGATTTTGACATGGGTAAGGTCATCAATACCGACCATAACTTTGAAATCAAAAATATGGACTGCATAAATCGCTGGAAGAAAATAAAGTTTTTGTCCCACCACCTGAACAATTGAAAGAAACAAAGGTCAGCGATATGTTTTTCATAATGACAAAAGACAAGCCAAGGCAAAAGAAGAAGTTTTTTTCCCACCACCTGAACAATTCAAAGAAACAAAGATGGTCGTCAATGCCTTCCATACCCTGTAAAATCAAAAACCAGGAATGGATAAATCTTTTTTTTATGTGAGAATATCCCAAAATACCAATTTCCCGACAAAATATGGAGCCATTTCGAGAAACTCCAGCAAGTTTAGTCTGTTTTTAAGTTTCAATTAGCTCTTCACTTTCGTCGGAAAAAACTCACTTCTTTTATTTTTTTTTGTGTATTTTTAGGTTTTAAAAAATATCGACAGACAATAAGCCTTATAAAAAATCTTATTCCAACATAGGCAAAGAAACTATAGGCAAAGTTAACATAGATTTTTTTCTAAAATAGGGCATTAACTGTAAGGTTATGCCCTATCTAAACCTAAAATACCACTTTATAAATCAATGGTGTCAATGAAGCATATCAGACATAAAAGAGAACTAATCAACTTTGAAAATGCGTGAAACTGGCTTTCTAACATAGCGTTGAAAACAAGGTTTTCGCTGAGTCTATCACTTACTATAAAGAACATCATGTTGATTTTAGAACAATCATTTTTAAATTCTTCCATTTAAACTTCCCTATCTCTCATTCTTCATTTTCAAATTGGCCATGATCAAACCTGAGCTTTTCAGTACGGAGTTTATTCTATTTAGTCGTCCGCAGTCACTATTTGGCCTTCAATTGTCTTTAAGAGACCAACTTCTCACTAGAATACAAATATTAGTTGACACAGCTTTAGTTCCCTTTTGTTTGTTTCGTTCCTTTGAAACTTGGCAGGTCTCTTGCCCAATGGACACATTCCCTTCTCTAAGTGCATACCACAGGTCTTTTCTTGATTGATTAGATAATTTGGGGGAAAGAATATTATCAAGAGTTTCCTCACTTGTTAAACACAACTGGCACCTGGGTTTTCTAAAGAGAGTACCATTGCTTTTGATATTTGATAGGTATGAGAGCGCTTGTTGACTCCCTATTCTTCTTCTTCTATTTCACAGCAGGCGGGCTTTTCAGTTGATGCTATTTAGCCCTTTTCATTTTGCTTCACTCTGTGGGCTACAGAGTTACTGGCTCGGTTGTCTCTTATTTACTAGATATTCTCAGATATCTTTCAGTAGATCTTTCGACTCAAGGAGTCCAAATATAAGATGATAGATATCGATTTCTGTGCTCTGTGTGCAGGTATAGTTGGCTAGGCTCTTGGCTGATAGTGAGATTTTGTGGTGTTTGAAGCACTTTAACAGTTTACAATGCAAAGTATGCTGTGCAGACGTCAGCATATTACATTCAAATAGGCAGTGGTCAATTGTTTCATTATTCATAATACAATACCTGCAAAGAGGGGACAGGGGAACTGAACCACTTGAATTAGGAAACTGATATGAGAATGCAAGAAAGTTTAGTCCATTTGTTCCAGAAACGAATTCTATGATAAATTTTAGAAAAATACTTATTGGGAAAGGGGGAAAGAGTAGGATTTTTCTTAATCGGTAAATATCTCTAATGGGGATCTCCACTTGGCTGGTCAATATTTATGGCATTTTTTGCTATTTCATCAACCTGATGATTACCACTTATACCAGAGTGGCTAGGAATATACTGAAGATAAGTTCTTATGCCACTTGAAGCAAGATTATCTATAATACTAAGACAATGATAAGTGTCAATATCCAGCTTATACTGAGGAGCTGAAGACAGCAACTCAAGGCTTGATAAAGAGCAGAATAAATTATAATATTATTTGAATTAGCAATCAAGGGTTTATTTTCCATAAGGTGTTCTAATGCCATGATAATGGCATTTAACTCTGCAGACATTATAGATACATTATTATACAATCTCTCACCCATTGCAGTTTTCAGGTGAGGAAAGAAGGCACCACTTGCTACCTTCTCATTCATTTTGGACCCATCAACAAAGATTTAAAAATGGTTTTTATAAGTAATTGTATTAAGTTCAGTAAATTTTTGTCTGGACAAAAGCGATGGGGGTTAAATCTTTAGTCCACTTTGAGAAATCAGTATTTATTATGGGAATTGACCAATTCCATGGAGGGGATTGGGGGAAAGTAGGTGCAATAGACTTTGCGGGTACAGGAAACTTCTTCTGAGTATTGGCATACTCATCTGCAATGCCTCTATACATGGCTGGATTTCTTAACCAATTATGTAGGGTGTGTGAGCTATTTGATTCAATTTTTGTAAGATGTTTTATCAAGAGAAAGCTACGTCTCTCCCTTATTGTTGTTAATCCACTCTCCATAAGCAGAAACTTGGTGCTTTTGGGTTTCCTAAGACCAAATATGAGACGTATTATATCGTTTTGTATTGTTTCAATTTTTTGCATCTGGGTCTTTGCACATGCACCATAGACGGCGAACCCATAGTCAATATGGGGTCTTATATGTGATTTATAAAACTGGAGTAAGGTTTTCTCCTTACAACCCCAGGGTGTGGAAAGAAGTCTTTTTAATATAATTGTTTTTCTATAGCAATTTTTTTAGTGTGTTTGAAATGTGGAGGTGGAAATTAAGTTTTTGGTCAAGCATTAGACCTAGGTAATAATATATGATTATCTTCTGGAATAGTTGTTTTATTTAGAGTTAGTTTTCCATTAACATGGTTTCGCTTCTGATAATTAACGGTGAAATTGGATTATTTTTGACTTGGTAGGTGCAATGGGTAAATCTGAATGTTGAGAGAATTTTTCAAATTGGAAAAGTGACTTTTGCAGCTTTGACTGTAGAATCTCAAAGGTGTTGCCAGATGACCATAGTACCAGACCATCAGCATATTGTAGATTCGTGTGGGGGAGGTTTATGTCCCAGAGATATAGGGCAAAGAGGAGGCAGCTGAGGACTGCTCCCTGAGGAAGGCCTTTGGTTATTGTCTTTTGGGGTGAAGAGGCTGAACCTACACAAACAATGAAACTTCGCAATTCTATGAAAGATTTTATAAAAGATACTAGCTTGGGGGGTAGTCCAAGGTTTGCAAGTTTAATTAAAAAGGATTCGGTGGTTCACATTGTCATATGCCCCTTCAAAATCTAGGAAAGCTGCAACTAGGACATTATTTTTTGAGAATGATTCATTTATTGCATTTGTTAACAATATGAAAGCATCTGTTGAGGAATGGTGTTTCTGAATCCAGTTGAGCGTGAGGGATCATATTATTTTTTTCAACAAACCAGAGGAGTCGGTAATATATCATTTTCTCCATTATTTTTACCATCACAGGAGTAATCATTATGGGCCTATAAGACTCAGGGTTATTTTTGGGTTTATTTTTCTTTAGGATTGGTAGGAGGGACGAACATTTCTGGATATTGGGGAACATAGATGAAGCCCAAGCATGAATATAACAATTTAGAAGTTCCTGTTTGTATGAAGGGGTGAGATTCTTTATCCATGTAGGGTGTATATTGTCTTAGCTGCCGCTAGTCTTGGTCCTAATATGATGTATTGCATTATTCATTTCCTGGATTGAAATGGACTTGTTATATACTCGGATCCTGGGCTAGGTTGGTATCTTGGGTTCATAGGAATTGGGGGCATTTTGCTACAATTATTTGATGTTAGCTTATTAACAAAAAGAGTGGCAAATAGCTTAGCTTTTTTCATTATCATTGTCATAATGGGCATTATTATGTATAAGCTCATACAGGAGTGGGTTGGGGGAAGTCTTTTTCCCACATATGTCGCTTATGACTTTATGTATAATTGGCTCATGTGTTTCTCTGGAGAGATTTTGCAAAATTATTCCAGTAGTTATATTTAGCATTTATTATGGTCCTTTTTAGATTAGATTCTGCTTGTAATTTTTTTAAATATGTAGTAGGTGATGGTTTTTTTAAGAATGTTCTCCTAGCTGCCTTTTTTGTTTTCCATTATTTTGCACTCATCTGTCCACCATGCTTTGGGAATATGTTTAGGAAGGTTTTCCTGGGTTTTGTCCTTGGGATAGCATGATTAGCTGTATTTATTAGTAAAGATGCCAATACTTCAGCATGTGTGTCAGCTGTTGCGTTGAAATGCATGAATTTTGGGTGAAACTTGTAATTTCATCATTTAGCTTATTTTGGAACATAGGCCAATTTGCATTAGTGTTGAAATATTTGGATGTATGTGATAGGGTTTCAGCAGGTTCGTTTAGGGAGCAAACTATGGAAAAGTGGTCAGTACATAGACTATCAATTTTATTTATATGCTATCACACTCAAATTAAGATTTCTTGTTCTGTTCCTCGAAGTAACACCCTAAGTTAGGTATCGTTTTTTAACCACACTTTCGTTCTATAACGAACAAATAAACTTTCAAATGGGGATAAATCCATTTTTTTAGACAGTGAAAAAACTGGTACAAAAGTACAGATATTTTGATTATATATACAGCGACCGTCTTCAGTAGAAATACTAAAATAAAACGGTCGCTTTATATGTGTTCGAAATATTTGGACTTGTGTACCTGTTTTTTCACTGTCTAAAAAAAATGGATTTATCCCCATTTGAAAGTTTGTTGTTGGTTCAATCTTCCGTTTAAGTTGTAGGTCAATTTTTTCGCGCGAAAAACAATTTTTAATTTAGCTCGTTGGTGGTTCACTCTGCAGTTTTTCCGTAGATCATCGAAATTTTTTGTCTCAAAACTGGGCTTTATAATATTGCTTTAATAAAGTTAATGAATGTCCCACCAAGTTAAAAAACTACTTCTGTATGACTTTGCTGACTTAATCTAAGACTAATTCAGTTAAGTAAGGTTTAATTTAAAATAATAAAGTCAGCTAAGTTACTGTAAAAAATTGCAGTAATCTTAAAAACTTACCGTAATGTTGAAAGATGAAACTTTTGTGTCAGTGAAAAATACTTTATCATATGAACTCTGCGGAAAACTTAATTTAAAGAAAAATATCGTAACGTCAAAAAGATGAAAATTCTTTTTTGAGTGAGACAAATTTTATGATATGAACTTTTTAGAAAACCTCATTAATTTCATTGACATTGTGGGCAGTGGCCTATCTAGGGGGCAGGGGCACATGTCCTACCCAGGGGGTCAAAATTTGCAATAATTTGCAGGGGCGTAGATTGAAAATACTAATGTGAGAGCTCCAGTTTAATTGATGTCCCCCGTCCGGCCAAAAAAATCCTTTCAATTCTGTATCCGCTGATGATTTCGGTAGAAACGCATTTATGCATCTTTTGTCGGTGGATTAGAGAAGCCTTTTAATTTTTACAAAAATAGATGGCACTATGAATACTATTCCGACCAATCATATTTCGCCCAGTCGGCGAAATATATATTTCGACCAATCATATTTCGCCCAATCATTTCAAAATAGAAATCCCTGGAATTTCAGTGAATTCAATTTCAGTAGAAATTTGAAAGACCTTTGGTTGAATTTACTTCTTGCTAAATTTTTTTCAAAAATGAGATATAGTTTTCTCATACTGTATTTTTTCACGATGTATCTCGGAGTCATAGCAAAAGATTACTACAAAACCCTGGGCATACAGAAAAGTGCTTCAGACCGAGATATAAAGAAGGCTTTTAGAAAGCTGGCAATGAAGTATCACCCAGATAAAAACAAAGAAGAAGGTGCAGAAGATAAGTTTAAGGATATTGCTGAAGGTAAACATTCTTTGCAAAATTCATCACTTCTACAGCTTTTTTTTTAAAAATAGGCTCAACCAAAAGTGTTCAGTTACTGTTGTTACAGTTACCTTTGTTCCCCTTCCATGATGAGGCCCAAAATAGGTTAATATTTACCAAATCCCATTATTGAGTTACAACTAAAGTGAATAGGCCTTGATGCCTTTTTTTATGCTCTTTACAAATATAATAATCATTTTTGTTGGAAATGAATTTTAGCCCCCACCCCTACATATACTGATTCATGGTATATATTTACACATTAGGGGGGGGGGGGGGTTTAAACTTACTTCTCATTTGCTTCAGAAATAAAATTAACCCCACCCCCCTAATGTGCAAATATATACCCTGAATTGGTATATATAGGGGTGGGGCTAAAATTCATTTCTGACAAAAATGATTATTATATTTGTAAAGAACATAAACAAAAGGCGTCAAGTGGTATATTCACTTTAGTTGTAACTCAATAATATGATTTGGTAATTATTTACCCCAAAATACCCCTTGGCCATAGTCTAAAGGTTTCTGGTTGTATTTTTTGTCTTATTTTAGCTAGCTTCAACCTGGGACTATTTATCATAGCTTTAACCTATTTAGGCCATATATTCCAAGATAGCCTAAAGTAGCTAAAGTAGAATTTTATGGTAAAATTCTACTTTAGCTACTTTTGACTATCTTGGAAAGGGGTTAAGTTAGGAAAATGAAACTTTCAAGGAGGGGTCTACAGGCTAAAGTATCCTGGAAAGGTATTTTAAGTACCTACCTCCACTTCTTCTCCCTCTAGAGGGTCCTGGCCTTGGATGACCTTTAAAAATCTGTGAGTTATAAAAGTGAAACCTTGCAAAATTAGATCTTCTGCTTAAATGAAGCACAACAAAATTGTTTTCAGGTTCACAACTTTGCTCAATCCCAATTTATAAGGTTTTAAAGATATACAAATACATTTCCTAAATTTTGGAAGTAAAATATGATATGGCTTAATATTCTGCTCAAATAACTGAAAATTAAGGTATAATATTGTTTTTTCAAAATTTCAATAGGTATAGACCTGTCATGTAGGCAAATTTTAGGACCCTCTAGAGGGAGAAGGAGTAGAGGTAGGTACTTCAAAATATCTTCCTGGGACATACTTTGGCCTGTAGACCCATCCCTGAAAATTTCATTTCCTAACCTAACCCCATTCCAAGATAGCCAAAAGTAGTTAAAGCAGAATTTTTACCATTAGTGAAAAGGTGGGGTTGATACCCTTATTGAGCATTGCTGGGTGGATGATCATTGCAGCTTTGTGTGTTAACTCAGGCTCATTTCACCTGAACTTACACTCCATATCTCTAGTTAGGCTACTGTCTGCTGGCTTCTTAAACCAGGCAATGGATTTTTTTTCCAGACTATTGCATCACTTGAAGACTTCCACAAGGGGACAGTAAAGAAATTATGTCATTCATGGTATATATGGGTAAACTGTTGTAGCTTAGGTTCTTTGAGTGTCCCCTGGTGGTCCTTGGTTTTGCTAAGATAAAAGGGCTTTTCCTATATTTAGATCCAAAAATGTTTCATCATCATTATGTCTCCATGCTGTCTCTTGTAGATTAAAGTTAGCAGATTCAGATTTTTTAGGCATTTCTTATGCTGGAGGCAAGGCTGTACCCCACCCCCCAATTTTTGTATAACACATAAAACATAACAAAAATGGATATAAACAAATTTTTTGAGATTTTTGCATACCCAACCTAAAAAAAAACCTTTGAGTAAACCCCCTCCCCTCCCTGAAAAAAACTGGGCCTTTATGGGTACAGCCTTGGCTGCAGGTGAGCTAAGTTGTCTGGGAACCTAGTAGCTCTCTTTTGGACTCTCTCTAGTGCATGCCAAACCATTTCTAGGGTTGGTGGTACTGAGGGCAAAATTAATTACAGCACCCTCTCCCAACTTAAATATAAACTATATGCAAAAAAAGCCAAAGCAGAGTGAAAAATTTGATCAAAGTAGGCAACCCTCCCAGCCATGGTGCCCAGGGCAGTTGCCCTGATTGTTCTTGCTTTGAACAGCTCTGCATCCATGTGTTTGTCTATTTTATTCTGGGGGTGGGAGTTCAGCAAACTCACAATATCAGCAAATATTTTCATGTAGCCTAGGGTTATGTCTGGCCCAGATAATGAGGCTAGAGTGCTAATTTGATACAGTAGTGAATGCTATATTGCATTTTTTTTCTAAGCTCTGCAGCCAAAAAAATCCATAAATTTGCTATGGTTGACCACATCTGAAGAACATGTGCTAATGAAATAAAAGTAGTGCTATTAGATTCCTTAGTCTATGCTCTTTCCAAATATTGTGGCGTTTCTTTTTTGAGAACTGAGCACCTCTATCTTGCCCCCCAACCCTCCACAATGACTTCAGATATATCCCTAGTAATATATCTCTCCTTTGTTTTTCACATCATGTCTTTTGTAAATCAGTTTTCTGGCATTCTTAATAAAGTGAAGTCCAGTTTTGCCTGAGTGGCTACAATAGAATTCTTGCATGACATATTATCTGAAATGATTTAAAATATAGGCCTAGATAACCATGGAAATAAACAAGATAAATCTGATTAATAGAAACATGCTGCAAAACCATATTAAAGTACTGATTTAATAGTTTTTGTGTTAATAATTTCATAAGTTTTTTAAATATCCCTAGTGCTGTACCTAGGAACATGGGAGGATTTTTATTCTGGGAGAGTGCAAAAAACTGTACCACTTTGGACCAATAGTCCTGAAAAGTGAATATGTTCTTTAGAAAGAGTTGACCATAAAATAATGAACATAATGCTGTCAATTTTATTAGCTTGTTTCCTTTGGATATGGTCAACCACACCAAATCTAATCAAGAAGCATAAGGAACCATGTATCACTAAACACTTAACAACTCTTTAATTGATTGATATAGAATTCACAACAGTAACAATTATTAATGTGTGGGAATAGTGTTAAAAAGATCAGTAACTTGTATGTTTTCCTTTATATCTTATGACTAGCAAATTAATCAAAGTATCAAAAAATTATCAAAAGCACAAGAAGGGCTATGCAATAACAATCACAAATCAACACATTCCAAACCCAATATCTTAAACACTTAAGAATTTAATCAATTACTAAAGGAAACAAAATCTAAGAAACTTATATATATATATATATATATATATATATATATATATATATATATATATATATATATATATATATATATATATATATATATATATATATTATATATATATATATATATATATATATATATATATATATATATATATATATATATATATATATATATATATATATATATATATATCTAAAGGGTAAATGCACCACAATGATTTGACATTGCAATTTTAGAACCACTGTTGAAATTTTCCTTCAAAACTGGATAACTCTGCTTAGTCATGACTTGGAACACCATCTCTTGAAGCCTTCATTATATTTTGACAATGCAAAACATGAACACTATATCTGATATACCCAGATAAGAAAAGAATATCTAATTCAATCAGTTTCCTGTTTTTGACACAAATAAGCTCCTAACAATTTTTTAGCTATGTAATATTCAAACTTTCATTAATTGGTTATTTTTTTTGGCAAAAAAAAAAGTTGGGATCAATACCAATGCATCAAGATATATCTGATCTTCTCTAAAATGTAACCATATTGGCTTTTTCTTGATAAAATAAGTTAAAATGGCAGCTAATATTATATTGACAAAATTAGATTCCAAGTGTCAAAAATTTTGAGAATATCTTGTAGTAATCTTGTCAAATTTTTGACAGACAGCATCAGCCCTGTTCAAATATAGGTGACTTTCTTGAAACTTCACTAAACATGTAAAACAGATGAGAAACAATTGGTGTCAAAACCAAAGGGGTCTCTGACAAAAACATAGTTCTCAAATTATGGGTACTTTCTCAACAACAAGAGATTTTGAGGATCATTGTTTGTAATAATATTTCACAAGAAAAAAAAAACATGAATTTTTTTTTTAATGTAGTTTTACTGATTTGATGCTAGATTTTTCCCATCATCTGAGGAACTGCTGCTTGGCCTCGTGCTATGTTCATATTTTTAAGCATTTGACTTGGTTGATCACAATACCCTAATTCATTTATTGCTGAATAAATTTGAAGTACGCCCTCTCTTAGTAAATTGTATACATGTTTTTATTTCAAATAGATCCCAAGCTGTAAAATACAAAAACATTCTCTCTGAACCCCTCCCTAATTAGCATGGAATTCCTATCCCACCTAAAATGCTAATGAAACATGTTAAACTCCTCAGTGTCACAACACAAACTTCTAATAATCTTAGTAGGACATGCATATTTCAAGAATTCTAGACCTTCCAGACAAAGGATAGTCAATTTTAAAGTGGATTGAACTGGTAGATTTTTAGTTTGATATGGCCAAATGTTGACAACACTAATTGTGAAAAGAAATCTTTGCAAAGATTTAAAGACTGAGAGATACTCAGTCTGGTATATACCATACAAGTATAAGACCTTTGCAAAAGCTCTCCTTTCAACAGAATTGAATGCTTGCTCATAATCTATAAAACTGAGGAAAAAAGGTGTTTGATAACTCAGGCACTTCTCAGTTATTGACCTAAGAGTGAAAACTTTGTCAACACATCCTCTATCCTTCCTAATTTCACACTGTTCTTCTTTTAAAATGTTATCTACAATATCTTCTTGCAGTTAAAGTGGAAGCAACTCCAAACCTAATAAATGGAGCTATATATAATAAATTTTGTTATTTTAGCTTATTATGAAGTCCTTTCTGATCTGACAAAAGAAAACAATACGACATGCAAGGATTTGATGGATTTTCAAATACCCAAGGAGGTCATTATCAGTTTTGATTTGAACCAATTCATGAAGCAGTTTCAAACTGGTTTCAACTTTGATTTTGGGGACAGCAATGCTAGAAAGCCAAGGCCAAGTGCAAAGATGGGAAAGCATGGATTTTTCAATTTCGATGATTTTTTTGTAAGTTATGCTTGTTGATCTAGTTATGGGAATTATTTTACATCAGTTATTTCCTAACAAGATGTCAGGCGATTTGTATCAGATAAATAGTCTCTACAATGTGCAACTAAGGTTACCCATAGGATTTTTCCCATATGGAGCTAGGGCTCATAGACCTCCATTGGTGTCTTAGTCCATAATTGGCTTTATGATTTTAAGTATAAAAATATCTGAAAAAATGTAGCATACTGCTTTTGCTTGATCTGATGTGCCCCAAATAGCGAATGTTTATATGTTCTCTTTTAGGCCCAAAATCAAATAGTTGTGGGACCTGATTGGATTTTTTTTTGTGGGGCCCTTTCTAGATTTAAATAGAATTCAGATTCAGTATATATATATAAAGTATCAAATATCACATTAATCAAATGTCAAATAATAAATACATTAATAAATCTCATCCAGCAATTTGAACTTAAAAAATATATTTTATATGGTAGTTCATAATTTTTCCATTATTGTCAAAAGCAATTTACTTTACATTTGAAAAAAAAAAATTGTTCATTTTGATGGTAACGCGGGGCCTTTCAAATGCGGGCCTCAATTGGGCACAATCGCCCTTTATCTGGCCCTGTTCTCTTGGTATTGAATCACAAAACATTCCGACCAGCAGATTTTAATAGGTTCTTGTCCTTATGTATCATATAAATAAATAAATATACATTATATAATAAATTTACATTAAATTTAAACAAGTATATAAATAAATTTACAAACATAGGTCTATGTCATGGGCTTTGCTCACAAATTGATAAATAAATTTCATCCAACAATCTGTTGCTGAATTCGATGGCCTCCCAGCAGAGGTAATCCTGGAAGATCTTTCTCTTGAGGTGTTTAACTGAAGGTATAATGAATATCTCAAAAATTAAAAGTGATGTAACTACCAGGACTAGCAGTATATTGTCACTTGTGATGGAACCATTAAGACTAGTAAAAAAAAAAGTATAGCCTACTCTAAGAAATATAAAATACAAATTTGTTTGAACAACATAAATCTTAAAGATCTAGGCTTGTAGAATACCAAATAGCAATTTTTTGAAAAAGAAAAAAGTAGTTAAATAATAACCAAAATAGAACACAAATTAATGGTGGATGTAGCAGAAAATTTCCAAACATGGTTAAAATTGTCATTTCATAATTGTGCTGTGACTTTGATATAATAGATAGTTATTCAATTAATTCTATAATTTGTTTGTAACAAATATTTTAGAGGGAATACCAGGGAATTGCTCCAGAGAAAGAATTCTAACTTGGTTCTTACTACTGCATTTTGATGTGAGAAGAAAAAAAAAACATTGTGTTAGACATTATCCTTGTTTTTGCTTCAAGTTCATGCATCATGATGGTGTAATAGTTCTGCTGAAATATTTTAATTCAATCATTGAGAAGTGATGTCCAAAATTGGTGAATGTCAACATTCACCAGTGAATGTCCAAAATACCTTCTTTGTCCTTGGATCAGTGTTGCTAGTGAACTTGTTCAGTTTTATGCAAGGTTTGATGTGACAGGTTAGGTTAGAGTTTTAACCCGTTTCTGAGATTTATAACCTAATTTAACCTACTTAACTTTTGCCATCAAAGCTTGCATAAGACTGAAAAAGCTGATTGCAAAGAATTGAATCCAAGAAGAGAAAAAGGAATTCTAGACAATATATTTCATATAGAAATATGGAATGTTTCTATACGACCAATGTCTCTAGCTTTATTGTCTGTATTAAAACAGATGAAGTGAACTGATTTGATGTGAACGGTTCTGCATTTTTGCATGATCTTCTTTCCTTGAGCTGCTTCACATTTGAAAAAAAAATAGTTTTGTGAACAAAAAGAAAGGTTTTTAAATATCATATTTAAGGTCAGCATTTGCTTTCCTCATTTACAGGATTAGGAGTAAATTTTCTAATCAACTCTAAGAAATAGACATACCTTTAAAATCAAAGTTTGATCCTGAATCCAAATATAACATTCATTTGCGTCGGAAATGAACTTTACCCCCCCCCCCCCCTCCTCTAATGTGTAAGTATATACCCTGAAATATATGTGTTGGGACCGTTGGTCCTGGTTTGTTTCAGATAAATGCCTTTCCCAGATTCTTCTCTTTGGGCCCCTTAATTATTCTCTTTTCCCTGGTAATAATTATTAATTTTCCCTCAATTTTGGCTGTACCATTTTTCCTTCTTTAACTGCGTAGTTTGTTAAACAAACCACGAGGCTTTAATTGCGCAGTTTGGATGATTCACCATAGTTAAAAATTACTTTCAGACAGCAAGTTTGGTCCGAATTCTTGGGGGGTGAAAGAAGGGGCATAAAGCCGATTCATTTGAGGTAAGGCAGTAATTGGTAAGCATTTGGATTGGCTGGAAAAAAATCCACCTACCTCCCACTGCAGGCACGCGGTTGAGTGGTCTAGGGAAAAATTATGATGGTGTGAGTTCAGTGCTGTTATACGCGTGATTGAATACAGTAAGCTTTTTTTATGGTATATAACCTTTGACTTTTTAGCCTAGGTAGAGTCCAAGGAGATAGTTAGAAATATTAGCGGTAACCCAGGGTGGGTACCCTTGGCCTTAAAGGGCTCCTTTGACTGTTCGATAACGTTATCGTACCCTAAGACAGGGTATATTATAAATTGGTACTGACATACCTGATATTTACAGAACCATTGGGGTAAGCGTGGGCATCCCACTATAATATTTTGGTGCCGCCGGGGGCTCCCCCCTCTAGTAAGTGGTGTAGCACCATTTTTGCACCAATAAGTTATCACATCCGTACCTTACCACACCAATACTGGTGGCATCGTGGCCTACCGGTATAATACTGGTGGCAGCAAGAAAAGGAACTATCAACAGCACTGATAGTAAAAGAATTCTGCGTTTTCGAAGAGACAAGTTAATTTAGCCTACAGAGTAGCCAATTGTGATTACATATAAAGAGAAAAAAGTGGAATCAATTAATAAAATTATATTAATTATCTGGGCTATGCCTAGTTAGATAATAATAAGCAATAAAATTTATGAATCAATATACCACGCGAATAATTAACTTGGGAAGAAAGGGAGGCTACGCCCCACTTAAAATCGGCAAATTAAAACGCAACAATTTTCACGAAAAGATAAAAAAGAGGCATTGATAATAGGATTTTTATTTAGACGGAAGACGTTAAGTAAACCTTAAAGTAATGGCGGATAAAAGAAGAATTCATACAAGGTCAGAAAAGGGACAATTGAAGAATTGGATATGAATTCGAAAAAAAACTACCGCGGTAAAACAAAATCGTATTCAGACCCACAATTGTATGCGACTCCCACTGGAAAAACCCTAAGGAAAACACCATCAGATAGAACCATATATCACTCAAGGGGTGAAATAGACATTTCTGACACATTTGAAGGGGAAAATCGTCAAAAACAAAATCAGTAATAGAGTGATCTACGGTACAAACCGTGGAGGAAGAAAATACTTTAAGGCAGATTCAGAAAGAATTATTCCCAGATAGAGAAACCCAGACAAAAGAAAACAGTGGTGATAATAAATGAAGAAAAATCATTATATGAAAATACAGGTAAAACAAACCCAACTCACCCTTCAGATGATGTACAAAATGTAGGAGAGTTTCTGGGTAAGAAAAAATATAATTATAGAACGAACAGACTCAGAAAACGAATTAAGAGGATATAAAGACAGAGAGAATCATAGTAGGCCAAGTAGCAGGAGTAGTAGAAGCTCAATTTCCAGCAGGGGCTCGCGAAAAAGTACTCAAATAGATACGACACAACAAAATATTAAATTTCATGAAGGAAGAGAGAATAGCCAGAAAACGAAAAGAGAAGGAAGATAGAGAAGAAAGAGAGAATATCAGAATAGCTAGAGAAAAAAGGAAGAGGTTGATAGAATAGCTAGCCAGAGAACGAATGGAAGAGGCTGATAGAATAGACAGAAAAGGAAAGGAAGAGGCTGATAGAATAGCCAGAGAATGATTGGAAGAGGCTGATAGAATAGCCAAAGAACAAAAGGAAGAGGCTGCTAGAATAGCCAGAGAACGAAAGGAAGAGGCAGATAGAGAGGATAGAAGAGAACTAATGCAAATAATTGCAGGGAAGAATTCCCAGAGCCTCAAGGATCGTCCACAGTAAATCTAATGTATGCAATAAACTTTCAACCAATGAAAGAGAATGAAGATGTACATTTGTAGCTCTACATCTTTAAAAAAAACCGCGGAATTAAATGGATGGCCGAGAGAAAATTGGGTGACAAGAATACAGCCCCTCCTTAACTACAAAGCACAAATTGCATATAAAGTATTACCAATGCACTACTCGATGGATTTTGAAAGGGTAAAACAAGCCATTTTTGAAAAAGTTTCAACTCTCCCCCGAACACTTTCAAAAAAAGTTTAGAAGCGAAAGCAAATGAGACAACGAAACTTATAAAGAATACGGATACAAATTGAAAGATATGTGTTTAAAATGGCTAGAGTTAGGAAGTTATAGAATGTTAGAAGACCCGGAAGAGATAAAGGAAAAATTGACGGAAGTCAATGATAAAACAGTAATGGAACAATTTTTAAAAAAATACCCACAGAGAATTGAAAATATATTTGAAAGAAAAGAACCCAAAAAAAAAAGCGAAGAAATGGCAGAAATTGCAAATAGGTGGATTGAAATAAGAGAGGAAGTTGAGGATACAGACATATTTCAATATAGAGAGTATAACAAAACTAGGCACTGTAACACAGCGCAAGAAGAATTAACTTGTTATAACTGTGGTACTACGGGGCATTTTGCAAGAAACTGCCCCAGTAAATATGACAAAAAACCACATAAAACAACAGCCTGGGCCATGACCCATAATAAGGGAAAAAAAATTACGCATTTGCAGAGTCGCATAAAATATACGGAAAATTGAACGGGGAATTAGTTAAAATTGCAATTGATTCTTGCAGTGACCAAACTTATGTGCGGACTGACCTAATTAATAGAACGGAGATAGACCATAAAAAATAGATTACAACATTATGTTATTATGGAGACAAGCACCCATGCCCGTCTGCTTGGGTTAGAATAGAAATTGCAAAGAATGACGGTACAATCCAAAGAAAAACGATAAAAGTAGGCTTAGTACCTACGCTAGCAGTGGATGTTTTAGTAGGAGGAGACTTTGGGGATATCGGAAATCTCCTATCCATATAAGTGACTTCTTTAACAGTGGGAAAATTACACTAAGACGGAAAAAAATACAACTTCGTTGACTACAGGGTAAGGGGACCGGCCCACAAAACAAGTTGGGAGGCTGCGCCCGCCTTGTCGGAAAAACGAAATGCTTGATACGCGTGTTCAAAATGTTGATAATCCACAAAAATGGGATGCAAAAGTAAAAAAGACAACATAATATTGAAAATAAGACGCGCGCGAAAATGATTTTTCGGGAAAATGTGCAGAGCTTTTCCTCGTAAAGTTCGAGAAATTTTAGTACAATATGAAAAACCAAATGTCGAAGTTCAGTTCCCATTTGATGACGAAATAGTTGTTTTCTGCGGTGAGAGTAAAGAAGACTAAAAGAGAGAAAAAAGATGCAAAACAAAAAACTATAATAAAGAAATGCCATCAAAGATAGTGGACACTGGAGCCCAAATCAGATTTAACGATGACTTATTATTTTGTGCGAATGACAAAATTGAGAAAAGTAGAGATGAAAAGAGAAAGGCAAAAAAGAGACAAAATTTGAGGATTCAGCCTGCAGTTGCGGAAAACAAAAACTAAATGGGCTCTGCCTAGTTAACATAAATAATAGGAGGGACAAAGAGGTCCAAGACCCACTGGGAAAATTAAAAATTACAATAAGACAAAAAAAACCTATTCGGGAGGAGAAGACCCATGACATATTAAGAGAAACTACAGATAATCATGACATAGAATCAACCAGTCAACAACGGGTTACGGAAAGATTGAAGGGTACTGAATTTTGGTTGGATTGAAGAAATTTGGGAAGGAATCTGATATTGGTCTGATCTACTCAAAAGAGGGACTTGTTCCTTTATTAGGGGGAGGAATCCCTTGGGGAAGATCCCCTGCGGGAAGACGTGAAAGATAGCCCTTTTCCGCAATGCACAACTGGCGGACAAGTTGTGATCTCTTTACTGAAGCCTTGTCTTTCCTGTCTTCAATTTCATCTTCATCCCTCATCGCCGAGCATTATTCATTCGATTATTTTAGGGGATGTGACCCAGAAAAAAGCGATATATGGTTCGCTCAAAATTTTACTTCATTTCCTTGTAACCTTATCGTTTTCACAGGCCTGGTGTATTTTCGGCCTTGGATTGCTTCGAATTATGCCATGGGGCAATTTTTATTTTAATTGAGATGTGGTGTTGTTTCCACAGATGGAAATTAAGAGGCTAGTGCAGCCAATTTGTCATGCTGGCATCATCGAATGTGCCAGAAACTGATTCTCTGCTCCTCTCAAATGTAAATTCATGAGAGCAAGAAAATTTGTATTTTTGATTGAGCTGCGCACGATCATTTTCTACGAATCTTGGGGACTTCAACTTTCAAAACCTAATGCAGATGACATACGATAGAGACCATGGTGGTTCCACGGTAGAGACGTGTGGATGACGACGAATCCTGAGCCAAGCGCTGGAAGTACAGGCACTGGTGGATCCACCGGAGTAGCGGCCATTTATCTTAGGAGGGAGGTGTTGGGACCGTTGGTCCTGGTTTGTTTCACATAAATGCCTTTCCAGATTCTTCTCTTTTGGGTCCCTTAATTATTTTCCTTTTCCCTGGTAATAATTATCAAATTTCCCTTAATTTTGCTGCGCCATTTTTTCCTTCTTTAACTGCGTAGTTTGTTAAACAAACCATGAGGCTTTTACTGCGCAGTTAGGGATGATTCACCATAGTTAAAATTACTTTCAGACAACAAGTTCGGTTCGAATTCTTGGGGGTGAAAGAAGGGGCATAAAGCCGATTCATTTGAAGTAAGGCAGTAATTGGTAAGCATTTGGATTGGCTGGAAAAAATCCACATACCTCCCACCGCAGGCACGCGGTTGAGCGGTCTAGGGAAAAAATTATGATGGTGTGAGTTCAGTTCTGTTATATGTGTGATTCAATACAGTAAGCTTTTTTATACTATATAATATTTGACTTTTTAGCCTAGGTAGAGTCCAAGGAGATAGTTAGAAATATTAACGGTTACCCAGGGTGGGTACCCTTGGCCTTAAAGTGGACCCTTTGATCGTTCGATCACGTTATCGTATCCTAAGGCAGGGTATATTGTAAATTGGGTACTGACATACCCGATATTTACAGAACCGTTGGGGTAAGCGCGGGCTTCCCCCTCTAGTAAGTGGTGTAGCACCAGTTTTTTACACCAATAAGTGGTGACACCCGTACCTTACAACACCAATACTATTTACGCACTGAATTCTCAATAAATCATTCTTTTCTTCAAATTGACTTAATAGTTTGTCAAAATAATGAAAAATTCTTTGCGTACACAAAATTCAGGGAATATATTTGTATAATAGGGGGGGGGGTGTTGGTATAGTTCATTCGTGACACAAGAATTTTGTATTTGGATTCAGGATTAAATTTTGATTCTAAAGATATGTCTTTTCCTAGCTATCTCATTGGTGAATTAATTGGAAAATTACCGACGTAGGACTTAATCCTATCTTTTCTGACGCTTTGCCCGTATTCATACAAGGACTCATTAGTGTCTTAGTGCGTCTGAAAACAAGGGAGATAAAAATATCAGTTAGTCTACTCATTTAGAATATTTGCTGTAAGGCAATAGGCTAGAATATATCAAGAACAGCTTTTCATCATATTGGGTTGAAATTACCATTCTGTAATCTTAACAGAAGAATATAATGTGGTCTTTGATTGGTCACCTAAAAAACAATCCTCTAATCAGAAACAAAGTTACATTCTTACATGACTTACTTGACTTATGTCCCGGGCGTCCTTAAGGGTCATTTTGGGGCCATGTCCTTCACACGTTCCTGGATCAGTTTCCTGTACAAAGCCAGGTCGTCAGCTTGTCTCAGAAGGCATAAGAGGTCACTTCCGAAGTTTCACGCTATCTCTTCCTAGGTCTTCCAGGTGGGCGGCTACCGTGGACCCTTCCTTCGAAGGCAACTTTTGGCAGGCGTGAGTTCTCCATTCGCTGTATGTGGCCCAGCCACCTAAGTTGCTGCAGGCGCACTTTTTGGAAAATAGTAGTTTCCCGCTTCAGCTGCTTCCGAAGGTCTTCGTTCGAGACTCTGTCTTGGTATGTAATTCCGGCAATGCGTCGGAGGCATTTTGTCTCGAAAGCCGAAATTCAGCGTTCATCTTCGACCTTCAGTGTCCACGTTTCACAGGCGTACATGGCAACAGGTATGATTCGAGAGTCGAAAAGTCGAAGTTTCAGTTGCATAGACAGGTCTTTTATTTTTAAAGAGGGGGAGTAGTCTCTTGAGGCTTCCACTTCCTAGGGTGAGTCTTCGTTTTATGTCGTTGGAGCAGTTGTTGTCTGATGATACTGGCAGTTGTTGTCTGATGATACTGGCAGTTGTTGTCTGATGATACTGGCTCCCTAGGTACACCAACTTGGTCACCGATTCGACTTCATCGCCACTTACTAAGACATGAACAGGGGATGGTTTGGTAGTAACCCATACAACATGATCAGGGGATCGTAAATTGTTGGGATAGGCCTAGTACGTCAATTTGAAACCACTTTCACTCTTTTAGAGTGATTTGAATCCTGTTTTTTCATCATCTTTTTTGATTATGGACGTCTGCTTTAAAACTATCTATAGTGATTTGGTATAAATAATTTCTGAGGTCACACTGGCTAATCCTGACAAAATAAAAATTGCGAAGAACAGAAAACGAGGGCATTAACAGCCAGTGAAGAAATTAAAAGTTGTACAAATATTTCGGTCAAGACCTCCGTTTGACCGTCCTCAGTGCAAAATAATACCGATAAAAATACATAAATATATATCTACATCTTCATCCTCGGATCCTAAGCCGTACTAATTGTCACTGACTATAATGTGTTCCACTTAAGTTGCTATCACTAGTTGCTCTAAGATCTACCTCATTGGCTCCAAATTTGGTTAATGTGTGTTCTATCTTGTTTTGGAGTTGCATCCTGGTCAGTGGCGATCTAGATAGATAGATGTTTACTCATATAGATGAACAAAAAAAAGAAATAGCAAAAGTACTTATATAATCATTTACCCCCCGCAAGGCTCTACGGCCGGGAATGCAGGGAGAAAAGGAAGAAAACAAAAAACAATCATACTAAAAAGGAAAATGACAAAGAGTCCCCCTTAATTGACTACCTGACCTTAAATACCTCTTTCCCTTACTGGTTCTGTAAAGAGAATGGTAAACCGTTGACGGCCAGCTCTTTGCCTCTGTAGTTCCTTCAAAAGAGGAGAGAAACTATTGACTAACTCTTTGCTTTCGTTGGTTCTATGAAGGAGAGCGAGAAGGCGTTGACCACCAGCTGTGTACCTCTCTTGGTTTTGCAAAAGGGGAGGAGAAATCAAGATTGAGAAGGCATTGACTACCAGCTCTGTATCTCTCTTAGTTTTGCAAAGGGGGGGGGGGGAGAAATCAAGAGTGACAGGGCGTTGACTACTAGCTCTGTCTCTCTCTTGGTTCTGAAAAAGGGGAAAAAAAGAAATCAAGAGTGAGAAGGCATTGACTACCAGCTCTGTATCTGTCTTGGTTCTGCAAAAGGGGGGGGGGGGGGGGGGGAGAAAACAAGAGTGAAAAGGAGGCGTTGACTACTAGCTCTGTATCTTTCTTGGTTCTGAAAAAAAAAAGGAAAACAAATCAAGAGTGAGAAGGTGTTGACTACCAACTTTGTATTTCGCTTGGTTCTGCAAAGGGGGAGGAGAAATCAAGAGTGAGAAGGCATGGACTACCAGCTCTGTACCTCTCTTGGCTCTGCAAAAGGGGAGGAGAAATCAAGAATGAGAAGGCTTTGACTACCAACTCTGTATCTCGCTTGGTTCTGCACAGGGGGAGAAGAAATCAAGAGTGAGAAGACGATGACTACCAGCTCTGTACCTCTCTTGCTCTGCTCTGCAAAAGGGGAGGAGAAATCAAGAATGAGAAGGCGTTGACAACCAGCTCTGTATCTCTCTTGGTTCTGCAAAGGGAGAGGAAAAAATCAAGAGTGAGAAGACGATGACTACCAGCTCTGTGCGTCTCATGGCTCTGCAAAACGGGAGGAGAGATAGTTGACTACCAGCTCTTTGCCTGTGTGGGTTTCTGTGAAAGGGAAGGAAAAACTGTTGACTAGCAGCTCACTCCCTCTATTGGCTCTGCAAGAAAGAGGGGGGGGGACCATTTGACTACTGACTCTTTGCCTGAAGTGCTCCAAAGATATAATCTAACGTCAGTCATAAAAAAATGGTATAACTGGTTATCAAGATTGTGTGTGTGTTGTGTATGTGTATTGGTTGCTATTTTTTTTTTTTTTTTTTTTTTTTTTTTTTTTTTTTTTTTTTTTTTTTCTTTTTTTTTTCAAAATGCAGTATTTTCTCTCTCTCTAGCTTGCCAAAATATTTGAAAGAAGAGAGGTTTTGGTATTAGTTTTTTTTTATCTTATCATGGATATTTCAAAAATTGCTTGAACAACTCGATAACAGGCCCGAAAATTATTTTTTTGAACTTGTTTTGCTTTCCTGAAAAGTTACATCATTTAGCTTAACATTCTTCAAACCACTGATGCAAAGGTATTCCCAGCTGTCGTGTAAAACTTTTCTATCTAACTGACTTTTGCGTAACATTGAGCTTACGATTGCTACCATAAATATGAAGATATTATTATTAAATTGCAAGGGGCAAATGGGCCTTTTAACTTATGCACCAGTAACATCCTGTGGAAGACAGATACAGCTCCCTAAAACCTCATCTGCTAAGGCTGGGGAGATGACAGTGCTGAAGAAGATTGTTCCCAACGGGCTTCAGCAAAATAAAAATGACGAGATAGGCCTAGTAAAAAAATGGATAGAAATAGTATTATAGTGTATATAACTATAACGCCATCTTTGGATTTAAATTATTACTTGGAACTAGATGGCATTTTGGTTATGTTTAACTCAGCAATAATAGAGGCGTAATTCAGCAACTATCCGTGCTGTTGGAAAGGATTTGAAGATTAGTGTTAGAGCAAAAAATTTATAAATATTCCGATTTGTTGATTAAGAATTAATTTTGGGCGAATTTGGTGTTTTGGGTAGTCTTGTATCGTGTCTTTTACTTACATTGAACCGTCTGTTATTTTTGCAGGTCCTTCTAAATTTCCTGCAGAAATAACGTGTTTCTCCAAATTGTTAGCTAAACATTTTTTTAATTAACTAATGCAAATACATTCTTAGACCACACTGGCTATACATGACAAACGAAACTCAGAGAGGAGAGAAAGTAACAAAATGAAAAATAAAATCAAAAAGGGTGAAAAAAAACGAGGATTTTGTCAGCCAGCGAACCATGAAGATGACAAATATAAGCAAATATTTCGACAAGGACCTCCGCCAAGTCGTCCTCAGTGCTAAACAAAAAAAGAAAAAAAAAAAACGAAAATCTAACCTTTCGAAGCTTACTGTACAAAGACAGAAACAGACACTGAATAAAAAACCAGGCAGGAATCAATGAAAATGAATTTACCAAGATGATTGTGCAAAGATCTTTCGTCTTGCAATAACTTTAGCTGGTCTACAATTTCGGTTTTTCATTAGATATGCAAATAGGTTTCTTTTAAGTTTTTTCGGGTGAAAATATTGATTGGGTCCTTCAAGATTAAACTGTCGTAAATTGGGCTTAATGAAATATCTCCAGTATCTCTATTTATTGCTAAATTTTGGTTCATTTATATTTTTTTATCTCAATTACCTCCTTAAAAGTTTGTGGTACGCCATTAACAGTTGATATTAAGGTTGCCTCGTCAAACAGAACTAGATGGGTCGGGTTTACGAAAATATGCGAAGCCAATGCCGAATCAAAGTTGTCATTGTTATTTTTTAATCTCAGGGACTTATCTATTGAAATTTTGTGCTCATGCAAACGCTCACCTAGTTGTTGATGGGTCCTACCAATGTAAAACTTTCCACAAGAACACGGGATTCTGTAGACACCACTACCCAGTACAGGGTCTGTTTTATCCTTTCCTGAGTTAAAAAAAAATGTTCAACCTTTTGTTCGGTTTTGAAAGAAACAGAGAGATTATGTTTATTTAAAATTTTTCCAAGTCTATCGCCAAGTTTCGGGATGTATGGTAAAACGATGAAAGTTTTTTTCTCAATTGCCGGTGTAACTGAATCAAGGGGGACAAGCTCCCTATTTTGTTTTTTTATCTTTTTTAATCGTCTATCTATTATATTTTCAATGAGTTTGATTGGGTAACCATTGCAAAAAAGAATATCCTTGACATAATTTAGTTCAGAATTTATATGATTACGGGAACAAATTTTTAAAACTCTGTCGACTAAAGAGATTACTACCCCTCTTTTCACAGAAGGAGGGTGATGGGAAGAGAAATGTAGATATCGATCATTATGAGTCGGCTTTCTATATATAGAAAATTCAAGACTAGGATTAGTTTTTATAATCAAAACATCTAAGAAAGGCAGCTTACCTGAATCTTCGAGTTCCATTGTGAACTGGAGATTCGAATCAAAAGAGTTCAAATGTGCCCAAAAAAATCTCTTAGAGAGTCTTGTCCATGTTCCCAAACAGAAAGGATATCATCAACAGCTAAACGAAACCAGATAGAGTGTTTTAAGTGGAAACTATTCAAAGCAGACTGTTCTACTAAATCCATGTAAAAATTTGCCAAATAAGGAGACAAGACAGTGCCCATGGATAAGCCCATTATTTGAAGAAAAAAATTGTTTCGGAATTTGTTTGATGATATCCTTTGTGTTTGGGAACATGGACAAGACTCTCTAAGAGATTTTTTGGCACATTTGAACTCTTTTGATTCGAATCTCCAGTTCACAATGGAACTCGAAGATTCAGGTAAGCTGCCTTTCTTAGATGTTTTGATTATAAAAAAACTAATCCTAGTCTTGAATTTTCTATATATAGAAAAAGCCGACTCATAATGATCGATATCTACATTTCTCTTCCCATCACCCTCCTTCTGTGAAAAGAGGGGTAGTAATCTCTTTAGTCGACAGAGTTTTAAAAATTTGTTCCCGTAATCATATAAATTCTGAACTAAATTATGTCAAGGATATTCTTTTTTGCAATGGTTACCCAATCAAACTCATTGAAAATATAATAGATAGACGATTAAAAAAGATAAAAGAACAAAATAGGGAGCTTGTCCCCCTTGATTCAGTTACACCGGCAATTGAGAAAAAAACTTTCATCGTTTTACCATACATCCCGAAACTTGGCGATAGACTTGGAAAAATTTTAAACATAAATAAACATAATCTCTCTGTTTCTTTCAAAACCGAACAAAAGGTTGAACATTTTTTTTAACTCAGGAAAGGATAAAAAAGACCCTGTACTGGGTAGTGGTGTCTACAGAATCCCGTGTTCTTGTGGAAAGTTTTACATTGGTAGGACCCATCAACAACTAGGTGAGCGTTTGCATGAGCACAAAATTTCAATAGATAAGTCCCTGAGATTAAAAAATAACAATGGCAACTTTGATTCGGCATTGGCTTCGCATATTTTCGTAAACCCGACCCATCTAGTTCTGTTTGACGAGGCAACCTTAATATCAACTGTTAATGGCGTACCACAAACTTTTAAGGAGGTAATTGAGATAAAAAAAATATATGAACCAAAATTTAGCAATAAATAGAGATACTGGAGATATTTCATTAAGCCCAATTTACGACAGTTTAATCTTGAAGGACTCAATCAATATTTTCACCCGAAAAAAAACTTAAAAGAACCTATTTGCATATCTAATGAAAACCGAAATTGTAGACCAGCTAAAGTTATTGCAAGACGAAAGATCTTGCACAATCATCTTGGTAAATTCATTTTCATTGATTCCTGCCTGGTTTTTTTATTCAGTGTCTGTTCTGTCTTTGTACAGTAAGCTTCGAAAGGTTAGATTTCGTTTTTTTTTTTTTTCTTTTTTTGTTTAGCACTGAGGACGACTTGGCGGAGGTCCTTGTCGAAATATTGCTTATATTTTGTCATCTTCATGGTTCGCTGGCTGACAAAATCCTCGTTTCTTCACCCTTTTTGATTTTATTTTTCATTTTGTTACTTTCTCTCCTCTCTGAGTTTCGTTTGTAACTAATGCAAAATTACCAATAACGATTGAGATGCGAGAAGAAGAGGCTTATACACGCTGCATTTAAATCATGTTATTGTTTTTCTTTATTAAGTTTGTTTTTCTCGAAATATCAGGATTTTACAACTAAATAGTATAATAACGCCACATATTTTCCATATAATTAACCTGCTTTTCAAACTTGTAAAGTGACTGTAAAGTCACTTACAGTCTTAAGACTATAAATTTTTAAAATTGACTAGTTCTAGTTACTTGTTTAAACTCAAAGGCTGCAAGTTTTTTTGTTTTATTTAATTGTTTTTACCCTGTTTTTTTCAGAGTTAATTGTCATTTTAGCAAATTTGAATTTTTGCATGTGTTTTAACACTAAGTTGAATAATTTTCCTTAGCTGGTTATTTGTTTCAACATTTGGTTTTTTGGATTGTTCTTGTCAAATACAACCCTATAACCTATGGGATCATAACCTCCAGGCTGAGAAATGATGTTTTAAAGTAATGCTACAAAGCCTATTTAATTAGTGTATTAGCTCGTTTTGCTACACCAAATAAGACCTTAAGACACTCTGGAACTCCCTTGTTGGGCTATTTCTAATCCAATTCTTGTTTTTCAGAATGATGATTTGTTTGGCGATGATTTTGGAGCATCTTTCTTTACAGCCAAAAGCCATTCTAGCTCTTGTAAAACAGTGACGAAAAAAGTGGGAAATGTTGTGCAAACGTATACAACGTGCTCATAATCTGCAAAGAATGATGCATTGACATTTTAGATGGTTATTAATAGTTTCGCTGTGGCGACTGAAACGGCTATATTATACGCGTTTAAAGCAGGAAGTTCGTAATTGAGCGGGATAACTCAAAAATCCATTTCTGTTTTTCTGTTTGTTTTTTTTGTTTTTTTTATTATTGTTGGTGACGAGTTCGTTTGTTTTGTTTTTTTAAATGAAGCTTAGCTTTGGACTGTAGAAACACCGTTTAAAATAAATGTGATGGCAAAAAATCATAATTTGTACTTTGCAAAGAAATTTGAAATAATTGAGACAATAAGACTAAATCAGCAGGGGAAAACTGTTATAAATACTTGCCTCTTAGTTTTTTTTTCTGGAGGATCCTCCTCCCTTCCCATATCTGAAAAATGTGTAACCTATGTACTGTGCAGTGTTTGGTGAAAGTGGTGTTTTGGGGAAAACAGATTACACAAACCGGTAGAGCTGACCGAGCTTAACGCCTTTGTAATTGCTGCAGCCGAACTGGAGGATTTGGTGTTTTTCGGGTTGTGTAAAGCGAAGTTTATAACTTTAATTTAGTCTGTGATATTTTTGCAAGCTCAAGTGCTGGTTTTTTTGTTTTTCTTTTTTTAATAAGGTTTGTAAAAAACTTATCTTAATAGACATTTTAACTGTTAAAGCGAATTGCCAAGACACCACAAAGAAAGAACAAGAAATCTCCCAGCCAAAATTTGACTTCAGAATAATTCATTACGATCAAGGATAATTTTTTTTTTGGGTGACTCCTTTAATCCTAATTAGCAGTCAATAGAAAGGAAATTCATGGTTTTAGTGAATTGTTCTCAAGACAAATCTCGACTGTGATACTTTTTTTTTTCTTCCTTGCAATATTTCGGCGATTTTAAAGTAGTTTGCTTTAATATTTTAAATGTTTTTTGCCTCTGTAACAACTTTTCATTTGACTGGAAACAAACCTGTCTGATAAATTTTGGCAAAAATACAATCTGAAGATGTGGTTATCTCTCTAAATTTCAAGTGCAATTGAATAAAATAAATATGTAAACGATGAAGCTTCAGTTATGCAGTATTTTTTTTTTTTTTTTTTCCGCGAGGACGTTTTTTTTTTTCGCATTCATGGGGAAATTTTAAAATTTGCTTTTTTTTCGCGAGTATTCCGTAAACATTGTCCCAACCCCGAAAAATCGCTGCGGTTTTCTGCGAAATGCAGTGTGCGACAGCTATGGGACATGATAGCTCCTTTGGTTTTCAGTTGCGAATTTAATCTGCCAAAATCTGTCATTTGTTGTGGAAATTTTTAGCAAAACCAAGTGTCAAAACTATGCACATGCTCCAGTAATTGTAAGGTTTTTTGTAACACTTAAAAGTTTACTAGGAAGTGTGTAATGTCAAATGATGCAAATATGGCATAAGCATTGAGAGAAGTCAATGGTTTCAGTTAGGATAGTCCGATTCCAGTTTATACCCTCCTGTTCATATCTAGTAATAATTTTATTTTTTTTTTTTTACTCAATTAGTACAAAAACAAGCGGAATACAATGAGAAAAAGGAAATAAACGCAAAGGTAACATTAGCTGCTGAAGAACAAAACTTAGTGCTAAGCAAAGGGGCCAGCGGATGAAAAAGAGGAAAAGCTAAAGACCGCATTTTTGGACACGCCTTTCACTGTGGGCTACACAAAGACCCCCCCCCCCCCCCCCCACCCCTCCCCCCATTTTATTTGCTTGGAGCCATATTTGTCTCATTTAGATATTGAGTAATACAGAGCATTTATTCTATTTGTTATCTTATCTGTAAAAATGATACTACTACTTATGTTTTACGTCCGACAACATGAATAATTTGATGGTAAATCTGGGGTAGTTTTGTTTTGCATTTGATGGTAATCAGTATTAAATAGTCTAGCTTTGCAATTGAGTATTGAAATTTGTAATGCATTTTTGCTTTTGCCAGGTTTCTGAAGGTTTACGATTGTGCTATTCTGGTTTTTTGTTTGATATTACCCTTTTCGAAATATATTTTTTGTATGCTTCCGGTATATCTATGTATATTTAAAGATTTTAGATGAAAAATAATTTTTGAAATTATTGATTTAGAGCCCTTAACCCCTCCGATAATGAACCAGAGTATCGTAGACTATGACAGTCAAGGGCGTATCCAGGATCTTTGTTCGGAGGGGTACAAAAAAAAAATGCGCGTATAAGTATTTTTGGTACGTTTTTAAGATTTTTTTTGTAAGGGTGGGGGGCCGGAGTTTTTTTTGGGGGGGGGGGGGAGGAGCCTGCCCCGCTTTCCTTCCTGGATGTGGCCCTGATGACAGTCAACAGAATTTGTTTATAGCGTTTGAAGGTAGACCACCGTTCAAGACATATAACGCAAAAAAGTTATAGAGTAAACTTATAAGAACAACTTACGGCTATTCCTTATTCTGCTGTAATTTGTGCATAGATATTGCAGTTCCTTGGATTTTTTCTTTTGCTTAAGCCTGCCAAAATCAAAAGCTTGTGGAAGTAAATCGGGTGGTTTTTCTGTCATATTTTGGAAACAGTGTTTAATAGTTTAGCTATGTAATTTATTTTTTTCTTTTGCCATGTTTCTAAAAGCTGACAGTTTTACTGTTTGTGCTTTTTTCTAAAAGAAAAAAATGGAATATTTTTGTATAGGCTACTTACGGCGTATTTGTATATAACGATTACGCCAATTATTTCAAACTTGTCAAGAAAAAGATTCAATCAAATACCTTTTCGGATTCACTTTTTCCTTGAGACTCTTGAATTATGACAACCAATATATCTTTATTTTGTTTGTCAGTTTCTATTTCACTTTTTTTTTTTTCATTTCATCATGAATTATGCCGAACTGTCGGCATAATGTATCTAGGCGACACAATGTGAGTCTTAAAGGAAATATTTAGTTTTATGTTTTTTTTTTGAGAAAAAATACTTTTCTAAGGAAATAAAGAAAAAAATGCCATGTAGTCTGATTTGTGATACTTTGTATTAAGTTAAATTACCCCTAATCTTCCATTTCTGGCAGGGATCCTCGCAATCTGTCTACAAAGCATAACTTAAGTATGGTGGACTATGTTACAGTGCTTTCACACTACATTGTAAAACCTTTCACACACATCATAACTAAAGATTTTACGTGTTATGTTATGTAATCTTAAAAAGCAATTTTATCCTTAACGTAGGTTACTCGAAGTAGAATCGATCTCCGCATAGAATTTTACGGTACGTAAGCGTATGATGCGCTAGGGAAAAGTCAACATAGTAGTAGCAAAATGGAACTCCTGGATGAACAATCAATAACTTTTGAAAATAAATTCATGGAATATTCCTAGAATACTTTTCATGCTTGATCAGAGCTTGAATCTCCATTCCACATTTCTAATATTTTGAGCAGCTTGCGTGTGATAATTTAGACGAGGATTATGGTTTGTTTTTTTGGATTTTCACTTTAGCCTAGTGTGAAGGGGCTTGCTGGCGTGAAAGGTAGCATAGAAAACTACGCACGGAGCGTCGAAGTCGCTTCACTAAAAATAAACAAAAAAAAAAATATTACGTCTTTATAAGTTATGTCAGGTGTCTGCGTATTTTTGTTAGCTAAAGCATTCAAGCTGGAAATGTGACATCTTTGTCAAATAATCTTGAAAAACCTGGGATTTGTTATGCGCTATGCACTTTTTCTATTCAATTCACTTTTTGTATGAGCACCGCATGAACGACTTTAGAAACGATCCGGCCGAAAGTTAAAGCCCCGCTTGAGTGACATAACTTTATTTTTCTCCAAGAAAAACACGTCTCAACCATGGCTACTGTTTCATATTGTTGAAGTCCCAATCATTATCACTGAACAAGAGAACACGGATAAAAATTGTATATGAGGAGGACGGGAGGCCTGGTCTTGCCGACTGAAAGGAAGGGCAACATGAAGACATGAAAGTAACTGCTTTCTTTATTCTTTACGCTCTTAAATGCATCCACTGAAAAATGAAACTTACTTAGTTTTTTTCTAAGCTAAAAAATTAAAAATGCTAACCGTACTTCATTTAAAGCTTTGATTGATTTGAGATCTCCTTGATTTCTGTCGTGTGCTTCTTTCGCTTTTCTAAAGTTGAATCGCAATCTTCTAGCTGGCTTGTGTGATAATATACCTTTTATTTTTTTGGTCGATTGACTTATCATCTCCGCACTTTCAACAACTTGCAAATTCCTCATGCTTCATCATTGTTGTGTCTCACTTCAACCCCCTGCTAGCTTGTAACATGATTTGGAACACGCTCCAAAGTCTAAGAAGCAACAGCTCGTACCGTATCTTCAAAATCCGCGTTTTCAGGCTCAGCGAGTTTGATCGTCTGGACACGGGTTGTTGTTATCGTCTGGTTTCAAGTTTCTAGTTTTTTCGTCAAGTTTTTAAGCGGGTTCGAAGTTTCAAACCCCGTGCATCAAGCGTTGTGCATCACTTCATCTAGTGCATCAAACACGAGGTTGAAACTTCGAACCCGCTGAAACTAGACGAAAAACTTGAAACCAGACGATAACAACCCCGTGTTCGAACTCGCTGAGCCTGAAAACGCAGATTTTGAAGATACGGTACGAGTGGTTGCTTCTTAGACGCTGGGAGCGTGTTCCAAATCATGTTACAAGCTAACAAACCGTGTTCGAACCCGCTGAGCCTGAAAAAAAGAACGCGGCTAAAAAAGTGTTAGATATTTTCTAGCTAATAATTCATTTTTTCCGATTATCTTGGCGTTGATGTCTCTGGATCGAGTTTGGATGTTTATTTGAGCTGGTCAAATCATGCGCCACCCCCCCACCACTGCCTAGCTTGGGATTTATTGGGAAAGAAAAATATAATAAGAATTTAGAATATAAATCTAAGCTTGTTCCTTAAGTTTTTGACATTACATTTTATCACTTGAAATTGTTTTAAATCATTAATTTTTTTTTTTTTTTTTTTTTTACTTTGAAATTACCCTATTGTAGAGCAGTTTCTTTCATGTAAATTAAATAAAAAAAACAAGTTTTTTTTAACTGAAAGTAAGGAGTGAGTGACATTAAAACGAACAGAAATTATTTCATTTATCAAAGGAACTGTCCCCTCCTTAACGCCTCGCTCTTTACGCTAAAGTTTTTATTTGTGTTTTAAAAGCAGAGTTGCGAGAAAGAGTCAAAGTTTTAGCGTAAAGAGCGAGGCGTTGAGGAGGGGATAGCCCCTTTCATATACGGAATAATTTCTGTTCGTTTTAAGTTTTAATATCGCTCCTTACTTTCAGTTAAAAAAACTTGTTTTTTTTTTTTATTTAATTTACATGAAAGAAACTGCTCTACAATAGGGTAATTTCAATGAAACTTGTATATTTGAAATCAGCATAAAAATTCAATTTTTTTTTATGTATCTTTTTTTTTTTGTTGGTATAAAAATCCGTTTTTTAGAGTTTTGGTATTACTATTGAGCCGGGTTCAGCCGGTTATTATTCGAACCACGAACTGTTTGACCATTGACAGAAATGGAAATTTGAGTGTTTTATTCATATTTTTTCAACAGTACAGCAATCCAATCATTTTCTGCTAACATGAATGTCATTATTTGACGACATAAGAGAACTGTATGCCCTCTTCTCTGTCATATTTTTTATCTGTCGACAAAAAGGATGAATCAAACGTCATACTTGGCAAATTTCGTCAAAGCTAAAATCGAAAAAAATTTATGTCAATGAATGTAGTCTCCTTAAAATGGCGCTCCGCATAGAGAGAAAATGTTCGCCTAAAAGCTTAATAACTTTGTTATTTGTATTTTCAAAAATGTAAATTCTGCAACATATAGCATCATTATTAAATTTGTGACATCTTATTGTGACGAAATCCGAAATTACTTTCAGTGAGTTTTAAGAAATAAGCGTAAAAAAAAAACCTTTTTATTGGATTTTGGTAATTTAGATTCCAGCGTGGAAGGGCATCTTGCAAAACAGCTAAGCATATGCTGTTTTTGGGTAGTTGATTTTGAAATGCCCAAAAATGAACTATATAAATGTAAAGTTTTTTTTTATTCTAAACACTTTATTTGTTTGTAAGTGTAGGTGGAACATTAATGCAGTTAATCATTTTGGAGGGCTTGCCTCATGATGCCCTGCCTTGCCTTTTCTGACCAGTATGTGAATGCAATTTCTTGGGCTACATTGAAAAAATTGAAAGATTGTCGCAATGGAATGGGCACTTTTACTCCCCCCCCCCTCCCAGAAAACAATAATAAAGGTGTAAACCAAAAAAATATTCCCTGGAATTAAAAGGGATTAGGCACTGATTTTAACCTCCCTGTCCCTCCCCCTGATCCTCACCGTATATTTATCTGAAGGCTCAATAGCATTTAGGATATTTGAGCACTAACATGCAATTTTCGAAGCATCTGCCACCAGCCTAAGAACTAACTCATTGCCCCTCCTTTATAATAGCTGATGTGTACTTACAAATTACTGAGCATAACATAACATAAGCTCTTTACTCAATTACCTAAAGAAAGACAAACACGAGGTCGCTCTAAGAAGCTTCATAAGCCCAGAGTTAGCTCAAAATCAGACAAGACGTTTAGCCAAAGGTCATCGATAATTGGAGCTTGGAGCTACTTAAGTGAGGAGACCGTGCCTTAAACATCAGCTAGCATTTTCTAAAAGGGGACTCGATAAAGAATGGGAAGCCAAACCTTCAAGAAACGACTGGACCTGCCCATCATCCGTGTGTCATATATAGTGATTAATATGTATGCATATAATTATATAAAGGAGTTGGGCTAGGATGCAGATACTACTTGTCATACCCAACTAACTCACTTAAATCAATCAGAAATTGATGTTGTGTGACAGTGTCTACTCTAAACCACAGAAGAATGGCCCCCTTGAGCATACCTATCTGTGGTCACCGTACAAAGTGGGCTTAAATTGCATATATCCTAGCACTCTCCCAGTCGGAAGGCGTGACACTGGTCCGTAAACACATCACAACCCTCTTTTTGTACATTTTGTGTAATGTATTTTAATTCCCAGCTCAACACGAAGCTTAACAGATCCAGCATAGGACCTTATTTCGCTCCAAAGTGCGAATTAATGTAATAACTTTATTAAACATGGAACAAGTAAGTTTAATTAAATGAAGCTTTAAAAAAATCCAATTCAGAGACGTTTTTCTGCAATAAGAAGAGACGTATCACACCGCAGCGCCCTTATTTAGGCTTAGTCAAAATGAGGATTAATCCCTACCCCAAGCTATATTTACCTGAAGGGTCGTCGAAAATTACACAATTTGGGCGTTAAAATGTGCTCTTTTAGGCACCCTCCCCACCTAAACAATGACCCACCGTCCTTCCTTCATAATAAGCTGTTGCGCAATTATGCCGACAAACATAATTTTGTGAAAATAAAGAGTATAAACTTAGTTCAATCAAGTATTAAGATGAATGTACATATTAACCACTTATCTTGATTATGGGACTTTTTAGGAACGAAGTGCCACCGTGGCATTTACTTCCTCCGCAACTGGGAAGCTCAATATTCTTTTTGCTATAGTTTTAAGGTGCAACATTTTTTTAACTTGTGATTTGATTGGTTATCTCAGAATTTTCAATCGGCAGCAACTTGGTTCTATTTGGGGCAAAAAACTTTGTTTGGTACCACAAAATGTCAGAAAACACTACTTTGCTGTGAAGCAATTTTTTTTGGTCCCTTGAAAAGGGCAGTAGAGCTGTTAATTTCCGTTCTAGTGAGCCCTCTACTGATTTTCCAGGACCATCGGTTCGATACAATCATCCGTGGAAAAAAAACGCATCCGTTGTCTTTCTTCTGGAAAAATGCAAAATTCCACATTTTTGTACATAGCAGCTTGGAACCTCTACAGTAGGGCTCTCTCATATGCTGAGCTTGATGGTACGATTTTCACAATTATCACTTACCATTTTTGGGGTGTTTCTCCCCTTTTCGAAAATCATGCAAATTTTTTCAGGCTCGTAGCTTTTGATGTGTCACGTTTAATTGAATGAATTATATATATTTGGAATCAGCCTAAATTGCCAATTCCTTTGAAGTATTAGTGGTTTTCAAAGTTCCTTTTTTTGAGTTTCCTTTACTACTAGCCATAATTGCTCCTTACTTACAGTTTTGTTTCCAGAAATTGTTTGATAAAAGAAAAAAATCGTTTTTTAAAAAACGTTTTTTTGTTCTCAGCAAAGTGCAGATGACGTTCTTGCCTTTAGAAGGCTCAAGGGGTTTTAGCCCTACTCCTGCTTGTGGTAATTTTTGTTCGCTTTAAGTTTGACCTGATTGTTAATTGTGATTTCTGTTTGTCTTGACTCTCATTTATTCACTGATGGTGATTTCAGTTCATTTTAAGTTTGAATTATAATTTCACTTTATTTCTTCTCAAATTTGGTTTAATGATGCTCTTTATTTTTCTTTAAAAACATTCTTTTATGAGAAAAGTATTTTTAAACTAATTTCTGTTCGTATCCAATTGGCGTCGTTTTCTTAGTGGTTAATGAAACGAATGTTTCTAAAGTTTTTTTTTTGTTTCCCTGCTTTAAAATTAAGATTCTGGGGTTTTATTTATATTTTGGAAAAAAATTTCAACAAATTAAGATAGCCTAATAGTTGAACTATAGAACTTTAGATGGATGGAGTGGGGCAATGTTTGCTCAAATAAGTGAATGGAAAATCTGCATAATTTTTGCCAAATAAACTATTCAAGAAATTAAATAGAAATCTGAGTAATTTTTGGCTTTGACCCCTACCCATTTTGACCCCTGATACCCATCTGAAACTATCTTGACCCCTATCATGCTACAATCTTTGAATGTAGACGAATATTGATTGCTCTTTTCATTATAAGCGTCTAATTAAATAAAATAAAACGAGTTTTTTCAACTGAAAGTAAGGAGAAACATTAAAGCTCAAAACGAATAGAAATTATCCTCTCCTCAATACCTTGCTCTTTACGCTAAAGTTTTCAGCATTTTAAAAAAAGCTTCCTATTCTAATGAAAAGGGCCCTTGTGTTTCAAGAGCCGCTGTTAAAAAAATTGGGACAACAGTCAAACTTTAGCGTAAAGAGCAAGCTATTGAGGAGAGGGGCAACCCCTTGATACATGGAATATTTTCTGTTCGTTTTGAGTTCTAATGTTTCCCCAGTTTAAATGTTATATTTTCAGTTTAAAAAGTCCTCTTTTTTTATTTAATTTCTGATCTTTTTTCAAATAATGCCGGTCTCCATACCCCCCCCCCCCTCATGGAAAACTCCATGGAAATTTCCTCCCATGTAAAATACACCCCCAACACCCATAAATTTCCTCCGAACAATTTCATCCCCACTGAAAATTCACCCTGCCGTAAAATTTCTTGCGGACGATTCAGCCTGAAGAATTCTCCTTAGCATATTTTCATTTTAAAAAATACTTTATTTTCTAATCGTTTTTCAAATCACTCCCAAAGTTCCCCCTTCTGGGAAAATTCTTTCCAAGAAATCCAAATACGCTTAAAATAGCCCCCGGACAATTCCCTCGGAACATCTCTACGTGCAAAATTGAGTTGGCAAAGAGAAAGTAAGAAAAATAAAAAGAATTTATTATAGGAATCCTGCCAAATCCCCCAAGTATAAAATTTCCCCTGGAAATTTCAGCCCCGGAAAGTTCCCTCCCAGTGGAATATTTTGTCCATGGAAACCCACCCCAAGCGCAAATCTCCCCCAGCCCCAGAAAGAAAAATGTCTGTATACTTGCCAAGAACAAATACTAAGTAATGGGCAAATTTCATAACTTACAAGCCTTTCCCCATGGGGTGTGGGGGTCAAGTTGTTTTAAAGGCATAGTTATTGATCCTCAAATATGCTAAACACAAGGAATCTCTCAAAATTTTGATCGGACAACTTTGGGGATAAAAGAGGTGTGGGAGGGGAGCTAGTTGCCATCCAATTTTTTCGTTATTTAAATAGGGCGCTAGAACTATTAATTTCTGCTCGAATGCACCCTCTCTCGATCTTCTAGGACCATTATTTCGATACGATCACCCCAGGGAAAAACAAACTAAAAACAACAAATAAACAAGCCAGCGTGTTCTTTCTTCTGGCAAAAAATAAAAATTCCACATTTTTGTATATGGGAGCTTGAAACATCTACAGTAGGGTTTTCTGATACGCTGAATCTGATTGCTTGATTTTCATTAAGATTCCTTGATTTTTAGGGGGTGTCCCCCCTCCCCTCTCCCTTTAAAAAAATCAGGTAATTTTTTTCAGGCTCGTAACTTTTGATGGGTAACACTAAACTTGATGAATCTTTTATATTGGAATCAGCATGATAAACTGATTCATTTGATACACCTATTGACATCAAAGTTCCGTTTTTTTAGGTTACTATTGAGCCGGGTCGCTCCTTACTTACAGTTCGTTAAAGAGATACTATATATATCGAGTTTGTCAAAAGGACGCATCTGAAATACCTCAGGAAAGACTAAGGGTGTCAAGTTGAAACTTTCCGGGGTTATTGAAGGGCATGCCGAATAAAATAAAAAAAAAAATACTGTGTGTATCCGGTTTATGATTAGGGCGGTTCCATTGTAACTGAACCACCATGTAACTGATCCCCAAGCAATTGAACCACTGTAACTGAACCACCGTGCAACTGAATGCCCTTTAACTGAACCCTCGTACAACTCAACCCCGTGCAACTCAACCCCATTTAGCTAAACCCCGTGTAACTGAACCACCATGTAACTGAACCACCGTGCAACTGAACCACCATGCAACTGAACCACCGTGTAACTGAACCGACGTGCAACTGAACCACCGTGCAACTGAACACTCGTGCAAACTCAACCACCGTACTTACATTGGGTAAAACATAAGTTAGAATCTTTACATTTCAGCCTTGTTGGAATTGTTTGCTTTTTAAGTCTATATATAAATGACTGTCAAGATGATTTATAAAAATGCTCTGTTTTGTTGTCACAAAAACAAAGAAAATCGGACGTCATAAACTCTTAAATCCAGATTTATTTCTCTTTTTTATGTCTGTTAATGGGGGTTCCCTTCACCTTGTTACTTTCTACGGGTCTAAGCGTTTACCCCTCTCCCCCGCGGAAAATTTCCCTCCTCCACCCACGGAAACCCCTCACCTGCAAAGTACCTCTCTCGCGGAAATTATCGTTTTTTAAAATTTAAAAAATCTTCTTTGAGTCGTGTTATTTTTTAGTTTAATTGAGAAGTTCTAAAGGAAGTGGAAAAGAGGAATTTATGTGTAAATCTTGCCCCCCCCCCTCCGTGAAAATACTTTCTTCTCATGAAAAAACCTCCAGAAAACCCCCACGCAAAAAAATTCCGTATGTTTCCCAATGACAAATACTATCTGTAAGCAAAAGACAAATCAAAAAGCTTAAAAAGGAACTGAAACTTCTGCAATGGGGCTATCTGATTGTTTTGTAGCTAGGAAGAGAGGGAGATACCTCAAAGGGTGCATTTTGATGCCGAAACATCTCAGCTCTCATTGAGCCTTCAAATAAATACAGAATTAGTTCTAAGGGAGAGACGAAAGGAGGATGGAGGTAGAAATTGTTTGATAAAGGAAAAGGAGGATTGGAGGACGACAGGAGGATGGAGTAGAAATTGTTTGATAATCCCCAGGCATTTCTAGACTTTTTTATAAGCCGAAAGTGGTTGGAGACTAACCAACTGCAATAGGTATTTTTTTTTTGGGGGGGGAGGATTTTTTCCACGGGTAAGTATTTTTTTGGGGGGGAATATTTTCCGCGGGGTATTTTCCTCAAGGGATGTTTTTTTTTGGGGGGGGAGGGGGGTTAAATGGTGGCTCTCAGCGTCTACATACTGTATTTTTTTTTTACCACTTTGCTTACTTTGTTGTTTTCATTTTGTGGTGGTGGAGCCGACACAAAAGCTACTTTCTCTTTGTTTTTGGAAACTCTTGGTTTGATTTTTTGTTTCCTAGATGAATCAGGCCTTTCCTGAACGTTGAGTAATAAATATCTTTACTGAAAATATCGGAACTTTGAGAATTTGGGTAACAAAAAAGTCGCTTTTGGTTGCGCTTTCTTTAAATTAATTAAAAAGCTTCTTTCGAACAACAATTTTTAAAAGAAAAGTTAAGAGCCATATTAAACCAAAGACTAGAATAAATAAATTCCTATAATAATTCAAACCCAAAATGATCAGAAATTACTACAAAAAAAAGAAACCCAAGACGAACAGAAGTCAAAACAAACGATCATAGAAAACATGGGGGTTTGGGGGAAAACAAAAAAGGGGCTATAGAGTTACATGTTGAACCCCCATTCTAACAAACCCCTATTTGACTCAAGCCTCCTTTTAACCCAACCCTCATTTAAATCAAATCCCGAACCTAAGTCAAGGCCTAAAAAACAAGTTTGAACTAAGGCTGATTAAAAGCTCAAAATCTATTTCTCGCTTCATTTGCGGTTTCTAACTTGTACTACTCATAAGTGTAAACCCCTAAACCCTCTAAATGAATGAAACTTTCAGGATTTGGCCTATCGCCAAAAGCATGACCCGATAAAGTGTTTATTTTGGTTTTATTGGAAACTATGAACTTTTCATTAGTTCGAAGTCACCCACCCACAAACTTATCCTGAAAGGCCTAACTTATTAATGGAAGTCGTTCTTGAGATATTGCTGTGTAACCCTTTTGAGAATGTGCATAATCATAGTCAATTTGATTTAGTTCAGTATCCGCCGAAATATTTCTTGACAGCTTCACCTTAATACCCTTAGCTTGCGTAGTAGCAGTAGTAGAATTAGTGGCAGCATGCACATACCACCTTTTGTTGTCTTCAACATTTTTTTTAACACACCAAAACTGTCCCTAGGATATTGCTGATGCACCCTTTTGACAACCTGCATCCAGATGGCGTGATGTGATTCAGTTCACCTTCCACCCTCAATATTCCCTGAAAATTCCACCTTCATACCGTTCATTACCGGTAGGTACAGTTGTAATGGTAGTCGCAGTAATAGTATTAGTAGTAGTATTAATAGTAATAGCACTAGTGCTAGTAACAGCAGTAGTAGTAACATCTTTGGTCAACTGAAGATTCCTTTCGTCAAGTTCTAGAAGCTTAAGCTTAATACAATTACCTGTTGCTCTCCCATTGCTGATATATCTTTTGATAACCCATATGCTCATATAGTTCCTTAATTTCCATCTTAATACTTTTAGCTTACAAGTGGTTGCAATAGAAGTAGTAGTCAAACTACTAGTAGTAGTAGTTGTTGTACTAGCAGTAGTAGTAAATGTAATTAAAAATAGTAATGGCATTAGCAGTAGCGTGCACAGGCCCGGATTTAAAGCTTTGACGCTTAAGAACCAACCGTTTTTGCCGCTCCGTTTTTGCAAGATTTTCGGGGTTATTCCCAAAATTCGGGGCTAATGGAAGAAATTAACAGAACACAACTGATGAGCAGAAAGTGATGAAAGAGAGGGGTAATACCGAACTCTCAGCTACCATTCTTGGGAAACATCTGACAGTTTATAAGTGACCATGGAATTCCTGTGTTGTTTTAAAGTTACTTTTCGGTGAATAGGCAGCGTAGCGGCAGAGTGGACCGGGCGACGATAAATCAAATCAGTCCAGTTTTTGTCAGGAAAAAATTACTCAGTGACAATTTATTGCTCCCCCAGGCATTATGCGTCCCTAGGTCCGGGCCTAGGGACCTAGTGGTAAATCTAGGCCTGAGCGTGCACATATTTCCTTTTGGTGAATTGACTTTCCCTTTAAGTACTCTCTGAAAGTTCCAACTTAATGCACAAATCCCTTTTTGAGATACGCAATTTTGAAAATCTGCATGCACATAGTGTCTTTTGATTTAGTTCAAGTTCCCCCTCAAATACACCATTCTGTCAAATTTTCAACTTGATATGAGTAGCCTTAATAGTGCTAGTTTAATAGTAGTAGAGGTCGTAGTAGGAGGAGTAGTAGTAATAATAGTGTTGAAATTGTAGTAGTAGCAGCAGTATTAATAGCAGTAGTAGCAAGTAGATGCCCCAGAAGTTTCATCTTGATACGCTAAGCTGTTCCAAAACAAATGCTGATACACCTGTATCAGCAATCTGTATGTTATTGCAAGTTACCAATTGTTAAAATTTAAGGGTGTAGAAGGGATGGTCATAAAAACTTTGAAAGAGGCTCATTCGATTGGAAATTGAAAGTTCAAGTTCAATTTTGAAGAATCAAAGGTAATCAGAGGACAATCAGCCTTTCCCTCTTAACCGACATTACCCCCCCCCCCCAATACATCCGATCAAAATAAAAATACACATTTTGTTCAAGATAGTCTAAAGTTCAAATAACCATGCCTTTGGGGTTAACAACCCCACCAGCAGTATATGGGACAAGGGCTGTAAGTTAAGCTAGTTGCTCATTGCTAACACATGAGGTTTTTTGTAGAAAAAAATTGTTTATGAACTTTGGGGGAGGGTCTCATTCGACTGGAAAATCAAAATTTCCAGTGCCTTTTTCAGAGTTAAAAGGGATCGGAGGGCTTCCACTCCACCCAATTTTTCCCCAAATAAATCCAATCTAAATTATGAGACGGCCATTTTATTTAAAACAGTTCAAAGGTTAGATAACCATGCCATAGTTAAATAACTATGGTTCACAACCCTCAGCCTCTGGTGCAAAGGCTATAAGTTATACAAGTTGCCTATTGGTAACATATAAGTTTTTTTTATCAAGAAAAGATGGCATGTTAAATCCTATAAATAAATAAAAAACATGCTCTTTAAGGTAAAACCTTAAGGAAATGTCAAGAAGAATGCCAAACACAATCAAAAAGCATTTATTCCCTTATTGGTTGTGAAAAGGAAATACCAGGAACATTTACAATGGCTGATGGTATCAGCCGTTGCTTTGTTCGGAAAATATTTAGGAGCATCTTCAACTAAATCAAGAGGTACTATGTACATCCAGTTTAAAAGACGTTGTATCTGCAATGTGTCGAGAACAGCTAAGGGTATAAACTTGAGGGTATGAAGTTAAAACTTTCAGGGCAAGTTGATGGAATGATGCAATAAAGGCTGGAGTGTAACCAGTCCCCTTCCCATGTCCTTTTTAGCTGCAATCTCCTCAAAGACATCTGATGAAAATTCGTTATCTAGATTCACAAAGGTCAAATATTTTCAGCACATATGTTTATTACTTAACGTCCAGAAAGGTCTGATTCATCTGAAAGAAAGAGTAATAAATCAGCTTTAAGGGTTTGTGACACGACGGATCTTCTTTTTCTTTGCAAAAATAAGACAAAGCTTTTTCATGATTACTTTTGACAGGCGTTTATATCATAAATTTAAGAAACAAACAATTTCAGCAAGGTTGAACGTGTAAAAATTCTAACTTTTGTTTAACCCAATGATATTGCCTAGTATTTTTAGAGAACTGAAAATCTGAGTTCAGTGGTTTAGTTGTACGATGGTTTAGTTACACGAGGGTTCTGTTGCGCGGTGGTTCAGTTTTTACGATGGTTCAGTTACATGGTGGTTCAGTTGCACGGTTGTTCAATTGCACGGTGGCTCAGTTGCACGGTGGTTCGTTACAAGGGGGCTTAGTTACATAGGGGTTCAGTTAATTGGGGTTGAGTTGCACGGGGGTTTAGTTATATGAGGGTTTAGTTAAATGGGGTTCAGTTTCCCGGTGGTTCAGTTACACGAGGGTTCAGTTGCACGGGGGTTCGTTTATCGGGGGTTCAGTTGCACGGTGGTTCAGTTGCACGATGGTTCAGTTATACGGTGGGTTCAGTTGCAGGGTTCAGTTGCTTGTGGTTCAGTTACACGGTGGTTCAGTTACACGCACACCGACTAGGGCTTATCTTCAATATATCAGAAACGGCTAAGGGTAGCCTAAAATTTTCAGAGTATGTTAAGGAGGATGCTGAACTAACTTACACGGTACAAGGGGGTGTTAATCCAAAACCGAAAGTCACTGTGACCATCCAGGTTATCAAAAGAGCGTAGTTGCAATATTTCAGGAAACATCTAAGGTTAATAAGTTAAAACTTTCATGGGATGCTGAGTGATATGTTTAAGTAAATCAAAAGACACGGTGTGTGTTGTCAAAAGGGTGAATCAGCAATACGTCAGCAGTGACTAAAAGTATTAATATGGAAATTTCACGGCATGTTGAGGGAAGTATCGAAATAAATCAAGCAACATTATGCACATCCAACTTGTCAAAAGGTTTTATCTGCAATATATCAGGAACACCTACGGGTAATAAGTTGAACGTTGAGAGGGATGTTGAAGCAAACCCTAAAACACTAGCCACTTGCATCCAGGTGGTTAAAAGCATGTATATGCAAGATCTCAGGAGCTGGTAACGGTTTCAAGTTGAAACTATCAGGGAATTTTGCGGGGGTAGTTGAACTAAATTGAAAGATACTGTGTGCATCCAGTTTGTCAAGACGACGTATCTGCAATATCTTATGAAGGACTAAGGGTATTCAGTTGACCATGCCGAATTAAATAAAAAGACGCTATGCGTATCCAGGTTGTCAAACCAGGGTGTCAACGCCGATACCTCAATTAAAGCTTCAGTACCAAGAGAATATCAACCAAAAAAAAGTCTGGTTACATTAATTCTTGAAGTCTTTTTTTTAATTTTTATGATTAAAACGACAAATCTGAGCTCTTTTTTAATAATTGTGCTCACTTTTCATTTAAATTAAACCATTGGTTAAAGCGAAATATAACAAAATCAAACAACTAGAGACAGTGGATTAGTTTCTGAGTGCCCACCCTGCAGTGCGTCTCGTGCCACTGCGTCAACGACGGAGCGCCCATCGCACGGAGCGACCACTGCACGGAGTGACCACTGCTCGGAGTGTCCATTCACGGAGCGTCCACTGTACGGAGCTTTACAAACGGAGCGTCCACAAAGTAGTAGTAAACCACATGCGGTAGTATTTATTAGCCCAGCATCGGCTTCAAAAAGAGGGCTAGGTTTACGAGAAGGGGAATCTCACAGATGGACGTGTTACATTACAAACATAAAACATATTTCCCAGAGAAAGCAGAATTGCGCTGCAAATTCGCAAGGAGCGTAGAAAATTTGCAATGCGTTGCGGAATTCGCAGGTGCGACGAGAATTTCGCTGTCCGTGAGAACCATGCTTAATAAGGTGCGGAATCCACAAGAGACAACTGTGGATCATGTTCCGATTCATCGCCCTGTGTCAAATTCGTAACGAAGTGTCCGGACGGTTCTGCTGCTGATTTTTCACGATCTCTCTCCGAACAAAAATAACGTTTTGCAGACCGAAAATATATTTATCGCCGAATTACAAAAATAATTACAGTTTAACTTCCAAACAATAATACTAACAAGTAATCAATAATCACGATAGCGAAAAATAGACTAAACTACAGTCGAAGTCTACAGGCCACTAAATCTTTGTGCCTTCTTTAAGAACTGACGGATAGAAATTCGATTTGCCTTTAAGTCGCGTTGCAGCTCTTCCAGCTTCTTATCCTTCAGGACCCACTTATTTAATCGCTTTCTTACAGCTGCCTCGCACTCAATTTGAAGGTCTCTCTCCATCTCAGTCTGCTGCTCCCAAATTACGGATAGAAACCGAAAAAAATTTCAGCCACCGAATGGATCCCAGCCTGGTTACGCCGGTGCAGGACTAAATTGACTGGCGTAGCAATTTATTTACACTCGAATGAATATGTCCGGAACTCTTTTTCTTCTTTTCACAGAAGGATCAGCTTGGCCAGCCTTAGCCATCCTTGTTGGAACTAGCACATAACCTGACATTACTGGAGAATATTTTACGAACTCTGGTTAGATGCGACTGCAATAAACCGGCGAACTGGGCGAATAATACATGGGTTATATATGGATGGCCTTACGAATTTAAACTAATTCATTCAATTAAACTAATCTTTATATCCGCAAATTAGCTGTTTTATAGTCAACCAGAATCGAAATTGAGCCACGTATTTCGTAATTTCCCGAGTTTCCTTTTTGTCGCTCCCAACACAGATGCCGCTGCTAAAAACAATTGCACCCTTCCATTCCGTAAGATACAAAAACTTAAGCCTCCAAAAATAAGTAGAAAGTAAGTAGACAAAGTAGATTTAATATTTGGAAGTAGAATATTCCGAAAAATAAGTATTCTAGTACCAAAATAAGTAGAAGTGGAAACACTGAGACCTATGTCGAATCTTTGCTAAGTTCCCTTAGCTATGGTTAAAAGCATCTCGTAAAAAAAATATGGACGCTCCGTATGGGGACGCTAGGATCGTGGACGCTCCGTGACAGCCTATGACGAGTGGACGCTCCGTATAGTGGACACTCAGTGCGGTCGGTGCTCCGAGCAGTGGGCACTCCAAGCGGTGGGCGCTCCGTCGTGGACGCAGTGACACTTGACGCTCCGGGGTTGGGCACTCAGGAAGCAACCCAAGACAGTATGTTACTTATTGCAAAAATGCATTTAGGTTTCTTGTTCACGTGAAGAAGCAGTTGCTAGTACAAGTGGTATTTGTTTTAGCCTTCAAAACTAAGAAAGCACAATTTCTTAGAAGTTCAAAAATTCCAACTACTTCTTCACATTTTAGAGAAAACATAACTCATTCTCAAAAGAATGAAATAAATCTTATACCATGGTTGTAGCAGTAGCTGCAACATAGTAAAAAGTGAACCACAGCCCATAGTAACCAAAAGTCGAAAAAAACGCGTTTTGAAAAAGCTGCCTAATGAGAAATATTATCATCTGACATTGATTCAGGAATGGTAACTATTAGTTCGGTTAGTCTTAAAATTAAAAGTTTATTGCGAAAACAACTTTATGGTGATTTCGAAAAAGAGCTTGAAACCATTTAAGAATGGCGTCAAATCGAAAGGAAAAATATTTTCCACTAAAAATATTTTGTATGGTGGGAGGGCGAGAATTTTCTGGGTGAGTTGTCAGCAGGAAATTTTCCGGTGGGAATTTCGAGGGAGGAGGGCATTGTCCGGGTGAAATATTAGGAAGAATTTTACGTGGGAGTAATTTCCATTTTGAGTTTTCCACCGGAGGAAGTTTTCGTGGAGGGAGGAAATTTTCCACAGATATCCAAGCATCATCTGAAAACGCTCAGAAATTAAAAAAAAAAAACCTTTTTAAGCTTAAAAATGAAGAGCAACATTAAAACTTAAAACGAGTAGAAATTATTCTATATAGGAAGGGGAATGCCCCCTCCTCTAACTCTCCCCCTTTACGCAAAATTTTGACTATTTTGTGATTTTGTAGGAACGACTCCTGAAACACAAGGGCTGTTTAATTGGAAATGAGAAGGTTTTTCAGAGTACTAAAAAACAAGCGCAGCGAGCGTAGCGAGGGAGAGGGCAGTCCCCCTCATATAAGGAATAAAATCTGTTCACTCTAAGTTTTAATGCTGCTCCTTACTTTCAGTTGAAAAAACTTGTTTTTTAATTACTTAATAGAGTGGGCTGTGCGCACCCCTTTGAGAAAGTGTGACATAACGCCTCTTGAATTACCACCACCATAATGTTACTGGACTTTGTAAGGAATTCAAATGTCTCATCTGTTACTATGCGGACCAGCTATTGTGTGTATAACAGAGGGAGAAAGCCAGAAAAAAAGCCAAATAACGATGAGTCAAATAATAGTTTTATCGTCAATCTTTTTTCTTCTCAAATAAGTGTTGAAAATCATATAAACCAAGGACGATAAGTTTGACATACAATATGACTTGAGAATATGTCACATGCTTGAGAGAGAAACAACTTTCCTTTTCGCAATGTAGCTAAATTAGATGACCAAGCCTGGTATATTTTGATAATTTGTTAAATTGGATGATATTGTAGCTTTGTTTAATTGAGCTCCCGGCTTTATCTCAACAAGGGCAGCTTAATGTGGTTTTGAATTTTGTATTTGCTTTATTTTTGTTTTGTCCATTGCCGTTTGAGATTAACGAAACTATTATTTATCTTGGTATTTTGTCTAGAATCCGATAAACACGCGAGAAGTGAAGTTTCGTTAATGTTAATGAAATAAAACAAAATAGGATGAAAATATAACAGTTTGAAACAAATTTGGGCTATATATTTGCATATTAGGGGGAGGGGGTAAAGCATAGCATATATTGAATACGTAGCCTAACCTAACCTAGGTAGCTTTTATTCTCCCTAAACCCCAAAAAAACTAAAGTTTAAACATAGTTCCCGGAGTGAAAAACCCTTGTTTATACATTGTCTCATATGAAATACCGGGTATCTTCGCAATACAATTCTTGCGTGTTTATTGGATTCTAGACAAGTACCTTGTCTTTCGGCCAGTAAAGGAAAGATTAGTTCATTCAGAACTAGATCCGTCTATTTCACATCCCCTTGATTCACACCTTTATACCCCCTTCGACTTACTTTACTTTCCTCATATTCTTCTAAGATATATTACTTGGAAAAATCTTGTATGGGACAACTCACAGTATATATAATTAGCAGTATGATCTTTCCCTATCTCACCCATTATGAAAACCCGGACCGAGGTGCGAGTGCTCCAGAGAACGTATAAACATAAGCGACATTAGATCTTTTCACGGGTAGACAAGTCAGATCTCTCTTGAACGCAAAACTTGGCTTCGCGTTCACGAATAAGTTCCATGAATACATCCACATGAATAAGTGGATTCCGCTAATGCATGAATAAGTGGGAGGAGCTTTTTGTTCGCACCGAGAATGAAGAGCCAGAAATAATCTCCGCGTTAAACTTACTGCCTAATTATATAAACTGTGGGACAACTACTCCAAGGCCGGCTCTATCATGTAGAACAGTGCTTCCTAATCAATTTTGGGTCGTGCCCCACCTCGGCATTTCTAAAATCCTGATGCCTTCTTTTGATATTTAAATTTTGTTACCCAAAATCTTACGTGTAATCACCTGATAGAAGTCAAAAAGGTCATTAACTTGGTATATGTTTTCGAGTTGTCCTCTAAGTGTATTGTATGCGAATGAATGTTTGTTCTGCTCGTTTTGCATCCAACACCTTTCATACAATTTATAACGTCCTTACAATACTCTCATGTAGTTTTACTCTTTAAATATATATGAATGTTACACCGTTTAAATTAAGGCTCTAGAGCAGTAGCTATCAAAACAGTGCGGGTATCCCTTGGGGTAAATAATTTTTTTTTTTTTGGGGGGGGGTAAGCGGCTGGCCACAAAAAAAAAAAAAAAAAAAACAACTCTTTAACCCTAGGACTGGCAATTTTATTTATATTTTAGCTATATTTTACTTAGTACCGATAACTGAGAAGGGGTACCTAAAATGTTTTGTGGGTAAAATAAGGGTGTCCCAAAAAATAAAAGAAAACATAACAACATAATTCAAAGGAATATTTTATTAAATATTGTCACGTAGCATTTTTAAAGAAACAATGTTGCATACACTATTACGCATTATTAATACCATTGAACAACATTGGACATTTTGAATCTTTCCATTAGAATATTTTTTTTTTAAATGTTTAGACTCTAAATAAAAAATCCTATTCCATTCTCTTACAAAAATATTCTAAAAATAAAAGAATCATAACCAGACACAAAAAAAAATGTTTAATGAAATAAAGTTCCATACGATATTAGAACCATAGTTATTTGACATTTTGACTATTTTTGAACAAAATAACTAACTCAAAATTTGTTTAACTCCGGAAGCATAGTTCCTTGGACTATTTTCAACAAATTAGCTACCTCAAATATTCGAATAGATGCAATTGGAAATTGAGGGCATGAGGGGGGGGGGGGCTAGTTGCTCTCCGATCACTTTTGACTCTTGAATGAAAACTAGAACTTTCAATTATCAGTTAAATTAGCCTCAAACAAAATTTATACGACAACACCTTCCATACAAAACTTATGTATCCCCGGGGAACAGATTACAATCTTTACCCCAAGGTTCTTGGGGGTAATTGCCCTCATGGCATTACTTACAACCCTATACCCAGGGTGCTGTGGGCTGTGTCAACCCTGGAGGCATTGATCTATCTTGAACCTTGAGCTATCTTGAAAAAATGGGTATCTGAAATTTTGATCAGATTTATTGAGGGCAAAAAAGGAGAGAGGGGGGACTAGTTAACCTCCGATCACTTTTGATTCTAAAAATGGAATGAGAACTGCTAATAGCCAATCAAATGAGTCTCTTCCGAAGTTTATTCAACCACCCCTTCCATAAAAACCTTATATGGCCCCTGGCATAAATTACAACACTTACCTCAGTCTCTGGGACGTTTGTGTCAAACCCGGAGCCTTTATTATATGACCTTAGATCATTTTGAACAAAATGGCTGTCTCAAAATTGTAATGAGATGCATTTAGAGAGAAGAGGGTTGGTGGAGGGGCTTGTTGCCCTCTGATTATTTTCGACTTTTAAAAGTGCACTAGAACTTGCAATTTCCAACCGAAAGAGTCCTTTCGAGAATTTATAAGACTTTTTTTCGACCTGGGTGGGAGTGCTAATGCGAGTGTAACTGAGTGAGTGAGCTACCCACATCAGCATAACTTGAATTTTGGAACTTGGAGTTGACAAAAAAAACGTTATCTATCAAAGGCATCTAAAATACCCTCAATCCGGGAACAATTATTCAGTATGTCTTAAGACTCGTGCCAGTAATTTTCACGTATCAAAAATGAACAATTATCAAAAAATTGTCAATTTTTTTCCGGAAAAAAAAAAAAAAAAAAACAACAAACAAACAAACAAAACGCAATGGTATTAATGGAGAAACAGCGCAACAAGGGAACAGCAATACTGAACAACGCAAAAGAGTATAATGAATAAATAACAAAGGAGAAAAAAATGCATTCCCGAAATAGATGGATGCACTGAAATAGGGAAAGCCGAAATGCACTACAAACAAACAACCGAATATCTATCAGAACGTATCTGACAAAGAACGGATTTTTCGTGTAGCAGTTTCACCAGGCAAGCGAGCGAAAATTTGGCCCTTATATGTTCACACATTCTTAACCCCGAATTTATCTCTCGCAGCCTCCAATACCGACTTTTTTCACTTTCTAAGAAATTCACTCACAAAAACACCTGAACCGGTAAGCCTCGACTTAAGTTTGTAAACCTAAAATGCTGTTTCTCTGCTCTCTCTGCTTGCGAACTCTCTGCTTGCGAACTGCTTGTCTCTCTGCTTGCGAACTCTCTGCTTGCGAACTGTACAATCACTGGCGCTGCAACTGGGGTGCTCGAACTAGAAAGGTTAGCAAGGTTGAACCGATTGACACTCCATCTGGTTCACAGAAAATTAAACCAGACTCATCTGTTTGTTCACAATACTTAGTATAGAAGAGTTCAAATCAACACCAGGTTTTTGTTTCACACCTAGAGAAAAACCAGATTTTCTAGCAGTGAATCCTGCTTTAAGTCATCAACATCCGCTTCAACGCTCGAAATACGGTATTCAAGAGATTCCATATGACTTTTCAGACCTTTTAGCAGATTTTCAATTTTTGCAAATTTGGGATTGTATTCAATGCTGATAGCATCATACACGTCACTCGCTATCATTTCTACACTAAGAAACTGCTTACTACTCTGTCCACTTTTATAATTTACTTTTTTTTGAATCTCTGTTAACATACTATTTTTTGTTCGCGTTGGCTCACCTTCAGTTTCAGCTAGCTTTTCAAATAAATTGTAACAGTATTAGCCCCTGGAATTGCACTACTCCGTGATTTTGAGCTGTGTTCCAAATAATATCAGGAAAGCATTCTAACTCTTCAAACGCTGACGGAATCTTCTTTTCTTTTGACAGTTTCGCCGTAGCCGCATGCTGATCAAAGTCCAAAAGATTTGACTGTAAAACTATCTGCAGATCGTGTTACTCTGAACTGATCCGACTTTTTCTTCCCAGCTGATTTGATGATACTAACAATATGAACAGGACATAGCGGATACCGAGCAAACTTCACCAATGCCAAATCACCTACTCGGAAAGACATATTATCGGAAATATGACATTATCCGAGTCACTATATTCGATTAAAACGTAAAATCTCCAAAATTAACTATGACTAATGGAATTCAAATAAATTCCTTAGTGTATATGCATAAGTTAATCACTTGCTCGTCGATATTAAAATAACGTTATTTTTTTTTTTTTTTTTTTTTTTTTTTTACTAATGTCTTACTCAGTTACGAAAGATGAATAATTTTCTAAATTTACGAGACTGGAATGTTCAACTTATCTCAAGATTTACTTATTCATCTATTTAAAGATATGATAATTTATTTTTGAGTTTAATTATTTTAAGACTTAATTTTCTGCTGGTCATGAGTGTAATATTTCGGAGATTTTTTTTTTTAAATTAATTTCTGTTCGTTTTTGGTTGCTAAGGTTTTATTATTGGATAATAGAATAAAATTTCTTCAGATTTTCACCTCTTCGGCTTAAGAACTATTATACCCGATTTTCATTTATTAATTCTAATTAGTATTTTTTTTTTAAATTTATTTCTACATCTTCCTCAACATTGTTTGAAAGCTTCAATTTAGTCCTTTAAACTGTTCCTGAGATATTGTGCACGCCATTTTAAACAAGTTGGATGTACACGGTATTTTTTGATTTAGTTCAACATACACTCAAATTATCAACTAAATATAATTAGCTGCTCCTGACATAATGCAGATATGCCCTTTTGACAAACAGGATAGACATAGATGATATTGTAGCTTTGTTTAATTGAGCTCCCGGCTTTATCTCAACAAGGGCAGCTTAATGTGGTTTTGAATTTTGTATTTGCTTTATTTTTGTTTTGTTCATTGCCGTTTGAGATTAACGAAACCATTATTTATCTTGGTATTTCTCTAGAATCCGATAAACACGCGAGAAGTGAAGTTTCGTTAATGTTAATGAAATAAAACAAAATAGGATGAAAATATAACAGTTTGAAACAAATTTGGGCTATATATTTGCATATTAGGGGGAGGGGGTAAAGCATAGCATATATTAAATACGTAGCCTAACCTAACCTAGGTAACTTTTATTCTCCCTAAACCCCAAAAAACTAAAGTTTAAACATAGTTCCCGGAGTGAGAAACCCTTGTTTATACATTGTCTCATATGAAATACCGGGTATCTTCGCAATACAATTCTTGCGTGTTTATCGGATTCTAGACAAGTATCTTTATCTTTCGGCCAGTAAAGGAATGATTAGTTCATTCAGAACTTCAGAACTAGATCCGTCTATTTCACACCCCCTTGATTCACACCTTAATATCCCCTTCGACTTACTTTCCTTTCCTCATATTCCTCTAAGATCTATCACTTGGAAAAATCTTGTATGGACAACTCACAGTATTTATAATTAGCAGTATGATCTTTCCTATCTCACCCATTATGAAAACCGGACCGAGGTGCGAGTGCCCCAGAGAACGTATAAACATAAGCGACATTAGATCTTTTCACGGGTAGACAAGTCAGATCTCTCTTGAACGCAACACTATGCTTCGCGTTCACGAATAAGTTCATGAATACATCCACATGAATAAGTGGATTCCGCTAATGCATGAATAAGTGGATTCCGCTAATGCATGAATAAGTGGGAGGAGCTTTTTGTTCGCACCGAGAATGAAGAGCCAGAAATAATCTGCGGTAAACTTACTGCCTAATTATATAACCTGTGGGACAACTACTCCAAGGCCGGTTCTATCATGTAGAACAGTGGTTCCCAACCAATTTTGTGTCGTGCCCCACCTCGGCATTTCTAAAACCCTGATGCCTTCTTTTGATATTTAAATTTTGTTACCCAAAATCTTACGTGTTTTCACCTGATGGAAGTAAAAAAGGTCATTAACTTGGTATATTTTTTCGAGTTGTCCTCTAAGTGTATTGTATGCGAATGAATGTTTGTTCTGCTCGTTTTGCATCCAACACCTTTCATACAATTTATAACGTCCTTACAATACTCTCGTGTATCTGTTTTGCTCTTTAAATATATATGAATGTTACACCGTTTAAATTAAGGCTCTAGAGCAGTAGTTATCAAACAGTGCGGGTATCCCTTGGGGTAAATAAATTTTTTTTTGGGGGGTAAGCGGCTGGCCACAAAAAAAAAAAACAACTCTTTAACCCTAGGACTGGCAATTTTATTTATATTTTAGCTATATTTTACTTAGTACCGATGACTGAGAAGGGTACCTAAAATGTTTTTGGGTAAAATAAGGGTGTCCCAAATATAAAAGAAAACATAGCAACATAATTCAAAGGAATATTTTATTAAATATTGCCACGTAGCATTTTTATTGAAACAATGTTGCATACACTATTACGCATTATTAATACCATTGAACAACATTGGACATTTTGAATCTTTCCATTAAAATTTTTTTTTTTTTAATGTTTAGACTCTAAATAAAAAATCCTATTCCAATGTCTTACAAAAATATTCTAAAAATAAAAGATTCATAACCAGACACAAAAAAAAAAAATGTTTAATGAAATAAAGTTCCATACGATATTAGAACCATAGTTATTTGACATTTTGACTATTTTGAAGAAAATAACTAACTCAAAATTTGTTTAACTCCGGAATCATAGTTCCTTGGACTATTTTCAACAAATTAGCTACCTCAAATATTCTAATAGATGCAATGAAAATTGAGGGCATGAAGGGGGGGGGGGGCTAGTTGCTCTCCGATCACTTTTGACTCTTGAATGAAAACTAGAACTTTCAATTATCAGTCAAATTAGCCTCAAACAAAATTTATACGACAACACCTTCCATAAAAAACTTTTATACCCCCGGGAACAGATTACAATCTTTACCCCAAGGTTCCGAAGGGTAATTGCCCTCATGGCATAACTTACAACCCTATACCCAGGGTGCTAGGGGGCTGTGTCAACCCTGGAGGCACTAATCTATCTTGAACCTTGAGCTATCTTGAACAAAATGGGTATCTGAAATTTTGATCAGATTTATTGAGGGAAAAGAAGGAGAGAGGGGGGACTAGTTAACCTCCGATCACTTTTGATTCTAAAAATGGAATGAGAACTTCTAATAGCCAATCAAATGAGTCTCTTCCGAAGTTTATTCAACCACCCCTTCCATAAAAACCTTATATGCCCCCTGGCATAAATTACAACACTTACCTCAGTCTCTGGGACGTTGTGTCAAACCCGGAGCCTTTATTATATGACCTTAGATCATTTTGAACAAAATGGCTGTCTCAAAATTTTAATGAGATGCATTTAGGGAGAAGAGGGTTGGTGGAGGGGCTTGTTGCCCTCTGATTATTTTCGACTTTTAAAAGTGCACTAGAACTTCCAATTTCCAACCGAAAGAGTCCTTTCCAGAATTTATAAGACTTTTTTTCGACCTGGGTGGAAGTGCTAATGCGAGTGTAACTGAGTGAGTGGAGGGCAACAAACAAACAACCTTGTTGCGCTCTGTTTCTCCATTAATACCATTGCGTTTTTGTTTGTTTGTTTTGTTGTTGTTTTTTTGTTTTTTTCCGGGAAAAAATGACATTTTTTGATAATTGTTCATTTTGATGCGTGAAAATTACTGGCACGAGTCTTAAGACATACTGAATAATTGTTCCCCTGATTGAGGGTATTTTAGATGCCTTTGATAGATAACGTTTTTGTCAACTCCAAGTTCCAAAATTCAAGTTATGCTGATGTGGGTATTTATCCCGGATCTGACCATCTCCCCAGTTATCGCGAGGATTATTGTGTGCAAAAAAACTAGAAGCAAAGCAAAGAAAAGGAAAGTGCGGCAATTGAAAAGGCTAATTTAGATAAATTTGCAGAGGAACTGAGTACACTTAGCTGTGATCCTGTTCTCAAAAATAACGGGTGATGTAAATGAGGCGTATGACACACTTTGCTCGATTATACAACCCATTTACGAACGAATATGTCCTCTAAAATCATTAAAGATAGGAAGGATGTACCCCAGAAACCCTGGATGAGAGTTGATATTGTTCATGAAATAAAAAACAGGAATCATCTTAATGAACAATACCTTAGGACAGACAAAAGGTGAATATTTTGAAGAAGTCAGGATTGCCCGCAACAAGGTAAACTCTCTTAGAAAAAGAGCAAAGAGGGATTATTTTGAAAAGAAACTACTGAGACAAAAGGTAACTCGAAATAAACCTGAAAGGTCATCAGGGAGGTGATATCGAAGAGGAGCAGTGGCGAGCCTCTCTCAATAGAGGCAGTTAGGACTACACTTCACGATCCTCTACGAGTGGCGGAACCTTTTGCCGATTATTTCAAAAAAATTGGTCAAACAGTGCAACAGAAAAATAACCAGAGTCCTGAATCCTACCGCGAGTATGATTTTCAAAATGATAGAGGGGACGGATTAGCCTTTGAGTTTGAGAGATGTACCAGTGATGAACTACTTAAAATTGTTGGAAGCATTTACTCCAACTCAGTGGGAATAGATGGAATGAACCTCCGAACTTTCAAGTCAATTTTGGTTTGCCTTCTGCCTTGTATTGTTCGTATAATAAATTTGTCGGTAGAAACTGGAATCTTTCCTGAAGGTCTCAAGACAGCCAAGGTTATTCCCCTTCATAAAGGTGACTCAAGATCTGATATTGGAAACTGGAGGCCAATCTCCATCCTTCCCCTTTTCTCAAAGATACTTGAAAAACTCTACCAATACCTTACAAATTATGGTATTCTTAGTGATAATCAGTTTGGCTTCCGCAAAAAGTCACTCAACTACACATGCGGTGCAGCGCCTATGTGATTTTGTGAATCAGTGTCTTGATAGTGGAAAAATACCTCTCACTGTTCTTATAGATTTTGAAAAGGCATTTGATACGGTTGATTTTAGTATTTTATTAAATAGATTAAAGCTATTAGGGGTTAAAAGGGCTTGTTTGATTTGGTTTGATTCTCTTTTTTAAAGGGGAGGTCAATAAAGGTTGTAATTGATAGCGCAACTTCTAGTCCGTATCTTGTGAATTGTGGTGTTTCGCAGGGTTCTTTGCTAGGTCCGCTTTTATATTTTGTTTATATAGATACTATGAGATTTTACCTTCGTGATTCGTTTCTTACATTTTTCGCAGATGACACTGCTATTTCTTTTCGTGGTGTTTCTGTGGATGAGTTAATAAATAAAGTAAATATGATATTAAATGTTTTAAGTGTGTTTACGTCTTTGAGTACGTTGGCGGTTAATGTAAAAAAGACAAATTTTATGGTTTTTTTAGTCAAATTGGTAAGTCCATAGATCTCGGCGGGAGAATATTATTTTCTGGTAATTCTCTCAATTCAACCGGGTTTTATTAAAACAAAATAGAAATAATTAAACATAAATAAACTTCTCTGTGCAAAAAAACGCACGTTGAGTCCCTTAAAAAAAACAAAAAACATTCCTCCTAATCACGCTTTACGACTCTCACTTACTCTTCAACACAATCACATCCCCCATCCATACAGTTCATTATTTAAGAGATTCCTCCTTCCTCCCCGAAAGCATAGCTATCTTAACCTTACTAAATAAAAATAAATAAATAAAAACAAGAAATGAACCGATATAATAATGATAATAATTTTTTTTTTTTAATCTCAACTATTAATTAACTCTATTTTTTGAAATTCAATAACATATTTTTTCAAGTTATTTTTAAAAGACCAAAGGGAGCTCCTACATCTCAGCTCTTGTGGAAGCACGTTCCAGACTTTCGCGCACGCCACATCCGGTGCAAAATCCGACCGTACTGTAGGTGTTCGTCTCATCAAAAGCTTTGAGGCAGATCTCGTGTTCCTAGGATGTTGTTCCGATATCAACTGGAATAGACTGTGGAATGCTGATGGAAGTAATCCGAACAAAAATTATGTCATGGAAACGTCACAGTGATCTTGTGGCATCAAAAGTTGCAAGAGGCCTTGGAATTATACGCCGACAGAAGCACTTCGTACCAGGGCGGGTGATGTTGCTTCTTTATCATGCAATTATTAGTTGTGGGCACAGTAGACAGAATATACCAGTAAGCTTATCGCAGATCATTTCTGGTCTTCGTTCTCGTTGCGAACAAAAGCTCCTCCCACTTATTTCTGCATTAGCGGGAATGCGGGTTAGTCTGTTTCCGATTGTTTCAATGCACTTTGATGGAAACAGACGGAAACAGACTAACCTGCATTCCCGCTAATTTGACTTCGCCTATGTTTATATCTGCAAAAAAACGTTCTCCGGAGCACTCGCACCCCGGTCCGGGTTTTTATAATGGGTGAGATAGAGAATGATCATACTGGATTATATATGAACTGTGGTTGTGGGCTTGCAATTTTTTTTAGTAATTTAAGGCTTTTATAGGTATTACAGAGTACGGCGGTCCGCTTGTTAGGGGGCTACTTTAAAGAAACTAACAATACAGTAGCATGTTTTAGGAAATTAAAGGTGATGGATGTGGGACAAGTTCGTGACTACCAGGCTGCGGTTTTTACTTACCAGCGTTTGCATGAAGTGTGTCCATTGGTGTTTTTAGATTTTTTTTTTCGACAAAATAATGATTTGCATGATCATTATATAAGGAACGCTAATAGTCTGGTGACGGAGTATAGGAGTAGAAGTCGAACTGGATTTTAATGAAACACCTGGGCCAGGGGGTGTGGAATTTCCTCCCAGATAATGTTAAGGGCGGGCGGCTGGACACGTGTATTTGTTTAAAAAAAGAGAAAAGAATTTTTAGTTGGAGGGGGGGGGGGGGGTGGGAGCCATGATTGAGAGATTGAAGATATGTGTTATCATTTATTTTCTTTTGTTATTATTTTTTTTTTTCCTTTCTTTTCTTTTTCCTTCTTTTTTTTCTGTGTTTTATGAGAATATTCATTAGTGAACTTGCGTGTTAAAAAGAAATTTTAAATTTATTTAGAAATTTAAAAGTTATTTTATAAGTAAATTAAAATAGTTTGTGGTAACCGCCCAGTGCCAGTGCATTTACGTCTTCCCATGGGCGGTTACAAAAAAAAACTATTGATCCTGTTTGACTAGGTCGTTTTGAAAAATTAATCTAATCTAACGAACAAGTTTAAATTGAATAATCAAATTAAATTAAAACTCACAAAAATTACTACAAAAATAAGTTTGGTTAATGCCCCCCCCCCCTTTATAGCTAAAGCTCTAAGGCTTATTGCATTATTTACCCCTTTCTGAAAACAAAATACTTTATAAACATTTTCAATAAATTTTGATATTGATAAACGATAAATATAAATGATGATAAATAATAATATAAATGATAAATACTTACAGTAAAATGAAATGTCGGATTGCTTTTTTTTTAGAAATTAATATAATAATATATTAAAAATGCGATGGATTTTTATTATTAGTTGTCCAGTAGTCTTGATTATTAGTAGTGATACCCCAATTACTTTAAAGTCATGCCCTACCGTAGTTTTAAAGTCATGCCCTACCGTAGCTTTAAAGTCATGCCCTACCCGTAGTTAAAGTTATCCCTGTTTCAAATGGTCAGCAGGTGTTTTTGTTACGTCATAGGGAAGGAATCAAGAGATGCAGGTGTTACATCAATATTTACATTGGAAAGACACGCCCCTGCTTTTTTTTAAACGGTGCCCTGTTTTAAATGGTCAGATGTTACGACACAATGTTGATGCAATCTTGTGTGATTTTGCTTCAGAGCCCGTGGGGAGCCCCACTTGTAACTGAGCATGGCGCACGCGTGGGTGCTACTAAATGACAGCGCACATGTTACATAATGACATTGCACACGCGAGTCTTACGTAATGACAGCGCAAACGTGAGTTTGTACGTAATGACAGCGCATACGTGGGTCTTATGTAATGGCAGCGCACGTAATGACAGTGTCACATAATCTTTTTTGAGATTTCATTTTCTTTCAATGCATTTTTTCGTCGAGACGTTCAAGGCGTTTTTTCGTTAAATGTAATTTTTTTTCTTACAGCTCGTTTTCTTCTTTACTTCTTACGTAGTGAGAAATATTTACGGATGACACATTCTCACATGATGTGTCTCTTCAGAGTCAGGGGGGAATCCCCTGCTTTTAACTGAGGAGGACACACACGTAGGGTGATAAATAATGCTTTTAGAGATTTCATTTTCTTACAATGTGCTTTTCTCAAAGGATTATTATATTCTAATGGTTTTTGTCATCATTAGGACTCGAAAGGCCATTTCCATCCAACACAACAGTGCCTTAATTATCCGAACCATGAAACCCTTTTCTAATATTCTGTGTCGAGGAATACTTTCTAAATGTTAGTCATTACCACGCAATAAGAATCCCCATGTTCCAATCGATTAAATGATTTACAACCCTTTCCGGATTAGAGCACAGTTGTCCCCAGTCCTATTGACCTTTGCATTATTAAGTACACCTGTCAGTTTTTCGCAATTTCCTAATGCGATCTAGACAAGTTAAGATACATAGCAGATGTTACATAGTTTTGGTTTTAGATATTCCTTTATGTAAATGATTATCTATTGAAGTTTTATCCCAAACAATAATCTAGAAAGACACAGGCTTTTTTAAAAACAAAATTTATTATTAAAAACAAACTTACAACATTATTAAAACACAGAAAAAGCACTTAAAAACATGCAGATGGAGAAAACAATAAAGACTTATAAAAGGGTAAAATATAGGCAAAACATGCATAAATTAGGGAAACATGGGGCTCCTGGCAGGCAATTCCAGAGGAGGAGGGCTGTTATTAAAGGTAAATTTTTAGCCCCTATTGAGGTATTTCCCGGAGCTTTTAGCGAAACTACAGCGTTTTTTTGAGACAAGACTATTCAAAGGGGAAAAATAAAAAGTAAGAAAACCTGACATAGAATAAAAGTACCGGAAGCTCGGTGATTCGCCGCTGGGCCCCGGCACTCGGCATGCTTCTATATATGGATTCATTATTTGGATTTAGTTTTAAAAGTTTTTTTAGTTGAATTAAATTTTGTTTTTAATTAAAAAAGGCACTAGAACTTTCAATTTCCGTTCAAATGAGCCCTTTCACGGCATTATAGGACCACTGGGTCTATACGATCACCCCTGAGGGAAAAAAGAACAAACAAACAAATAAACACGAATCAGTGATCTTTTTTTCTGGTCAAAAATCCAAAATTCCACATTTTTGAAGATAGGAGCTTGAAACCTCTACAGTAAGGTTCTCTAATACGCTGAATTATATTGTGTGCTTTTCATTAAGATTATGGGACTTTTAGGGGGTGTTTCGTCCTTTTTTCGAAAAATAAGGCAAATCTTCGCAGGCTCGTAACTTTTGATGGGTAAGACTAAACTTGATGAAATTTATATATTTAAAATCAGTATAAAAATTCAATTCTTTTGATGTATCTATTAATATCAAACTTCGGTTTTTTAGAATTTCGGTTACCATCGAGCCGGGTCGCTCTTACTATCGCTCTTACTAAGTCACTCTTACTAAAGTCTTACTAAGTCGCTCTTACTAAGTTTTAATGTCGCTCTTTACTTTATGTTAAAAAAAACTGTTTTTTTATTCAATTTCTGAACGTTTTGGAATTAATACAGGATTTGAAATTAGCTAACCGTATATGAATAATTAAAAACGAAATTTGTATATTAATTTAATTTTTTTTTTTTTTTGGCTAAATAGTTTTCTCAAAATTTCGATCGTACGAATTTGAGAAAATAGGGTGGGATAGGTTACCTAGTTGCCCTTCAATTTCTTGAGTTCCTTAAAAAGGGTACTAGAACTTTTAATTTTATTTACGAACGTTTATATTGTAATAAATATACGTAATTTACTAATTTTCTTCAAATTCATTAAGAACGACATCTGAAACACTATCTTCGTTTAACTGGAACAATGAGAAGCTTTTTCATTATAATGCTGAATCAGCATTATAAGCCCATTCATTTGATATATATTATTATTTTTTCTTTAATTTTATTGACATCAAAATCCCGTTTTTTAAAGTTTTGATAACTATTGAAAAGGGCCGTATCGCTTGTTTTTTTTTTATTGTTTTTTATTACGTTATAAGTTATATACCTCGCTCTTTACGCTAAAGTTAGAATTTTGTTCGAATCACAAACCCCTGAATCACAAAGGCCGTTTAATTAGAATAGATAGATCTTTTGAAAGTACTAAGAAAAACTTTGGCGTAAAGAGCGAGGTATGACTAGGAAGAAACCCCCTCATATACGTAATAATTTATGTCCGTTTAAGTTTTAATGTTGCTCCTTGCTTTCAGTTGAAAAAAGTTGTTTTTTATTTAATTTCTGATCGTTTTTTTTTTAATAATGCTGGGAAGTCCGGCGCCCCCTTCATAGAAATGTCCCTTCCCCCCAAAAAACATTCTCCATGGAAAGATCTTCCCACGTAACCCCTCCTTCGACCCCCCCCCACAAGAAAAAAAAAACTCCTGAAAACGTCTGTATACTTCCAAATAACCAATACTATATGTAAACAGTGGGTAAGGTTCATAACTTGCAGCCCTTCCTCCGGGAACTCTGGGGGTTAAGTCATCCTCAAAGACATATTTATTAGATTTTTGACTATGCTGAACAAAATGGTTATCTCAAAATTTTGACTGGTGACTTCGGGAAAAAATGGCACGGGAGGGGGCCAAGTTACCCTCCAATTTTTTTGGTCAGTTAAAAAGGGCACCAGAACTTTTAATTTTGTTCGAGTGAGCCCTCTCACCTCACGATATTCTAGGGCTACCAGATCGATACGATCCGTCCGGGAAAAAAAAACAACAAATAAACACGCATTTGTGATCTTTCTTCTGGCAAAAAAATACCAAATTCCATATTTTTGCAGATAGGGGCTTGAAACATTTACAGTAGGATTTTCGGTTACGCTAAATCTGACGGTTTGGTTTTCATTAAGATTCTATTACTTTTAGGGGGTGTTTTACCCTCTTTTTGAAAATGAGGCAATTTTTTTCAGGCTCGTAACTTTTGATAGGTAAAACTAAACTTGATGAAATTTATATATTTGAAATCAAAATAAAAATCCGATTCTTTTGATGTATCTGCTGGTGTAAAATCTGATTATTTTGATGTATATATTGGTATCAAAATTCCGTTTTTTTAGAGTTTCGGTTACTATTGAGCCGGGTCGCTCCTTACTTACAATTCGGTACCACGAACTGTTTGACCTAAATAGGTTTTTTAACTTTAGTATTACCTTTAATAGGATGATTCTCATTAAAACATAGTCATGACCATAGTAACAGTTTTTTTCTTATCCGTTTTTACGTCTCATTTTCTAGAAAACGGCATATCTCTTCATAGAACCTGATGCAACATTTTAAGTCCTAGTTCCTCATGTCTCCAAACATCCTCAACATTTGTTTTCCATGTGTACTTCAGTTTTTTTTTTTTTTTTTTTTTTTTTTTAACTAGAGATCCCCCTGTGACGGAGTCAGGCTATGGATCAAGAATCAAAATTAAATTTCTGTCTTGGATACTTGTAATTGTAGAAAAAAGTGTCGCCAAATCCTTTACTTTGGAGAGGGGAAGGGATTAGAAAACATGGACGTATTTAAAATGCAGATCATGCAGATATTTTTTTTTTTTTTTTAGAAGGAAAAGGGTATAATTTCGCAAAAGGGTGAAAAATGTGAAACAGTTACTACAAACTACATTATTATTTACGTTTAACTCTTTAAAGCCTATTTCAGGAAAGCAAGTAGTATACAAGTATTTTGTATCCGAGTGTGAAGAGCTGTCTGAGTTGCGGAATGAATGTTTTGAACGAGTGTTTGGGAGTGAATACTGGTTAATTGAGCTGATGGCCGAGAAGAACGCATGTGCTATTAAACAGTTGTGTAAGTTTCTTCGTTTAGGGATTAAACATAGAGAATCAGGCTTGAGGGGATAGCCTGTTACTGTTTTCAGGATTTGAATTTTATTATGATTAGTGTTTGTTGGTTAAATGTTGAACCACGGTGTGTTTCTTTTGTGTCGTTTTGTTGTTCTTTTTTCTTTTTTGATTTTTATTATCTAAAGTTGTATTTTCTTCCTGGGCTTTGTTTGTAGACTGTATTGTGTGTTGCTATTGCCCACGAGCTTTTTGCAATAAATCTTATCTCTTATCTTATCTATAAAAACTACTACGGTGGCGGGAAAGGTCTAAAAAAAAGTAATGAAAAAAATAAAAGAAAAATCAGAAATGGGAAATGTCATTTTGCATGCTTGCTGAGACGGCAACAGTTTTTAAGTATAAAATTCTCATCTTTTAGAGCGCTTCAAGATAATCCACTTTCTTTGAAAATAGAACGGAGAACTGGAAACGCAGATGATTACTTCTGCCGTTTTTGTTCGTTTTCAAAACCTGTAAGTCAGGAGGTCAAAAAATAGAAAAATAAGACGAAAGCGATAGTATTTTGATAGCTTTTCCTAAAAAAAAAATGCTGCAGAAAAGAAACGAAAAGGGATTGGTGAATTTTTGGTGTGTTTGAGAATAAGAAAAACTAGATATTTTTACTTGTTATTTTCAGACCAAGTTTCTCTCTCCTAGCGACCAAAGTCGGACAACAATGCTGAAAATCGGTAAGGAATTTTTTAATTTAGTGTTAAGTTTGATGTTAAATTTGCCGCAAAAAAAAACAAAAGGGATAGGTGAATTTTTAATGCATTCTAGAGTAGAAACAGCTAAGTAGTGCTACTCCTATTTTCAGACCAAGTTTTGTCCTATTAGTGATTAAGACGGACGAGAATGCTGAAATTCGGCAGGAAACTTTCAAATTTAGTGTTAGGACTGTATTTTCCCCTTGCGTGTGAGGGGGAGGAGGGTAGTTCCACGTGTTTCGCTTCTCCTTGCCATTTTCCCCCTTTTTGGGGCAAATTTCAAAGTAAAATATGCCACCTTAAAAAAATTGAACTTTTGTACAAGAGATTTAAAATAAATTAGCGGATTTAAATAAAAACTGAGTTTCTTTTTAAATACCAACGAAATGGGTGTATTACAGACATCAAAATTAAACCGCAAATTTTTACTAGTTTTGGTAGGAAGGATACCACAAAAACATCACTTTGTGATGCCCGAATAGTGGCAACACTGATATAAAATGTCGAGTTGGCAAACCTGCTTGTGACTAGCAGAACGTTGGCAACACTAAAACCCAGACTTACATTACATAATATTGATCTATATCAAACAAGCTCATTCCTATTCTAGGAAAAACAGCTTTTCAAAAAATTATGGTCAACTATAGCGTTGCCAACGCTTTGAGATAAATTGTACCGTATTTCCGACCAAAATTGTACCACAAGATATAAGTTTGTACCATCTGAACCGTAGGTTAAAAATTCGAAGCTCGCGTTGCTTTGCGACGCTCGCCGGTAGTTATCTTTAATCGATTTCGCGGAAAACTGAGAAAAAGTTCTAGTGCAAGAGCAGGAAAAATAAACCCATGGCAGTATCAACCTCATAGCTTGAAATATGAAGAATGCTTTTATAGACTTTCTCAGCTTAACAAAAAAGAAGAACCAAACCGATAAAAGCATTTTAGAAGAAGGTTTCAGTAAAATTTTCTAAAAGCGTTCTCGAGTCTGATTGTTGGAGTTAATCCTTTCTTTCGAAATTTTCGGGCATTAAGGCGAATAATGGATAAAGTAAGAAGGCCAATAGCGTAGTGCCAACAACTTATAATCCACCTATAGGATGAGTAACGAGTGCCAGAAACTACAAACAACACATATCAGCCATCACGCCATGAAAGTGGCTAACCTAACACCACAGATTCCCATGGGTCCATGGACTAAACTACCCGCCGGTGAGTTACGCGTTGACCACATAATTCATTGGTCATCCTGCAAAAGTTCTGGATCGATTTTACTAATCAGAACTAAATTAATTTAACAGAAGTATTTCGACTATATTGCACAAGAAATCAGGCTAAACCACACACAAGTAATAAAACTGTAACACTCAAAAAAAGAAGAAAAAAATATCTGTGCTAGTTGGTCATTTTTTTGCTGTTTCTTCTTGTAGCCCGACTTTTTCATATCCCCTTCCACAGTTTTTCCACTTTGGATGCCAAGGGCGCCGGCAGAAAAATTGTCCAGGGGGAGGGAGGTAGACACCAAAATAACAGTGGTGGTTGGGTGACAGTTTAGGCGGTTTAAGGCACCAAACTACGACTTTACCCAGAAGAGGACGAATTTGCAATCAATTTAAAATCCTGAGAAGTTAATTGATTTAAAAGTATCAATAACTGTATTTTAGGCTTCCAAGTTGCAAAAGAAGTAATGCCATACGTTGGTAGCGCTGTATTCAACCAACTTGATTCGCTTTATTTGTGATGAAATTAGGCTACGTTTCGCGATCTGTAATTGCGTATCAGCTATGCTGAGAGTCATTGTTTAAATAGGGGTAGGGTAGATTCCTGCAAAAGTACATTTTAATGGACAAACTGCTTACTCTTCATGAGGCTTCAGATAAACGTCGAAAGAGGAAGGGGGAGTAGGAATTAATTAGAATGGTTCTCAGTATAGCTAATATTTTACATTCCCATATCTACCAGCACAGAGGTGGAAAAGGCAAGGCAGGTCATCTTCAGCCCCGCCGTGAAATTTCCTTGGGGTGGCAAATACTACTAGGAACTTAGTTTTCAGCAATTTTATACTGTAATATTGTTCTTTTTCTATTTATATTAAATAAAAAAAAAAACAAGTTTTTTAAACTGAAAGTAAGGAGCGACATTAAAACTTAAAACGAACAGAAATTATTCCGTATATGAAAGGGGCTGTCCCCTCCTCAACGCCTCGCTCTTTACGCTAAAGTTTTTTTATTGTTTTAAAAAATAAAGTTGTGAGACAGAGTCAAACTTTAGCGTAAAGAGCGAGGCGTTGAGGAGGGGACAGCCCCTTTCATATACGGAATAATTTCTGTTCGTTTTAAGTTTTAATGTCGCTCCTTACTTTCAGTTTAAAAAACTTGTTTTTTTTTTATTTAATTTCTGATCGTTTTTTAGTTAATGCAGCTTTTATTTGCATAAAAACTTTACTTTTCTTTTGCTAAATGGATGTCTTTACAAATAACTTACGTAACTAACTTCTATATTCGTATATTTTTCTTCTGGCAAAAAATACAAAGTTGCAGATTTTTGCAGATATGAGCTTGAAACCTATGTAATAGGGTTTTCTGATACGCTGAATCTGACGGTGTGATTTTCATTAAAATTCTTTCACTTGTAGGGGATGTTTCCCCCCTCTTTAAAAAATCGAGTAAATTTTCTCAGGCTCGTAGCCTTTGATGAGTAATACTAAACTTAATAAAATTTATATATTTAGAATCAGCATTATAAACACATTCTTTTGATACATTTATTGACATCAAAATTCCGTTTTTAAAAGTTTCGATTACTATTGAGCCGTATCGCTTGTTTTTTTATTGTTTTTTTTATTACGTATACGTTATTACGTATATGAGGGCGTTCTCCCCTTAGTCAATACCACGCTCTTTACGTTAAAAGTTAAAAAAATTTTTGATTCACAAACCCCTGAATCACAGAGGCCGTTTAATTAGAATAGATAGCTCTTTTGAAAGCACTAAAAAAACTGTAGCGTAAAGAGCGAAGTATTGACTTGGGGAGAACCCCCTCACATACGTTATAATTTCTGTTCGTTTTAAGTTCTAATATTCCTTCTTACATTTCAGTTGAAATGTAATTATTCCGTATATGAAAGGGGCTGTCCCCTCCTCAACGCCTCGCTCTTTACGCTAAAGTTTTTATTGTTTTAAAAAATAAAGTTGTGAGACAGAGTCAAACTTTAGCGTAAAGAGCGAGGCGTTGAGGAGTGGACAGTCCCAAACCCCTGAATCACAAAGGCCGTTTAATTAGAATAGATAGCTCTTTTGAAAGCACTAAAAAAAAACTGTAGCGTAAAGAGCGAGGTATTGACTTGGGGGAGAACCCCCTCACACACGTTATAATTTCTGTTCGTTTTAAGTTCTAATATTCCTTCTTACATTTCAGTTGAAATGTAATTATTCCGTATATGAAAGGGGCTGTCCCCTCCTCAACGCCTCGCTCTTTACGCTAAAGTTTTTTATTGTTTTAAAAAAATAAAGTTGTGAGACAGAGTTAAACTTTAGCGTAAAGAGCGAGGCGTTGAGGAGGGGACAGCCCCTTTCATGTACGGAATAATTTCTGTTCGTTTTAAGTTTTAATGTCGCTCCTTACTTTCAGTTTAAAAAAACTTGTTTTTTTTTTTATTTAATTTCTGATCGTTTTTTAGTTAATGCAGCTTTTATTTGCATAAAAATTTTACTTTTCTTTTGCTAAATGGATGTCTTTACAAATTAACTTACGTAACTAACTTCTATATTCGTATATTTTTCTTCTGGCAAAAAATACAAAGTTGCAGATTTTTGCAGATATGAGCTTGAAACCTATGTAATAGGGTTTCTGATACGCTGAATCTGACGGTGTGATTTTCATTAAAATTCTTTCACTTGTAGGGAAAGAATCGAGTAAATTTTTAAAAAATTGAGTAAATTTTCTCAGGCTCGTATCCTTTGATGAGTAATACTAAACTTAATAAAATTTATATATTTAGAATCAGCATTATAAAGACATTCTTTTGATACATTTATTGACATCAAAATTCCGTTTTTAAAAGTTTCGATTACTATTGAGCCGTATCGCTTGTTTTTTTTTATTGTTTTTTTTTATTACGTATATGTCATTACGTATATGAGGGGGTTCTCTCCTTAGTCAATACCACGCTCTTTACGTTAAAAGTTAAAAAAAAATTGATTCACAAACCCCTGAATCACAAAGGCCGTTTAATTAGAATAGATACCTCTTTTGAAAGCACTAAAAAAAACTGTAGCGTAAAGAGCGAGGTATTGACTTGGGGGAGAACCCCCTCACATACGTTATAATTTCTGTTCGTTTTAAGTTCTAATATTCCTTCTTACATTCAGTTGAAAAAACTTATTTTTTTATTTAATTTCTGATCGTTTTTTAAATAATGCTTGGAAATCCGGCGCCCCCTTCATAGAAATGTCCCTTACCCCAAAGAAACATCCTCCACGGAAATATTCTCCAGAGTAACCCCTCCTCTAGCCCCCCCCCCTCTCCAGAAAAAAATCCTTCCTGAAAATGGCTGTATACTTCCCAATAACCAATAAATAATGCTGGCAAGTCCGGCGCCCCCTTCATGGCAATTTCCCTTCCCCCATGAAAACTTCCTTCATGAACAGATCCTCCAACATAACCACCGACCCACCCTTCCCTCCCACTACCAGAAAAAAAAACCTCCTGAAAACTTCTGTATACTTCCCAATAACCAATACTCTATGTTAACATTGGGTAAAGTTCATAACTTTTAGCCCTCCCTCTGGGAACTTCGGGGGATTAAGTCATCCTAAAAGACATATTTATCATATTTTCGACCATGCTGAACAAAATGGCTATCTCAAAATTTTGATCGGGTGACTTTGGGAAAAAAATAAGCGTGGGAGGGGGCCTAGTTGCCCTCCATTTTTTTTTGGTCACTTAAGAAGGGCACTATAACTTTTAATATCCGTTCCAATGAGCCCTCCCACGATATTCTAGGACCACTGGGTCGATACGATCACCCCTGGGAAAAAAAAACAAACAAATAAAACACGCATCCGTGATCTTTCTTCTGGCAAAAAATGTAAAATTCCACATTTTTGTAGATAGGAGATTGAAACCTCTACCGTAGGGTTCTCTGATACGCTGAATATGATGGTGTGATTTTCATTACGGTTCTATAACTTTTAGGGGTCTTTCCCCCTTTTTTTGAAAATCAGCCAAATTTTCTCAGGCGCGTAACTTTTGATGGGTAGCACTAAACTTGATGAAAGTTATATATTTTATATCAGCATTGAAATCTGATTCTTTTGATATATCTATTGGTATCAAAAACCCCGTTTTTCTAGAGTTTCGGTTACCATTGAGCCGGGTCGCTCCTTACTTACAGTTCGTTACCACGAACTGTTTGATGAAGTACTTTAATGTATTTAAAATATATATATATATAATGCATTTACCGATAGGAAAATCCTATTGTAGAGGTTGTGATGGCTTCAGTTATGTAGAAGATCAAAAGTCTAACAGAATTTCCATCCATACAAACAATAATACTCCTTTTCATCCAACCAAAATTCTTTAGTAGTAATATTAAAAAGGACTTTTCACCAAAATTACTATTCATCGCCAATTTTTTAAGTATGTTCGAATCCAAAATTGAAATTTCAAATCTAAACGTAGGACGGTACTAATCAACATATAATTATTGGTTTGCACATTTTAAAAGCAATTGCACATTTTAAAAGGGGCCGGTACCTCAAATTACATTTTGATTAGGCCTGGGTATGATTTGGAAAACAATCAGAAATTAAATAAAAAAAAGAGCTTTTCAACTGAAAGCAAGGAAAAGATTTGAAACCTATTTGAACAGATTATTCTTTGTATGAAGGGAGCTGTCTTTTCCTTAGCTCCTTACTCTTCACTTAAAAGTTTGGATTTTTTTCGAAGTTTTTAAAGAAAATTTGCGCTTGAAAAAAAATTCCAGAGCACTAAAAAAAAATTTTCTAATGAGCAAGGTGTTGGGAAGGGGGCAGTCCCCTTTATATACAAAGTAATTATATTTGTTTTAAGTTTTTAAACTTGATCCTTACTTTGGTTGAAAAGCCTTTTGTATTTGTTTAATTACATTTCGTGAAACTGTAAAGTTTTATGAATACAATAATTTTGGTAACGCAGAAAAAACATCAGTATTTCAATGATCTCTGTTTGGATTATGATGGGTAATCAAACAGTTCGTTTTTTCCCCAGGGAAGATCGTATAGACCCATTGGACCTAGAACGGATATTTTTCAACAATATCGACAGTTTTGAACTTGGTTATCAAACACCAAAATATTTAATGCCTTTAGACTCAGTTTTTTAAAAAGTAGCACATTATCAAAATAGTTTTGTTGAAAGTGAAACATTAAAACTAAGATTTAGAAAATCAAATTAAAATTTTTAATTTAGTATTTTCAATTTAATTTTGAATACCAAAGGCCAATATATTTGACACCTTTATACTTCATAAATGTAAAAAAATAAATCATTTTCAAAGTGACAACTAACTAAATACAATCACTCCTGGAAAAAAAATGATAATAAAACACACAAAACGTATCCGTTCAGGGGAAAATACAGAAATTCCCAGCATTCCGTTGAGGGGAAATATTTCTGATTATAGTGGCTTCATATATCAGCTCATGGGTACTCTTGAAATGCAAGCAAAAGTTGACGGCATATTTTGACTGAAATTGCCCCTTATTAAGTTGTTTTCCTTGTGTTTTCTATAGTTATACGAACTTTTTTGTATTCTAATAACTGCACTAATTACTAATAAACAAATACATATTTAGGATTACCATGAAAAGCTGATTCTTTGACTGAATTTTATCAATAATTAGGCTCTTATATTTTCGTTATGGACAAGGATCGTTATTTACTTACCATTGTTACTATGATGAATATGATTTTTTTTTTTTTTTTGCTCCAACCAAAGCATATAGAAAAAAATTTGTGGAAAACTGGTTACGGGTTAATCAGTCACAAGTTAGAACTTCGTTAGAACAAGTTAGAAGTCAAAATCTATTGGCAGCAGCCAACAAGGGGGCAATAAACATTTTTTACATGGGTTTTCCCTATTCTGCTCTCTTTCCTTTGGTTTCCTTATAATTACTTTATAGTCCCAAATTTCCAAAGTCCCAAATTGCCAGGCCCATGTTGGATGCAGAACCGTTTTACAGGGGTATTCTCCAATTTTTTGAGATGATCCGTTTTGTACTGAGAAGCCCGTTCATGGTGGTGAAACCGAGACGACTCTAATGCTGGTTATGTTCAGATTGACAGCTGAGAAAGACTGATCTGCAGCATCGAAAGTGTGTGGGAGAAAAAGTAGATTTGAAGTTAAACACACAAGCAGAGGAAAACGCTTTGAACCATTAACATATTTTTGCCTGTAAACCCGAGTCCAAAATACGGCTGGATCTGAGTCAATCAAGTACCAAGCTCAGAGCAAACGGGTAATCTCTTCCAACTTGGATGATATCTTTCAGGTCATTGTCACTCAGTAAATTCGGAAATTGAGCCAGAAGTGATGCCAGGTTTGGCTGATTTCACTGTACTCCCTTAGTATAGCGTGGATTAAGCCTATCGAAGTTTCTTACCGATGAATACCTGGAGTTGAAAAAACGCTTTCTCATCTCATCACAGAGCACTATAAAGAATTTTCTATACCTTTAAACTCAACTGCAGCAGATAGAGATACCTTTTCTTGGCAAAAATCACTTCCACTCGGTCCCCACATTCCACGTCCTTGACATCGACGTAGTAGTTGCTGTCATGTGGGTTTATGAGGCGGGAATCACTTTCTTCGGTATAACTAGGCAAAAAAAAGTGGGATGCTATTGTTTTCTACACTTCAGGAAAACGATTATAGACAATACGAATCTGGGTGTCCTCTGCCTGAAATTGCTTGTTTATGTCTTCAATATACTTCAAAATATACACCAGCAAGGCAAAGTAAGCCTTGAAAACCGCTGACAGCAGATTTTTTTTTAGCATGACAGTGGCCTTCCCCGGCTTGTTGGCCTCTTTGAGACTTTCCGCACGGAATATCGAGCTTGAGACCACTGCTCCAAATATCGAGCTACAACGGCTTTTCTAGACAACCATCGAGATGTTATATGTCTAAAAATTCGATGTTCTTTCAACTCCATTTACTTTTGCAATTCTAAAATCTCACTGGCCCGTTTTGGGCTCTGACAAATATAGCTGCGTACATCCTGAAAAAAATCCTCAGTTTCTTTTGGCAATTGATTGCCGGCAGTACTAGCACGTCTGTGAATGGAATGGCATGAACAGCCAAGTACAAATAAACTGGAACTGTCTTCGGACAGTTTCGCCAAAACACCACCTTCCCCCATCATAACTGACATATTGTCTTCAGCAATATCTATTAGGTTTGCCTTTGGAGCTCCAATTTCTTAAAAAAGTAGTTTAGTTTTGGCCTGGTAAATATCTTCAGCTGTAAATTGCTGAACCTCTATAAGTCACAAGAAGGAGTTTCTTACAGGAAAACTGTCTTCTCGATCAACACCATTCAGATCAAGGTAGCGAACAACTATAACCAGACTTTTTTTGTTACTCAAGTCTTAGCTTTCATCAACTATTATCGAGAATGTCTGCTTCTTGTTCATTTCGCACAGATCTTCGAAACCAAATACACCAAAATCGTTGTTCACGAGATGTGAACGACGTTAGAATTTGGATTGTACCAAAACAATTTTCAAATGAACCGCATTGTACCACGACCTCTAAAATGTACCAAAAACGGTACAATTGTACCGCGTTGGCAACGCTGATCAGCTACCACCATGTGGATAATTTTCTTTCTTAAAATCTTTCGCTGATTCATGAGCTCATTATAAAACTGATTATCCAGTAAAGCTATGGTAAATATTTTTTTTTATTTACTCATTATTTTTGCGTGCAATGTTTTTTATTTCTAATTATGAATTCAATTTAATTAAAAAAATGTAAAAAAGATTTTTTATAAGGTAATTTTATAGATTTGACTTTATGAAACTTTGATAAAGGGCACATTCTTTTATTAAGCGTTTAACTATTTTAAAATATTGAAAGGCTCGCCCAAATGTATTTTATCGAATACGCTTAAATAATTGACTAGTAACTGCATCAGAACGCAATGCTTAGAGGTTTCACATATTAATCTTATGTGAAAATGTAAGGTTAGCCAATGTCTGTAATTATTTTACAATTTTTTTTTTCAGATTTGATACCCCATAGAAGCCTTTCCCCATGAAACATTGCGGCAAGGCAGTTCCAGTCATCTACCAGTAGGTCAAATTGAGTATATGCTGTTTAAATATTCTTTCTTCTCTTTGATTAAATACATGGAATACACAAAAAAAAGAAAATTTCTTTACTTTCAGAAAAAAAATATTAATTAAAATAAAAAAAAAATCTGTCGCAGAGTCACAAATTGCCCGAAAACAACAGATGATACCAATTCGTCTTTCCATCAAATACTCAAGTAGGCCAGTAAATCCCATCTTACTTAATATGGTATTAAACATTTACTTTCAGTCACGGTCGCATCCATGATTCTATTTGGGAGGGTGTTTTTCACTGGGGTATAAGCAACTTTAATAAACGCATCAAAGTTTATCCATGTGAATTTTTGTTACTTTTTTAGAGTCATACCAAAACTTCAGAGAAGGGGGGGAGTCAACCATGCTTCCTCTCGATACAGCCTTTCTTTCCATGGCTCATGTGTTTTATTTAAGTTTCTTTTTAGCTCGAAGCATGCCAAAGAGGAATTAGGATCTTAATTTCCTGTAAATCTGGTGTACAAAAAAAGTTTTCTGAAATTGTAATGGCACATAAATGGAAATTATTCTCGTAAGCCAATAAACCGCATCTTTAAAACCTGATGGGCACTGTGTTAAATTTGAACAAGGCTTGCAATTTAAAATTAAATTCTTCAGAATAGATCTACAGTCAAAATCACTCACAGGAAAGTGTTTTTATTGTTATTAATTAAAGAAACTTTTTCAGCAAAATAAGTTTTTCAAAAAAAGGAAAGATCTCCATTAAACCAAATGAACAAAAATAGAATCAAATAATCTACCAAGAATACAACTACCACAAATCAGTATCAATAAATAAATGGAACTCAACACAAACAGAAATTAAAATAAATAAGAGTCAAACTCAAAACGAGCAGAAATTAATATGAGTAGGGTTCTAAGCCCCAAGATTTCTAAAAGCCAGAATATAATTTGTACTTTACTGAAAAAAATTCAAATGAATTTACGAATAAAATCTGCATTGTCAGTTTAATATACATGTGCTGATATTTATTCCTTAAAATCTTAATTGATTTTTGATTTCTTAAAGTTAGAAAAGTGAAAACATTTAAAAGAAATTTTTCAGTAAATTAAAAATTATATTCTGGCTTTTAGAAACCTTGGGGTTTAGAAACTTGGGCGCGAAAGGGGGTTAGTTGCCCTCCAATTATTTTTAACTATTAAGAAGGGCAATAGCCATTTTAATTTCCAATCGAATGAGCCCTTTTTGAAGTTTCTATGACAACACTTTCTATAAGATCCTTATATGCCCTCAGGGCATTACTTATAACCCTTGCCCTGTGGGCTGTGGGGAGGGGGGGGTGTCATCCTTAAAGACTTAATTTACAAAACTTTCAACTACGTTGAACAAAATGGCTATTTAAAAATTTTGATTCGATGTGTTTCGGGAAAAGTTGGGCGTGAGAGGGGGGTTAGTTGCCTCCAATCACTTTCGAATATTAAAAAGGGCACTAGCCCTTTGAGTTTCCAATCGAATGAGCCCTTTTTCAAGTTTCTACGACAAAGCTTTCTATAAAAACATTATATGCCCCCAGGGCATAGCTTACAACCCTTGCCCAGAGGGCTGGGGGGGGGGTTGTCATCCTCAAAGACCTAATTTCTATTTGAAAATCAAGTACGCTGAACAAAATGGCAATCTCAAAATTTTGATTGGATGTGTTTGGGGAAATGGTGGGCGTGGAAGGGGTGTTAGTTGCCTTCCAATCGCTTTCGACTATTAAAAAGGGCATTAGCCATTCCAATTTCCAATCGAATGAGTCCTTTTCGAAGTGTTTACGACAACTCCTTCGATACGAAGTGCCCTGTTCCAAAGGGAAAAAAATAAATAATACATTGTGCCAACATCGTTCTTTACTTAGGCAGCGCTATTGCACTGCCTATGATATTTGTGATCAATTTTGATTTATGAAATTTTAGTGATTTGTGATTTTTTAATTAAGAAAAAAAGATTGACACAGATTAAGGTTAAGTTGAGATAATATGAATTGTATTTTAAAGAATTAGAGTCTTATTTGTATAAAACATACAAACAAAATGACTTAGTGTGAAAAATATGTAAACCCCTCCCTTTTTGAAGAAATTCTTTACTAACGACATTTCTGCGAAACCTAGATGCTCGAAAAAAACCGACAAAAACCACTACTTTTGTGAATAGTGAGATTTTTTTTTTTACCAAAATATGTATCCAGTTGGGAAATCTTTTGTTGTATGCAGGGTTGCCACCACAACAACTAAATATTCTACCAGCCAGCAGAATAAAATCTCATCACCAAGTTTTAAACGTCAGTCATTTTGCGAAACTCACAACTTTACCAACAGTACCTGACAGGGTTGCTTCCGTCTGCTACATTTATCTCACTAGCTCTGTTAGTTAATGCATCAGCTCATGACCTCAGGAATAGATTCCCAAGACCTACTTTGAATCTTTCAAAAATTTTAGGTCTGATGCCAAAGTTTATTTTTAGTCTAAGCAAAGGTTAGATAAGTGATTTAACAAAAGGACCGCCAATGCTTATAGTATCTAAATAGCGGTCCGTGAGTCCTGTCCTTAGATTAGCGAGTAGGATGAACTGAGACAAAGAAAAACTATTTGAAATAGTTTGAATCACCGTTTATTTTTCCTGGTTTTCAATTGAAATGAATAACCGTAATGCTTCTCTTTCGGCCTCAAATTGAATCTTATTTGCTTTTCAGTGTTTTTAGTCTCCATACTACAGCTGGGATCCTTAATGGTAAACTTTAAGCTTAAAAAAAACCACTAAAATGGTGTCAATTTCTTATATATTTGCTTTGCCTCTGGATAATTCTCGTGCGTCAAGCCTAAGCTGTAATATAAGACAAACAGTAACGAATCTTATTCCGTTGGTTCCTTTGATGCGACACCTGCTTTGGTCCGTCATCTAAATAATGTAGTTTGAAGTACAGAGCACCGTTTGCTACTATACATTAGTTTCATAAAAAGCAGAAATGTATATTCTTTAATCAACCGTCCTTTCAACTACAATTTGACAAAAACATTATCTTGATCATTTACTAGTCCTACATGGCAGCACAAATATAAATAAGCAGTTCAAATCTGTGATTATTCAAATAATATCAAATCAAAATCTGTGATTCAAATCAAATAATAGATTGAATCTGTCAAGCAGTTATCAAATCTGTCATTATTTTCCCCTTTTTGCACTCAAATTTTTAAATCAAAATGTCTGCCTTAAGAAACTACAGAAAGTCTGGCTAGCCAAAAACCTGACAAGGAATTTTTCTATCATGTCATATTGTAAAAAGTCAAAATACACTGGACTAACTTTTTTTACTTTGTATTTTTTCCTTTCTTTTCTTTTCCTTTGTTTGCTGGCAGGGACGTCATTTTTTTAGGGGGGGGGGGGCAAGGGGAAAGTTGCCCCTCATCAGGATACCAATGAATTGGGCAGTGTAGAAAAAAAGAAAACCGACTACTCCATTCTTACATTCAGACAGGAATGACCAAGATTTTGTTGAACAGTTGCCAATTTTGGAACGGACCGCATCGTCTACGAGTCGCAGAGATCGAAAATTTCTGTCCAAATCATTAATGTTAAGGTTCAGAATACCAGAAAACCTTTCATAAGTGGCATTGAGGTCAACACACTTCAACATATACCACTAGTCATTGTGATATGACAAGTCATTGGGTCAACATATTCAAGAAGTAATCTTTATGATATACTCGTGAGCGAATCTGAACACAGAGCTTCTGACAAAAAAGTATACACTGACCCTTTACCTTTTCCACTACGCGGGGGTCAGCGTCTTCCCGCACTACATAAGTGGTGAACTTGGTACCGAAATAATGATCCTGGTAGGATTTGAGGTTCCTTCGGTTGCTCACATTATTGAAATCATATATTGAAATCACAATCACCAAACGAATTGTGGTCATACGCGGTCTTTGCTACAAAAGAATCCATTATCTCACTCAAACATTTTTCTACCTTGGTAAGTAGCCAATAAACCTTAATTGAAGTTATCTGGAACTGAACATTGAGCTTGTTTCCTATGGGGAAGATGAATCCAAGATAAAAATATATCAATTTCACCTCTGGGTTCTTCAAGCTCTTCAACAAAGCATTTGCTGATCGTATATCAGCTGCCATCAAGCCCTGAAAGTACAAATTAAGCGCCTCTCATGGCTCTAGAAGACTCTGGACCATATTTTCTTGGTCAATCCAGCGTCTCTTACTTGGATAGAGTAAGCTGTGCTCAGCCGTTTGTGCAAATGACTGAATCGGCAAATTCCTGCAACCTCTTTGAACTAAAAGCAAAAAAATCATATTTGTCCTGTGCAAATTGAAGGATAGTGGGGTCGAGAACTTCACAAGCATGTTTGGCACACAATGCAATTGAACCACATGTGCATCCAAACACGGCTAGCCATGGTAAGTCATCTTTGAACAATTTTGCAGTCCATTCTTGGCACCCAATATTACACTTGCATTGTCTGGTGCAAATCCTATGATATTTCTAGTAGGAATGCCTTGTACTTGCTTTGGGAGGAAATAGCGCACTATGATGACAAGAGACTTTGTTGTATTTAGGTCTGTAGATTCATCAACAATAATTTAGAATTTGTTTGTTTCAAAATATCAACAAGCTCATCTTTCCTTGCTTTTCCCATTTCATTTTTGAGTAATCCAGTTGACTTTGTGCGTCCACATGCCATAAGCTAAACAGTCGTTGAATCTTTTATAAGTTGTTCCAAGACAACTTATAAAACTTGCAACCCACTTAGTGAGAGCCAATTCAAGTTTTGTTGCACTTCCGTTTTGAAGCTCTTTAATGTGAACATTGGTTGATTAACTCGTGCTTTGCCTAATCTCAGTCCTGTTAAGGATGGTCTATGCAAGTTTTTTGTGCGTGCCAAAGGTAAGGAGGTTTAACAAAAGCTTGAAGAACCAGAATCATTTATGACAATATCTCTGTTTAGTGTGTTCATGACACCAAAAACAAATATATGTTGTGTTCAAAACCTAGTATCTTTTCGTCCTTTTCCCTGAGAGGTTGTTCAGTTCCTTGAAAAAACTTAGTCTAGACTGCCGAATTTGTGTTCATATAGGCGTATGCTTACTTTACCTGAGAAATTATTTCATTATCATTTCTGAGGCTTGTCGCTAGCCCACAGGGTTGATAGCCACATGGTAGCCCACATGCTAGCCAGACATGGTATACATTTCCAATTTATATCTAAAGGGAACCCGAGAACCAAACCGACAGAGACAAGCCCAGCGCCTTTTGTTTGTGAAAAAAAAGAACAAAAGTTTCGTTTGGATTAAAAAAAGGCCACCTAATATAAAAGTCATTGACTATTTAACCCAGTAAAACAGTAGACCAATCATACATGAAATACCAACCAAATCACCAAATCAAAGAAGAAAATCACCAGATAAAGAAAATCATGAAAACAAATCGCTAAGTGAAAAATCATCAAATTTGGTGACAAGTCACCAATGGTGGCAACACTGACTGGTTGTCATAAATCTACTAAATGTGTCACTTTTTTGCCTTTTTGTCTTTATGCCCTGACATGTGGGAATGTATCCTTTGACTTAAAATGAGTCCAGTTGACAATCCTCATCTTCACCCGTGCAGCTTTATAAAAGTTATATAATTTAACAAACTGGCAATATTAACTGTGATCACGGATACGGATATAAGGATACGTACTGCACGGATATAAGTGCAGGGGGATGATGTGGGTGATCTCCCCCTCCCCCCCAGAAAAAAATAATGATTTTTTTAAGAATCCTTCCTAAATCACACTATTTAGTAGCCTACTATATACAAGAAATAAGGACTGCAAAATCTATCGTTTTCTGAAATAAAAACAATTAAACATATCAACACAAAAAAATTGTCCAAAGACGGTATGTGTTATAAACACAAGACTGAAACGTTTTTGTAAGGGAGAGCCCAAGGGGGTGCATACCCAAGACAAGAAGGTTGGACAGTGACAGCGCTGTGGCATGTATAATCATGCAAAGGTTGGTATCACTTATCACTGCTCCCCGGAGAAAGAGACACAGATGAAGTGTACGTGACACATACGTTCAAGTGAAATAATTCTATTTCCATCACTGAACTTGAAAAAAAAAAATCAAGAGTCCTTCACCAACGCTATAAATGTTTGCCTCATTGCAAGCAGCCACGCAACCTTATATGAAGTACCCTGACAATGGTGCCAATTCATCAGCCAGCAATCTAATGTCTGCCTCATTTGGTGGCACTGAAGTAGCTTAGAGTTGTGATGAAGATACCGGCTGATCATCTACTATCATAGGCAGTGCAATAGCGCTGCCTAAGTAAAGAACGATGTTGCCAAAATGTAATATTTATTTTTTTCTTGGTCTTAAACCAGGGCACTTCGTATCGAAGGAGTTGTCGTAGAAACTTCAAAAAGGGCTCATTCGATTGGAAATTCGAGTGGCTTGTGCCACAGTGATTGGAAGGCAACTAACACCCTTCCACGCCCACCATTTCCCCAAAAACATCCAATCAAAATTTTGAGTTAGCCGTTTTGTTCAGCGTATTTGATTTCCAGATAGAAATTATGTTTTTGAGGGCACTCCCCAACAGCCCTCGGAGCAGGGTTGTAAGTTATGCACTGGGGGCATGTAAGGTTTTTATAGAAAGCAATGTCGTAGAAACTTCAAAAAATGCTCATTCGATTGAAAACTCAAAGGGCTAGTGTCCTTTTTAATAGTCAAAAGTGACTGAAGGGCAACTAATTCCCCTCTCACGCCCACCTTTTCCCCAAACACATCCAAACAAAATTTTGAGATGACCATTTTGTTCAACGTGGTTGAAAGTTTTGGAAATTAGTCCTTTGAGGATGACAACCTCCCGACAGCCCTTAAGGCAAGGGTGTTGGCTATGCCCTGGGGGCATATAAGGTTTTTATAGAAAGCGTTGTCGTAGAAACTTCAAAAGGGCTCTTCGATTGGAAATGGAAGTGGCTAGTGCCCTTTATAATAGTAGAAAGTGATTGGAAGGCAACTAACACCCCTTACACACTCACCATTTCCCCAAACACACCCAATCAAAATTATGAGATGGCCATTTCGTTCACCGCAGTTGAAATATCTGGAAATTATATCTTTGAGCAGGACACTCCACCCACAGTCTTCAGGGCAAGCGTTATAAGTTATACCCTGGGTGGCATATATGGTTTTTTTATTGAAAGCTTTGTCATAGAAACTTGAAAAAGGGCTCATTCAATTGGAAATTCAAAGGGATAGTACCCTTTTTAATAGTCGAAAGTGATTTGAGGGCAACTAACCCCCCTCTCACACTCACCTTTTCTCCAACAACATCCAATCAAAATTTTTAGATAGCCATTTTGTTCAACGTAATTAAAAGTTTTGGAAATTAGGTTATTAATGATGACACCCCCAATCCCTCATGGCAAGGGTTGTAAGTTATACCCTGGGGGCATATAAGGTTTTTTTTTATAAAATCCGATGTTGTATAAACTTCAAAAGGGCTCATTCAATGGGAAATTGAAAAGGCTAGTCCCCTTTTTAATAGTCGAAAGTGACTGGAGGGAAACTAACCCCCTTCTCACGCCCACCATTTCCCCCAAACACATCCAATCAAAATTTCGAGATATCCATTTTGCTCACCTTAGTTGAAAGTTCTGGAAATTAGGTCTTTGAGGATGATAACCCCCTCGGGGCAAGGGTTGTAAGTTTATACCCTGAGGGCATATAAGGTTTATATAGAAAGTAACCGAATAAAGAACGATGTTGGCGCAATGTATGGTTGATTATTTTTTTCCTTTATACCAGGGCACTTCGTATCGAAGGATTTGTCGTAGAAACCTCAAAAAGGGCTCATTCGATTGGAAATTGGAGTGGCTTGTGCCCCTTTTAATAGTCGAAAGTGATTGGAAGGCAACTAACCCCCCTTCTCATGCCCGCCACTTCCCCAAACACATCCACTCAAAATTTTGAGATATGCATTTTGTTCAGCGTAGCTGATCTCCAAATAGAAATTATGTTTTTGAGGAGGACACACCCCCACAGCCCTCAGGGCAGGGGTTGTAAGTTTTTTTTATAGAAAGCGTTGTCGTAAAAACTTCAAAAAAGGCTCATTTGATTAGAAGTTCAAAGGGATAGTGCCCTTTTTAATAATTGAATGTGATTTGAAGGCGACTAGCCCCCCTCTCACGCCCACCTTTTCCCCAAACACATCCAATCAAAATTTTTAGATAGCCATTTTGTTCAACGTAGTTGAAAGTTTTGGAAATTAGGTCTTTAAGGAATAAACCTCCTCCCCCCCCCCACACTCCTCATGGCAAAGGTTGTAAGTTATGCCCTGGGGGCATGTAGGGGTTTTTATAGAAAGCGATGTTGTAGAAACTTCAAAAAGGGCTCATTAAATTTGAAATTGAAAGGGCTAGTGCCCTTTTTAATAGTCGAAAGTGATTGAAGGGCAACTAACCCCCCTTTCGCGCCAACCATTTCCCCAAACACATCCAATGAAAATTTTGAGATATCTATTTTGTTCAACGTAGTTGAAAGTTCTGGAAATTAGGTCTTTGAGGATGATAACCCCCCCTCAGAGCCCTCAGGGCAAGGGTTGTAAGATATGTCCTGGGGGCATATATGAATTTTATATAAAGTTTTGTCATAGAAACTTCAAAAAGGGCTCATTTGAACGGAAATTAAAAGGACTAGTGCCTTTTTAATAGTCGAAAGTGAATGGAGAAAAATTAACCCCCGCTCACGCCCACCATTTCCCCAAACACATTCAATCAATGTTTTAATTTAATCTTTATCGTAGAAACTTGAAAAGGGCTCATTCGATTGTAACTTCAAGGGGCTAGTGCCCTTTTTAATAGCCAAAAGTGATTCGAAGGCAACTAACCCCCCTCTCATGCCCACCTTTTCTCCAAACACATCGAATCAAAATTATGAGATAGCCATTTTGTTCAACGTTGTTGAAAGTTCCTGAAATTAGGTCTTTGAGGATGACAACCCCCACCCCACAAAACCCTGAGGGCAAGGGTTGTAAGTTATGCCCTGGGGGTATATAAGGTTTTTATTTAAATCTTTATCATAGAAACTTCAAAAAGGGCTCACTGGATTGGAAACTGAAATAGCTAGTGCCCTTTTTAATATTTGAAAGTGATTGGACGGCAACTAACACATCAGATCAAAATTTCAGATAGCCATTTTGTTCAACGCAGTTGAAAGTTCTGGAAATTATACCTCTGAGCAGGATACGCCCCCCACAGTCTTCAGGGCAAGGGTTATAAGTTATGCCCTGGGGGTATATATGGTTTTATTGAAATCTTTATCGTAAAAACTGGAAAAAAGGCTCATTTGATTGTAAATTAAGAGGGCTAGTGCCCTTTTTATAGTCGAAATTGATTTGAGGGCAATTAACCCCCCTCTTGTAGCGATAAAAGATTTTTATATTGTGGTAATGGGGAGATTCGCTACTGTGGTGATAGAAATTTCTCCTATAGCGCCACTTATAGCGCTGGAGATTGTGTCAACTAGGCTAGCGCCGCTCTCAATTAATGAGAGAAAATTGAATATGTAGACATACAAATGTGGCTTCTTCTTTCTTGAGCTATCTGGAGATCAGATTCCTCTGGGAGCATTTACTTTGGAGACTTGCGAACTAATTACCCACTATCGGACTAGACACAGACATATAAACGAAACAAACACATACAAAAAGACAATAGATTTATTGAACTTACATGCTTAGTTGTACAGCAACGGGTTACTTCAATGACAATTCTGGTGACCGAGATTATTTGCGGTACTAATCGTATCAGGTCTGACTTAAGATTAAAATTAAAAAACACATTTACCCCACTCCCAAACGCAGTTCTTTCGTCCTGCGCTGTAGGGACTGCCTGCCATTGGCTTACGTGGCCCAAGGACGCGAACCCTCGTCCAATAATACGTCTTAAATATTTTTGATGATTTAGGCGTTCACACGGTTCTTATCGTTTAAACTTCCTTAGAAAATATTGTGCGTAGCACCTTTCTTATTGCTCACTGTCTTAGCGAAATCCAAAGACTGCAGTTTCTTTTCTTTGCTGATTAAGGACTTTTTCATTTTTGAAACTAGATTTAGCTTAATTATAGGAGTCAGAATTATCTTTAGAAAGAAGGAACTTTATTTTGGTATTTCAAATACATCGTGTTTTACTCCCGGTACATATCACCCTTCCCATCAATTAATGACGTCCCGTCATTAGTAACTGCTCGCCTTTGGGCTTTTTTAAATGTTCGCCATTTATTAACTATTTTTTTATATAATTATTTTATATATATGTTATGGCTTAATCAGGAGTGCTAAAAATTTCTCTATTACTTTTCTTATTTTATTCTACATCCCTATCTAAAATTCATCTACCGGACTAAGATTTATTCATGGTTCTAGGCTAGCTACTATACTAAAGATTTTTTTTTTTTTAATTCAATCTTACAAGGCTTTTTTTTTTATTTTGCTGTCTATATGGCATGCTACATTCTTTCTACGCTACATTAAATGAATGACATGATAATACTACACCTAATTCTACTTGTGGTACATACATGAATGATTTATAACATACAATATTTGGTTCATCATATTCACTGATGACATGAAAACACTTTCACTATTGGGATTTTTGAATTGTCAAAGTTATTAGGAAGTACAACATGTAGCTTCACATCTATTCATCACCTTTCGTGTCCTTAGTGTACTACACCCTTTTGTTGTAAATTACTGTCCTTCACTCCTTTTGTCCTGGCGAAAATTTTGAAGCACTTACGTTATGGTTTCTTCATGGAACAGTTCGAGTCTAGTTGTCTTTACACGGTAAGTTTTCCCTAATAGTCAACTGGGAAATGACCGTTAAATATCGTTCTAATAGTCAACTGGGAATGATTCTTCCCACTACAGGTGTTGGTGTTTTTCTTCTCAGCATATCATTTTTTAGGATTTTAGAGGCACATAGAGAATGTATTCTCGCGTAAAATTGTTCATTTGTGCCTTTTGAAACGGGTTGTCGTCATACTATAGTGACTCTCTTAATATATTGTCTTTAAATTCAACTTCGAACCTCTTCAACTATCATCTAACTTCAAATGTCGTTAAATATCGTTTATCTTGTACTGCTCGATGGTGTTCTCAGAGTTAAAGTTCAAATTGTCTTTAACTTCTGCTTCAAATATCTTCAAATGTCTTTAAGTGTCATTTAACTTCAAATATCGTTTATTGTGTGCTGATCGATGGAGTTCTCAGAATTAAACTTCAAATTGTCTTTAATTTCGTCTTCAAATATCTTCAAATGTCTTTAAGTATCTTTCAACTTCAAATATCGTTAAATATCGTCTATCTTGTTCTGATCGATGGGGTTCTCAGAATTAAACTTCAAATTGTCTCTAACTTCAGTTTCAAATATCTTCAAATGTCTTTAAGTATCTCTTAACTTCAAATATCGTTAAATAGCGTTTATCTTGTTCTGATCGATGGGGTTCTCAGCATTTATGTGATTATATGGTTCGTTAAAGCACTTTATACTGAGGTTCAAATATAGTGTTACCTGATACATAGTATGGTTCATAGTCGAAGAAACGACGATCGAAGGCAACTGTTGTTTTTCGTAGACGAAGCTGGGATGAAGTTGCCTGGAGTCATGGTGAGTACTCTTCGTTGGTTGAGATATGATGAAACTAGATGTTACTGGGTCGTATCTGTACTGGGCAGCTTATTGTAATACTCAATGACCAAAGTGTCCATTTACTTTCCTGTAATAAAAATAGCGAGGCAGAATCACATGTTCTTTGAAGTAAATACACATACAATAATTCACGCATTAATTGGGTTATAATTTCTTAGCTATGAGACAGAATTAAATAAATACACTAATATTAGTACTCACAATGAAAATTAAAAAATTTAAAACAGAGATGTTTTCAAATTTGTTTTGAGAACGGAAACATCGATAAAGGGCTTATATACTTCTTCAATACTTATTAAATAAACGTTATTTACCCTACATTATTAAGTTTGAGGTCTAATTTTACGACTTATTTCATGCCTTCATTGTTCATGCAAGTCCGTGCTGTTTAAGAAACGCATGTTGCAGCGTCATAACCACACGGTTTTACGCAAACGATACTACAATGAGGGAACAAGACATAAAAAGGACTAGTGGAGACCTCTATACCCACTAGTTTTCTGATGTCTTCCCTATTTCTTGGCTTAGACGTTCTTATGGGGCTCCGGGTTTAACGGCTGAAATGCAGAGGTTCTTAGTCTCAGGATTTTTCCGTAATTGCAAGTCAACATTGGTGCCTCATATTCGCTTTTCGAATAAGGTCATTAGATGCAGGATTTCCAAGCTTGCCTCCGTAGATTCCAGTTAATGCTTGGCAAAGAATATAAGCATAATGAAGAACTGACATCAATATCTTTTTAGAAGGCTATTGTTTGAGCAAATCCTTCAGCACTAAATAAATAAATATTATATTAAAATCTTATTAGAATCCGTTAAGCGAGAGACACCTTCACATTAATAGGGAATTCCTTGTGGGTTTTACTTAGTCGCCATTGGACATACACAGGGTTTCAATCCATATATCTTAACTGATTAAATGGTTTTAAAATTTTACATATTATAATTGAGATATAATTTCACATCCGCCGTGAAATTCTACATATAAACGTACCATAGGTTGTTTGGTAATAGTTACCGATAGTTGGCTATTAGTACATATATTACTCGAGCAAGAAACATTATATTTCTCGAGTAAGAAACACATGAATAAGCAAACTTGCGGCGCATAATTACACTGGTAGGCCTAAAATAATTATAATCTGCACTAAGATAAAATATTTCATATAATTAGACGCTTCTGTACTGATAATTTCTTGTTTTTTTTTTTGATAATATCCATCTTGGTTAGGACATGGGTCGATTTTTCATAGAAAATCTGGGAGAGACCTGAGTCAGTATAGGTAAGATATAACGTGACTGACTTGCGAAAATATGTCTCAAAAATTAGAGCACAAGATATGTCATAGATAAACCAATGAAATTAAAGGACATTTTTGTCACAGAACTATAGAACGGTGATCTCTCTGTTATTGTATACGTCATAGATATAAACTAATGAAATTAAAACGCTTTTCTCTTCTTCTTTTTTTTTTTTTTTTCGCCTCGGAGCTATAAGAAAGTAAACTCTCTGTTTCTCTTTCAAAGCATTCTGATCCAAAAAACGAAACTTAACTAGCTCACAGAAGTTTCTATTCAACCTTTAAGTATTGTTTTGACTGGCCCTGATTGGCATAAAAATACTAATTTCTTACACTTGAAGGACTGAAAAATATCCCTTCCTACGATCGTAAAAAAATTACAAAAAAACAATCATGGGCCTTGAGTTCCTCCCCAGGCTTCCCACAAGACGTGGTCCAACGCGAGTTGTCGTTTTCAGTAGACCACTAGCTTCCTACCTTTGGTTATTTTCTGTGATCGTCAACGTTTTGACATTACTCGTATTATTTTATTTTATTTATTTATTTTTTTTTCATTAATATTGACTTGGTTAACTTTACTTGCACACTTTTGAATTTATTAGGGTGTTAAATTCATATCTTTGAAATTTGTCTTTACATTAATTAGGGATATTTCCATCTGTCAGGTTTTTTAACCGTTCTACCTGACTGTGTCGTTATTTTCTCCTCTGTTTCTTGCGGTTTTTTCCCTTTCGGTTTGTCTAGCGAAATAAGGTCAAACTTTTTGTATTGTTTTTTCAAAAATTCTTGCCCTTTTAATTTCGTTTGTTTCCCGTGTGCGGCTGCTGAGGTCGGCCTTGATTTCCCTATTTCTTTAGCTACTATTTGGTCTGATTCACCATCAGACTCTTCTGAACTGGTTTTCGACGAATCCGGATTAGAACTTTTAGAGGTGGCACTTTTTGAGGTGTCACCTGCCCTTCCTTCGTAAATTTCTAACTCTCTGGAAGTAGAAGGTTTATTCTCTAAGTCCTCGCCTTGAGTTCTCAACTCGGGGGATTTGAAAGATTCTTGAGAGCTTTGGGAGGAATCAATAGTTTTTGCGGGGTTCCTCCATTGTTTGAAGGCCATGTCTTCAGGGGGATGGGGCATTCTTTGCAATAGGGATTCCCTCCGTGAAGTCCACGTCCAGTCGTGTTTAGGTTTGACCTTGGACACAGTTATATCATGATATTGACCTTGCTGGTCATCCTTTGGAGTTTTTATTCCCGGGCAATGTACTTTGACTCGTTTTTATGGGAAAATTTATTAAATCCATAGCTTCTCGCAGGTTTGTTTTAGTTAAATCTTTGGGAGAAGTTTTCTTTACAGTAATACCGGGGGTTTCTACAGCTCTGTTTAATTCTTCCTGTAAAGACAGGGGCCTTTCTATTGGTGTTGTAGGGGAAACCATATCGTCTGGAAATCTTTTGGGGGGACATGGGGTCGAGATTCTATCGGGGAAGAATTGGGTTTTTGGAGATATTGTATAATCTAAATCTCCCGCGCTTGCCGATGAATGACTTTTTGGAGTTTTTGGCGTTCTTATTCTTACTGGTATTAGGGATTTTTTCTCTGGAACAACTAGATTTTCCATAGCCAAAAATTCTTCAAATTTTTGTTCATCACTTTCATTTTCAAAATAATCTTGTGTAAAATTGAAAGGTTTTAGCTCTGCCAATCTTGACCTAGGGGGCTCATTTTCCGAATCTGACGAATCAGTCGAAGAGGGATGGGATACCCATCTCTCTGGAAATTTGGCTGTTTTTATTCGGCTAACATGCGCCTTGTATGTTTTTTCCACTATCGGGGTTTTCCATTTTAAAGGTATATTCATTATCGTACTTTTTGACTATTCTGTACGGCCCAGAATATTTATTTGAAAGTTTTTTTCCTTCCGTTTTCGCCGCGTTCTTTAGGTAAACGAAGTCTCCTACTTTGAAATCTATATTCCCCTTAACTTTGGGTTGGTTTCTTAGTTCTTGGTTATTTTGCATTTTTCCAGCTCTTGCCTAACTATTTTATAAGTTTTCCTCATTCTATTTATGAATTCTTGTTTATAATCCTCCGAGTCGTTATAATACTGCCGAGATTCAATAATCTCATCATATGGGACTCTAAAATCACGACCAAAAAGTAAATAAAAATGGATTGTCTTTGGTTGCTTCGGAATAAGCAGTGTTGATAACGTTAGTTAAGTAAGGTAAGAATTTATCCCAGTCGCTCCTATTGTCTTTTGTATAAATACTTAGAACGTTCGAAAATATTTTATGTCTGTTTTCTATTTTGCCATTAGCTTGTGGATGGTACGGCGCTGTCACCATTTTCTCTATATTAAGGAAACTCATTAAATCTTTTGTTACTTTTGCAACAAAATTGCTCCCGTTGTCGTTCAAAATTTTATTAGGAATGCCAAATTGTAAAAAAATTTTTGCTAATGCCTTACTTGTGGCACAAGCACCTTGATTTTTTAATGCTTTTGCAAAAGTAAATCCTGAAAAATGATCTACAACCGAAAGAATACAAGTATGGCCTCTGCTAGAAACAGGTAAGCCTCCACTTGTCCCGTATAGGTCAAATGAGACAATATCGAAGGGGTACTTTGCTACTGGGACCCTTCCCATTGGAGGATTTGGATAAGCTGGGGGGATTTTTCTCAAATTACATGCTTCGCATGTACTTACAAATTCTTTAAGTTTTGTCAGTGCCGATTGTACGTAAAAGTATTGTTTTAACTTATGGAACGTTTTCATAACTCCTAAATGTCCACCTGTGTCCGAATGAAAATATTCAAATGCGGGCCCTATCATCAAGTTTTGTGGTAACACAGGTATTATCGAGGTTTGGTTTCTATTTGTCTCAGCAGTCACAATCCTACACAGTATTTCTTCATCCAGGTCGTAGTAAAAATTATCTATCTCTTTTCTAAGAGTTTTGAATTTATCCGGTAACGCCTCATCATTCACAAATAATTAATTAGTGCTACACACATTTCGTCCTTTTTTTGCTTTCTTTTTATATTTTCCAAAGATAAGGGACAATAGTTAATCTTATTTTCTTTTACTGCGTCTTTGACTTTGTTTTTCTTACATCCATGTTTGCTTTTAGCATTAATAGCATTAACTTCATTTTCTTCAGTTTCCGATGGACTATTTTCTGGATATCTACTCAAAAAAGTCGCAAGCTGCGTTTTGTTTTCCCTTTAAATGTTCAAATTCATAATCTAGGTCTTGGATTTTCATAATCCATCTAGCTAGAATGCCCGTGGGGTTTCTAAATGTGCGCAGGTACTGCAAGCTTTTTTGGTCTGATCGTAGTATAAATTTTCTACCAATTAAATAATGTCTAAACTTGTCCAAGTGGTAGATAATAGATAGTAATTCTAAGTTTGTGGCGGAATAACTACTTTCGCCTTTTGATAAGGTTTTACTTGAATAGCATATAACTTTTTCTATTTGTTTAGGCGTTCCCTGTAGAGGGTTAGGGTTTTCTACCGGGATTATTTGGGAAAGAATTGCGCCTATGCCTTTTGAACTAGCATCAGTGGTAACGATGAATTTTCCGTTTTCGAAATCAGGGAGTGATAAAATTGGTTCAGAAGTGAGCGCCTTTTTGAGTTGGTCTAGGGAAGTTTGAGCTTCCTGGGACCAGATGACATTATGGGAGTTTCCTTTGGTTAATTCCGTGAGGGGTTTCGCAATTTGGGCATAATTGCGTACGAATTTTCTAAAGTAGCCAGTAAGTCCTAAAATTCCCCTTAATTCTTTCATAGTTCTGGGGGGCTTGAGGTTTTCAACACATTTTATTTTATCAGGGTCTGGGGATATCTCTCCCTGGGTAACTACTACTCCTAAAAATTTAATTTTGGATTGAAATAAATTTACTTTCTCAGGCCGGCATTTTAAATTGCCTTGCCTGAACTTCTCGAATACCTTAGCTAAAGTTGCTAAGTGTTGCTCAGTGTTTTCCCCCACGCATATAATATCATCAACAAAATGAATTATATTCTTTAATCCTCTTAACAGGTGCAATAGGGATCTACATAACGCGCTTGAACTTGTTTTAAGCCCAAATGGTACTCTCAAGTATTCATAAGATCCATATTCGGATGCTGAAAATGTAGTTTTATGGACATCCTTTTCGGCTATTTTCACTTGGTGGTAGCCTTGGGAAGGTCCAAAGAAGTAAAAATTTTGTTTTTGCTTGAAATTGAGTCAAGAATTTCGTCTATTCTTGGTAGAGGAAATTTATCGCTAACTACTTGTTTGTTGAGAGCCCTATAATCTACTACGAGTCTAAGATCTCCATTCTTTTTTGGTACTAAGATCACTGGTGCACTATACGGACTTATACTTGGGCGTATAATTTCGTTTCTTTCTAATTCATGGATTTTATTTTTTAACCACTCTTTGTGCTTATATGGCACACGATATGGCTGTTTTGCTACGGGATTACCAGTCGTTAAAATTGAATGCTCATAAAATGGAATCAGCCCGATATCATTTTCAGATGCAGAAAATAAATCCTTAAATTTCCATAATAATTCGCATAATTTTTTCTTAAGTTCCATATCCGTAATATGATCCATTTTAAATTTGTTTAAAAATTGCGATTTAGTCAAAGGATATTCGTTATTTGAAGTTTTAATACCGTTAACTTGGTTTCTTTTAGAATTTTCCCATTTATTTAAATCATTTTCCGTTAAAACCTCGATTTGGACTAAACACGTCCCCTTTTTAATTGTAATTGTATCATTTTCATGGTTATTGGCTACCCAAATAAAAACCTTCCCCTTTGTCATAAGATATAATCTGTTCCTCGCATAACAGATTTTCAGGTATTTCAGACGGTGTCGCAAACCATATTTCTGATTTGCTAATTATTGGCTCGATTATTTGTGATATTTGGATTTTTTGCATCGTTTTGGGAGGGATTTTTGTTTTCCTTATCGCAAATCCGTAATATTTCTCTTCATTTTCATTGTTTATTAGATTCATAGTGGCGCTATGCTGCGCCATTGCGGCATCTTGCGGCGTCACGTTGGGTTTTATTATGTGTTTTCCACAATTCCACTATTTTCTTAATTTCATTTGATCTGTACTGTCGCATATCTCCTATTTTTATTTTCGCAGATTCAATACTGTTATTATTTAAATTTACCTCATTTCTGCGATATCTCTCAGGATAATTGAACAAATTTTCAATTATGCCCTGTCTTTGCGAGACATGGGGTTCAAAATACTTCGACATTATACCACTAGAAATTTTGTTTACTGTTATGTTATCTTCGTAACCTCTGTTACGATTTCTTAAGGTAGAAATTTCTTCCCCCACCTTAGCTGGGTATACAAGCTTCTCGTTGGCTACGTCTAATAGTATTCTATTAGACCTTAGAAAATTTGCCCCTATAATAGCTTCATATGGGAGATTGTCACATATAATAAAATTTGTCATGAAGGTTCTATTGTCTCTTTTTACGTTTAGGCAAATTGACCCTTTTGCATTTAATTTATGACCTGTAACGCTTGTTAAATTGGGATTATTAGGGTTCTTTTGTCGCCTAATGTGCAGAGGCAACATATTAAATACGCAAGAGTTTATGATATTTACAGTAGCTCCACTGTCAACTAAGGCCGTAAAGTAAACGTTTTCTACACAAAAATCATTAAATATAGGTAACTTGTTAATAATATCACTACAAGAAGGCACTAGTATTGTTTTGGACCTATTAAATATCCCTGGCACCCTCTGGGTCCAACTTATGTTTCTGAGGGGCCTGAAGCGTTTCCCTGAGAATTTATTTCATTTGTCGGTGCCTGTAATAGATATTCAGACGTATTAGGTTCCGTAGGCATATTTAAATGATTTACGTCTGCCTGTCTTTGCCATGTATTATTATGGTAACGTGGATGTCTCGTGTCAGTGCCATTTGCTGGCGCTGACTGCCAGTGCCGTTGGCTTGTAAAATTTTCATTTCTCATCGGCAAATTTTCATGATTTCTATATTGCATTCTCGCATTATATTGACCTTGGCGAGTATTTGGGTTTTCAAACCGGTAATTAATTTGCCTGTTGGGGAGAGGGTTATACAGATTTGATTGGTACGCATTATAAGGTACTGATTGGCGCAATCTCCCCTGGCTATAGCCTATTGCACGACCGGTGCTAAAATTTGTTCTTCTGAACAAATGGTTACCGTAATTTTGCGTATTACCGACAGCATTTCTTGGTATGGGATTGGTGACGTAGTGGCACTCTCTTGCTATGTGGCCAACACGATTGCAGTTATAGCACTTTGTTATTGTAGGGTTAATGGGCTGAAAACGTACTGTTTTCTGCCTAGCGGGTTCTGGCGTTTTGTTTCTTTGTGCTACTGGGGAGTTATCCCTTGAAAAGAAGTTGGGGGATGCTTGATCGCCCTTGAAGATTGGGTTCGCGTTTGAGTCGCCTAAGCTATTTATTTTTGCATTACTATGATTAGCAACCATTTTATCAACTTCGATTAATCGTTCTACCTCTTGGACTGCAAGATCCAACGTCTGAATATTCTTGGATATTACTACTCTATATAGTTTTGGGGTAGCCCTTGCAAAAAGGTATTTAGTATGACTTTTTCATACAGTTGCCCAGAACCACTTCCGTATTTTGCTTCTACAGAAATGCGTATATTATCCAGATATTCCCTTATATTTTGTGAAAAATCAAAGTTCACTACTCCATGTTTTAATTTATTTATTGAACTGGTTTCTATAAATCTCTCTTTGAATGCTTTTAACAAGTCATCAACCGTATTTATTGGCAAGTTGGCGTTATTTCCTATGGTATGTTCGACCTGTTTTAGAAAGGTTAAGGCCTGGCCTCTTAATCGTAGTAGGAGCATGTCTTTTAACGCTCCAACGTCTGTTTTTGTTAATTGTACAAACTGGGTCAATTGGATATTAAATTCGTCAATATCTGATTGACCATTGTATTCCGGGATAGATTTTGCAATCTCTATATTTTTTGCGACTAACTTTTGCACTATTAATAACTCGTTTAGGTCGTCCATATTTTTTTTTGCGTTTATATCAAATTAAAATTTTACTTAACCTATTTTGGGGTAGGCTATTATCTCCTATAAGATATTCTAAAGGGTTTCCCTGTAGTAGCTTAGCGGCAATAGGCCTAATCAATTTATTTATATGTCTGTATCTCTCCAACAATCAAATCCAAATTACAAAGTTTAAACAGCCCAACTAGTTCGCAGTCTTCCTCCAATTTCCGACACGCGCCATTTGTAGCGATAAAAGAATTTTTTGGCACACGATATGGCGAACTAATTAGCTATATAGGCTAAATACAGACATATAAAATGGAATAAACAGAGATAAAAAAGGACAATAGATTTATTGAACTTACATGCTTAGTTGTACAGCAACGGGTTACTTCAATGACAATTATGGTGACCGAGATTATTTGCGGTACTAATCGTATCAGGTCTGACTTAAGATTAAAATTAAAAAACACATTTACCCCACTCCAAAACGCAGTTCTTTCGTCCTGCGCTGTAGGGACTGCCTGCCATTGGCTTACGTGGCCCAAGGACGCGAACCCTCGTCCAATAATACGTCTTAAATATTTTTGATGATTTAGGCGTTCACACGGTTTTTATCGTTTAAACTTCCTTAGAAATATTGTGCGTAGCACCTTTCTTATTGCTCACTGTCTTAGCGAAATCCAAAGACTGCAGTTTCTTTTCTTTGCTGATTAAGGACTTTTGCATTTTTGAAACTAGATTTAGCTTAATTATAGGAGTCAGAATTATCTTTAGAAAGAAGGAACTTTATTTTGGTATTTCAAATACATCGTGTTTTACTCCCGGTACACTCTCACGCCACTTCTTCCTCAAACACATCCAATCAAAATTTTTAGATAGCCATTTTATTCAACGTAGTTTAAATTTGAAATTAGGTCTTTAAGGATAGCAACCCCCCCCCCCCCCACAGCCCTCAGGGCAAGATTTGTAAGGTTTTTATGGATATTGATGTTGTGGAAACTTCAAAAACGGCTTATTCAATTGTAAATTAGAAGGGCTTGTGCCCTTTTTAATGGCCGAAAGTTATTGGAGTGATCCACCATTTCCCCAAACACATCCAATCAAAATTTTGAGGTAGCCATTTTGTTCGACGTAGTTAAAAAGTCCGAACATCATGTTTATGAGGATGACATAATTGTTGTTTTTAAGTTGTGTTTGTTTGACACTCCCCCAACTGCCCTCAGGTCGAGGGTTGTAAGTTATGCCATATGTTATTTTATATAATATTTTTTAAGCATATAGGTTTTTTTTTATTTATAGAAAGTGTTTACGTAGAAACTTCAAAAGGAATCATTCGATTCTAAATTGAAACGGGTAATGTCCTTTTCAATAGTAGAAAGGGATTGGGGGGCAACTAACCCCCACCCCCATTTCCCAAAACGCATCCAACCAAAATCTTTATATAGCAATTTTGTTCAACGTAGTTGAAAGTTCTGTAAATTAGGTCTTTGAGGACGACAACTCCCTCCCCCCCAGACCTTAGGGACAGGGTTGTAAGTTAGGCCCTGGGGGCATATAAGGTTTTTATTGAAATTATTGTCGTAGAAACTTCAAAAGGGCTCATTCGATTAGAAATTGAAAGGGCTAGTGCCTTTTTTAATAGTTAAAAGTGATTGGCGAGCAACTAACGCCCTTCTCACGCCCACCATTTCTCCAAACACATCCAATCAAAATTTTGAGATAGCCACTTTGTTCGACGAAGTTAAAAAGTCCAGAAATTATGTTTTTAAGGATGACACTCCCCCCACAGCCCTCAGGACAAGGGTTGTAAACTATACTCTTGGGCCATATAAGGTTTTTTTTTTATAGAAAGCGTTGTCGTAGAAATTTCAAAAAGGAATCATTCGATTGGAAATTGAAACGTGTAATGCGCTTTTTAATAGTAGAAAGTGATTGGAGGGCAACTAGCCCCCCTCTCACCCCCACCATTTCCCCAAACACATCCAATTAAAATTTTGAGATAGCAATTTCATTCAACGTAGTTGAAAGTTCTGTAAATTAGGTCTTTGAGGATGACACCCCCCCCCAGACCTTAGGGCAAGGGTTGTAAGTTAGGTCCTCGGGGCATATAAGGTTTTTATTGAAAGTATTGTCGTAGAACCTTCAAAAGGGCTTATTCAATTAGAAATTGAAAGGGCTAGTGCCTTTTTTAATAGTTGAAAGTGATTGGAGAGCAACTAACGCCCTTCTCACGCCCACCATTTCCCCAATCACATCCAATCAAAATTTTGAGATTGCCATTTTGTTTAAACGTAGTTGAAAGTTCTGGAAATTAGGTCTTTGAGGATGACAACCCCCTCACAGCCCTCTGGGCAAGGGTTGTAATGTATGCCCTGGGGGGCATATAAGGTGTTTTTAGAGACCATTGTCATAGAAACTTGAAAAGGGATCATTCGATTGGAAATTGAAAGGGCTATTGCCCTTTCAATAATCCTCCTCCCACGCCCACCCTCCCATTTGCCCATTATGGTTAAAAACTAAATGTTGCCTTAAAATTAAATCAAAATGCACAGTGTTAATGCTAATACCCAATAAGGCATCTCAGCAGTATCCCAAGAACGACTGAGTGTATTATGTTCCAACTTTCGGAGCTACTTCTGCTCTTAAATTTTAACCAAGTCAAAATAGCGTAAGTGTATCCAAGCTATCAAAGAAAGTAAACAATTTTTTTTGCGAATGGTATCAAGTTTTCTATTCCAGGTCAACTAGAGGAGGTATGAAACTAAATTAAACACTACTATTTGTGTCCAGATTTTTAAAAGGGTGTATGTTTGTTAAAAATTGCTGAAAATTTTTCTCCAGCATACAAATTGCAGGCCAAACTATAAAGTCTTAAAAACGAAAAGCTTTAAAGTATTGTTTTCTTTTTCCCTGAAAAGACTATATTAATATAAAACGAACAGAAATTTATTAAAAAAAAAACTATTTTGACAAAATTAGTTTTTCAAGGAAAATTAAAGAACTCCATTAAACCAAAAATGAGTAAAAATAGAATCAAATAGTCTACCAATCGTGAAACCACCACAAATCAGCATTAATAAATAAATATAACCCAAAACGAACGGAAATTACAATATATAACAGATTCAAACTCAAAACGAGCAGAAATTAACATTTGTATGGCTCAAAACCCCTTTGCCTTCCCAAGGCCAGAACATAATTTGCACTTAAGGAAAAAATATAAATGAATGTGCATTGTCAGTTCAATATGCATAGGCCTATACTGATATTTAGTAATCAAAATTTTAATATTAATATTATTTATTAAAGTTATAAAAGTAAAAACATTTATTTTTTTCAGTAAAGTGCAAATTATGTTCTGGCCTTGGGAAGTCATAGGGATTTTGGGCCCTACTCATGTTAATTTCTGCTCGTTTTGGTTATTTATTGAAACTTCTGTTCGTTTGGGTTTCATTTATTTATCGATGCTGATTTGTGGTACTTTCACGCTTGGTAGATTATTTCATTTTATTTTTGCTCATTTTTGGTTTAATGGAGTTCTTTACTTTTCTTTGAAAAACTTATTTTTTGGAAAAAGTTTTCTATAATTAATCATCTGTAAAGACCTTTATCATGATTTTACCAATTCGTATGAGTATAATATAATCGATTTAGAACATGTGGACTTTAAAATAAATGTGGTGAATCTGGAGGAGATGAGGAGAAACATATTGAATGAAATAAATTCAATTGGAATGGACAGAAACACAGTTTTAGATTGGTCAAGTAAGAAACTAGCGGAAGAAAGGGCACCCTTACCGCCCCATGAAAGCTCAAAATCACAACGATGTTCTTGGAAAAGGAGCTACGGCATACAAGAAAGAGATCACGACTAGAAAACTAAAAGATCAAGGAAATCATGATCCCCCTACAGAAATTTTTTTCCCATTTCTTGAGAAATAGCAGAGAAGATTCATATAAAAGAAATTTGACATACATGAATTCATTATCATTATTCTGGAAGAACCCACTTTCATCAATCTATGCCAAATCTCGTTACTGATGATACTTATAAGAATGTTTTGCATTTATATTTGCAATAAATATTTTTGCAATATTGTCCATTGTATATTTTGAAGGAACTAATATGACAATATGTTGTCAAATTGGTCCAAACTTCAGACTTAAATCAAGGATTTGTCATGCAAATTGCCTGTTTTAGGTAAATTTTATGTGTTACATATTATAAAAAAAGCTTGAGTCATGGAATGTACCTAGAGAAACATTTATTGATTTTGAAAATTAAAGTTATTTTTAACAGGTTCATATTAGAGTTGGACATGGTATGCTGATGATGATGTTGACACATCCAATTTGAAATGACTTGGACTTAAATTTTACAGGTTATTAGCAAACGATTCGGTTAAGTGAATTTTTTACAGGTTATTAGCAGATGGTTCTGTCAAGAGAATATTTTTGAAATGGTGCAATATGAGAACAGCTTGTACAAATTTCAGATTTAAATCACGGATTTGTCTTGCAACTGATCTATCTTAGGAAAATGCATGATGTTACTTGTTAGAAAAAAACTTGAATCAGGAAATGTACCCTGAGAAACCCTCATTGGTTTTAAATTAACTGGATTTTTAACGGATTCAAATATCTATGGAAAGGTACCATAGGACAACAGGTTGTTGAATTGATACAAATTTTGGATTTAAATCATGGATTTGTCTTGAAACTGACCTGTTTTTGGAAAATACATGATGTTACATGTTAGAAAAAAGCTTGAATAAGGGGAATGTACTCTGAGTAACCTTAATTGATTTTGAGAATTAGATGGGTTTCTCATTGGTTCACATTAGAATTGGGTGATGGTGTGCAGGCTTGCACACCACGCTAAGTGAACCTAAATGTACCAAATTTTTTCCATGCCTAACTCACTATGCCCGTGTGTCTGAGCGGGAGTGCTGCCATCTATAACTAGAGGTGAAAAGATGGCAGCAATTGAGGTAGTGAAAAGGTGTCGCCAGGAAGTTTTTTTGTTTGAAACTTATGACTTAGGATATTTTTGTAGTGTTTTGTAGTTGTTTATCCTGTCTGTGTTAAATCTGTTAATGTTTCAAAGTGCGTTTTGGAAGTTTTTTTGCTTGAAACATATGACTTAGGATATTTTTACTGTGTTATCTCATGGTTTATCTTGTCTGTGCTGTGTCGGGGTTTTTTATCTTGTCTGTGTTACCGCCGTTGATTTTTCAGTGTGCATTTGGAAGTTTTTCGTTTGAAACGTATGACTTGACATAGTTATGTCGTGGTTTATCCTATCTGTTGTTCAAAGTGCATTGTAGAGGTTTTTTGTCTGAAATGTATGACTTTTTTTGTATTTTTGTGTCGTGGTTTATCTTGTCTGTGTTACAAGGGCATATTTCAAAGGGCATTTTGGAAGTTTTTTCGTTTGAAGCACATGACTTAGGATATTTTTGTAGTAGGATGTCATGGTTTATCATGTCTGTGTTATCACCGTTGATGTTTCAAATTCTATTTTGAACTTTTTTCGTTTGAAACGTATGACTTCGGAAATTTTTTAGTGTTGTATCTTGGTTTATCACGTCTGTGTTACCCATACACACATATATGCACACACACATTTACATTCAATTTACTTTCTTTTATAGATTCGACCTTAGCAACTGATCACACTCCTCCATACTGTAAGTCAATTTTAGCCCTTCAAAGGGCTCTTTGTTAATTTATTGTCCAATAGTCAAGGTTAGATTTACTTAAACCATTACCGGGTATCCGATGCACTTTTTCTAATGAGGTATCTTCTCAAGCACCCATTGAGCGAAAACTAATCTTCATCTTCAGGGTCAAGAACTGAATGTAGGCATTTATCACAATTGAAGTCTTCCAAATTGAATAATGGAAAGTCTTTATCACATTTTTCTATTAAGACCTTATCCGTTGGGACATTTCTCTTAGTAGACAGAGCCTGCACACCGAAAAAAACTGCATAGTTCTTTAATTTCCTCTTGCACTGTTTTTATTTCATAGCTATTTTCATTGCAAGGTCTTATGATTTTACCATAAAAGCCAATTCGGTTTATAAAATTTAATATTGCACAACCTCATTTTTTACTTCAGTTGAACATATTGAGTACCTACTGAGTTCCTACTGAGTCACCTTCTCAGTAGAGGCCCTCCCAAGGCCACTCAGCGCGTTCCCAGGTGGCGTATAGGGGAAACTCCTACAGATATTTTGGTTACCTTCATAAAGGGAGGCGCGGACCAAGAAAGGACCTAGTCCCTGGGGGGTTCATAATTGAAACTAGGATACCCTCGCCCGGGGGTCATAAATACAGGTGTATGAGGAAGAAGGTCACTCTGACGCACACTGAGCGGGGCTTACCGGCGTGTGGGCACGTCCCGCTATTTACGAACCTTCTTCCAGCATTGGGTTAAATTGTATGGTAGTGCAGGATACCATCGTGGCAGGATCCTCTCCAGGAGGACAACTGCGAAAGGGCTGAAGATGCAGACTTTGACAACGGCCTCTGCAAGTTGGGTAGGCACCAGGGGGTTCCGGCCCCCGATCAGGGATTGGCGTCCCTGCACCTAGCCGAGCCGAAGAAACCGGTTGGGTAGTGGCCTAGCGTGTCACTCCCGTAGAAAAAGAATATGCTAAAGAAAAATCAGTGAAAAGCCTCGGATCAAATCCCATTATGGTGACGACCCATGTATGCCCCTCGACCAGATTTTTGTACGCCAATAAACCAGTATGAATTGGATTTTCGAACGTAAGGACCATGTCGGCTCTTTCAAAAACCAAACAGGTTCTACAAGAGTTCAAAAATTCTTGGCTTGACATCCTTGTGGTGACCGAAGCACGATGGAAAGGTTGTGGAGAAAAGAAGCTCAAAGCAGTATACAGCAACATGACTTATACAGTTCTGTACAGCAGAAAAGCGGACAGATATGCAGCTAGAGTCACAGCTATATTGAACACAAATGCAGCAAAATCTCTCTGCTTGTGGAAGCCGATTAACGAGAGAATCCTGTATACACGATTTGCATCTAACCATGCAAAGCTGTCGCTAGTCATCTGCTATGCACCAACAAATGATGCCGATGAAGTCTCGAAAGACGATTTTTATGAAACCCTTCAGTCTGTCCTAGACTCCCTCCCTCTCCATGACGTCACTCTCTTGGCAGGCGACCTAAATGCGAATGTTGGTCAGGACAAATCTTATTGCCTTCAGATGTTGGTACATCACGGGCTTGGAACTATCAACGAAAATGGTGCAAGGCTATTCAACTTTGCCATGTCAAACGACCTGTTGATAGGAGATACATTACTCGAGCAAAAAGATATCTATACGCATACATGGACATCCCCAGACAAAACTGTCAAAAATCCGATTGACCACTTTCTGATCCAACGACGGTGGAGAACTAGTCTGAAAGATGTGAGGAGTTATAGAAGTGTGGACCGTGGGTGGGACCATAAAATTCTTATAGTAACACTCAAGTTGAAACTCCGCTCCAACAGATCTCGACACCCAACAATATTACCAAGAAATTTTGACTCGGAGAAGCTGAGAGACAAGGATGTTAGGAGACAATTCAGCATTAAACTCTCGAACAGATTCGAGGCACTTGCTGATATACCACAAGACGTGGAAAAATCTTGGACGACTATGCAACGGAACTACACAGAAACTTCTGAAGAAGTTCTTGAATTTAAAAAGTCAGTGGATATCCCAGAAGACATGTGACTTGATCGAAGACCACAAGAAAATAAAACAGAGCACGCTCAGTAATGATCTCTCTGCTGATGTCATGAAAGACAAAGAATATAAAGAAGCCGACGGAGAAGTGAAGAAAAGTGCTAGATCATACAAGTGCTCAATGAGAGAGCAAGAATGGCAGAAGAAGCAGCCCGACGTGGTGACGCAAGAGCTGTGTACCGCATAACTAAAGAAATCGTTGGGGAGACCAACGCACAAGATGGATCAGTAAAAGAGGAAAAAGGAAGACTACTAACCGATCCAGATGACCGGAAAAATAGATGATCGGATTAGTTCGAAAGCCTTCTAAACCGCCCGTCCCCTTCTGTTCCACCAGATATTCTGGACAGCCCATTTTTGGATTTCCTCATTACTGAAGACGAGCGAACGGCGGATGAGATCCTTTCAGCCTCGAATAAGCCGGAGAATAGAAAATCTCCAAGTAGTGACAGTATATCTGGAGAAATGGTCAAGTCATCGATCCGCAGGTCCCTTTCGTTGTGGCGTGTCTTCTTTCCCTCCTCTGACAAAATAAAAAGTCCCCAAAGACTGGAGAGCAGGAACCATTATTAAATTGTTCAAAAAAGAGACGCGACAATCTGTGGCAATTACAGAGGCATCAACCTCCTCTCGATACCCGAAAAACTCTTCTGCATAATCATCCTGACAAGACTTCAAACTGCCTTAGCTGAGGAGCAGCATGGTTTCCGACCAAAAGATCTTGCGCTGATCTGATATTCATACTCCGCACCATGCCTGAAGAATCAAACGAGTGGAGGCAACGTCTATATCTATTGTTCGTCGACTTTGAAAAAGCGTTCGACTCAATAGACCGCCCAATACTATGGAGGATCCTGATCTTCTAAGGTATTCCTGAGAAGCTGGTTCGCCTTATCATAGCAATGTACGAAGACACGGAATGCTGCGTGAGAACCTTCGAAGGAAATACAAGATATTTCAAAGTGATGACAGGTGTCAAAAAGGGATGCGTATTGTCTCCATTCCTCTTATTCTCATAGAGTACTATTTATCAGGCAAATTGATGGATACGGGATCGAAATTGCAGGCAGACTAGTCCAAGATCTCGACTTTGCAGACGATGTTGGATTGATGGAGAAAGACAAAAGCAAACTTCAAGACTTTTCATGCAAGTTAACCAAAAGAGCCGAGCAGTTTGGGTTACATATCAACGCCCCCAAAACCAAAGCGATGTCAACCACTAACTCACCGATGAATATCCAGTTGGGTTTGAAAACATAGAGCAAGTCACCAGCTTCCGATATCTTGGTAGCACCGTCTCATTTAGTGGCTATTCCAAAGAAGAGCTGAGAACACGAATAGCCTTGGCAAGCCCGGCATTTCAATGACTTCGACCAGTCTGGAGATCAGCGAAGTACTCACTCCAGCTAAAACTTCGGTTTTTCAGAAGCAACGTCCTTTCGATCTTGACGTACGCGGTGGAATGTTTAAAACTCACAGCTGAGAAGAAAAAACGACTCACTGCATATGAAAACAACTGTCTTCGACGTATCTTGAATATTAACTGGAAGGATACGATAACAAACTTGGAAATTCGCCACTACACAAACCACCCTGATGTTACTGATGCAGTCAGGCAACGAAGATGGTGCTATCTTGGCCATGTTATCCGTATCCCAGGATCGAGAATACCGAATATGCTTCTGTAGTGGTAACCAGACGACACACGTCGACGAGGAAGGCCCAAAAACAGGCTTCACATGACATATGAGCGGGACAGGAGAGCCCTTTATACATCCTTAATCCCACAGTGGGGGGACATCTACGCCACAGCTCATTAGCGGATGATTGGAGGCTGTTAAGAGACGCCCTGTGTGCCTCTGGACGTACAGGAGGAGCTCAGGTCGAAGGTCTAAGGTATGGTGAACATATTGTATTTGAGATTCCATTTATAGCTATAAAGTTCCCGAAGTGTTTCATCTAACAATAGGAATGTCGCTTCAAAAATGACACCACATCAGGAATCTTTCAATCCGATAAACTCTAAATCAATTACGCCAAACATTATAGTAACTGGAAAAAAAAAATGTTGGCACACTGAACTCATTTTCAATACTGAAGCATATGAATTGTAAGATCTATCAATTCACGTTTCGTTGGTCTTCAAAACCTGTTTTTGCAGGATTTATAAAGCACCCTTGAAACCAAAACAAATCCTCATTTGTATTATTTTTTTTAAAATGTCACAAGCGTCATTTAAAACATCAAAAAACCCCGATCATTCCTACTATAATGTTCAAGAACAACAAATTAGAATAATACATGTTTTCTTTTATTTTAAAATAAATACATAATATTTTTACTCAATAAAAAAAAATATCACACTTTAAATCTCAGAATTTATTTATTTTCATATAATTGTGTATTTATTTTATATAATTATGTATTTATTTTATATAAATACATAATAAAATAGTATATATAAAATTATATATAGCCTATATAAATTAAAATTATATATATATATAAAATTTTATAAAAATTTTCAGTTCGAAAAAAAAACTAAGTAAAAAAACGTCACTACAAACAATTTTTCTAATAGAAAAAATCATGACTGACATATTTATATCATCTTTATTTTTACCTTATAAAATATCACAGGTTTTTTTTGCTAGAAGAATAGTTTTATATTATTTTAAGACATAGAATAAAAATTTGAAAAAAAATCTGCCAAAAACAAGTAAGCAAAAAAAAAGATCACTACAAACGTTATTTTCCTAATAGAAAAAATTACGACTCACATATTCATATCATCTTCATTTTATGCTTTTAAAATATCACAGGTAATGTTTTTGGCTAAAAGTATATTTAATGTTATTTTTTAGACATTTAAAAAATTAAATAAATTTACCCACCCTTAAAAAGCTACGACCACCCCCCCCCCCCCTCCCATACTCCAGCTTCGACCCCTCCAAGGGTATGGAGTCCTGTCATGTTCATTAAGATACTATACCCTTTGCTCGTTCACAACCAGAAAAAAACATTTTAAAATGGGGGTACGGTCCCTGTCACACTCATAATACATATTCTACTATTATTCGTGTTAAGGCTTGGGCTCAATAGTAACACATGGACCGAATACAAAAGTCTAAGAACAACTAGTAGGGAGATATTTTTTTTAAACTAATGATTATATATAATGTATAAACAGAACGAATTGAGTAATTGCTCTCTTTTAACTGACCCCCTGAATGGTCCATGTTCAAAATAGTCCACGGACTGAATTCAATAGCTCATTATTAGGGTAATATGATTTTAGAACTACACAACTCATTAACTAAAGTGTACTGTAAATGTCGTTTGATAAACCGAAACTATATTAGAAACAGTCCCACCAGCCACTTAGTATACAATGAAAAATATATCATAAACCTCTTGTTTATAGCATTCATTATCACAATTAGTTTTGTTAGATTCAATCTTCATTAAATTCAATCCATCTACCGAATAAAAGCGATGGCGTCTATTCTTTTATAACGAAACATTTGTAGCGATGAAAAAATTAGTATTTGTAGCGATGAAAAAATTGGCTGGCTATACTAAATGTGGTACTAAATACTGACCGCGTCAAAGGCGATATTATGCCCAAAGGTCGTGAACTTACACCTTGTAATTTCTCCGATAGCGCCGCTTATAGCGCTAAAGATCGTGCCAATAAGGCCTACGCCACCCTCAATTAATGAGAGAAAATGAAATGTGTAGCCATATAAATGTGACCTCTTCTCTTCGAGCTATCTGGAGATCAGATTCCTCTGGGAGCACTACCTTGGAGACATGCGAACTAATTAGCTATCATTAGGCTGGATACGGACATATAAAATGAAATAAACACAGGTAAAAAACAATAGATTTATTGGGACTTACATATTTAGGTGCACAGCAGTGAGTCACTTCAAACGACAACAATGGTGACTGAGATACAACATGAAAGAATTGCCAAGCTTGAATGGCCAAAAAATTCTATCTGAATGGTCCTGATTCTGATTTACGAATCTTTTCAAAAAGTATTTTTACCCCACTATCAAACGTAGCTCTTTAGTCTTGCGCTGTAAGAACTGGCTCACAATTGGCCCGAGTGGTCCAAGGATGCGAACCTTTCGTCCAATAAATTCTTTTAAATATTTCTGATGATTCAAGCGTTCACACGGTTCTTACCATTTAAACTTCCTTAGAAATATTGTGCGTAGCATTTTTTGTTACTAATTATCTTAGCGAAATTCAAACCGACTAGCGTCGTTTGTTTGACTGAAGCTAGAATGCAATTTCTCTTTTTGCTGATTAAGAATTTAGACTCTTGGAAGCGGTATTTGAACTCAATTAGGGGACGTTTAATTTCTGTCCGACTCATCTTTAGAAGGAAAGAATCTTGTATTTTAAATATATCGCATTTTACTCATGGTACATACACCCTTCCCATCAATTAATGACGCCCCGTCATTAGTAATTGCTTGGCTTTGGGCTTTTAAAATGTTCGCCATTTATTAACTATTTCCTCTACATAATTATTTTATATTTACGTTATGGCTTAATCAGGAGTGCTAAAAATTTTCTCTATTACTTTTCTTATTTATTCTACATCCCTATCTAAAATTCATCTACCAGACTAAGATTATTCATGGTTCTAGGCTAGCTACTATACTAAAGATTTTTTTAATTCAATTTTTACAAGGCTTCTTTTTATTTTGCTGTCTATATGGCATACTACATTCTATCTACGCTACATTAAATGAATGACATGATAATACTACACCTAATTCTACTTGAACGTCTAGCGGTACATACATGAATGATTTATAACAAACAATTGGGTTTACCATATTCACTGGTAACATTAAAACACTTTCACTATTGGGATTTTTGAGTTATCAAAGTTATTAGGAAGTAACATATGTAAATTCACATCTATTTCATCACCTTCGAGTCTTTAGTGTACTCCATCCTTCTGTTGTAAATTATTGTCCTTCACTCTTTTTGTCTTGGCAAAATTTTTAAAGCATTTACTTTATGGTTTCTTCATGAAACAGTTCGAGCCTGATTGTGTTCACACGACAAGTTTTCTCTAATTGTCAACTGGGAAATGATGATTCCCACTACAGGTGTTGAAATATGCTATCAGGGTTCATTCTCACCTGCCTTTTTTTGATAGTTCATAGGGTGCCTTATCATTAAGGGGTCGAACACTGGGAGTGCGTTTATTTTCTTCTCAGCATATCATTTTTAGGATATTTTGAGGCACATAGAGAATGTATTCTCGCGTAAGATTGTTCATTTGTGCCTTTTATAAAATTGTTAGCTCATGGCTTGCGTCGATTAACCTTTGCGGTGATTCCTAGGTTAATCACGGGGGAATTGAAGTTTGGATTTGGAACGGGTTGACATCAAACTACAGTGACTCTTTCAACATATTGTCTTTAATTTCAACTTCAAATATCTTCAAATATCATTTAAGTTCAAATATCGTTAAATATCATTTAATTTCAAATATCATCACTATACAGTCAAATGATTCTGGGGTCCATAATGATTATCAAGGGCGATATTTCTGTATTTATATCTTGTACTGATCGATGGTGTTCTCGGAATTAAACTTCAAATTGTCTTTAACTTCAACTTCAAATATCTTTAAATATCTTCAAATATCACTTAACTTCAAATATCGTTAAATATCATTTAATTTCAAATATCATCACTATACAGTCAAATGATTCTGGGGTTCATAATGATTATCAAGGGCGATATTTCTGTATTTATATCTTGTACTGATCGATGGGGTTCTCAGAATTTATGTGATTATATAGTTCGATAATGCGCTGGATACTGAGATTCAAATATAATGTTACCTGATATGTAATATGGTTCCTGGTCGAAGAAACAACGATCAAAGGTAACTGTTGTTTTCGTAGACGAAGCTGGGATGAAAATTGCCTGGATTCTATGGTGAGTACTCTTCGTTGGTTGAGATATGATGAAAATAGATGCTACTAGGTTGTATCTGTACTGGGCAACTCATTGTAATGCTCGATATCCAATGTGTCAATCCACTTCCTGTAATAAAAATAACGAGGCAGAATCACACATTCTTTGAAGTAAATACTCATAGTACAAATAAGTCACGCATTAATTGGGTACATGAACCCCACGCTACGAGACAGAGTTAAATAAATACACCAATATTAGTACTCACAACGAAATTTTTTTTTGGGTTATAATAAAACGACATAATTCCCATTGGGAAATCTAAAACAGAGATGTCTTCAAATTTGTTTTTTAGAACGGAAACATCGATAAAGGGCTTATATAATTCTTCAATACTTATTAAATAAACATAATTTACCCTACATTATTAAGTTTGAGGTCTAATTTTACAACATATTTCATGCCTGCATTGTTCACGCACGTCCGTGCTGTTTAAGAAACGCATGTTGCAGCGTCATAACCACACGGTTTTACGTAAACGATACTACAATGAGGGAACAAGACATAGCAAGGACGAGTGAAGACCTCTATACCCACTCGTTTTCTAATGTCTTCCCTATTTCTTGGCTTAGACGTTCTCAATGGGCTCAGGGTTTAACCTCTGCATTTCAGCTGTTTCCCTGTGTTCTTCTCTTGATTTTCGTCTTCTTAGTCTTAGGATTTTTACGTAATTAAAAGTCAATAGGATTCTTATGGTCAGGGAAGTCGCGAATACGAAACATACGGCCAATAGTATATTCCACCAGAAATTGATCGATTCTTTGAGTTCATTCGTGTTTCTTTCTAGTCTTGTTACTTGTTGAAACAAGGTCTCGAAGGGTTTGGGGTCCCATTTCATAAAGATCTTCCATGCGTCATGGCTAGCTAGCAATGAATTTTCCTGCATGGATATTACTCCATGTTTTACAATGTCTTGGGCCACTGCGTGAACAACGAGGATTATGATGATATTCTTAAGCCTCATCTTATTTTTTGTTTCTAGAATTAATTTATCATTAATTTTACCCATTTTTTTGCAAAATTCGTTTGTTTACTGCTTTCTTATTATTATATTTTTTTTTCAAAGGCACTTTAATTTTTACTTAGGTTATTTCTTATTATGTAATCATTTTGTGGCATTGGCAAAAGAAAACTGATTTGTAGACGTAAAACAGAATAAATATTTTATGATTAGATAGGTTAGGAAAGTAAAGTTAGGACTTCCGAGCTTAATTCTGGTCGTGATATACCTCTATGACTGGTTGAGATATAACTTTAATGCGTAGCTAATAATCGCTATACAATTTAATTTTACATTATATTTCTCGAGTAAGAAACACATGAATAAGCAAGCGTGCAGCACATAATTACACTGGTATCCTATTTTATGTGTAGGCCTAAAATAATTTTAATTTGCACTAAGACAAAATAATTTATGTATATGAGGTTAATTTCTTCCACAGTTACCTACTAATAGGTAGTTTTGAGTTTAGAATCTTCTGTTAATTTTCTTGTTACTATTTTTATAGGCGTCTCTTTTTCTTTGGTAAGTTTTCATACGTTTCAGGAATAATTTACTACCAAGGGATTTGTATTCTTCAGATTCAGGGTCAAATAAAATTGTTTGTAATATTGAATTTCCGCTAAAGGATGATGTATGCCTTCATATTTGACACATTGGGGATTTTTTTCGAGGTTACAGCAAATTTTGGGGGCTCTGCATTTATTGAGGAGTAATAAGTCTGTTTGAGTGGGTCCCTTGGAATAGAAATACTTGATATTGAGGTTCTTTGGTAGGCGTCTTATCAATAATTGTAAACAGCCAAGTTGCTTTGCGCTTCTTCTCCTATATTTTGTTTTGACCTCCCCTCTAGCCGGACGATACTTGGGGGAATTTGCAAGCGCTAAACCATACTTATAAGTGTGGGGTGTATACCCTTTAAGGTTGTAGGTTACATCCCATTCTTTCTCATATATTTGATTTCCTTGTTCGTCCACGACTAACATAGCTGCCGAATATATAATGTTTTCCTTCGCGTTCATTATGCTAATGAAAAAACTCAGTATCAATTATCGCCCTTCGAGTAGGTTTTGATTCCATTGTCATGATCTGAAAATGCTCACAGTTAGGACCTGGGTCGATTTTTTCATAGAAAATCCGAGGGGACCGCCAAAACCCAACAAATTAAAAGCTGCATGGGCTTTGAGTTCCTCCCCAGGCTTCCCACAAAACGTGGTCTATCTATTTAGATTTGATTACATAACTTAATACTGAGTATGGGATAATTTCCATAGTTCATTTGTATAATATAAGTTGAATTCCATGGAGAATAGGCTACTTGGGCTAGGTGAGCATCTGAAATCCTCCGTTTTCAAAGTCAACATCGTCGACTCCACACGTGCCACCGTTATACTTGGTCATTGGAACCACACGTATAGAATCTACGATATTGACCCCAAAAACTCTGTCGGTAGGGGAAACCGAACCTCCCCTCCCCATGATATAAGTTCCGTTATTGATCTCAATAACTGGGTACATTATAGGTTATCCAACTGATTAATTCACATTTATAGGGGTATAGTTGATTTTCGTAAGGTAGCTACTTAGTAGGCAGAATGTGCCACACAGGACCTAAAAAAACACTATTTGTCACCATCGGTCGACCACGAGCTTCTCACCTTGGGCCTTTCCCCCTGATCGCCGACGTTTTGACATCACTCGTATTAGTGTTATTTTTTTTCATTAATATTTACTTGGTTGACTTTACTTGCACACTGTTAAGTTTATTATGGTGGATCACAAGCTGATTTTCATAAGGGATTTGAAATTTTTCTTTACATTAATTAGGGATATTTCCATCTGTCAGGTTTTTTAAACCGTTCTGCCTGACTGTGTCGTTATTTTCTCCTCTGTTTCTTGCAGTTTTTTTCTTTTTCGGTTTTTCTAGCGAAATAAGGTCAAACTTTTTGTATTGTTTTTTCAAAAATTCTTACCCTTTTAATTTCGTTTGTTTCCCGTGTGAGGCTGCTGAGGTCGGTCTTGATTTCCCTATTTCTTTAGCTACTATATGGTCTGATTCGCCGTCAGACTCTTCGGAACTAGTTTCCGACGAATCTGGATTAGAACTTTTAGAGGTGGCACTTTTTGAGGTATCACCTGCCCTTCCTTCGTAAATTTCTACTCCTCTAGAAGTAGAAGGTTTATTCTCTAAATCCTCGCCTTGAGTTTTCAACTCGGGAGATATGAAAGATTCTTGAGAGTTTTGGGAGGAATCAAGAGTTTTCGCGGGGCTCCTCCACTGTTTGAATGCCATGTCTTCAGGGGGGTGGGGTTTTCATTGCACTAAGGTTTCCCTCCATGAGGTCCACTGTTTAGGTTTGACCTTGGATACAGTTATATCATGATATTGACCTTGCTGGTCATGCTTGGGAGTTTTATTCTCGGGCAATGTACTTTGACTCTTTTTTATGGGGAAATTAATTAAATCCATAGCTTCTCGCAGGTTTGTTTTTAGTTAAATCTTTGGGAGGAGTTTTCTTTACAGTAATACCGGGGGTTTCTACAGCTCTGTTTAATTCCTCCTGTAAAGACAGGGGCCTTTCTATCGGTGTTGCAGGGGAAACCATATCGTCTGGAAATCTTTGGGGGGGACATGGGGTCGAAATTCTATCGGGGAAAAATTGGGTTTTTGGAGATATTGTATAACCTAAATCTCCTGCGCTCGCCGATGAATAACTTTTTGGACTTTTTGGCGTTTTTATTCTTACTGGTATTAGGGATTTTTTCTCTGGAATAACTAGATTTTTCATAGCTAAAAATTCTTCAAAATTTTCCTCATCACTGTCATTCTCGAAATAGTCTTGCTTGAAATTAAAGGGTTTTAGCTCTGCCAATCTTGACCTAGCGGGCTCATTTTCTGCATCTGACGAATCAGTAGAGGAGGGATGTGATACCCATCTCTCTGGAAATTTGGCCCTTTTTATTCGGCTAACATGCGCCTTGTAAGTTCTTCCACTATCGGGGTTTTCCATTTTAAAAGTATATTCGTTATCGTAATTTTGACTATTCTGTACGGTCCAGAATATTTGTTGGAAAGTTTTTTGCCTTCCGTTTTGCTTCGTTCTTTAGGTAGATGCAGTCTCCTACTTTGAAATCTATACTCCCCTTGACTTTGGGTTGATTTCTTAGCTCTTGGCTTATTTTACATTTTTCCAACTCTTGCCTAACTATTTTATAAGTTTTCCTCATCCTATTTATAAATTCTTGTTTGTAATCTTCCGAGCTATTATAATACTGCCGAGATTCAATAATCTCATTATACGGGATTCTAAAATCACGACCAAAAAGTAAATAAAATGGATTGTCTTTTGTTGTTTCTGAATAAGCAGTGTTGATTACGTTAGTTAAATAAGGTAAGAATTGATCCAAGTCCTATTATCTTTTGTATAAATACTTAATACGTTCGAAAATATTTTATGCCTATTTTCTATTTTACCATTAGCTTGTGGATGGTACGGAGCTGTCACCATTTTCTCTATATTAAGAAAACTCATTAAATCTTTTGTTACCTTTGAAACAAAATTGCTCCCGTTATCACTCAAAATTTTATTAGGAATGCCAAATTTTAAAAATAATTTTGCTAACGCCTTACTTGTGGCATAAGCACCTTGATTTTTTAATGCTTTTGCAAAAGTAAATCCGGGAAAATGATTTATAACCGAAAGAATACAAGTATGGCCTCTGCTAGAAACAGGCAAGCCTCCGCTCGTTCCGTATAAGTCAAATGAGATAATATCGAATGGGTACTTTGCTACCGGGACCCTTCCCATTGGAGGATTAGGATAAGCTGGGGGGATTTTTCTTAAGTTAACCTGTATATATATATATATATATATATATATATATATATATATATATATATATATATATATATATATATATATATATATATATATATATATATATATATATATATATATATATATATATATATATATATATATATATATATATATATATATATATATATATATATATATATATATATATATATATATATATATATATATATATATATATATATATATATATATATATATATATATATATATATATGTATATATAAGTAGCATGGGCGCATACGGATATGAGCACACAGGTACCCTATCATTCTGAGCGCACAGGTATCTTATCATTACAAGCGCAAACATATCCCAAAGTGCTATTGGAGTCACTAGTCCCTCTAAAAGTTCTATCATTTTTTTCGGAAACAATGTTTCTCAGCGAAAGAATGCCACTACTTTAAGCGGGCCTATATGCCGTCGTTCCAAGCGTATATACATATATATATATATATATATATATATATATATATATATATATATATATATATATATATATATATATATATATATATATATATATATATATATATATATATATATATATATATATATATATATATATATATATATATATATAATATATATATATATATGTATATATATATATATATATATATATATATATATATATATATATATATATATATATATATATATATATATATATATATATATATATATATATATATATATATTATATATATATATATATATATATATATATATATATATATATATATATATATATATATATATATATATATATATATATATATATATATATATATATATATTATTATTAGTTTATTACCCATTATTAAACATACAAAATGTTGTAAATGGAGTACAAGAAAAGAAAAAAAAGTAACATGAAATAACAACAAAATATCCGAAGAAAACTCAACTACAGAAAAACAAGATTAAGAACATTCCTACGACAAACAAACAAGACAAATTTAAGTTATTGCAACATATAATGAAGAGAGGCTTGGTTCAAACGCCTTTGCAAATCGAACCACGGCGATTCAGTACAGCTATAAGCGGGTCGGCTATACCGTACTTCAGAGATATATTCGAATTACTCATCCAAACTGGAAGACGAAGCAGATACTTGCCGTATCTGTAGAAAATAGACCGAATATTGCGGCGATCAGACGAGGTAAATATTTTCCAAAATGGAGATAGGGCTAGCACATGTGGCAAAAGAAAAGCATTATACACCCTTGCAAGTAGAAAACGGTTAAAGTGGCACTTCATTGAAACGAGAATTCCATAAGCTCTGCGTGTCTTTACAGCGAACAACGAAACAAGGCAATGGCGTGTTTCTTTAAGATCGCTACAAATGGAAGGCCGAGGTACATAATCTTAGACGAAGACTTAATCGTATAAATTCCGAAAAAACATCAACTGGTACACTATCTTTAACGCGGCTATTAAATACGAGAACTTCACTCTTCTGGTGATTGAAAGAAAGACCTATGTTACCATACTCCTTACTCAAAACACGGAAAGTCTCTTCGATGCCTATAAGTATTCTACTCGCGTTCAAAATGTCGTCGGCATAATCGATCAGCGAAACATTGATACCTCTAAAGATACATGTAGACTGAACCGGTTCTTGCGATGAAATAATACTATTATTAAATAGCTGTGGTGAAGTAAGTGCTCCTTGGCGTATTCCCTTCTCTACGGGTATAAGACTAGAAGATAGGGTTAAAAGCATTAACACATGGTACATTTACACGCGCTTTTAAATTACTATACATATTTCCTCAGTGCGCGTATAATACACTTATCCACGCCACGTTTCCGGGCCGACAACAATATCTGAGGGTGCACACCGGAGTCAAACGTGCGGTTGACATCGTGACCGGCAAAATACAAAGTCTCATTTGAATCATCTAGTCCAGGACTTTTAGCTCAAAAAAGTGTCAAAATTGCAATATAAACGAAAATGATACCAAAATGATCAGAAAAAAATTCTGTACAATATACTAAAAGACCCCATAAATCCGAGTGGGGCGAGTACCCGAAAAACAGGGGAAAAGGGGGAAATGCGGGGGGAAATGGGAAAAATGCCGAACATGCCCAGAAAATAGTTTAAAGTGAGTTTTCTGAGGTGTTCACATACGCTGATTACGAAATTGACATCTAAAATTCAGTATAGAAAAAGAGTACTACGGAAAACGGGGGAACAGGGGAAAGAGGGGAGAAAAGAGAAGAATACAGGGTAGGGGTAGAAAGCGGTTTGAAAGATATTTTCTCGGGTATTCCTATCTGGTGATTACGAAATTGAGAACTAAAATGATATAAAAAAAATTGATTAACATAAAACGGGGAAATGGGGGGGGGAGGGAGGGGAAAAAGGGAAATATACAGGGTGGGGTAGAAAGCATGTGGAAATGTTTACAAATGTTAATACATGAGATCTATAGAGGTTCGGCTACCCCATAGGTTCGGAAAAGGCAAAAAAAAAAACTCGAGAAAGAAATACGAAAAGATACTGAAATTACTTTATTCCGTATTCCTCGCCGTTATCAACAAGCGCGTGGGTTCGTCAACATAATCCTGTTCTAATTCGACATTCAGTAAGAGAAGCAAGGTAGACTAGTCACCGCGGAGTTCCAGTGCCGACGACAAAACCTATCCTGACGGAATGACATCTAGCGGATCCAATAGTCCCCAGTCTGCGTGGTCCCCAGTTCCCGACCCTGCACTGCTTTTTCAACGTCTTTCGACTGCTGCCCATACATCTGAAAATGACATGGCAGAAACTGTACGTTACGAACTGTGCAGTTATCCGCCCGCTTTGTTTGAGAATTCTGGCATAATACGTCAGCCAGACAAACCTGCACTAGCGGAAAGCAATATGGAAAGAAGCGAAAACTGACTCGATTCACCACCTGCCAGTGTCAGATCGTGTCACTGTAGTTGACGGAGGTTGGCTGCTTCAGCAAGTACCTTGGAAGATTGGTGATACTTATGATTCAATCTGTGACAGCTATGTTAGTTTCGTTACTCGACGCTGTACCTCCCCTACTGTTGTCTTCGATGGATACAGCGCTGGCCCAACCACGAAAGATGCTACCCACAACCGACGGTGTAAGGGAAGCCAGCACCAAGTGATCGATTTCAGTTTAGGGATGAAGCTCCAGAAAAAGAAGGAAGAGTTTTTGAGCAACTCTCAGAACAAACAGCGAATTATAAGCTACATCGGGGAAAAAACTCAGAGCCAAAGGATTTGAAGTCGTCCATGCGAAGGACGATGCTGACTATCTAATCGTGAAGAGTGCCGTAACGAAAGCAGAAAAATCTGAAACAATAGTTCTTGGCAACGACACTGACTTTCTGATTCTACTCTTGTATCACCTCCCGCCTAATGCAAAAACACTTTACTTCGAATCGTCAACGAACGCAAAAGAAGCGATAACACGGTTCTGGTGCCTCAACGAAGTTCCAAAAAAAAAAATGGGAGAAGTATCCAGGCTACTTCTGGTAGGGCACGCACTCTTGGGATGTGACACGACCTCACGAGTTTTCGGACTTGGAAAGCAAGCTGTGCTACCTCTTTTGAAGAAGAGCGAAGTGTTCAGAAAAAAATGCGAAGTGTTTCTGGATGAATCATCGTCTAAAGATGAAATTGTGAAAGCGGGTGAATATCTTCTCCTCAGCTTGTATAAAGCACGACCAAACGAAGATCTCACTAAGCTGCGACATCGAATTTTCTTGGAAAAAGTTTCTTCGTCAAATACTACGGCGTTTGTTAAGCCTGAAAGGCTTCCGCCAACCGAAGCTGCAGCTTCATTCCACTCCCAGCGAGTGTGCCTCCAGGTATCCCGTTGGAAAAGGGGAACCAGCTGATCGCGACCCGGCTGACTGGGGTTGGGTCCTCAGAGACCATAAATACTCACCTGTGATGACCGATTTGTTGCCCGCACCTCAGACTCTTTTGAGTGTCGTGAGATGCAACTGTAAGACAGGCTGTGAGAACTCGCGATGCAGCTGCAAGAAAAATGGATTAGCGTGTACGTTAGCGTGCGGAGAATGTCAGGGTATCAACTGTTTGAACAGGGAGAACAAGATTGTCGAAGACGAGGAGCTCGACTAGTGACATCAATGCTGTGTTTTCCGAGTCAACTCTACTGCCTTAAAAAGTGAAGATTTTACCTATAGTTACTGAAGTTCTTTTTTTTTAGTTTTTTATTCAACGATATTGCCTTCGAAAGTACAAATTTTACCTATAATAGCTGAAGTTTTATACTGTGATCACTGCCAAGCGGTTGTTTTCTTTATGTTTAGTAATTCAAATGGTTGTAAGAAATGTCTGTGATTCAAGAAAGTAAAAGTTTGATACTTAAGCGAGTTATTTTGTCCATAGGCCTACTTATTAGCCATTAGCAGCTGGCTCAGGAGTCAGGCTTCCCTTCCCCTTTTCCGTTATTTCCTCCAGTTTTGTTCGGTTTCATGGTTCTCGTTTTCTTTCCTTCATTTTAGGTGTCAGTTTCGTGATCAGCAGATAGGAAAACCCCAGAAAACACATTTCAAACTGATTTCTACCCTGACTTCAATTGTCCCTTTTCTTCCCCTCTTTCCCCCTTTTCCCCCGTTATGGTGGGGCTCATGTTCTTTATTTCATTTTAGATGTCAGTTTCGGGATCAGCAGATAGAAAGACCCCAGAAAACATATTTCAAAGTGCTTTCTACCCCTACCCTGTATTTTTAAATTTTTTTCCCCTCTTCCCCCAGTTCCCCCCGTTTTTCGTAGTACTTTTATTCAATACTGAATTTTAGATGTCAGTTTCGTGATCAGCGTATGGGAAAGCCCCAGAAAACTCACTTTGAACTATTTTCTGGCATGTTCGGCATTTTTCCCAATTTCCCCGCATTTCCCCCTTTCCCCTGTTTTTCGGGTACTCGCCCCACTCGGATTTATTGGGACTTTTAGTATGTTGTACAGAATTTTTTTCTGATCATTTTAGTACCATTTTCGTTTATATTGCAATTTTGTCCGGGTCGAACCCTAAAAGTCCTTGACTATTTCCTCAGATCAAGATACGTTTCAGACGTTTTCTATTTTATCAAACAGTTCGTGGTAACGAACTTTAAGTAAGGAGCGACCCGGCTCAATGGTAACTGAAATTGTAGAAAGCGGAAACGGAATTGATACCAATAGATACATCGAAAGAATCAGATTTTAATGCTGATTTCAAATATATAAGTTTCATCAAGTTTAGTCCTACCTATCAAAAGTTACGCGCCTCAGAATATTTGGCTGATTTTCGAAAAAAAAGGGGAAAGACCCCCTAAAAGTAATAGAACCTTAATGAAAATCACACCATCATGTTTAGCGTATCAGAGAACCCTACTGCGGAGGTTTCAAGCTCCTATCTACAAAAACGTGGAATTTTGCATTTTTTTGCCAGAAGAAAGATCACGGATGCGTGTTTATTTGTTTGTTTGTTTTTTGTTTTTTCTTTCCCCAGGGGTGATCGTATTGACCCAGTGGTCCTAGAATATCGTGGGAGGGCTCTTTCGAACGGAAATTAAAAGTTCTAGTGCCCTTCTTAAGAGATAAAAAAATGGAGGGCAACTAGGCCCCCTCCCACGCTCATTTTTTCCCAAGTCACCCGATCAAAATTTTGAGACAGCCATTTTGTTAGCATGGTTGAAAATATGATAAATATGTCTGTTAGGACGACTTAATCCCCCTAAGCCCCAGGGGGAGGACTGAAAGTTATGAACTTTACCCAATGTTAACATATAGTATTGGTTATTGGGAAGTATACATACGTTTTCAAATGGGATTTTTTCTGGTAGTGGGGGGGGGGGGAGTGGATCAGGGGTTATGTGGGAGGATCTTACCATGAAGGAAGTTTTCATGGGAGAAGAGACATTGCTATGAAGGGGTGCCGGATTTCCCAGCATTATTTAAATAAAGATCAGAAATTATATATAAAAAAAAAACAAGTTTTTTAACTGAAAGAAAGGAGCAACATCAAAACTTAAAACGACTGAAAACGTTACGTATATGATTGGGTTCATCCCCTAGTCAATACCTCGATCTTTAAGCCAAAGATTATTTAGTACTTTCATAAGAGCTATTTATTCTAATTGACGGCATTTGTGATTAAGGGGTCATTTTTAAAGATTTGGAACAAAATTCGAACTTAGCTTAAAGAGCAAGGTATTGACTAGAGGGCGAACCCTCTAATATACGTATTAAAAATATAAGAATATAGAGGTTCGTTACGTAAGTTAATTCGCAAGTTACGTATATTTATTACTAATAAAAACGTTCGTAAATAAAATTAAACAGGTTTCGAGAAAGCCATTTTAACCAAATAAAAGTAAAATTAATATCAATTTTTTTTTAATTATTCATGTACGGTGAGCCAAAATCAAAACCTGCATTAATTCAAAAACGTTCAAAAATTAAATTTAAAAAAAACAAGTTTTTTTTTAACTGAAAGTAAGGAACGACGTTAAACTTAAAACAAACAGAAATTATTCCGTATATGAAAGGGGTTGTCCCCACCTCAACGCCTCGCTCTTTACGCTAAAGTTTGACTTTCTCGCAACTCTATTTTATTTTAAACAATGAATAAATTTAGCGTAAAGAGTGAGGCGTTGAGGAGGGGACAGCCCCTTTCATAAACGGAATAATTTCTGTTCGTTTTAAGTTTTAACGTCGTTCCTTACTTTCAGTTAAAAAAAAACTTGTTTTTTTTTAATTTAATAACATTAATAAATCCAAATTGATGAGAGATTCAGGAATGAATATTAATACATATTAAACTGTCAATCTACATACATGTTTTACTTTCAAATACTGATGATTTCTTTCTTTTAGTACATGTTATAACACACAGCTCGAAACAATAATTGTTTTCATTCAGCACGAATCACCCTGGGTGTTTAGCAGGCTTAGGTTGCGTTACCCCTACTCCTGGCTGAGGTGATTCCTGTTCGTTTTTAAGTTTGAATTTATTATTTTTCATAATTTCTGTTTGTTTTTTTTTTTATTTATTGATAGTGTTCTTTTTAAACTTGATTTTTTTTATTTTTTTATTAATTATTAATAAATAAAATTGCGACCCGGTAGAAGCAAGTTTAATTAACGCAAACTTGCGTTAATTAAGTAATTTACACTACTCTAGACTACGTTAGGAGGTCGCGTGCCATCCTCGCCCCCCCCCCCACTGGATCCGCCACTGACAACCTGTTTATCATCAAATAGTACTTTGTACTGAAAATTTCCCTAAATTTGACTTTAATTTGGTTCTTTTGTTTTATGTTTTATATGTGTACGAAAAATGTCCTTAAATTTGAGCAGAAAATTCCAAGTCAGAACATAAAGCAAGGCCGTATCCGGCGGGGTGTTTTGGGGTAGTAGAAAGCTATCTTATAGTCCCACGGGGACTCCTAATATGGGCATAGAGTCCCTAGGGAGATGGTTTTCGCACTGAGAATGAAAAAAAACAGGATTTTTCTCACTTTTATGGATGTTTTTTTTGGACGGTTATGAGTGTTAGTCAATTTATTTGTTGTTTTTCATGGATGTCAACAGCAATTTATGTTTGTTTTATGGTTTTTGTCAGTGAGAATGAAAAAACAGGAATTTTCTCACATTAATGGATGTCAGCATCAATTTATGTCTGTTTTATGGTTTTTGTCAGTGAGAATGAAAAAACAGGATTTTTCTCACTTTGATGGATGTTTTCTGGATTATTGAGTCTAACGGGGACAGGGTCAACGACCTCTTTTTCCAAGGTTGATTTATTTGTTGATGTTTCGGCCAAGTGCAGGTTCGGGGCGAATGTTATGATCCAGGAATAGGAAAACAGGATCACGTGTGACAGATGATGTCATGGTTGATTGATTTGACACGAAAGGGGAATTAATTTGTTGTTTCTAAGGGGAATTATTGATTCACGAAAGGGGAATTAATTTATTGTTTCCAAGGAGAATTGTCTCCGGGACGAAGTTTATTAATATCTTTGGAGTTCGACCAGGAGAATTGTTTCCGGAATGATTGATTCACGAAAGGGGAATTAATTTATTGTTTCCAAGGAGAATTGTCTCCGGGACGAAGTTTATTAATATCTTTGGAGTTCGACCAGGAGAATTGTTTCCGGAATTATTGATTCACGAAAGGGGAATTAATTTATTGTTTCCAAGGAGAATTGTCTCCGGGACGAAGTTTATTAATATCTTTGGAGTTCGACCAGGAGAATAGTTTCCGGCGAATGTTTTGATCTTAGAGATGAAGAGTTTAACGCTGGAAAGGGTTTCTTAGTAATTTCAAATGTGACAGCGCAGGGATGCCAAAAACAAAAGTAACATGCAGAAATTACGTTTAGGGATTATTTGGGCGAAACCGTTTTAGACATTTTATGGAATTATTTCGGCGAAACAGTTAGAGACATTTTAAAAGATGATTTTAGAAGATGTTTTAGAAGAGGTTTTGAGTGTGATCCTTATAATACACAAGTTCCATTTGAACAGTGTCGTGAGGTCCCCTACCCCAACCCCAAAGGGCTCCGATCCCCCTACCCCAACTCTGAAGGAAGCCCCCTGTCCCCAAAGGCCCCCGGGCTCCCAAAGGACCGCCCGGCCCCCCAGACCCCCAAAGGCCCTCCCCGGGCCCCCAAAGAGTCCCCTCCATATTTTTTAATACTTTTTTAAGGCTTTATTATATCATTTCAGAGCAAGTTCCTTTCTTAATGTCCCTTCTAAACCCATTTTACAAGTTTAAGTACCCATCCTTTTCACACACAACTTTACTTTACAGCTTTTTGGATACCTCAACACCAAGAAATACTTTTCAAAAGGCATTTCAGGGCAAGTTCCTTTCTTAATGTCCCTTCTAAACCCATTTTCCAACTTGAAGTACCCATCCTTTTCACCACAACTTTACTTTACGACGTTTTGCATACCCAAAACATCATGCAATACTTTTCAAAAGACATTTCAGAGCAAGTTCCTTTCTTAATGTCCCTTCTAAACCTATTTTCCAACTTGAAGTACCCAATCTTTTCACCCAAAACTTTACTTTACAGCTTTTTGGATACCTCAACACCAAGAAATACTTTTAAAAAGACATTTCAGAGCAAGTTCATTTCTTAATGTCCCTTCTAAACCCATTTTACAAGTTGAAGTACCCATCCTTTTCACCCACAACTTTACTTTACAGCTTTTTGGATACCTCAACACCAAAAAATACTTTTCAAAAGGCATTTCAGAGCAAGTTCCTTTCTTAATGTCCCTTCTAAACCCATTTTACAAGTTGAAGTACCCATCCGTTTCACCAACAAGTTTACTTTACAGCTTTTTAGATACCTCAACACCAAGAAATACTTTTCAAAAAGCATTTCAGAGCAAGTTCCTTTCTTAATGTCCATTCTAAACCCATTTTCCAACTTGAAGTACCCATCCTTTTCACCACAACTTTACTTTACGGCGTTTTGCATACCCAAAACATCATGCAATACTTTTCAAAAGACATTTCAGAGCAAGTTCCTTTCTTAATGTCCCTTCTAAACCTATTTTCCAACTTGAAGTACCCATTCTTTTCACCCAAAAACTTTACTTTACAGCTTTTTGGATACCTCAACACCAAGAAATACTTTTAAAAAGACATTTCAGAGCAAGTTCCTTTCTTAATGTCCCTCTGAAACCCATTTTACAAGTTGAAGCATCCATCCTTTTCATCCACAACTTTACTTTACAGCTTTTTGGATACCTCAACACCAAGAAATACTTTTCAAAAGGCATTTCAGAGCAAGTTCCTTTCTTAATGTCCCTTCTAAACCCATTTTTAAAAGTTGAAGTACCCATCCGTTTCACCAACAAGTTTACTTTACAGCTTTTTAGATACCTCAACACCAAGAAATACTTTTCAAAAAGCATTTCAGAGCAAGTTCCTTTCTTAATGTCCATTCTAAACCCATTTTCCAACTTAAAGTACCCATCCTTTTCACCACAACTTTACTTTACGGCGTTTGCATACCCAAAACATCATGCAATACTTTTCAAAAGACATTTCAGAGCAAGTTCCTTTCTTAATGTCCCTTCTAAACCTATTTTCCAACTTGAAGTACCCATTCTTTTCACCCAAAACTTTACTTTACAGCTTTTTGGATACCTCAACACCAAGAAATACTTTTCAAAAGACCTTTCAGAGCAAGTTCCTTTCTTAATGTCCCTCTGAAACCCATTTTACAAGTTGAAGCATCCATCCTTTTCATCCACAACTTTACTTTACAGCTTTTTGGATACCACAACACAAAGCAATACTTTTCAAAAGGCATTTCAGAACAAGTTCTTCATTTAATGTCCCTCCTAAACCAATTTTAAAACTTGAAGTACTCATCCTTTTCAGCCACAACCTTACTTTACAACTTTTTGCATACTCAAAACATCAAGCAATACTTTTCAAAGGTTTTATTATATTTTTTCAGAACAAGTTCTTTATGTAATCCCCCTTCTAAACCAATTTTACAAGTTGAAGTACTCATCCTTTTCACCACAACTTTACTTTACCAATTTTTGAATACCACAACATCAAGCAATACTTTTCAAAAGTCTTTATTATATTTTTTAAAACAAGTTCTTTATGTAATGCCCCTTCTAAGCCAATTTTACAATTTGAAGTACTCATCCTATTCACCACAACTTTACTTTACGACTTTTTGCATACTCAAAACATCAAGCAATACATTTCAAAATCTTTATTATATTTTTCAGAACAAGTTCTTTATGTAATGCCCCTTCTAAACGAATTTTACAACTTGAAGTGCTCATCCTTTTCAGCCACAAACTTTACTTACTTTACGAATTTTTTCATTACTCAAAACATCAAGCAATACATTTCAAAAGGCATTTCAGAACAAGTTCTTCACTTAATGCCCCTTCTAAACCAATTTTACAATTTGAACTACTCATCCCTTTCACCACAACCTTACTTTACGGATTTTTTAATACCACAACATCAAGCAATACTTTTCAAAAGGCATTTCAGAACAAGTTCTTCATTTAATGTCCCACCTAAACCAATTTTACAATTTGAAGTACTCATCCTTTTCACCACAACTTTACTTTACGACTTTTTTGAATACCACAATATCAAGCAATACATTTCAAAGGCTTTATTATATTTTTCAGAACAAGTTCTTTCTTAATGCCCCTTCTAAACCAAATTTTACAAGTTGAAGTACTCATCCTTTTCACCACAACTTTACTTTACGACTTTTTGGATACCTCAACACCAAGAAATACTTTTCAAAAGGCATTTCAGGACAAGTTCTTCATTTAATGTTCCTCCTAAACCAATTTGCAACTTGAAGTACTCATCCTTTTCACCCACAACTTTACTTTATGGCTTTTCGAATATCCCATCACCAAGCAATACTTTCAAATGGCTTTTTTATTAAATGTTTACTGAACAAACACAAATTTCTCTTAGAAATAACATTTTTCGTCAGTGATAACACTTTTTCTGTTCGAACTAGCAAGTTTTCTACCAAAAAGATACCAAATTTTTTCTTAGAATTAACATTTTTTGATTGTGATAACAACTTTTCTGTCAGAAGTAGCAAGTTTTGCTTAACACTAACAAACATTCTCATCAAAGTAACGATATTTTACTTTAATACTAACATACTTTTACTGAACACACACAAATTTCTCTTAGAAATAATATTTTTCGTCAGTGATAACACTTTTTCTGTTCGAACTAGCAATTTTTCTGTCAAAGATACCAGTTTTTTTTCATAGAAGTAACATTTTTTGATTGTGATAACAACTTTTCTGTCAGAAGTAGCAAGTTTTGCTTAACACTAACAAACATTCTCATCAATGTAACTATATTTTACTTTAATACTAACATACTTTTACTGAACACTCACAAATTTCTATTAGAAATAATATTTTTCGTCAGTGATAACACTTTTTCTGTTGAACTAGCAAGTTTTCTGTCAAAGATACCAAATTTTTTCGTAGAAGTAACATTTTTTGATTGTGATAACAGCTTTTCTGTCAGAAGTAGCGCGTTTTGCTTAACACTAACAAACCTTCTCATTAAAGTAACGACATTTTACCTTAATACTAACAGACTTTTACTGAACACACACAAATTTCTCTTAGAAATAATATTTTTCATCAGTGATAACACTTTTTCTGTCGAACTAGCAAGTTTTCTATCAAAGATACCAAATTTTTTCGTAGAAGTAACATTTTTTTATTGTGATAACAACTTTTCTGTCAGAAGTAGCAAGTTTTGCTTAACACTAACAAACATTCTCATCAAAGTAACGATATTTTACTTTAATACTAACATACTTTTACTGAAACAAACAAATTTCTCTTAGAAATAATATTTTTCGTCAGTGATAACACTTTTTCTGTTCGAACTAGCAAGTTTTCTGTCAAAGATACCAAATTTTTTCATAGAAGTAACATTTTTTGATTGTGATAACAACTTTTTCTGTCAGAAGTAGCAAGTTTTTCTTAACACTAACAAACCTTCTCATCAAAGTAACGATATTTTACTTTAATACTAACATACTTTTAATGAACACACACAAATTTCTCTTAGAAATAATATTTTTCGTCAGTGATAACACTTTTTCTGGTCAAACTAGCAAGTTTTCTGTCAAAGATACCAAATTTTTTCGTAGAAGTAACATTTTTGGATTGTGATAACAACTTTTTTGTCAGAAGTAGCAAGTTTTGCTTAACACTAACAAATATTCTCATCAAAGTAATGATATTTTACCTTAATACTAACGTACTTTTACTGAACACACACAAAGTTCTCTTAGAAATAATATTTTTCATCAGTGATAACACTTTTTCTGTTAAAACTAGCAAGTTTTCTACCAAAGATACAAAATTTTATCGTAGAAGTAACATTTTTGGATTGTGATAACAACTTTTCTGTCAGACGTAGCAAGTTTTGCTTAACACTAACAAACATTCTCATCAAAGTAATGATATTTTACCTTAATACTAACATACTTTTACTGAACACACACAAATTTCTCTTAGAAATAATATTTTTCATCAATGATAACATTTTTTTTCTGTTGAACTAGTAAGTTTTTCTACCAAAGATACCAAATTTTTTCTTAGAAGTAACATTTTTTGATTGTAATAACAACTTTTCTGTCAGAAGTAGCAAGTTTTGCTTAACACTAACAAACATTCTCATCAAAGTAATGATATTTTACCTTAATACTAACATACTTTTACTGAACAAACACAAATTTCTCTTAGAAATAATATATTTCGTCAGTGATAACACTTTTTCTGTTCGAAATGTTTACTAGCTAACCTAACCTAACTTAACTAATCTAACCAAACTTAGCTAACCTAATCTAACCTAACCAAACACCAACCCAGACATGTAAGCAAATAGATTCAGACATAGAAACGAAAAATATTATTTTAAGAGAACTTTGTGTGCGTGTTTAGTAAAAGTATGTTTAGTATTAAGGTAAAATGTCGTTACTTTGATGAGAAGGTTTGTTAGTGTTAAGCAAAACTTGCTACTTCTGACAGAAATGTTGTTATCACAATCAAAAATATGTTACTTCTACGAAAAAATTTTGTATCTTTGGTAGAAAAATTTGCTAGTTCGAACAGAAAAAGTGTTATCACTGACGAAAAATATTATTTCTAAGAGAAATTTGTGTGTGTGTTCAGTAAAAGTATGTTATTATTAAGGTAAAATATCATTACTTTGATGAGAATGTTTGTTAGTGTTAAGCAAAACTTGCTACTTCTGACAGAAAAGTTGTTATCACAATAAAAAAATGTTACTTCTAAGAAAAAAAAAATTTGGTATCTTTGGTAGAAAACTTGCTAGTTCGACCAGAAAAAAGTGTTATCACTGACGAAAAAATTATTTCTAAGAGAAATTTGTGTGTGTTCAGTAAAAGTATGTTAGTATTAAAGTAAAATATCATTACTTTGATGAGAATGTTTGTTAGTGTTAAGCAAAACTTGCTACTTCTGACAGAAAAGTTGTTATCACAATCAAAAAATGTTACTTCTATGAAAAAATTTGGTATCTTTGGTAGAAAACTTGCTAGTTCGAACAGAAAAAGTGTTATCAGTGACGAAAAATATTATTTCTAAGAGAAATTTGTGTGTGTTCAGTAAAAGTATGTTAGTATTAAGGTAAAATGTTGTTACTTTGATGAGAAGGTTTGTTAGTGTTAAGCAAAACTTGCTACTTCTGACAGAAAAGTGTTATCACAATAAAAAAATGTTTCTTCTACGAAAAAAAAAATTTGGTATCTTTGGTAGAAAAACTTGCTAGTTCGAACAGAAAAAAAAGTGTTATCACTGACAAAAAAAATATTATTTCTAAGAGAAATTTGTGTGTTGTGTTCAGTAAAAGTATGTTAGTATTAAGGTAAAATATCATCACTTTGATGAGAAGGTTTGTTAATGTTAAGCAAAACTTGCTACTTCTGACAGAAAAGTTGTTATCACAATCAAAAAAATGTTACTTCTAAGAAAAAATTTGGTATCTTTGGTAGAAAACTTGCTAGTTCGAATAGAAAAAGTGTTATCACTGATGAAAAATATTATTTCTAAGAGAAATTTGCGTGTGTTTCAGTAAAAGTATGTTAGTATTAAGGTAAAATGTCGTTACTTTAATGAGAAGGTTTGTTAGTGTTAAGCAAAACTTGCTACTTCTGACAGAAAAGTGTTATCATCATCAAAAAATATTACTTCTACGAAAAAATTTGGTATCTTTGGTAGAAAACTTGCTAGTTCGAACAGAAAAAGTGTTATCACTGACGAAAAATATTATTTCTAAGAGAAATTTGTGTGTGTTCAGTAAAAGTATGATAGTATTAAGGTAAAATGTCGTTACTTTGATGAGAAGGTTTGTTAGTGTTAAGCAAAACTTGCTACTTCTGACAGAAAAGTTGTTATCACAATAAAAAAAGTTACTTCTAAGAAAAAATTTGGTATCTTTGATAGAAAACTTGCTAGTTCGAACAGAAAAAGTGTTATCACTGACGAAAAAATATTATTTCTAAGAGAAATTTGTGTGTGTTCAGTAAAAGTATGTTAGTATTAAGGTAAAATATCATTACTTTGATGAGAAGGTGTTGTTAGTGTTAAGCAAAACTTGCTACTTCTGACAGAAAAGTTGTTATACACAATCAAAAAAATGTTACTTCTACGATAAAATTTGGTATCTTTGGTAGAAAAAAACTTGCTAGTTCGAACAGAAAAAGTGTTATCACTGATGAACAATATTATTTCTAAGAGAACTTTGTGTGTGTTCAGTAAAAGTATGTTAGTATTAAAGGTAAAATATCATTACTTTAATGAGAATGTTTGTTAGTGTCAAGCAAAACTTGCTACTTCTGACAGAAAAGTTGTTATCACAATAAAAAAATGTTACTTCTACGAAAAAATTTGGTATCTTTGACAGAAAACTTGCTAGTTCGACCAGAAAAAGTGTTATCACTGACGAAAAATATTATTTCTAAGAGAAATTTGTGTGTGTTCAGTAAAAGGATGTTAGTATTAAAGTAAAATATCGTTAATTTGGTGAGAATGTTTGTTAGTGTTAAGCAAAATTTGCTACTTCTGACAGAAAAGTTGTTATCACAATCAAAAAATGTTGCTTCTACGAAAAAAATTTGGTATCTTTGACAGAAAACTTGCTAGTTCGAACAGAAAAAGTGTTATCACTGACGAAAAATATTATTTCTAAGAGAACTTTGTGTGTGTTCAGTAAAAGTATGTTAGTATTAAAGTAAAATATCGTTACTTTGATGAGAAGATTTGTTAGTGTTAAGCAAAACTTGCTACTTCTGACAGAAAAGTTGTTATCACAATCAAAAAAGTTACTTCTACGAAAAAATTTGGTATCTTTGATAGAAAAACTTGCTAGTTCGAACAGAAAAAGTGTTATCACTGATGAAAAATATTATTTCTAAGAGAAATTTGTGTGTGTTCAGTAAAAGTATGTTAGTATTTAGGTAAAATATCGTTACTTTAATGAGAAGGTTTGTTAGTGTTAAGCAAAAACTTGCTACTTCTGACAGAAAAGTTGTTATCACAATCAAAAATGTTACTTCTACGAAAAAATTTGGGTATCTTGACAGAAAACTTGCTAGTTCGAACAGAAAAAGTGTTATCACTGACCGAAAATATTATTTCTAAGAGAAATTTGTGTGTGTTCAGTAAAAGTATGTTAGTATTAAAGTAAAATATCGTTACTTTGGTGAGAATGTTTGTTAGTGTTGAGCAAAACTTGCTACTTCTGACAGAAAAGTTGTTATCACAATCAAAAAATGTTACTTCTATGAAAAAATTTGGTATCTTTGACAGAAAAACTTGCTAGTTTCGAACAGAAAAAGTGTTATCACTGACGAAAAAATATTATTTCTAAGAGAAATTTGTGTGTGTGTGTTCAGTAAACATTTAATAAAAAAGCCATTTGAAAGTATTGCTTGGTGATGGGATATTCGAAAAAGCCATAAAGTAAAGTTGTGGGTGAAAAGGATGAGTACTTCAAGTTGCAAAATTGGTTTAGGAGGGACATTAAATGAAGAACTTGTTCTGAAATGCCTTTTGAAAAGTACTTCTTGGTGTTGAGGTATGCAAAAAGTCGTAAAGTAAAGTTGTGGTGAAAAGGATGAGTACTTCAACTTGTAAAATTGGTTTAGAAGGGGGCATTAAGAAAGAAGTTGTTCTGAAAAATATAATAAGGCCTTTGAAATGTATTGCTTGATATTGTGGTATTCAAAAAGTCGTAAAAGTAAAGTTGTGGTGAAAAGGATGAGTACTTCAAATTGTAAAATTGGTTTAGGTGGGACATTAAATGAAGAACTTGTTCTGAAATGCCTTTTGAAAAGTATTGCTTGATGTTTTGGTATTCACAAATTCGTAAAAGTAAGGTTGTGGTGGAAGGGATGAGTAGTTCAAATTGTAAAATTGGTTTAGAAGGGGCATTAAGTGAAGAACTTGTTCTGAAATGCCTTTTGAAATGTATTGCTTGATGTTTTGAGTATGAAAGAATTCGTAAAGTAAAGTCGTGGCTGAAAAGGATGAGTACTTCAAGTTGTAAAATTGGTTTAGAAGGGGCATTACATAAAGAACTTGTTCTGAAAAATATAATAAAGCTTTTGAAATGTATTGCTTGATTTTTTGAGTATGCAAAAAAGTCGTAAAGTAAAGTTGTGGTGAAATGGATGAGTACTTCAAATTGTAAAATTGGCTTAGAAGGGGCATTACATAAAGAACTTGTTTTAAAAAAATATAATAAAGCCTTTTGAAAAGTATTGCTTGATGTTGTGGTATTCAAAAATTCGTAAAGTAAAGTTTTGTGTTGTGGTGAAAAGGATGAGTACTTCTGTTTAACTTGTTTTGTTTGTTGGTTTGGTTGGTGTGTTGGTTTTGGTGGTTTTTGTTTTGTGTTTTGTTGTAAAATTGGTTTAGAAGGGGGATTACATAAAAGAACCTGTTCTGAAAAATATAACAAAACCTTTGAAAAGTATTGCTTGATGTTTTGAGTATGCAAAAAGTTGTAAAGTAAAGTTGTGACTGAAAAGGGACGAGTACTTCAAGTTGTAAAATTGGTTTAGGAGGGACATTAAATGAAGAACTTGTTCTGAAATGCCTTTTGAAAAGTATTGCTTTGTGTTGTGGCATCCAAAAAGCTGTAAAGTAAAGTTGTGGATGAAAAGGATGGATGCTTCAACTTGTAAAATGGGTTTAGGAGGGACATTAAGAAAGGAACTTGCTCTGAAATGTCTTTTGAAAAGTATTTCTTGGTGTTGAGGTATCCAAAAAGCTGTAAAGTAAAGTTTTGGGTGAAAAGGATGGGTACTTCAACTTGTAAAATGGGTTTAGAAGGGACATTAAGAAAGAAACTTGCTTTGAAATGTCTTTTGAAAAGTATTTCTTGGTGTTGAGGTATCCAAAAAGCTGTAAAGTAAAGTTTTGGGTGAAAAGAATGGGTACTTCAAGTTGGAAAATAGGTTTAGAAGGGACATTAAGAAAGGAACTTGCTCTGAAATGTCTTTTGAAAAGTATTGCATGATGTTTTGGGTATGCAAAACGTCGTAAAGTAAAGTTGTGGTGAAAAGGATGGGTACTTCAAGTTGGAAAATGGGTTAGAAGGGACATTAAGAAAGGAACTTGCTCTGAAATGCCTTTTGAAAAGTATTTCTTGGTGTTGAGGTATCCAAAAAGCTGTAAAGTAAAGTTGTGTGTGAAAAGGATGGGTACTTCAACTTGTAAAATGGGTTTAGAAGGGACATTAAGTAAGGAACTTGCTCTGAAATGATATAATAAAGCCTTAAAAAAGTATTAAAAAATATGGAGGGGACTATTTTGGGGCCCGAGGAGGGCCTTTGGGGGTCTGGGGGGCCGGGTGGTCCTTTGGGAGCCGGGGGCCCTTTGGGGGACCGGGGGCTTCCTTCGGGGTTGGGGTAGGGGGATCGGAGCCCTTTGGGTCGGGTTAGGGGGATCGGAGCCCTTTGGGGTTGGGGTAGGGGACCTCACGACACTGTTCAAATGGAACTTGTGTATTATAACGATCACACTCAAAACCTCTTCTAAAACATCTTCTAAAATCATCTTTTAAAATGTCTCTAACTGTTTCGCCGAAATAATTCCATAAAATGTCTAAAACGGTTTCGCCCAAATAATCCCTAAACGTAATTTCTGCATGTTCCTTTTGTTTTTGGCATCCCTGCGCTGTCACATTTGAAATTAGTAAGAAACCCTTTCCAGCGTTAAACTCTTCATCTCTAAGATCAAAACATTCGCCGGAAACAATTCTCCTGGTCGAACTCCAAAGATATTAATAAACTTCGTCCCGGAGACAATTCTCCTTGGAAACAATAAATTAATTCCCCTTTCGTGAATAAATAATTCCGGAAACAATTCTCCTGGTCGAACTCCAAAGATATTAATAAATTTCGTCCCGGAGACAATTCTCCTTGGAAACAATAAATTAATTCCCCTTTCGTGAATCAATAATTCCGGAAACAATTCTCCTGGTCGAACTCCAAAGATATTAATAAACTTCGTCCCGGAGACAATTCTCCTTGGAAACAATAAATTAATTCCCCTTTCGTGAATCAATAATTCCCCTTAGAAACAACAAATTAATTCCCCTTTCATGTCAAATCAATCAACCATGACATCATCTTTCACACGTGATCCTGTTTTCCTATTCCTGGATCATAACATTCGCCCCGAGCGTGCACTTGGCCAAAACATCAACAAATAAATCGACCTTGGAAAAAGAGGTCGTTGACCCTGTCCCCGTTAGACTCAATAATCCAGAAAACATCCATCAAAGTGAGAAAACTCCTGTTTTTTCATTCTCACTGACAAAAACCATAAAACAGACATAAATTGATGTTGACATCCATTAATGTGAGAAAATTCCTGTTTTTTTCACTCTCACTGAAAAAAACCATAAAAACAGACATAAATTGCTGTTGACATCCATGAAAAAACAACAAATAAATTGACTAACACTCATAACCGTCCAAAAAAAAACATCCATAAAAGTGAGAAAAATCCTGTTTTTTCATTCTCAGTGAGAAAAACCATCTCCCTAGGGACTCTATGCCCATATTAGGAGTCCCCGTGGGACTGTAAGATAGCTTTCTACTTAGGGTTTGAAGCCCCTCCCAGAATTTTGGTCTGGCTCATAAAAGCTAGCAAAAATGGATATAATCTAATTTCTGGTGCATTTTATAAAGTTTTTTTTTATCCCTCCGAAATATTTCCCCTGAACAAAAAATCCTGGATATAGCCTTGACGTAGAGTATGTCCAACAATTCCACTTGGCTTACGTCCTATGTTCTAAATCCTGCCTTAGATACGGTCCACTTAGGTGCATCATTGGGGAAGGGGACAAGTGGGCAGGATGTGATGCCCCCCCCCCTAAATCTGGAAAACTCTTTATGTTATTTTCATTGAAAATAAAAAGAACAATAAAATTCTCTGCCTTGATTTCGGAAAGTACATTTGGCACTTGTTAATTATACGGAACAGGCTCAAGAATTTTGATCTGCAAGATCTGACAAAAATCGGTTTAGCTATCTGTATTCAGAAAACAATTAGCTTAGGTTCAGTGGAAAAAATATGGGTGCTGTTCTATTAGCTGGGAGACCCGCGAGATATCGCATAGCGAAGATGACAAAAGAAGCTAATCAAACAGGTTCTATAAACGGAGAATTTCTATGCCGAGCATTGCAAACAGCGGTTTCTCACTGCGTTTACAAAATTTGAACTTTAGTTTTTTAGGGTTTAGGGGGGAAGGTACCTAGTTTTTGGTTAGGTTACGTATTTAATATATGCTATACTTTACCCCCCATCCCCCTAATGTGCAAATATATAGCCGAAATTTGTTTCTAAACTATTATATTTTCATCATATTTTGTTTTATTTCTTTATTATTAACCAAACTTCACTTCTCGCGGGTCTCCCAGCAGTACTAGTACATTAAACGGACACTTTTATATACTGTATATGGAATGTCAAACGGGAGATGCTACAGATACCGGGACAGATACCCGGTACTAAAACAGTTGTTAGAGTGGAATTGAGTGAAACGGGTGATCTAATATGAATGTTGAAATTACAATTTGGGATTTACCATTTATGTAGTTCTTATAATTTTGTTCATAAACCATTATAACCGGGTATCTGTCTCTGGTTAGGTTGCGCATTTAATATATGGTATGCTTTACTCCTCACCACCCCCCCCCCCCCACCCTCTAGTGTGCAAATATATAGCCCAAATTTGTTTATAAGCTATTATATATTCATCCTATTTCATTAGCATTAACCAAAATTGACTTCTTTAGCAGTATATAGAAGTGTCCATATAATGCACCAGTACCCTCCCAGCTAATAGAACATTACCAAACTACGTTTTAGATACATTTTAATTAAATATTTAATATATAGAATTGGTATTTTGGTTAGGTATTTAGGATAATGCGTTCTGGGTGGCCAATTTTTTTCATATTTTTCTGCTGTAGTCCCCATAATTTTTTTAAATAGTGTTATATTTTCATCATATTTTAGTATATTTTATTAGGATTAATCTAACTTCACGTCTTCGGTGTGTTCCGTATAATTAACAAGTGTTCTACATTTTCTCTCTCTCTCCTATGTTATCGTGGATTGACGCCCCTGAGTACATCTAATAAAACGTTTCTTTAGGGTTTAAAAATGCTAATTTACGTCGACCGAATATTACACAGAAGATGCTGCTTCCTGTCTATCATAATAGAGTAGGCTATTTTGTACGGAAGATGCACTTAAATTTGAGCGTGGCATTCTAAATCGGGATGTAGAGGATGATTATAGTGTGTCTCGATTTTTAAACAAAATAGCAGCCTTTAGCTATTGCGTCAGTTTGGTGTTTTCACTGTAAATTACCAGCAAAGCTGCTGATCCGAGAACAGAGCTACTGGTTCCAGCAGTAGTGATAGTGAGTGTGTATGACAAGCATGTGAATGACTGTTCTGTGATGAGCTGAAAAGGATAACCAATATTGTTACGGATGTCATATGATGAGCAAATTATTGTTTCTAACTCTTTTACTAGGTAATTAAATGGCCGAGATTTTGTCTAATTTAGCACGGATTTACCGACATGACCAATTTGTTCTTTCCCATTGACCATAGGTCTTTTTCGCGCGCGCTGGATAGCTTTCCATTGATCGGGACTGCGAAAATATGCAACACCGTTATCCTAGCCGAGTGGTTAGTGCTCCGGACTTGATTTCCTGAGGTCATGGGTTCGAGTCCTGGTATCGCTGGTTATTTGCTTTGGAACGGGGTCAAGGGTGTGACCCTGCAAGCTCAGCGAGAGTCGACCCTGCTCTAAACGAGAACCTGGAGAAATCTTGGGAAAAAACACGGAAGCGTCGGATGATTTGCCCCCAACCACGCATTGCAGTCCCGCCCGAAGGCATCAAATCAGGCGATCGGTAACTGTGCAACGCAGACCTTTGGTCAGCATGTGATTTTTTTTTAAGTTTTAAGTTTAAGTTATTCATGAGAAGACAAGAAGTAAATAGACTTGGAAAGCGGACCCAGGACGCTAGTGAAAAGTGATTCTGGCTATTGGGTTTTGGCGCTAAGTTTAAATTATTAAACTCAAGAATATTGCGACACTTCTAACTTTAACTTTTCTTTCTGTATGTTCTTATTAATTAAATCGCGGTTTTTTTTTCACTATTTTTTGTTTTTGTTATTAATGACTTCAAGTAATCAATAGAATTTTTGAAAACATTGCAAGAGAATTGTTGAGACCAATTATTATTGCTGGTTTATACACAAAAATCATTATAACAATAGAAGCATGGTCAGTTTCTAAATAACTTGCTTTTTCTGTCGATATTTGCGACATGCCCGTATAATTTTCAGTGGGCTTTATTATAAGTCGGCTCTAATTTTTGTAATTAGCAGAATATTGAGATAGCTAAAAAAAAAGGACATACCTTTAGGATCAGAATTTCATCCTGAATCAGAACATAACATTCATTTATGTTGCAAATTTACTTTACCCCCCCCCCCCCCTAATAGTCATGTGTTATATCTTTTATATTTTTTACACTCTTCACACTCTGTAATGATATAGCTAAGAAATAGCCATACATTTAGAGTCAGCATTTTATCCTAAATCGAAATATACCATCCATTTGCAACAGCAATTCCTTCCCCCCCCCCCCCATATCATGAATAAAAAATGTAGCATATAACCATTAGGGACGGGGACAGAGTAAATTAACGCTGCAAATGAATGCTATATTTGGATTCAAAATGAAATTCTGATCCTAATGGTGCTTGATCCTAGTGTTTGTTTCGTACTTGTGTCTTATAGCTACCACACTCAAGTTCTGTCGAGAAGTGAAGTTTGGTTTGCTGATGAGATAAAAACAAAATATGATGAAAATATAATAGTTTATCAACAAAATTATGAAACTGCAACAAAGAATTATGGAAGGGGGGCCACCCAAACTGCATTATATTAAATACGTAACCTAAGCTAACTTAACCAAAATACTAACTAAACACTTAATTAAAATATAGCTACGATGTAGTTTCCCACCGAGCCGAAGCTAATATTGTCTGGTATAAAGACCATGAAAACCGGTTATTGTTTCATGTTCGTGATACAAGATCTTGAGTGTCGTGGCTATAAGGCAAAAGTGCTGTTTGTTTCATGGATATCTTAATATACTGAGATAAAACCTGTTATCTCAAAGAGCTGAAAGAATATAAAAGATACAACACATGACCATTAGGTGGTAGGGGAGGGGGAGTAAATTTGTGATCCAAATGAATGTTTTTTTATTCAGGATGAAATTTTGATCCTAAATCTATGTCTAATTTTGGTGCTTATGCACTATGCGGTACCCACCGCTATATACTGTTGAGGAAACCAGACATGGAGACCCGTCAAACGGGTTTTTGTTATCTTAATTGATTGCAAAGCGTGGTTTCTTATCGAGTTTACTTATCTGTTGTATTTTCCGGCAGGAAAATACTACTTGTCTGTTAAACATAACATCCTAGAGAACTGAAGTTAGATAGACTAATCATAATGAAACGCTTTAGTTTCTACAATGCTTTTGTTTATACAATAATATAATTTGGGCTATACATTTGCACATTATGGGGGCAGGGCTGGGGGTGAAGTAATCTAACCCCCAACCCCTCCTAATGTGTAAACATATAGCCCAAATTATACGAGTTCAATGCATTTTACGACGCGTCATTTGTCTTTGTAGCTATGAAACCGGTTTTCTTTGATGTTACATTCAGCAAAATATACGTAATCCTTGAGAATGTTCTGTTTAACAGACAAGCATGGCCGTATCCAGGGGGGGTTACCCCCCCCCCCCCCCCCGAAATGTTTATCCGACTCGTAAAAAACGTAACAAAAATAAACATGAACAAATTTTGTATGCTTTTTTTTGTGTAGCGATATAGATATTCTAGGCGCTTCCGCTGTCACTCACTTTTTCTAATTTTTTTCAGGCTGGAATCTAGATTCATTTTTCTTATAAATTTCCAATTTTTTCGACTTTCGGTTTCATCGAGCAGCCCGTTATACGATGCAACCCGAATCCAGCAGCGCGTTATGCGACGCATCACGAGATGAAAGCAGCAAAGAATTTTATAATTTAGGACTATCAGGGACTATCTGGGACTTTCAGGGGGGGATACATTATCAGTATTAAAACTGTTACACTGAAAAGTTGCATGAAATAAGGAATCTAATGTTACTACTTTTATTAATATTAATTAAAAAAAAAACTTTTTCCACAAAATAAGTTTTTCAAAGAAAAGTAAAGAACTCCATTAAACAAAAAATGAGAAAAAATAAAATCAAATAATCTACCCAAGCGTGAAACTACCACAAATCAGCATCGATAAATAAATGAAACTCAAAACGAACAGAAATTACAATAAATAACCGAGTCAAACTCAAAACGAGCAGAAATTAACATAAGTTGGGCTCAAAACCCCTATGCCTTCCCAAGGCCAGAACATAATTTGCACTTTACTGAAAAAAATATAAATGTTTTTACTTTTATAACTTTAATAAATCAAATAATATTAAGATTTTGATTACTAAATATCAGTATATGTATATTAAACTGACAATGCACATTCATTTGTATTTTTTTTCAATAAAAACTTTCAATAAATATTTCAATAAAAACTTATATACCCCCAGGGCATAACTTATAACCCTTGCTCTGAAGACTGTGAGCGGAGTGTCCTGCTCAAAGGGTATAATTTCTTGAACTTTAACTGCGTGGAACAAAACGCTATTTCAAAATTTTGATTGGCTGTGTTTGGGAAAAAAATTGTGGGCGTGGAAGGGGTGTTAGTTCCCTTCCACTTATTGTCGACTATTAAAAAGGGCACAAGCCATTTCAATTTCTAATCGAATGAGCCCTTTTTGAAGTTTCTACGACAACGCTTTCTATAAGAACTTTATGTGCCCCTAGGGCATAACTTACAATCCCTGTCTTGACGGCTGTGAGGGGGTTGTCATCCTCAAAGATCTAATTTCCAGAACTTTAAACTACGTTGAACAAAATGGCTATCTCAAAATTTTGATTGGATGTTTTTGGTTAAAAGGTGGACGTGAGAAGGGGGTTATTTACCGTCCAATCACTTTCGACTATTCAAAAGGGCATCAGCCCTTAGAATTTCCACTCAAATGGGTTTTTTGAAGTTTCTATGACAACGCATTCTATAAAAACTTGTATGCCCCCAGGGCATAGCTTACAACCCTTGCCCCGAGGGTTGCGGGGGAGTGTTCTCCAAAAAAACATATTTTCTATCTGGAAATCAACTACGCTGAACAAATGGCTACCTCAAAAATTTGATTGGATGTATTTGAGGGAATAATGGGCGTGGGGGGGGGGGGATCGAGGCTAGTTGCCCTCCAATCACTTTCGACTATTAAAACGGGCACTAGCCCTTTGAATTTCCAATCGAATAAGCCTTTTTTGAAGTTTTTTCTTCGACAACGCCTTCTATAAAAACCTTATATGCCCCCAGGGCATAACTTAAAAGCCTTGCCCCGAGGGTTGTGGGGGAGTGTCCTCCTCAAAAACATATTTTTATCTGGAAATAAACCACGCTGAACAAAATGGTTATCTCAAAATTTTGATTGGATGTGTTTGGGGAATGATTGGCGTGGGGGGCTAGTTGCCCTCCAATCACTTTCGACTATTAAAAAGGGCACTAGCCACTCCAATTTCAATCGAATGAGCCCTTTTCGAAGTTTCTACGACAACTCCTTCGATTAGAAGTGCCCGGGGATGGAGAACCAAAAAACAACACATTGTGCCCACATCGTTCTTTACTTAGGCAGCGCTAGCGCGCTGCCTATGAAGTTTGCTTCAAAAGAGCCACTGAACTGCATTCTTACCAAAATAGTTATGAAAAATTCATAAAACTGCTTTAACATAATCATAAATACTTCCTTAGGTCAATGTTAAAAGTGTATTGCTCTGCTTACCCCCCCCCCCCCCCCCATCACATGAATAAATAGGCTACACAGCCTAGCATAAATACTCAAACTAGTCGATTTTCAAACAGTTGTAAATAAGTAGCGACACTTCTTAATATTAACCGAAAATATTAAAAACGGAAATTTAATAACAATAGATATATAAAAAGAATCGGCTTATTATGTTGATAAAATAAAAACAAGTTTTTTAACTGAAAGTAAGGAGTGACATTAAAACTTAAGACGAACAGAAATTATTCCGTATATGAAAGGGGCTGTCCCTTCCTCAACGCCTCGCTCTTTACTCTAAAGTTTTTGATTGTTTTAAAAAATAGAGTTACGAGAAAGAGTCTAACTTTAGCGTATGTTGGATGTGATTGTTGGATGTTGTTTCTTGATGATTGTTGGATTTTGGTTGATGGTTGTTGGTGTTTTTTTTTTTGTTTGTTAGTTATGTTTGTTGATATTTGGTTATGTTTGTTGGTTATGTTTGATGGTTATCTGGTTTGATGGTTATGATTGCTGGATGTTGTTTGTTTGTTACATTTGATGTTTGTTGGTTGTTGTTTATTGGTCATGTTTATTGGTTGATGGTTATGTTGGTTGTTGGATGTTGCTTTGGATATATTTAAAAATAAATGGTGTTACTAGACAATGCCACGCCTTGTTTCTAGGCAAAATTCCCTGGTGTTTTCCTCCTATACATGTCCAAATTGGCCTCCCAGATAGTAGAGTCCCCCTCGATGTTTCGACTATTAAAACGGGCACTAGCCCTTTGAATTTCCAATCGAATAAGTCTTTTTTTGAAGTTTCTACGACAACGCCTTCTATAAAAACCTTATATGCCCCCAGGGCATAACTTAAAACCCTTGCCCCGAGGGTTGTGGGGAAGTGTCCTCCTCAAAAACATATTTTCTATCTGGAAATCAACTACGCTGATCAAAATGGCTATCTCAAAATTTTGATTGGATGTGTTTGGGGGAATGTTGGGCGTGGGTGGGGGGGCTAGTTGCCCTCCAATCACTTTCGACTATTAAAAAGGGCTTTAGCCCTTTGAATTTCCAATCTAATGAGCCTTTTTTGAAGTTTCTACGACAACGCCTTCTATAAAAACCTTATATGCTCCCAGGGCATAACTTAAAACCCTTGCCCTGAGGGTTGTGGGGGAGTGTCCTCCTCAAAAACATATTTTCTATCTGGAAATCAACTACGCTGAACAAAATGGCTATCTCAAAATTTTGATTGGATGTGTTTGGGGAATGATGGGCCTGGGGGGGGGGGCTAGTTGCCCTCCAATCACTTTTGACTATTAAAATGGGCACTAGTCACTCCAATTTCCAATCGAATGAGCCCTTTTCGAAGTTTCTACGACAACTCCTTCGATACGAAGTGACCGGGTATGGAGAACCAAAAAACAACACATTGTGCCCACATCGTTCTTTACTTAGGCAGCGCTAGCGCGCTGCCTATGAAGTTTGCTTCAAAAGAGCCCATGAACTGCATTCTTACCAAAATAGTTATGAAAAATTCATAAAACTGCTTTAACATAATCATAAATACTTCCTTAGGTCAATGTTAAAAGTGTATTGCTCTGCTTAACCCCCCTCCCCCCCCCCATCACATGAATAAATAGGCTACACAGCCTAGCATAAATACTCAAACTAGTCGATTTTCAAACAGTTGTAAATAAGTAGCAACGCTTCTTAATATTAACCGAAAATATTAAAAACGAAAATTTAATAACAATAGATATATAAAAAGAATCGGCTTATTATGTTGATAAAATAAAACAAGTTTTTTAACTGAAAGTAAGGAGTGACATTAAAACTTAAGACGAACATAAATTATTCCGTATATGAAAGGGGCTGTCCCCTCCTCAACGCCTCGCTCTTTATTCTAAAGTTTTTTATTGTTTTAAAAAATAGAGTTGCGAGAAAGAGTCTAACTTTAGCGTATGTTGGATGTGATTGTTGGATGTTGTTTCTTGATGATTGTTGGATTTTGGTTGATGGTTGTTGGTGATTTTTTTTGTTTGTTGGTTATGTTTGTTGATATTTGGTTATGTTTGTTGGTTATGTTTGATGGTTATCTGGTTTGATGGTTATGATTGCTGGATGTTGTTTGTTTGTTACGTTTGATGTTTGTTGGTTGTTGTTTATTGGTTATGTTTATGGTTGATGGTTATGTTGGTTGTTGGATGTTGCTTTGGATATATTTGAAAATAAATGCTGTTACTAGACAATGCCACGCCTTGTTTCTAGGAAAATTCCCTGGTGTTTTCCTCCTATACATGTCCAAATTGGCCTCCCCAGATAGTAGAGTCCCCCTCGATGTTTTTCTATTGAAAACCATAGAAGGCCATTATGGAACACGCCCAATATTTCCCCTTAGCCACCGCTATTTTTTTTAGCACATTAAATAAGTCGAGCTACCAGCCCTTCAAGCCGTTACATCTATACAATATCGGTCAGCTGGCAATATTCCGAGCAGAGCCCTCTAGTCATCATACCTACGCAATGTGGTCACCGGTTCTATTAAAGGGAACATTCTTGGCAAGACTCCCATGACACACCCCTTTACACACCAATAATGTCACAAGACACCCCGTTTCAAACGGTCAGGTCTAACATACTTGACGCAATTTTATGTAACCCTGCCTCAGGAGCCCATAGGGAATCCCCGCTTATAACGTAACGAGAGACCTTACGCAATGATTGTGCATCACTGTCACGTAATACCTCTTCGACATTTTTATTTTCGCCTGAAACGCTCAACACGTTTTTCTTACTTTCATTAGTTGTCTTTTTGAACCCGCTAGGACTCGAAATCTCAATTTTCTTCCAGTGGATTTGTGCCCTAAGCAAGTCGTCCATGAAACCATTTCCAGTATTCTATAGGAGCTGCCGTATCTGTGGGCCATCGAAAATGCCGGCCTTCAGCTTCTCAATGGTCAATCAAGGAAAGGCTTAGCACAGGTAGGCGAAGCCCTTCCCATCCTTGTCCAGAGCGTGCGTGAACTGCTTCATTCTTCAAAGGTTTAATGTGTAGCGGTAATCCGCTACACATTGCATTCCAAGCATTAATCCAAGTTTCATGTGCAGCGGTGGGATTAATATCTTCCCCCAGTCAACAAGAGGTTCGTTTATGATGTTTATCGCCCCAGTTACTAACTGCTCTGGTGCCAGCGACCCTTTCTTTACATAGTGCCGGGATCTGTCTCGACTGCCCCACATACATATAAATCATGGTTACTTCGTAAACCCGGACTGCTGACCAAGTAGAAACTTCATCGTCTTAAAGTAGACGCAGATGATCCATTGGTGAGGCTCATGTTGGATTTTGTAGTGCACGTACTTAACTGCTTCATATTTTTCTTTGAGAGTTGTGAAGTGCACAAGAGGGATTCAAGCGAATTGGTTCCCGTTGTGGAGGATCACACACTTCAAAGAGCGCTTGTTGCTGTCAATAAAGAATTATCAGTCCCTCGGATAGTATTGAGGAGCGACGAGTGTATCAAGAAGACTGGCGACATCTCGGCATTGCACAAGGTTTTACTCGTGGCAGAAGTACCCCATATAGTCCTCATGTCTTCTACGAACGAAAATGATATGTGCGTCCTCACCAAATAGATTTTCTCTTTGAGTCTGGAGGCCAACAGCTCTGAGGAAGTCTTCAACAAGCTGAGATCCCGAACCAAATCCTTAAGCTCACATTGTGAAAAGGACTGCAGACTATCTTGTGCTTTATACCCCTCTTCTGTTTATCCTCCCTCATCTGCACGGGTGGCCTTGCTGCCACTGTTGGGAAGCTCTGTGAACGCTGGTATAGGAATTTTTTGCAATGAGCAACTGGGGCGGTGGGCAGATGGAAGGTCGGGGTACTGGAGGCTGTGTCAATTCTTCTGGTAGATGCCAGTAGTATTGATGTCATAGAAGCAACAATGCGATGCATAGTCTAACGACTCCCTCCAAACCATTGGAATTTCAACCTTCAGTGAAGCTTTCGACCCTTTGTCAACTGCTGGAGGTATTCCACACACGTCTTGCACACCATTTGCGGTGCCCAGGACTTATCTTGGTCACCCAGTTTGACTTCAAAGTAAGCCTTGTAGGCGTGCTTTACAAATCCTATGATGTTTCTCCTGTCCACTGACAGCGTGTAATCTCTGCAGGTGTAGCAGAAAACGTCAGGATCATTCCTGCATGACCGTCGTGCCGAAGCCATATCGATCAAGTGAAGGAAACAGAAAAATGCTGGTTAATCTCAGGCAGTGAAATTTAGAATCAATATGATTGGCTAAGGGTTAATTAAATAGCTTTGCAATCATACATACACGTATGCAGATACTTAAGAGAAAAAGACTAGTGTTGTAATTTGATATATTCTACAAGAAAAATATGATTGAACTAAAAACCCCTGATATATAGCTTGTCAGGTAGGCCTATGGCTGTATCTCAAAAAGTTGACCTGATAGAGAAAAATGAATGTGATATTCAGATTCAGAACACCAAAATTAGGCTAAATCGGATGAGAAATCCCTGGCGATTTTTTTGCTGTTACCCTGTGTAATTATACCTATTGAAGTTTGGGCTTGCATAAGAAATAATTAATCGTTATTTCATTATGGAACGTAAATTTTTATTTTTTTTAAAGTAAAAAGCTAATTTTTTATCATTCAGTGACCTAGAACTCATTTCAATAAAAAAAAAAAAAAAAAAAAAAAAAAAAAAAAAAAAAAAAAAAAAAAAAAAAAAAAAAAAAAAAAAAAAAAAAAAAAAAAGAATGCATATTGTGACAAGGGAAACACCCCAAGGCTAGATCCGAAACTAAAGTTTCTTATTAAATAATAACCCAATTAGAGGCTATATTTCTCACCTAAAATGTTTTTGTATCAATCAATAGAAAATTTAAAATTAAAAACAAAAGTAATGTATTCAGTTTTTAGTGTTGACAAGTACTTTCAAAGTTAAAAGACTTTGAAAACTTACCATGTACATATATAGCAAGGGCGTATTCAGGATTTTTGTTCGGGGTGGAGGGGATTTTTTTTTCCTGAGAGGGGATACAAAAAGAAACGCATCAAAATTTGCTTATATGCCGTTTTGCTACGTTTTTACGAGTTGGACAATTTTTGGGCTAGGGGGATTAAACCCTGAAGTCCCCCCTGGATACGACCTTGACACTTGGCTATAATAACTGGAGAAATTTTACTAATATTTGTTATACCGTAACTTTTCCGTTTACTTACTAACACTCCATTTTGACTTGTAATTGAGTTAACTTGCTACCACTAACGTCCTAGATCTGGAAACAGTTTGTCTAATTAAAAGATTAAATATAAACAAAACTCAAATATTAATGTTTAATTATTTCCCGGCACTTGCGTTTTGAACAACACCAAAGGTATTGGGTGGTATTTAGATGTAAATCACATCTTAATTTTTCAAACATACTCCATGCAAGCATAATCGAATGCAAAGTTGATTGGTGTTTAAGGACACCCTAGACGGTCAATCATTTTGATTAAAAGCTTCCGTCAATCAATTGATTAAAGCGTGATTGACCGTCTAGGAACGTTAGTTAGAGTCATTCAAACTTTCTATCAATCACCATCAACGCTTGACTCAAGCTTCAAACAGGTTCCTAGACGGTCAATAATGCTTTAATGAACTAATTGATGGAAGCTTTTGATCAAAACGATTGACCTTCTTGGGTGCCCTGTCGCCTAGGGGGCACATTCGTGTGCGAGCACAACAACATAAGTATGTAGTTGGGACGAAAGTGACTGCTAATCGGCCGTCTAGTGCGTGTTCAGTTAAGCGATGAGAGAAGTCTTCGAGTGCTGGGTGTCGGTAGACTTTAAGACAATTTCAAGAATATTGGAAAAAGCAAAGTATTCAGTAAAATAAGAAGGGAATAGTTTTTACTAGTAGTAATTAAGCAGAAAAGAATAGTGGTAATTAATTAACCAAAAAGTTCCGTTAATTTATTACAACATCTAACTTTTTCTTAGTTTGAGCCGTTGACTTTCTGAGTTTAACCTACAAGGAGGCAATAAGGTAATTCCGCTTGAAGAATATATACAGATAAACTATTTTAAAAGTATCTTTAAAATGGAAAATTGTGTTTCCATAGCATCAACCCGGTGGTGTCATAAATATCGGTTGTCTCCAGTTTGTCTCATTAGAGCTACAGCCTTGTTTCTACAATCATTCATCGACAAAATTGTGTCTTAAAAATTAGTATTCATGGGATTAAAGAATTATTTGTATCCATACTCCGCCATTCCTTTATTATAAAAACTGTGTTAAAATTGTGAAAAATTCTGGCTCTTCCCAATTTCTGGTGGTGTCCATAATTTAGTCAAAATATTGATTCTGCTAAGCGATGGTGTTTTGAAAGATTATGAGGTTGCTCTTTGTCAAACATGACATGGACGACATTTTTTGGGGAAAATGACATTTTCCCTAAATAATTTGACGTTGTTTAAAAACTTGGGTTCTTGGAAATTCTGCCTGTTTCAAAATACCTGTCGTGAAATTTAGGAATTTGGTTGTATAACAGGAAAGGAAGGTGTTGATAAATACAATGATAAATTGCAAATAGGTATTGATCAGAATGGCAGAATTAGCAGTTGATCAGGCAACAACAGTTTTGATCGCAGAAAAAACGTCAGCGTCGTCGAAACAATGCTCTATTCTGCACATAGTAGCAGAGTGGCCAGATTGGGCGCATTTGCGCCATTTTAGCGCTTTTTCAAGGCGTTTGCGCATTAACGTTTTCAATTTGGGAATATTTGTTTTTTTGGGGGGGGGGAGGGTCGTTCACTCGGCGCATTTCCATTAGAAAAATTGAACTTTCGGCGCATTTTAACTTTTACGGTGGCGCAACTTTAAACCAAACATATGGCAACACTGCCTAGTAGACCTCAATTTTTCAGTTGCTAGATTAATATTTTTATATTTTCCATGTTTGTTTCTCAAGAATTTTCTTTGTTCATTGCTAACTTATTTGACGAAAGAAAGTCGATTGTCGGAAACTTCAGCTGCTAAAACTGGACACATCCTTTGGTCGGGGGGTCCTTAGTCGTCTGAATCGAAAGCAATGAGCACTTAGTGAAATGAGGATTTTTGGATGTTGGTTACCCAGGTCCTAGCTTCTTTGGTACATCGAAAAACAATCTTCCATGGAAACTTACTAAGCAAGGATTATGTACATAGATCATAGATATGTACATAGATATGTATATAGATGCACACGGACAAATTTTAGGAAGGAAAATCAGAGGAATTTCATTTTCAGGAAATTCTAACCCATTATTTTCCAATTTTCCAGGGTAGGGAGCCCTTCTGGCCAGTCTGAGGAGCAAAGCCCCACCTCGCCATTTGTGGGTACAATTATGTATATATCTTTAAAAAAAAGGCGTGCTGGTGTAATTTATCTTGACTTTTTCGATAGCATTCTGAATTTTCTCTCCAATTATTGTTTCTTGTGTGACCGACGATGAACTTATTATACGAACAACTTTGCCAATAGCTTTATTATTTCTAGTTCTCTTGAATTGCAAAGTTGTTTGAAATTTCTGGCTTAGTGTAGAGCTGATTTTTTTTCCAGTATTTGGTCTTCTCTCGCCTGGATTTTGTATCTTTTTTCAAGAATCATTTCAAAATTCTCAAATCCAAAATATCAGTCAGTTTCGTCATGGTGACAACACCCTTGACAATGATCATGAAAATGTCGAAAAATCTCTGGAACAGCATAATGAAAAAACGATGGAAGTAGAAGATTTGAACAAAATTCTTGACACTGACCATGAGTATTTAGATGAGGAAGACGACCTAGTTTTATGGAAGGCAGTTGTAACGAGTTTGGCAGAATGGAATTACTTAAAGCTTTTAAACAAAAAGAACGGAAGAGAGTAAGTAAAGAATTTTGTGTTTTCCAAAGGCATAATGTCACTACTATGCTCAAAGGTCGTAACTGGCAGTATAATACAGGGGCATCAATTGGGACGGAGGAGGGGAGGGAAATATCATAGAAATGAAGGTCGTATAAATCCTAATTAGAATTAAAATTTAATTAATATAAAATGACAATTTAAAGGGTGAACCTATCAAACAGTTTGGGGTAGCGAACTGTAAGTAAGGAGTCCATCAGCCAACTAGTAATAAAAAAACAGGATTGTGATAACAAAAGATACATCAAAAGAAGAGACATTTTATCAAGATTCCAAATTTGCAAAACTTATTAAGTTTAATGTTACTCGCCAAAAGCTACGAGCCTGAGAAAATTTTCGTGGTTTAGAAAAAGGGAAATTTTCCATGGGAGAAATGTTTCCCAGGGGAATTTTCCAAGGCGTAATTTGAATTTTCCAAATCCTGGCATGATTTGAAAAAAACGGTAGAAATCAAAACGACTTTTTCCAGCTGAAAGCAAGGAGCAGAATTAAACTTAAAACAAACAGAAATTGGGGGGGGCTGCCCGTTCCTTAACCCTCACTCTTTACGCTACGTTTTCCCTTTTTGACATAATTCATTAAGAAAGACTGCTCAAACACAAGGGCCATTGAACTGGAATGAGAAGTATTCTCAAAAACCTTTAAAGTTTAAGCGTAAACAGCAAGGGTTGAGGAACGAGCAGCCCCTCTCAGATACGGAACGATTTCTGCTCGTTTGAAGTTTTAATGTTGTTCGTTACTTTCAGCTGAAAAAACTTGTTTTTTTTTAATTAAAATTTAAGTGCTTTTAGAGCTTTCTAGCCTTCGTTTTCCAACCTTAATCACCTATTTCCATTTCACCTTGAACAACGCACAAAAATTCACTGTTTGGGTAGGGTAATCGAAAGGGGGAGATATCGTTAGGACCTGAACCCTAAAAGGGGCCAAGTTTCATTTTTAGTGCGTGAATTACATTACAAGCTTATTAGGGTTTATTGACTTACAACAGACAGAAATATTTTTATTTCAGGTTTTAATGATATTTTGTCCGCTTTATACGTTCTTAAAAAATCAAAAGGATATGTTTTCAAACCGTTAGAGAAGATTTACTTGATTTTATACAAATCGAAAAGCGTTCCTATATAATATAAGATAATATATATATTTCAATCAAAAACACAAATAATTCAATGAGTAAAATAGGTAATCCCATAAAGCCACATAAAATTATTTGAACATTAAACTATTGATCATTTAAACACATACAATTTGAATTATTTTACTTTTAAGGGCTAGGCACACGTAGCTGATTTCGGGAACCGATTTCAGCAAGGGTGTATTCCACGTTGAGTGATTATAACTAATGATGCCAAGAGGCAGGGCTTAGTGACGTTTTTTCGGTGATTAATCATCATTAATTACGATTAACTTACGATAATCATTAAATACGATTAATTGCATGCCTAAAACTATAAAGCCCTTGTACATTCCTTGTCTAGAACGTAATTAATGATGATTAATCACCGAAAAAAAAACGTCACTAAGCCCCCGCCTCTTAGCATCATTAATTAGAATCACCCGACGTGGAATAAACACCCTTGCTGAAATCGGTTCCCGAAATCAGCTACGTGTGCCGAGTCCTTTAGACAGTAAATAAAAAAGACGGGGGGAGAAAAAAAAGAGACTTCATTTAAATATAACAAACCTAAGTCTCAAATCAGGCGATATAACGATGAGACTCCCTATACCTGGCAAACAAATTCAAACATACATTTACGTACATAAATACGTGCATGCATATGTAACGCCTCCCCTTTGTAACCGGCTCAAAATGAACCAAATTAAAAATAATCAATATTTGTGCAAAAAAGGAGTCATAATGAAAAATGTATCCAAATTATAAGAAGTAAAAAAACAATTGAATAAATAAATACAATTTATCTGCAACAATTTATAGATTAAAATCAGTCCTTAAAAAGATACCACCAGACGTTTGAAGGTGCAAAAGGAGTGAAAGCACCGTGCCATAGCTGGAAGTGCGTTCCATACTTTTGAAGATGCCTCCAGATGGCTTAATTTGGAACGAACGCAAGGTGGGGCAGAGACTTATGTGATCTTTTGTAATTATCTCTTTTTTTCCGCTGAATTGAATATTTAACGTCAAAACGGATTTATTGTTTCAAAAAATACATTGTTGCTTACAACCCAAACATATAATCGCAAGAGAGATTCAGGGTTGTGTTGTGTGTAGTTCTTTGCTTCCAATACCCAGAGCCATTGATATGTTACCCGTCACATTGAATTGTATTGTTACTGTATTACTCATTGGAGCAATTTTTTTTCAATTGTTTACTGAAAATACTAAAACATGCATTTTCTAAATCTAATAGGGAGCTAAAAATCTAGGTAGAAAATTGAAACATTCTGTACACCCCTGTACCTTTCTTAAGTTTTTCATACCTGAAAACCACGATTTTCTAAGATTTTTCTTTCGATCCTGCAAAATTATGAAGATTTTAGGGCAGTTCCACATTTTCTTCAGTGTTGCCTTATTGAATCGTGAAAACAACAATACAAATTAGTTAGATTTTGGCAACATTTGTTGCCCGCAAAGATTAATGTATAAACTAACTATTGATTCCCAAAAACAGCTACACCTTCAAAAGAAAGCCACACCATCTTTAGGTGCTATATTTTTAGCTTGTTTTTGCTTACTTTTCACCAAAATTTCTTATTTTTAATTTGGCACCCGCCAGGGTTGCCAACTACTGATGTCCAAAAGGAGTGCAAATCAAGGCAAAAAAGAGTGATTTTTGCTCAAAAAGAGTGCAAGTCAAAAATTTTCAAGCGCACGGCTGCCAAAGCTTATGCATCACCTCTGAGGCATAAAAGGGTATATTTCAAATGAAAAGAGTTCAAGTTGGTAACCCTGTTCCTTGGGTTAATTCCACTTCTGACGAAGTTACCGACTACTGATGTTCAAAGTCAATAAAAAATAACACCCAAAAAGTAGGATTTTCATTCTTCCGCTTCCCCTCTGAGGTAAAATAAAGTGCATTTCACACGAAAGTGTGTAAATTGGCAACCTTCGCACCCGTTACTATCAAAAACTAATTAACCACATACTAAGCCCATTTTTTATGAAAATTCCCGAGGATCCTGAATTTCCGATTTTTTCCTAATTTTTACAGATAGATATTGTTGTGTCAGTGAGAATGGAAATGCTTGACGCGAATGTTATGAGATTGTTTGGCTAACCTAACCTGAGAACTTGATTTACATAATCGCTAGGGGAATATATTGATTCACGAAGGGGGAATTAAGAAACATTATGGCTTCTTTGATCTTTAGGTCTGAGGGATAAACGTTCTTTAGGTCAGAGAGAAAAATTAATATTCTATTTTAAATAGGGCTTCATTGATCTTTAGTGTTAGGAATTATAAATGACATCACTTGTTATCTTGGAATTATGCGGGAGTCTAAAGAGATAGAAATTCTATTTTTAAATACGGCTTCACTGAGCTTTAAGTCGGAGAGATAAATTGATATTCTAACGAAACCTTAATAGTTTAGCTAGGAAAATTTATGAGATGAAGAGATTAACGTAGGAAAGGGTTTCCTAGAAATTTGAAATGTGAAAGCACAGAGATGCCAAAAAACAAAAGGAACACACAGAAATTACTTTTAGGGGATTATTTGGGCGAAACGGTTTTAGACAGCTTATGGAACTATTTCGGCGAAACAGTTAGAGACATTTTAAAAGATGATTTAAAAGATGATTTTAGAAGACGTTTATGAGTGTGGTCGTTATAATACACAAGTTGTATTTTAACAGTGTTGTGAGGTCCCCTACCCCAACCCCAAAGGCCCCGATCCCCCTACCCCGATCCAAAGGGCTCCGATCCCCCTACCCCAACCCAGAAGGAAGCCACAGGGCACCAAAGGTCCCCCAGCCCTCCCCCAAGCCCCCGAGTCCCCAGGCCCCCCACCCCCAACTTTTTGCCCCCCCCCCATTTTTTAATACTTTTTAATTTGCGCATTTTGAGACAAAAGGATCCCATCCCCCCACTTTTGGCTCCCCCTCCCACCATTAGTGTTTTGTCGTGGTTTACCATGTCACAGTTACATTCTCTTGATTTTTCAAAGCTCATTTTGGATTTCTGTCGTTGAAATGCAAGAGTTGGAATATTTCAGTAGTGTTTTGTCATGGTTTACCATGTCACAGTTACATTCTCTTAATTTTTCAAAGTTCATTTTGGATTTCTTTCGTTGAAATGCAAGAGTTGGAATATTTCAGTAGTGTTTTGTTGTGCTTTATACTGTCACAGTTACATTCTCTTGATTTTTCAAAGTTCATTTTGGTTTTCTTTCGTTGAAATGCAAGAGCTGGAATATTTCAGTAGTGTTTTGTTGTGTTTACCTTGTCACACTTACATTCTCTTATTTTTTCAAAGTTCATTTTGAATTTCTTTCGTTGAAATGTAAGAGTTGAAATATTTCAGTAGTGTTTTGTCATGGTTTACCGTATCACAGTTACATTCTCTTATTTTTCAAAGTTCATTTTGAATTTTTTTCGTTGAAATGCAAGAGATGGAATATTTCAGTAGTGTTTTGTTATGGTTTACCTTGTCACAGTTACATTTTCGTGATTTTTCAAAGTTCATTTTGAATTTCTTTCGTTGAAATGCAAGAGTTGGAATATTTCAGTAGTGTTTTGTTGTGGTTTACCTTGTCAGAGTTATGTTCTTTTGATTTTTCAAAGTTCATTTCGAATTTCTTTAATTGAAATGCAAGAGTAGGAATATTTCAGTAGTGTTCTGTCGTGGTTTACCTTGTCAGAGTTACATTCTCTTGATTTTTCAAAGTTCATTTGAATTTCTTTCATTGAAATGCAAGAGTTGGATTATTTCAGTAGTGTTTTGTTGTGCTTTACCTTCTGACAGTTACATTCTCTTAATTTTTCAAAGTTCATTTTGAATTTCTTTCGTTGAAATGTGAGAGTTGGAATATTTCAGTAGTATTTTGTCGTGGTTTACCTTGTCACAATTACATTCTCTTGATTTTTTCAAAGTTCATTTCGTATTTCTTTCATTGAAATGCAAGAGTTGGACTATTTCAGTAGTGTTTTGTCGTGGTTTACCATTTCAAAGTTACATTCTCTTGATTTTTCAAAGTTCATTTTGGATTTCTTTCGTTGAAATGCAAGAGTTGGAATATTTCAGTAGTGTTCTGTCATTGTTTACCATGCCACAGTTATATTCTCTTGATTTTTCAAAGTTCTTTTTGAATTTCTTTCATTGAAATGAAAGAGTTGGAATACTTCAGTAGTGTTTTGTCGTGGTTTTACCATGTCACAGTTAAATTCTCTTGATTTTTCAAAGATCATTTTGGTTTTCTTTCGTTGAAATGCAAGAGTTGGAATATTTCAGTAGTGCTTTGTTGTGGTTTACCTTGTCACAGTTACATTCTCTTGATTTTTTCAAAGTTCATTTGAATTTCTTTCATTGAAATGCAAGAGTTGGAATATTTCAGTAGTGTTTTGTCGTGGTTTACCTTGACACAGTTACATTCTCTTAATTTTTCAAAGTTCATTTTGAATTTCTTTCGTTGAAATGCAAGAGTTGAAATATTTCAGTAGTGTTTTATCGTGGTTTACCATGTCACAGTTATATTGTCTTGATTTTTCAAAGTTCATTTTTGAATTTCTTTCATTGAAATGCATGAGTTGGATTATTTCAGTAGTGTTTTTGTCGTGGTTTACCATGTCACACTTACACTCTCTTGATTTTTCAAAGCTCATTTTGAATTTCTTTCGCTGAAATGTAAGAGTTGGAATATTTTAGTAGTGTTTTGTCATGGTTTACCGTGTCACAGTTACATTCTCTTAATTTTTCAAAGTTCATTTTGAATTTCTTTCGTTGAAATGCAAGAGTTGGAATATTTCAGTAGTGTTTTGTTATGGTTTACATTGTCACAGTTACATTTTCGTGATTTTTCAAAGTTCATTTTGAATTTCTTTCGTTGAAATGCAAGAGTTGGAATATTTCAGTAGTGTTTTGTTGTGGTTTACCTTGTCAGAGTTATGTTCTTTTGATTTTTCAAAATTCATTTCGAATTTCTTTAATTGAAATGCAAGAGTAGGAATATTCCAGTAGTGTTCTGTCGTGGTTTACCTTGTCAGAGTTACATTCTCTTGATTTTTCAAAGTTCATTTGAATTTCTTTCTTTGAAATGCAAGAGTTGGATTATTTCAGTAGTGTTTTGTGGTGCTTTACCTTGTCACAGTTACATTCTCTTAATTTTTCAAAGTTCATTTTGAATTTCTTTCGTTGAAATGTGAGAGTTGAAATATTTCAGTAGTGTTTTGTCGTGGTTTACCTTGTCACAGTTACATTCTCTTAATTTTTCAAAGTTCATTTTGAATTTCTTTCATTGAAATGCATGAGTTGGATTATTTCAGTAGTGTTTTGTCGTGGTTTACCATGTCACACTTACACTCTCTTGATTTTTCAAAGCTCATTTTGAATTTCTTTCGCTGAAATGTAAGAGTTGGAAATTTTAGTAGTGTTTTGTCATGGTTTACCGTGTCACAGTTACATTCTCTTAATTTTTCAAAGTTCATTTTGAATTTCTTTCGTTGAAATGCAAGAGTTGGAATATTTCAGTAGTGTTTTGTTATGGTTTACATTGTCACAGTTACATTTTCGTGATTTTTCAAAGTTCATTTTGAATTTCTTTCGTTGAAATGCAAGAGTTGGAATATTTCAGTAGTGTTTTGTTGTGGTTTACCTTGTCAGAGTTATGTTCTTTTGATTTTTCAAAATTCATTTCGAATTTCTTTAATTGAAATGCAAGAGTAGGAATATTCCAGTAGTCTTCTGTCGTGGTTTACCTTGTCAGAGTTACATTCTCTTGATTTTTCAAAGTTCATTTGAATTTCTTTCTTTGAAATGCAAGAGTTGGATTATTTCAGTAGTGTTTTGTGGTGCTTTACCTTGTCACAGTTACATTCTCTTAATTTTTCAAAGTTCATTTTGAATTTCTTTCGTTGAAATGTGAGAGTTGAAATATTTCAGTAGTGTTTTGTCGTGGTTTACCTTGTCACAGTTACATTCTCTTGATTTTTCAAAGTTCATTTCGAATTTCTTTCATTGAAATGCAAGAGTTAGACTATTTCAGTAGTGTTTCGTCGTGGTTTACCATTTCAAAGTTACATTCTCTTGATTTTTCAAAGTTCATTTTGGATTTCTTTCGTTGAAATGCAAGAGTTGGAATATTTCAGTAGTGTTCTGTCATTGTTTACCATGTCACAGTTATATTCTCTTGATTTTTCAAAGTTCATTTTGAATTTCTTTCATTGAAATGCAAGAGTTGGAATATTTCAGTTGTGTTTTGTCGTGGTTTACCATGTCACAGTTAAATTCCCTTGATTTTTTCAAAGATCATTTTGGTTTTCTTTCGTTGAAATGCAAGAGTTGGAATATTTCAGTAGTGTTTTGTTGAGGTTTACCTTGTCACAGTTACATTCTCTTGATTTTTCAAAGTTCATTTTGGTTTTCTTTCGTTGAAATGCAAGAGTTGGATTATTTCAATAGTGTTTGTCATGGTTTACCTTGTCATAGTTACATTCTCTTGATTTTTTAAAGTTCATTTTGAATTTCTTTCATTGAAATGCAAGAGTTGGAATATTTCAGTAGTTTTTTGTTGTGGTTTACCTTGTCACAGTTACATTCTCTTGATTTTTTCAAAGTTCATTTGAATTTCTTTCATTGAAATGCAAGAGTTGGAATATTTCAGTAGTGTTTTGTCGTGGTTTACCTTGACACAGTTACATTCTCTTAATTTTTCAAAGTTCATTTTGAATTTCTTTCGTTGAAATGCAAGAGTTGAAACATTTCAGTAGTGTTTTATCGTGGTTTACCATGTCACAGTTACATTCTCTTAATTTTTCAAAGTTCATTTTGAATTTCTTTCATTAAAATGCAAGAGTTGGAATATTTCAGTAGTGTTTTGTCATGGTTTAAAATGTCACAGTTACATTCTCTTTGATTTTTCAAATTCATTATGGATTTCTTTCGTTGAAATGTGTTTTGTTATGCTTTACCTTGACACAGTTACATTTTCATATTTTTCAAAGTTCATTGAGATTTCTTTCATTGAAATGCAAGAGTTGGACTATTTCAGTAGTGTTTTGTTGTGGTTTACCTTGTCACAGTTAGATTCTCTTAATTTTTCAAAGTTCATTTTGGAATTTCTTTCATTGAAATGCAAGAGTTGGAATTAATTTTTCAAAGTTCATTTTGAATTTCTTTCATTAAAATGCAAGAGTTGGAATATTTCAGTAGTGTTTTGTCATGGTTTACAATGTCACAGTTACATTCTCTTTGATTTTTCAAATTTATTATGGATTTCTTTCGTTGAAAAATGTGTTTTGTTATGCTTTACCTTGACACAGTTACATTTTCATGATTTTTCAAAGTTCATTGAGATTTCTTTCATTGAAATGCAAGAGTTGGACTATTTCAGTAGTGTTTTGTTGTGGTTTACCTTGTCACAGTTAGATTCTCTTAATTTTTCAAAGTTCATTTTGGAATTTCTTTCATTGAAATGCAAGAGTTGGAATATTCCAGTAGTGTTTTGTCATGGTTTACCATTTCACAGTTAAATTCTCTTGATTTTTCAATGTTCATGATGGATTTCTTTCGTTGAAATGTGTTTTTGCTATGCTTTACCTTGACACAGTTACATTTTCTTGATTTTTCAATGTTCATTGGGATTTGTTTCGTTGAAATGCAAGAGTTGGATTATTTCAGTAGTGTTTTGTTGTGGTTTACCTTGTCACAGTTACATTCTCGTGATTTTTCAAAGTTCATTTTGGATTTTCTGTCATTGAAATGCAAGAGTTGGAATATTTCAGTAGTGTTTTGTTGTGGTTTACCTTGCCACAGTTAGATTCTCTTAATTTTTCAAAGTTTATTTGATTTTCTTTCATTGAAATGCAAGAGTTGGATTATTTCAATAGTGTTTTGTCATGGTTTACCATGTCACAGTTACATTCTCTTGATTTTTCAAAGTTCATGATGGATTTCTTTCGTTGAAATGTGTTTTTGCTATGCTTTACCTTGACACAGTTACATTTTCTTGATTTTTCAATGTTCATACGGATTTCTTTCGTTGAAATGTAAGAGTTGGAATATTTCAGTAGTGTTTTGTTGTGGTTTACCTTGTCACAGTTACATTCTCATGATTTTTCAAAGTTCATTTTGGATTTCTTTCGTTGAAATGCAAGAGTTGGAATATTTCAGTAGTGTTTTGTCGTTGTTTACCTTGTCACAGTTGCATTCTCTTTGATCTTTCAAAGTTCATTATGAATTTCTTTTTATTGAAGTGTAAGAGTCAGATTAGGTTAGGTTTTTTGTAGAAGCGCAAAATGTTCAAGTTCTCTTTTGAATTTTCATAAAGAAAAGAAAAAAGCTATAGTCCAATTCTAATTTTATCCAAAGAAAATAAAAAATCTCCAACCTTTTAATAAACATTCTAAGCGTTTGACTTGCTAACATATCCTAAAATAATGGAAATATAACAAAGTAATGTATAATATATTTTTAATGAAATAACAACATGTAGCATATTAACACAAAAATATGTTTCAGATATTATTATACATTATTAACATCGTTGAACAACGTTGGACATTTTGAATCTGTTCCATAAAATAATTTATCATGTTCTCTTTTGATACTAGAGTTACTCGCTTCTCTTAGTTTATAACCAGTAGAATAATCATTCATCCATTTTGTGTCATATACAATTTTTTTACAGGGGTGTCACCAACTGACTCAATCTGTATTTCTTCTTTAGTATTATTTGATTCATTGCCTATATGATCTATAGTAGTAATAATGCTCACTTATGCTTCATTTTCCATCAATTTATCATTATAATCATTGATGATATTGTATGCCGATGCCCTTTTTATTTTGCCAGCGATTTCACTGTCTATTCTCACACTGTGTTTACACAGGTAACAGTTCTGGCAGGTAGACATGATATGATTTATTACACTAGTGCAGCAGTAGGCCTTTCTTTTCCTCTTTGCTTTCATTTGAATAGTAATACCAGAACGATGGGAATAGGATCTATCAATAGGTATCGTGTTACCAGAACCATTAGCAAGAGATGACCATCTTCATCAACTATTATTTTTAAGTTGGCATTCTCCTTTAGCACTATCATCTCTGGTGCTCTCACTCTCGCATATCCACCTTGGGCAATGTTGAATGATTTCGATATTCCAAAGAAATTTAGCTTTTCACTATCATGACAACGCACACATACATTTCCAATAAGATCTCCATTAATGCTTGTCTCATAGTTTAAATAACGATCTATGTCGGCATTCAACACGACGATGATTTTATCGTGTGTACACACTTTCTCTGAATAATTCATTTTCACTTTTTTTCTAAGTATGACACAAGGTGTTTATCCTGCCAAAGTGTGAAAATTACTGATTTAATACCTACATTTAACTAGGTAGTGTCGATAACCAGCCATAGAGCATCACTGAGACAGCCGCATAGTGTCTATGACCAACCATAGAGTATAATTGATACAGCCATATGAATAAATATTAATAAATAAATAGAAAAATTTCTCCATGTTTAAGTTAGGTTGGATTAGGTTAGCTTATCATGAGCCCCCCCCCCCCCAAAGGCCTAGATTAGGTTAGGCTAGATTAGGTTAGGTTAGCATATGTACGCGCGCGTACATAAGCTAACCTAACCTAATCTAGCCTAGCCTAACCTAATCTAACCTATGGTTTTTGTATTTCTATGTAGTGGGAAAGGGGAGGGGGTGGGAAGGAGGGGGCTCTCCGGGGATCCTTGGGGGTGGGGGGGGCGGGGGCCTTTGGGGGGGGGGCTCATGATAAGCATTATACATAGAGTATAATTGATACAGCCATATGAATAAATATAAATAAATAAATAGAAACATTTCTCCATGTTTAAGTTAGGTTGGATTAGGTTAGCTTATCATGAGCCCCCCCCCCCTAAGGCCCCCGCCCCCCCCACCCCCCAAGGATCCCCGGAGAGCCCCCTCCTTCCCACCCCCTCCCCTTTCCCACTACATAGAAATACAAAAACCATAGGTTAGATTAGGTTAGGTTAGGCTAGATTAGGTTAGGTTAGCATATGTACGCGCGCGTACATAAGCTAACCTAACCTAATCTAGCCTAGCCTAACCTAATCTAACCTATGGTTTTTGTATTTCTATGTAGTGGGAAAGGGGAGGGGGTGGGAAGGAGGGGGCTCTCCGGGGATCCTTGGGGTGGGGGGGCGGGGGCCTTTGGGGGGGGGGGCTCATGATAAGCTAACCTAATCCAACCTAACTTAAACATGGAGAAATGTTTCTATTTATTTATTTATATTTATTCATATGGCTGTATCAATTATACTCTATGGTTGGTCATAGACGCTATGCGGCTGTCTCAGTGATGCTCTATGGCTGGTTATCGACACTACCTAGTTAAATGTAGGTGTTAAATCAGTAATTTTTCACACTTTGGCAGGATAAACACCTTGTGTCATACTTAGAAAAAAAATGAAAATGAATTATTCAGAGAAAGTGTGTACACACGATAAAATCATCGTCGTGTTGAATGCCGACATAGATCGTTATTTAAACTATGAGACAAGCATTAATGGAGATCTTATTGGAAATGTATGTGTGCGTTGTCATGATAGTGAAAAGCTAAATTTCTTTGGAATATCGAAATCATTCAACATTGCCCAAGGTGGATATGCGAGAGTGAGAGCACCAGAGATGATAGTGCTAAAGGAGAATGCCAACTTAAAAATAATAGTTGATGAAGATGGTCATCTTCTTGCTAATGGTTCTGGTAACACGATACCTATTGATAGATCCTATTCCCATCGTTCTGGTATTACTATTCAAATGAAAGCAAAGAGGAAAAGAAAGGCCTACTGCTGCACTAGTGTAATAAATCATATCATGTCTACCTGCCAGAACTGTTACCTGTGTAAACACAGTGTGAGAATAGACAGTGAAATCGCTGGCAAAATAAAAAGGGCATTGGCATACAAAATCATCAATGATTATAATGATAAATTGATGGAAAATGAAGCATAAGTGAGCATTATTACTACTATAGATCATATAGGCAATGAATCAAATAATACTAAAGAAGAAATACAGATTGAGTCAGTTGGTGACACCCCTGTAAAAATTGTATATGACACAAAATGGATGAATGATTATTCTACTGGTTATAAACTAAGAGAAGCGAGCAACTCTAGTATCAAAAGAGAAAATGATAAATTATTTTATGGAACAGATTCAAAATGTCCAACGTTGTTCAACGATGTTAATAATGTATAATAATATCTGAAACATATTTTTGTGTTAATATGCTACATGTTGTTATTTCATTAAAAATATATGATTCATTACTTTGTTATATTTCCATTATTTAGGATATGTTAGCATGTCAAACGCTTAGAATGTTTATTGAAAGGTTGGAGATTTTTTATTTTCTTTGGATAAAATTAGAATTGGACTATAGCTTTTTTCTTTTCTTTATGAAAATTCAAAAGAGAACTTGAACATTTTGCGCTTCTACAAAAAACCTAACCTAATCTGACTCTTACACTTCAATAAAAAGAAATTCATAATGAACTTTGAAAGATCAAGAGAATGCAACTGTGACAAGGTAAACAACGACAAAACACTACTGAAATATTCAAACTCTTGCATTTCAACGAAAGAAATCCAAAATGAACTTTGAAAAATCATGAGAATGTAACTGTGACAAGGTAAACCACAACAAAACACTACTGAAATATTCCAACTCTTGCATTTCAACGAAAGAAATCCGTATGAACATTGAAAAATCAAGAAAATGTAACTGTGTCAAGGTAAAGCATAGCAAAACACATTTCAACGAAAGAAATCCATCATGAACTTTGAAAAATCAAGAGAATGTAACTGTGACAAGGTAAACCACAACAAAAGACTACTGAAATATTCCAACTCTTGCATTTCAACGAAAGAAATCCGTATGAACATTGAAAAATCAAGAAAATGTAAACTGTGTCAAGGTAAAGCATAGCAAAACACATTTCAACGAAAGAAATCCATCATGAACTTTGAAAAATCAAGAGAATGTAACTGTGACATGGTAAACCATGACAAAACACTATTGAAATAATCCAACTCTTGCATTTCAATGAAAGAAAATCAAATAAACTTTGAAAAATTAAGAGAATCTAACTGTGGCAAGGTAAACCACAACAAAACACTACTGAAATATTCCAACTCTTGCATTTCAATGAAAGAAAATCCAAAATGAACTTTGAAAAATCAAGAGAATGTAACTGTGACAAGGCAAACCACAAAAAAACACTACTGAAATAATCCAACTCTTGCATTTCAACGAAACAAATCCCAAATGAACATTGAAAAATCAAGAAAATGTAACTGTGTCAAGGTAAAAGCATAGCAAAAACACATTTCAACGAAAGAAATCCATCATGAACATTGAAAAATCAAGAGAATGTAACTGTGAAATGGTAAACCATGACAAAACACTACTGGAATATTCCAACTCTTGCATTTCAATGAAATAAATTCCAAAATGAACTTTGAAAAATTAAGAGAATCTAACTGTGACAAGGTAAACCACAACAAAACACTACTGAAATAGTCCAACTCTTGCATTTCAATGAAAGAAATCTCAATGAACTTTGAAAAATCATGAAAATGTAACTGTGTCAAGGTAAAGCATAACAAAAACACATTTCAACGAAAGAAATCCATAATGAATTTGAAAAATCAAAGAGAATGTAACTGTGACATTGTAAACCATGACAAAACACTATTGAAATATTCCAACTCTTGCATTTTAATGAAAGAAATTCAAAATGAACTTTGAAAAATTAATTCCAACTCTTGCATTTCAATGAAAGAAATTCCAAAATGAACTTTGAAAAATTAAGAGAATCTAACTGTGACAAGGTAAACCACAACAAAACACTACTGAAATAGTCCAACTCTTGCATTTCAATGAAAGAAATCTCAATGAACTTTGAAAAATCATTAAAATGTAACTGTGTCAAGGTAAAGCATAACAAAACACATTTCAACGAAAGAAATCCATAATGAATTTGAAAAATCAAAGAAAATGTAACTGTGACATTGTAAACCATGACAAAACACTACTGAAATATTCCAACTCTTGCATTTTAATGAAAGAAATTCAAAATGAACTTTGAAAAATTAAGAGAATGTAACTGTGACATGGTAAACCACGATAAAACACTACTGAAATATTTCAACTCTTGCATTTCAACGAAAGAAATTCAAAATGAACTTTGAAAAATTAAGAGAATGTAACTGTGTCAAGGTAAACCACGACAAAACACTACTGAAATATTCCAACTCTTGCATTTCAATGAAAGAAATTCAAATGAACTTTGAAAAAATCAAGAGAATGTAACTGTGACAAGGTAAACCACAACAAAAAAACTACTGAAATATTCCAACTCTTGCATTTCAATGAAAGAAATTCAAAATGAACTTTAAAAAATCAAGAGAATGTAACTATGACAAGGTAAACCATGACAAACACTATTGAAATAATCCAACTCTTGCATTTTAAAAACGAAAGAAAACCAAAATGAACTTTGAAAAATCAAGAGAATGTAACTGTGACAAGGTAAACCTCAACAAAACACTACTGAAATATTCCAACTCTTGCATTTCAACGAAAGAAAACCAAAATGATCTTTGAAAAATCAAGAGAATTTAACTGTGACATGGTAAACCACGACAAAGCACTACTGAAATATTCCAACTCTTGCATTTCAATGAAAGAAATTCAAAATGAACTTTGAAAAATCAAGAGAATATAACTGTGACATGGTAAACAATGACAGAACACTACTGAAATATTCCCAACTCTTGCATTTCAACGAAAGAAATCCAAAATGAACTTTGAAAAATCAAGAGAATGTAACTTTGAAATGGTAAACCACGACGAAACACTACTGAAATAGTCCAACTCTTGCATTTCAGTGAAAGAAATTCGAAATGAACTTTGAAAAATCAAGAGAATGTAACTGTGACAAGGTAAAACCACGACAAAACACTACTGAAATATTCCAACTCTCACATTTCAACGAAAGAAATTCAAAATGAACTTTGAAAAATTAAGAGAATGTAACTGTGACAAGGTAAAGCACCACAAAACACTACTGAAATAATCCAACTCTTGCATTTCAAAGAAAGAAATTCAAATGAACTTTGAAAAATCAAGAGAATGTAACTCTGACAAGGTAAACCACGACAGAACACTACTGGAATATTCCTACTCTTGCATTTCAATTAAAGAAATTCGAAATGAACTTTGAAAAATCAAAAGAAACATAACTCTGACAAGGTAAACCACAACAAAACACTACTGAAATATTCCAACTCTTGCATTTCAACGAAAGAAATTCAAAATGAACTTTGAAAAATCACGAAAATGTAACTGTGACAATGTAAACATAACAAAACACTACTGAAATATTCCAACTCTTGCATTTCAACGAAAGAAATTCAAAATGAACTTTGAAAAATTAAGAGAATGTAACTGTGACACGGTAAACCATGACAAAACACTACTAAAATATTCCAACTCTTACATTTCAACGAAAGAAATTCAAAATGAGCTTTGAAAAATCAAGAGAGTGTAAGTGTGACATGGTAAACCACGACAAAACACTACTGAAATAATCCAACTCATGCATTTCAATGAAAGAAATTCAAAATAAACTTTGAAAAATCAAGACAATATAACTGTGACATGGTAAACCACGATAAAACACTACTGAAATATTTCAACTCTTGCATTTCAACGAAAGAAATTCAAAATGAACTTTGAAAAATTAAGAGAATGTAACTGTGTCAAGGTAAACCACGACAAAACACTACTGAAACATTCCAACTCTTGCATTTCAATGAAAGAAATTCAAATGAACTTTGAAAAAATCAAGAGAATGTAACTGTGACAAGGTAAACCACAACAAAGCACTACTGAAATATTCCAACTCTTGCATTTCAACGAAAGAAAACCAAAATGATCTTTGAAAAATCAAGAGAATTTAACTGTTACATGGTGAACCACGACAAAACACTACTGAAATATTCCAACTCTTGCATTTCAATGAAAGAAATTCAAATGAACTTTGAAAAAAAAAATCAAGAGAATGTAACTGTGACAAGGTAAACCACAACAAAGCACTACTGAAATATTCCAACTCTTGCATTCCAACGAAAGAAATCCAAAATGAACTTTGAAAAATCAAGAGAATGTAACTTTGAAATGGTAAACCACGACAAAACACTACTGAAATAGTCCAACTCTTGCATTTCAATGAAAGAAATACGAAATGAACTTTGAAAAATCAAGAGAATGTAATTGTGACAAGGTAAACCACGACAAAACACTACTGAAATATTCCAACTCTCACATTTCAACGAAAGAAATTCAAAATGAACTTTGAAAAATTAAGAGAATTTAACTGTGAGAAGGTAAAGCACAACAAAACACTACTGAAATAATCCAACTCTTGCATTTCAACGAAAGAAATTCAAAATGAACTTTGAAAAATCACGAAAATGTAACTGTGACAAGGTAAACCATAACAAAACACTACTGAAATATTCCAACTCTTGCATTTCAACGAAAAAAATTCAAAATGAACTTTGAAAAATTAAGAGAATGTAACTGTGATACGGTAAACCATGACAAAACACTACTGAAATATTTCAACTCTTACATTTCAACGAAAGAAATTCAAAATGAACTTTGAAAAAATAAGAGAATGTAAGTGTGACAAGGTAAACCACAACAAAACACTACTGAAATATTCCAGCTCTTGCATTTCAACGAAAGAAAACCAAAATGAACTTTGAAAAATCAAGAGAATGTAACTGTGACAGTATAAAGCACAACAAAACACTACTGAAATATTCCAACTCTCACATTTCAACGAAAGAAATTCAAAATGAACTTTGAAAAATTAAGAGAATTTAACTGTGAGAAGGTAAAAGCACAACAAAACACTACTGAAATACTCCAACTCTTGCATTTCAATGAAAGAAATTCAAATGAACCTTGAAAAATCAAGAGAATGTAACTCTGACAAGGTAAACCACGACAGAACACTACTGAAATATTCCTACTCTTGCATTTCAATTAAAGAAATTCGAAATGAACTTTGAAAAATCAAAAGAACATAACTCTGACAAGGTAAACCACAACAAAACACTACTGAAATATTCCAACTCTTGCATTTCAACGAAAGAAATTCAAAATGAACTTTGAAAAATCACAAAAATGTAACTGTGACAAGGTAAACCATAACAAAACACTACTGAAATATTCCAACTCTTGCATTTCAACGAAAAAAATTCAAAATGAACTTTGAAAAATTAAGAGAATGTAACTGTGATACGGTAAACCATGACAAAACACTACTGAAATATTTCAACTCTTACATTTCAACGAAAGAAAATTCAAAATGAACTTTGAAAAAATAAGAGAATGTAAGTGTGACAAGGTAAACCACAACAAAACACTACTGAAATATTCCAGCTCTTGCATTTCAACGAAAGAAAACCAAAATGAACTTTGAAAAATCAAGAGAATGTAACTGTGACAGTATAAAGCACAACAAAACACTACTGAAATATTCCAACTCTTGCATTTCAACGAAAGAAATTCAAAATGAACTTTGAAAAATTAAGAGAATGTAACTGTGACATGGTAAACCATGACAAAACACTACTGAAATATTCCAACTCTTGCATTTCAACGACAGAAATCCAAAATGAGCTTTGAAAAATCAAGAGAATGTAACTGTGACATGGTAAACCACGACAAAACACTAATGGTGGGAGGGGGAGCCAAAAGTTGGGGGGATGGGGTCCTTTTGTCTCAAAATGCGCAAATTAAAAAGTATTAAAAAATGGGGAGGGGCAAAAAGTTGGGGGGGCCTGGGGACTTGGGGGCTTGGGGGAGGGTTGGGGGACCTTTGGTGCCCTGTGGCTTCCTTCTGGGTTGGGGTAGGGGGATCGGAGCCCTTTGGATCGGGGTAGGGGGATCGGGGCCCTTTGGGGTTGGGGTAGGGGACCTCACAACACTGTTAAAATACAACTTGTGTATTATAACGACCACACTCAAAACCTCTTCTAAAATCATCTTTTAAATCATCTTTTAAAATGTCTCTAACTGTTTCGCCGAAATAATTCCATAAGCTGTCTAAAACCGTTTCGCCAAAATAATCCCCTAAAAGTAATTTCTGTGTGTTCCTTTTGTTTTTTGGCATCTCTGTGCTTTCACATTTCAAATTTCTAGGAAACCCTTTCCTACGTTAATCTCTTCATCTCATAAATTTTCCTAGCTAAACTATTAAGGTTTCGTTAGAATATCAATTTATCTCTCCGACTTAAAGCTCAGTGAAGCCGTATTTAAAAATAGAATTTCTATCTCTTTAGACTCCCGCATAATTCCAAGATAACAAGTGATGTCATTTATAATTCCTAACACTAAAGATCAATGAAGCCCTATTTAAAAATAGAATATTAATTTTTCTCTCTGACCTAAAGAACGTTTATCCCTCAGACCTAAAGATCAAAGAAGCCATCATGTTTCTTAATTCCCCCTTCGTGAATCAATATATTCCCCTAGCGATTATGTAAATCAAGTTCTCAGGTTAGGTTAGCCAAACAATCTCATAACATTCGCATCAAGCATGTCCATTCTCACTGACAACGAACAGACATAAAACAGGAACATAAATTGCTGTTGTCATCCATAAATGTGGAAAGTTCCTGTTTTTCCATTCTCACTGACAAAAAAACCATAAAAACAGACATAAATGTGAGAAAGTTCCTGTTTTTCAAATTCTCACTGACAAAAACCATAAGACATCCATAATTTGATGTTGACAACCATGAAAAACATCAAATAAATTGACCAACACACATAATCGTCCAAGAAACATCCATAAATGTGAGAAAATTCCTGTTTTTCCAAGTGAGAAAATTCCTGTTTTTTTCATTCTCAGTGAGAAAACCATAAACCACGTGGTAATGTCACGAGTAGCACCCCCCTTTCTACTTATATATATATATATATATATATATATATATATATATATATATATATATATATATATATATATATATATATATATATATATATATATATATATATATATATATATATATATATATATATATATATATATATATATATATATATATATATATATATATATATATATATATATATATATATATATATATATATATATATATATATATATATATATATATATATATATATATATATATATATGTATATATATTGTTGTTTCAAATTAATGATGGTCCATGATGGAAATATAAAACTTCTGTAATATAATTATGGAAACTACAACAAAGAATTATGGAAAGCAGGCCGCCCTGAACGCGTTGTATTTAATACCTAACCAAACCAAAATACAAAACTCAGTATATTAAATATTTAATTAAAATATACTTATATAGCAGTTTATCTCACTGTGCCTAATCTAATTGTTTCTGAATGCAGACAGACAAACCGGTTTTATGCAGATAGGTCATATCAAACTTCTTGGGTGGGGTAGTTATAAAACAGAAGTACCTTAATGATTTTCATACACCATAAAAAAGTTCACAAGAACTTCAAACTGAACTATAATAAAATAGCAGTTATTCGTGTGCAGTGAATCAATGTATTATTAAATAATATCAAACATAATATTGAATAATATTGATATTATGCCGATAATAATATGAAATGTGTAATTAAAAACAAAATCTATGTTTTGATTCTTTCTTACTTGGATCTCTAATGTGGATCTCTAAGCCCCCCCAAACTGCTGTTTGACAGTTAATGCGACCCACAGACAGAAAAGTTTAGAGACCCCTTGTATACATGATGTGAGCTACAGAAAAATCTTTTAATTTGACCAGAAAATAGATAATACATACTTAGAGACCCGCTTTGAGTTGGAACTCATGAAACTGATTATGACTGAAGCCAAGACGATTTCACGACCAAACTCCAAGGCTTAATTTTTTAGCAGCAAGATTTCCCACTCACTTTAAATACTTGATTCGAGGAGTCACAAACTTTCAAAAACTGTGTAGCCTACAGCAGGCGGCACGTGTCTTGTGTGGTGGAAGTATGCATCGCGTGGTGAGAAACGGTTTTTGTGTGGTGCAGAGAGGGGTGGCATCGCAGAAGTATGTCTCGTGGCAAGACTAGTGTCTCTCTTAATGTATACCAGGTGGCAGAAAGTGGGTAACCCATTGATTTGATTATGACTTAAATTCTTTTTTTTTTATCAAGTAATTGTCACACTTACTATTACATACAAAAAATTTTTAATGGTCCCTTTGAAATTTTCTCTATAAATGCAACTAGTATATTTATGCTATGATTTAAGTGTTTTTCAAAACTTTGGATTATTCTGCAATTATTAAATGATTAATTTAAACATTAATTATTAATATTCATTTTAAAGAAAATACTGAAAGTGCGTTTTAGGTTTATAGTTGGACATTGACGAACATTTTTTTTTTTTTTTTTTTTTTTTTTTTTTTTTTTTTTTTTTTTTTTTTTTTTTTTTTTTTCCAGTTCTGCCTACCCTTCAAGATATTGCCACATAAGGCCATTTGAAGTCCTGTGGAAAATATCGGGAAACTCGAAAGTCAAGAATTTGTACTCTAAACTGACGACGTTGAACTAGTGACAGCAACCAAGGGTTTTCGGATTGTAGTGAACACCGCCAAAATCATAGTTATGAGGGGTGTATCGTGACCCTGCTACAAGAGCTGTACACCTGACAATAAAAGGAAAACCAGCAGAAAATGTTAAGTCCTTTGTCTACTTAGGGAGCCTCATAACTTGTGACAACGACAGTTCAAAAATAATACGAAGACTTGACCTGGCTAGTGGCAGCTTCAAGAAACTTTTGCCAATTTGGAAAAGTGAGCGTCGCGTCTGTCAACTCCTCTAAAGATGTGGTTCTTCATCTCCCTCGTAATCCCCATTACTTTATACTCAAGCGAAACATGATAAAGGCTGATGATGAGTGAAGAATTTCCGCATTTGAAACTAAATGCCTTAGACACATTGTGGGGATTACCTACGTTGACTGAGTCTCAGACCTCCGAAAATCAGACCATCATTGACCCGATCAAAGGTCAACAACTCCACTGCCTTGGCCATGTTCCGCAAATATCAGCCAGTCAGCTACCAAAAATGATCTTCAAAGGACGGATACACTTACACAGCACTCGCCCCCGAGGACAACCTTGTAAGAGATCGACTGACAATTTCCTGGCCCATAACCTCCCCCAGCTACTACGTGTAGTACCAAACAGATTGAAATACCGTCACCAAATTCATCGTCTGCTTAGAAGAGAACAAGCCCCAATACAGCCACAAACGCCAGACGTAAGTCAAGTCAAGTCAATATCTAAAATAAAACAGAAGGAGATTGTATGTTGTCTGCTGAAAAAAGGCTTTAGGAGTACATTTTCCTCCCAAGTTAGCATGCTCGCAATATTCTACGATCGACCGCTGATTCGATACGATTATATCTAGCCTAGTGAAAAATAATAATAGTAAAACAAACAATCAAAAGCATAGATTTGTGACCATGCTTTTCAGGAAAATACTATATTTTTCGTTTTTTGTAGATAGGGTCGTGAAATCCGCTCTATGGTGTTGGAGATGTTAGAATTGATTATATAATTTTTGTCAAGATTATACCCCTTTGATGGTGTTTCCCCCTTTTTCATAATTTTGTAATTTATCTTATTCTGGTAACTTTGACAAGCTGTACTTTAATTAGTGAGCGTTGCATTTAGGAAAACGGCATAAAAATCAATTTCTTTTGATGTAATAGTGTGTACTGCGAACTTATGCTCCTTTGGAGGTCTGGTTACGGTTCACAAGCTTCCTCCATATTTCCTGCTCGTTCCTATGAACTGCTTGACTCATCTCCATATTTTGAAAGCCATTAAAAATAAGGAACTGTGAAAATGAAAAGCTAGGTCATCTTTTGACTCTAAGTTTACTTAGAGTCAAATTTAATCTGATGCCTCTTCTGGAAAAGCTCTGAGATGCATTGTTGAGCGTTATTCCTCACTTCCTCATTTTCTCACGTTATTTCCTCATTTCCTCATTTTCTTCCTCAATTCCTCGCGTTATTCCTCACATGGGTGATAATCCAGCTTCTCTGACTTTAATGTTAGTTTAGCTACTTCATTTTGTATCGAGTTTATTTATTGTAGCGAGATTTTAATTGAAAACACCGTAGAAGACGCAGCCGGTAGCACCAATATAATACATGATAAATAATAGTTTGAATAGGGGTAAATCCTTTTATATGACAGTGAAAAAAAATATATATACTGGATATTTCGATCTACAGTGTTATTTTTATCCACTGCTATTTATTGTCACGGAAAGACAGTGTGGTCTTCGAAATTTCCAGCATTATCATCATATAGCGAAATATTTCATTTACTGTTCGAAGTGATTCGATGAAGAACACCATTTCTGTCTTTGATATCAAACGAGGCCAACCAACCGTCTGATCTGGACATGTGTAATCAGAGAAGTGTCATGCTGTTTCCAAATGCTAAAAAAACATCCTTTTATGTGTTTTTAATTCTCCCAGAAGGAGGATGGGCGGCTAATACGATGTCTGTTCCTCCCTGTTTAATGTCGATCGAAATGCAGTCTCAAAAATTTTGAAATACTATCTCCAAAGTCTTTGGATCACTTTCGGAGAAGCGTTTGCTTTCATTTTCTTTAATTGCTTTAAGTTTCTTTAATAAAAGGTATCATGAAATTTGGTCGCAATGATTTACCGATGTCTAGTGCTTTTGTTTTCTGAAATATCTGCAATCTGAATCATCAGTTGAAAATAAACATTTATTTCCAGGCCTTAGTTAAGCTGCTGTCTATTGCTGGGAGAAAAGACTGTAGTCTGGATACGTTTGTACTCCAAATTTCAATCTACGTTTTTTTACCCCGAAATTTGGCATCTGTTCGACTAAATACCGGTAGAACTTGTTTAAAAAAATAATATTGTCTCATATAATGTTGACTATAATAATGTACACTAATATTTTTCATAACATAATATATGTTGTCCCTTTTTGATTAAAATTTAATGAGAATTCTTTCAATGCAATGCCCCTGGCAATTCTCAACTAATTGTGTGAAAAGCAGCATTGTCAGACACTGAATTTCCGCTTGAAATGGTCTCCTATTGGACGTCATCTTAGAAAACCCGTCGCGTGATTCCTTGACAAGGAAATCCGATAGACCCAGCCTTTTATATATAAAAAAAGAAAATATAGAAGAAGTTGACTAGCGACCCATAAGTCTTAAGCCTTAGCATTAAGCGGTCTTGATTTACAAATAATGTCATAGAAAGTCGTTTTTAGATTTAGTTTATGAAGTTAGTTCAATAGTTAAATACTTAGTTAAATAATTTTGACTTGTAAAAATTAGTCGTGGGACCCTTTTTGGTTTTATTTTGCCTGCTGTCTGCATAATTTCCTCCAAAAAGTATAAAAAAAAAATGATAAACCATTCAGCAAAATAATATACTGAATAATCGCCCTATTTAACGATTCAGCCTCTGTAATGAATGGTTGATCCCACTTGTCGCAGAGATATGATAAAATCAATGGTTAAATCCAATTATTAGGATTTTGTAAGTACAATTGTTTTGATTGCTATTGACAAACAGTATTTTTTTACTAGGAAGATTTTTACTAACCTTGAAGTTAAGAAGGACACGATTCTGATGTCAAAACTTGAAGTTCAAATTATTTCTGCATTTTAGAAAAGGACTCCTGACATATTTTAGAAAAAATATAGACTAAGCCTACTAAATTTTTTAGGACTCAAATAGGGTATGCTAACTTGGATTCGACCAATCAGTCGAGTGTAATTTGTTGCACAGGGTGGGGTACCAATCCCCTTTTGACTAAAGTGCCGGGTAGCGCCTTTTGAATTGACTCAAATGAATTACGGTTTGAATTTATGTGTTTTGCGGAAAATTATGGTAAATACCGTGTTTTAAACAAGGACGAAAAAAGGAATATGTTTGATGATGAAATATCTTAAGATTTTGGAAGGGCTCCCTCCCAAAAACTCCACTTCAACGTATACGCCTGATCACCAAGTCGCATATGGCTCGTATGAATTGTTGAACAAACTCGAACTGTTTTGAAAAGAAAATGCAAGGAGGCCAACTTAGCAACTTTAAACCATTTTACATATTAACTTACTACATAATCTGATATCTATTCAGTTAGGCCTTGTGGTCCAAATTCTTGTGGTCTAAGCTTGATTAGGACTAAGCATATTTAGTTTTTGGACGTTTGATGATCTGACTTGTCTGGCCTATTTGGAAGCTCGAATTAAGGGTGATAGGAAATGCATGTGTCCCATTTGTATCCTTGTATTAAAAAAAAAAAGTGACAAGCACTCATTACGTTATGCACGAAAACCCAAAAATTCTACTGATTTCTCTCCTTTATGCCTTTCACTTCCTTTGTGTCCTGTCATTTCCGTCTTTTAAATCTTATTCTCCAGATGAGGTTTATTCAGTCCCTTCTTTTCAATTTCTTTTTAAGCTCTCGTTATGTGTTTATATGGAAAGGAATTAAAAAAAGGCATATGATATGAAATTTATGCTAACAGCACTAATAGACCATGGCAACAAACAAAATAGAAACAACAATTAATAAATAAATAACCCCTTTTTATCAACATAGTTAGATTAACCCACACACTAGCCATGTGCGTAGGGGTCCGTCCCACCTCAAATCCTAAATTTTCTAGAATTGCATGCCATTTCTTATTTAAATTATCAAATAAAATGTTTTTTATTGACTCCTCGCCTCAACCGAAAAAATATCGAGCGTACGTACGTACCCCTTTGATTAAAAGTGTCATGTGATGGATTTTGAATTGCCCCGCCCCCCAAGATTGCAGTTTGCATTTTGTGGAACATTAAAGTAAATGCTATGTTTCAAACAAGGAAAAAAAGAATACATCTGATAATTTTGCAAACCTTACTTTAAGCAAATAAGCCAGAATTTATTTCGGGTAATCAAATTTTGGAAACGCAGAAAAATACGAAATAGACAAAGAAGCGGGGGAAAGTCGCGTAACTCTTGAGATTTACCCCCAAAATACTTATATCTTGAGACTTTGGAAGGGGCTCTGCCCAAGAAACCCCATCCCATAAACCCCGTATATGCTTGGCCACCAAGCCACATAGGACTCGTCTGAACTGTTGAATTGACTCAAGCTATTTTGCGAGGAAAATGTTTTGATGGTTGACAAAGTGACTTTAAACCACATAAGTATTAATTCATAACAGACCACAGACAGTTTAAGTTTTCGCAAGCTCCCTGCGCTTTTTTAGCGCAGGGAGCTTAAAACCTTAAAACAAACACTAAAGTTTGTTTAATGTAAAAAGTTTAGTGTTGGCTTTAAAGTGTGCTTTTTTTATATTGTTCTGTGGACTCTTATCTGTATTTCTTATTATTTTATTCTGCACCGAAGAGAGTCAAGCGAAAGTCTCGACCAAAACATTTGGATAGTTTTCTTCTGTTTTTCACTGGCTGTTATAATCCTCGTTTTCTCTTTCTTAAGATTTTTGTCGTTTTTTGTTTTCCATATTATCTGGTGCAGCGTTACTAAGGCTTTGAAATAAATTGTGCTAATTTTCAGACCAAAACTTTTATACCATCTGATCAACATTTTAAAAATTTGCGGTAACTAGAAGAAACTTGTCGATAAAATATAACTTGGACAAGATATCCGAATCAGAAAGGAACAAGTAAAGCGAAAATGTACCCGAAAGTTTGTATTGTACCAAAAAATTTACGAATGTACCACGTTGTTTAAGGACCTCTAAACTGTATCAAGAATGGTACAATTGTACCGCGTTACAAACACAAACGCTCACCTGGTGTTTATTTAACTGCACTCGCTCTAAAGTTGTTTTAGGGCTAAACATATTTCGTTTCCGGACGGAAACGAAACATCCGACTTGACCAGCCGATTTAAAATTTAAAATTAACTCTAATTTAGCGTGTTTAAAGCTTCTTTCATATGAATTTTCAAACTATTTCCTGCGTCTAAATACGGATATTCTTTGTTTACATTATGAAAAGATATTTTCTCTCATGGGCTGATGGCATTTTCAGATAATAAAGACATGGTTATAAAATCTTATGACATTGAATTCTGTCTGTCCCAGCTACCTAATTTCGCTCAGAAAACGCTTGTGTCCCATTTGTATCCTTGTTTTAAAAAAATGACAAGTCACTCACCACGCTATGCACGAGAACCGAAAATTCCACTGATTTCTTTCCTCTATGCCTTTCACTTTCTTTGTGTCATGTCATTTCCGTCATTTTCTTTCAAATTTTACTCTCGATATGAGTTTGACATAGTCCCTTCTTTTCAATTTCTCTTTTAAAGCTCTCGTGTTTAGATTTATTTGGAATGGAATTTCAACAAAAAGTATATGGCATGAAATTTATGCACCGGGGCTTGGCAGCAAACAAGCTAAAAACAACAGTTAATAAATAAATAATTATATTACCATACCAACATAGTTAGATTAACCTAGACACCAGCCATGTACGTAAGGTGCGGTTAAGGACCCCTCCCCAAATCCTAAACTTTACTGAATTTCATGCCACTACTTACATAAGTCATCAAATAAAATTTTTTTTTTTATTTCCTCCCCCATCGAAAAAATCATCTGTACGTGTATGAAACTGGACATTAACACTCATACACATCGCACTGGGCCTGAATAAGCGCCTTTTTTTCTCACATTTCTCGCGTATTTCTCAGTTTTCTGAGAAGCAAGCCGTCAGCCTGTCTATTTAATATCACAGCTTAGAGCATCCCTGTTTAAAATCACTTAAAAAAAATCTACTCAATTATTGGTGATAGCAATATCTTTTCAAAGATTCAGCTGCTTGCTTGTTTGCTTGCCATGCCTGATTTCCCGATCTCTCAAATATTGTCAACCTTTTTTTTAAATTAACCTTTTTAAAAGTTCCAATGAAGAAGCTTTTTAAAGAAAAGTGAAGAGCTATATTAAAAACAAAGATAAGCAAACATAAAGTCAAATAATAGTGCAGACTTAAAACGAACAGAAATTACTCGAAACAAACAGAAATTAAAATGAATAATCAGATCACACTTAAAATGAACAGAAACTACTACAAACAGGAGTAGGGCTAACGCCCCCTAGCCCTTTCAAATACCAGAGCGTCATTTGTACTTTGAACGTTTAACTGGTCTTGAGCATTTTTATTTAGTAATCTGTTTACCGCTAAATTGTTTTGCCGTGCTTGGTTTTGTAGAACAAAAGATCAAATTCACTATGGATTTTGAGAATTTTTTGCCTTGAAAAGTGATTAAGATTCTTTGTCTTCAATTTTTTACTCTCTATCAGGTGCGTCAATAGGGAAAGAGGCCTCTTTGTTGCTTTACACTTTGAAAAATACTTTTTGGTATTTTCATTGAAAAATGATAAAACAACAGAATTAACCCCTGAGATTTGAAAAACACCCCCGCCTAATTTTTCGTGAACTGACCCCCCCCCCTCTATACTATATCAATTATTTATTTTCGACCAAAAGATCCAGGGGGCAAAGAAGAGTTTGAACTGGAATACAGTTTTCTTTCGCGTTTTATAAACTACTACTTATACTAACAAATCACCGCAGCACTAAGCCACCTGAGGCCAACACAGTTGCGGACGCTCCTCCTCCATCCCAATTTATTCAAGCCTCCCTTTTTACACACTCCCAGGAAGTTCCCATTTCCTTTAAATCTTTCTTTATGACGTCCCCCCACCCCAGACGAGGATGACCTGCTTTTCGCTTAGCCCTAGATGGTTGGACAAAAAGAACAACCTTTGGCAATCTGGCATCCTTCATCCGCATAACGTGCCCTACCCACCTCAACCTTTCTTTCATTATAGCCTTAGAAAGCGGTATTTATACACTATCCGTGCTGCCTACTGTTTGAAATACGTTCAGTCAGCCGGGTACCCAGAACAATCCGTAAGCAATTTCTCTGGAAAACATCTAGCAAATCTTCATCCGCTATTCGGAGCACCCATGTTTCAGAGCCATATTTGACCACGTCATCGCTGTAGCTTCTAATATTCTAATTTTGGTTTGCAGACTTGTCTTCCCATTCTTCCTAACTTTTTTAACTGTGAAAAAAACACCCTGAGCCTTGGCTATTCTACGTTTAAAATCTTCACTGCTCCCACTGTCTTTACTAATAATACTTCCAATGTAAGTAAAGCTGCCCACCTGATCAGTTTTTTCATTACCCAACGTCACCTTTTCATCTTCACTTATTCCTAGCCTTGGCGACTTAGTCTTCTTAACATTAATGTTCAAACCTATTCTAGCACCCTGGACTCGCAGAACCTCTAAAACTTCATTCATTCTACTCACGCTGTCATCTAGATGCTTAATTCATCAGCATAATCAAAGTCCAGGAGACTTTTTCCTCCCCATTTGATTCCGTGGTCTCCCATTGCCTTTCCTGTGCTCCTGTGCTCCTTATAACGAGATGGTTGTAATTAAAAAAAGGGAGTTCTTATTGCAAAATATGGAATAAAAGTTGATTGAATTTTAGCCTGTTTCCAACTAGCAAATACTTAGGTTGCCCTCCAATCAATTATAATTCTTAAAATGGGCACTAGAACTTTCAATTTTCAATCGAATGAGCTCCTTTTGAGGTATCTATCACAACTCCTTCAATGCAAAGTGCCTAAATAAAAAAAAACATGATGAGCTAAATCTCGTTATTAGTAAAATCTCACTGTGAATTGGCCCTTAAACAATGTGAAACCACCATAATCCAATAATAGTACTGTAAATACTTAGGAATTCAAGTAATTAGTTTGGCTTACTTGTTTTCACGGCTCAACATGGTAACACTGACACAAATCTGATACTACCCCTAATAGATTCACAATTTTGAAACAACCTTAACAAAAATCTTGCATCCTTGGAAAATCTTAAAAAAAAATTATACTTTTCATGAATAGACCTTAAATGTTTCTTGGGGGCAAAAAACTGTTTTTATTCAGATCTCATTGGTACTTTAATCTCATTTAGAGGTTAACAAAAGAATTAATAAGATAAATAAACCATGGCGATTCAAATTCTGATTCGAAATTCTGAATCCAAATCAGATTTAGTTTAAATGTCAATATAATTTATTGATTATAAAAATTTACCTATTGGCGCTGTAAATCATCAAAAGATTGGAGTTACAAATAGAACATGTTTTTTTTTTTTTTTTTTTTTTTTTTTTTTTTTTTTTTTTTTTTTTTTTTTTTTTTTTTTTTTTTTTTACAACGTTGCAAATAAACCAGTCGTTATTGACAGTAATTGCAGATCGAAGAATATTTGACAACTACGCTATTAAATAAAAAAAAATCAACTGAAAGTAAGGAGCAACATTAAAACTTAAAATGGACAGACATTATTCGTTATGTGAGGGTGGCTGCTCCTTCCTCATGCCTCGCTGGTTATGCTAAAGTTAAAAAAAAAACTTCTTCAAATTCAACGGTCCTTGTGTTTGAGTAGTCTTTCTTAAAGAACTGTGAAAACATTCAAACTTCTTTTTACAGTCGAACTTTTGGTTTATTTTTTTATAGAATATGTTTTAAAATATATAAGTGATTTATTTATTTTATTAGTTTAAATATATTTAAATAATATTAATTTTGCAAACTATGCACGGCCATTATTAATTCAGTCGACAAATTGCGGATGCCTAATTCCTTAGTAATTTTAAATGAAAAAAGGTTCAAAAAATTCCAAAGAAAAGTAAAGAGTTAAAGTAAAGTAAAACCCAAAGACGAGCAGAAATAAAACGTCGTGATAATTCAAACTTGAAACAAAAACAAATTATCATCAATGAATAAGTGGCGCCCAAAATGAATAAAAATTAAAATGAGTAATCAAGTCAACCTTGAAACTAACCGAAATTACGACAAACAGGAGTAGGGAAAACCCGTCTTAACTTTTCTAATGGACAGAGCGTCACATAGGAGCTCACAGTGCAACAAAAAATTATTAATTTGTGTTTGGATTCGATAAGAAAAAAAATCGTTTAGCATGAAATTGAAAATTTTCATTTCCTTTTTTCCTCCACCCCCTCTTTCTCCAACAGTTTCTGAAAGTTTCAACTCCTTCTTGCAAGCAGTTCCTAAGATATTACTGACATGAAATTCCGGTGGCCTGAATACGCATAATGCCGTTTGACCTCCCCCCTCCTAAGTCAAACTATAAATCCACTTGGTGCTCCAATGCTCCTTCATAGTTTTAACTCCATCCCTTAAGCCACTCCGAAAATATAATAAATAAGTTCACATATCAGGCCCACATAGCGTCCTTTGATTTACTCAGGTACGCATGTGTTTCCACAGTACACTTTTGGGGAACTCTGTGAATCTTGTGCTAGAACTATCTGTTGTAAAAAAAAAATATAACTATGGGTCTACATAGCTTCAGTTGATTTACCTCCCTCTCCCAATTAAAAATTCAAAATCAACTTGAACTCCCTCCCCCTCCGATACTCCCTCATAGATTCAGCTTCATCCCTTTAGCCATTATCTAAATTTGTAAATAATTTGAAACATCATGTGCGCATTTGATTTCTACACTATTAAATAAAATAAAAAAAAATTTAACTGAAAGTAAGGAACGACGTTAAAACTTAAAACGAACAGAAATTATTCTGTATATGAAAGGGGCTGTCCCCTCCTCAACGCCTCGCTCTTTACGCTAAAGTTTTTCATTGTTTAAAAAAAATAGAGTTGTGAGAAAGTCAAACTTTAGCGTAAAGAGCGAGGCGTTGAGGAGGGGACAGCCCCTTTCATATACGGAATAATTTCTGTTCGTTTTAAGTTTTAACGTCGTTCCTATCTTTCAGTTAAAAAAAACTTGTTTTTTATTTAATTTTTGAACGTTTTTGAATTAATACAGGTTTTGATTATGGCTCACCGTACATGAATAATTAAAAAAAAATTGAATATTAATTTTACTTTTGTTTGGTTAAATGGCTTTCTCGAAACCTGTTTAATTTTATTTACGAACGTTTTTATTAGTAATAAATATACGCAACTTACGAATTAACTTACGTAACGAACCTCTATATTCTTATATTTTTAATACGTATATTAGAGGGTTCGCCCCTAGTCAATACCTTGCTCTTTAAGCTAAAGTTCGAATTTTGTTCCAATTCTTTAAAAATGACCCCTTAATCACAAATGCCGTTAATTAGAATAAATAGCTCTTATCAAAGTACTAAATAACCTTTGGCATAAAGAGCGAGGTATTGACTAGGGGATGAACCCAACCATATACGTAATGTTTTCTGTCGTTTTAAGTTTTGATGTTGCTCCTTACTTTCAATTAAAAAACTTTTTTTTTATATATAATTTCGGATCTTTATTTTTAAAAATTAAACACGCATTTGTGATCTTTCTTCTGGCAAAAAAAATACAAAAATTTTTGATAATTATGACATTTATTGAGATAATTATTTGTAATATTTTTAAAAAAACTAATTTAGATAATTATTCTAGGCAAAAAATACTTTCTTCTGGAAAAAATACAAAATTTTATTGATAATTATGACATTTATTGATATAATTATTTGTAATATTTTAAAAAACTGATTTAGATAATTATTCAGCTCAGCATGGGGATTTCTCACTTTCATTATGCCATCTTGTCTTATTTTGTATATATATTACGCATTTGAAGAACAATGTGTTATTCTCGGATGTTTAGCATTCGAGAACTAAACTCAAGTCGAGGACTACCTATTCAAAATAAATAAATCTTGGATAATAAATAAAAAAAAAATAAGTAAAATAATAAATAAATAAGATAATACAAATAAATGGAAGAAATAAATAAAATAATATGAAAGTATAAATAAATGTAATAATATAATAAAAAAAAATCATATAATAGAAATAAATAAAAATAAGTGGATCGCAAAATAAATTTTGCAATCTGCCAAAAGACACAAATAAAATAAATACAAAACATGACAACTTAGAGCAGGAGAAGAAGAAACAGGGGCGTAATTTGCTATGGGGTAGGGGGGCAACTGTCCTTCCCAAACCTCGGTTTGACTCCCACCAATCCCAAGACTTCAGTTTGCCCCCCCCCCCCCTCAGCTGACATTTATTTTTTTCTTAAATCTTGTCAAAACTAAGATAAGCTTGCATAATTCAAGCATCACCGGAAACAGATCCGTTTTTTTAGTACATAATTTACCTTTATGTGCTATAAGTTACCTTTATATAGTACTATTAAGTACCTTTATAGTATTTTTAAAGTACTAATTAGTACCTTTATGGTACCAAACGGCTTATTATTTTAGTTTTTACTGTCATTTTCACTTGATTTGGGAAAATTGACTCCAACTTTGCCCCCCCCCCTCAGGATTTTGACGAAATTATGCCCTTGAGGAGAAAGGGATAAAAGAGCCTACCCCAGTGTAACAAATTCACAATGTTATACTTAAAAAAAAAAAGAATAAGAAGCCCCTGTCATCAAGGGGTAAATAATATATTTTGTTAAATTTTTCTTTAAAGAAATCGACTATTCAGATTTTTAAATTCATTATTTAAATCAAGCCTATTTGCTGTAAAAGGGGTTGACAATTTACTGGGAAAGCCTACATGTTCCGAAACGAGCCGAATTAGTTGCAAGGGAGCAAGAGGGGATGGCAAGAATATGTGAATCATAAAAAAAAGAAAAGATGTTGGTACTGAATATCGTAATGCCGAAAAGATAACTACAAATCTTTAAACTGGCTAAGGTTGAATGTATTAACTATGTTATTATATTAATATAAGGTTTCTTCTATAATTTCTTTCTTTTTCGTTTTTCTTCTATCTCTTAGATTACAAGTTTTATTTTAGTTGTAATAATCAATATATTTTTAGAAAAAGAGACAAAGAGCCTGTGTGCTACCAAAATGTTGGCTGCTTTCTCAACGATGGTCCTTATTCCCACCTAAGTCTCCCTTCAGCCCCTGAAGAGATAGATACTAAATTTTATCTCTACACACGGATGAAGGAGCAACCAGAGTTAATTTCCTACATGAACTTAACGTCTATAAGAGCCTCAGCATTTAATGCTACACATGCAATCAAAGTTATAATTCACGGATTCGGGAGCTCTTGTCGCAGAATTTGGGCGAAAGAGATGAGACTTGCCTTGCTTTCTGTGGTAAGTTTTGTGAAAGGTTTCTTTAATGTATGGGTATGAAGCAGGGCATTTTTTTTCAATATTTCTTCTTTTTCAGTTAGTAGTGATAGAGATAATCTTCATTTTTTAAGTTGAAAGATGCTTTCAGTGTTTCGATTTATTTATTTGGGAGCTCTTGTCGCAGAATTTGGGCGAAAGAGATCAGACTTGCCTTGGTTTTTGTGGTAAGTTTCGAGAAGAATTTCTTTATTGTATGGATATGAAGTGGAGCATTTTTTTCAATAGTTATTCTTTTCTGTTAATCATAGGCAACGCAATCGCGCTGCCTAAGTGTTGGCACAATGAATTATTTTTTTTTCTTTAGACCAGGGCACTTTGTATCGAAGGAGTTGTCGTAGAAACTTCGAAAGGGGCTCATTCGATTGGAAATTGGAGTGGCTACTGCCCTTTTTTGATAGTCGAAAGTGATTGGAAGGCAACTAACACCGCTTCCCCGCCCCACCATTTCCCCAAACACATCCAATCAAAATTTTGAGATAGCCATTTTGTTCAGCGTAAATGATTTACAGATATAAATTATGTTTTTTGAGGAGGACCCTCCCCCAACAGCCCTCAGGGCAAGGGTTGTAAGTTATGCCCTTGGGGCATATAAGATTTTTATAGAAACCGTTGTCGTAGATACTTCAAAAAAGGCTCATTCGATTGGAAATTCAAAGGGCTAGTGCCTTTTTATTAGTTGAAAGTGATTGGAGGGCAACTGACCCCCCTCTCACGCCCACCTTTTCCCCAAACATATCCAATAAAAATTTTTAGATAGCCCTTTGTTCAACGTAGTTGAAAGTTCTGAAAATTAGCTCTTTGAGGATGACACCCCCCCCCCCCACAGCCTTCAGGGCAAGGGTTATAAGTTATGCCCTGGGGGCATATAAGTTTTTCATAGAAAGCGTTGTCGTAGAAACTTCAAAAGGGGCTCATTCGATTGGAAATTGAAATGGCTAGTGCCCTTTTAATAGTCCAAAGTGATAGGAGGGCAACTAACCCCCCTCTCACGCCCACCTTTCCCCCAAACACATCCAATCAGAATTTTGAGATAGCCATTTTGTTCAACATAGTTGAAAGTTCTAGAAATTAGGTCTTTGAGGATGATAACCCCCTCAGAGCCCTCAGGGCAAGGGTTATATAAGTTATACCCTGGGGGCATATAAGGTATTTATTGAAAGCTTTTTCGTAGAAACTTGAAAAGGGCACATTCCATTTGAAATTCAAAGGGCTAGTGCCCTTTTTAATAGTCGAAAGTGATTGGAGGGCAACTATCTCACCTGTCACACCCTTCTTTTCCCCAAACACATACAATCAAAATTTTTAGATAGCCATTTTGTTCAATGTAGTTGAACGTTTTGGAGATTAGGTCTTTAAGGATGACAACCCCCCCCCCTCACAGCCATCATGGTAAGGGTTGTAAGTTATGCCCTGGGGGCATATAAGGTTTTTATAGGAAGCGTTGTCGTATAAACTTCAAAAGGGCTTCATTCCATTGGAAATTGAAATGGCTTGTGGCCTTTTTAATAGTCGAAAGTAATTGGAGGGCAACTAACCCCCCTCTCACGCTCACCATTTTCCCAAACACATACAATAAAAATTTTGATATAGCCAGTTTTTTCAACGTAGTTGGAAGTTCTGGAAATTATGTCTTTGAGGATGACCACCCCCCCCCCCCACAGCCCTCAGGACAAGGGATGTAAGTTATGCCCTGGGGGCATATGAGGCTTTTATAGAAAGCGTTGTCGTAAAACTTCTAAAAGGGTTCATTCGATTGAAAATTGAAAGGGCTAGTGCCCTTTTTAATAGTTAAAAGTAATTGGAGGGCAACTAACCCCCCTCTTACGCCCACCATTTCCTCAAACATTTAATAGTCGAAAGGGATTGGAACGCAACTAACGCCCCTCTCAAGCCTACCATTTCTCCAAACACATCCAATCAAAATTTGAGATAGACATTTTGTTCAACGTAGTTGAAAGCTCTGGAAATTAGGTCTTTACCAGCGTTGTCGCAGAAACTTCAAAAGGGACTTAATCAATAGAAAATGAGAGGGACTAGTGCCCTTATTAATAGTCAAAAGTGATCGGAGGGCGAACGTCCCCCCCATACCTATCATTTCCACAAACACTTCCGATCAAAATTTTGATATAGCAAATTTCTTGAACGTAGTTGAAGGGTCCAGAAATTATGTTTTTCAGTATGGCGACCCCCAACAGCCCTTAGGGCTAAGGTTGTAAGTTATTCCTTGGGGGCATATAATGTCATATAGAAAGTGTTGTCGTAAAAACTTTAAAAAGGGGCTCTTTCGATTGGAAATGGAGAGGGCTATTGCCGTTTTTAATAGTCGAAAGTAATCAGAGGGAGAATACCCCCCCCCCCCAACGCCCATCATTTTCCCAAACATTTCCGATCAATATTTTGATATGACCATTTTGTTCAACGTAGTTGAACGGTCTAGAAATTGTGTCTTAGAGGATGACAATCCTCCCCATAGCCCTCATGACAAGGGTCGTAAGTTATGCCCTTTGGGCATATAACGTTTTTATAGAAAGTTTTGTTTTAGAAGCTTCAAAAAGGGCTCATTCGATTGGAAATTGAGAGGACTGTTGACTTTTTTATTAGTCGAAAGTGATCAGAGGGCAAATGTCTCCTTGCATGCCTATCATTCCCCCAAACACTTCCACTCAAAATTTTGATATAGCCATTTTGTTAAGCCTATCAGAAAAGTCTGGAAATTATGTCTTTGAGGATAACAAATTCCCCCAGCCCTCAGGGCAAGGGTTGTAAGTTGTGCCCTGGGGACATATAGGGTTTTTATAGAAAGTGTGGTCATATAAACTTCAAAGGGATTGGATTGGTGATCAGACACTCTAGTTTTCTTTTTAAGAGTCAAAGTGATCAGAGGGCAGCTACCCTCTCATTCCTACACAAACGCCATATTGTCCCGAAATGCGTCAAATAGAAATTTTTAGATAGCCATTTTATTCAAAATAGTCTAAACATCATATAACAAGGCTTTTGGGGTTGAAACAAACCCCCACAGATGCAGATGCACAGGGGCAAGGGTTGTAAGTTATGCCCAGGGGGTATTAAAGGTTTTATGGAAGGGATTGTTGTTTAACTTCGGAAGAGGCTCAGTCTTTCTCCCTGAAAAAAGACTATGTCAATATAAAACGAAAAGAAATTATTCAAAAAAACTTTTTCCCACAAAATAAGTTTTTCAAAAAAAGTAAAGAACTCCATTAAACCAAAAATGAACAAAAATAGAATCAAATAATCTACCAAGCATACAACTACCGCAAATCAGTATCAATAAATAAATGACACCCAAAACAAACAGAAATTAAAATAAGAAACTCAAAACGAACAGAAATTAATCTGAGTAGGGTTCTAAACCCTATGCTTTCTAAAAGCCAGAATATAATTTGTACTTTACTGAAAATAATTCTTTTAAATGTTTTCATTTATAACTTCAAGAAAACAAAAATTAATTAAGATTTTAAGGAGTAAATATCAGCATACGTATATTAAACTGACGATGCACTTTTTTTTTCAGTAAAATCATTTGAATTTTTTTGTTCATTTTTGGTTTAGTGGAGTTCTTTACTTTTTTTGAAAAACTTATTTTGTGCAAAAAGTTTTTTGATTAATAACTATAAAGATACTCCCCTTTCCTCAAATTAAAGCATCCTATCAAAGTTACCATTCTTGGATTTCGGAGCTCTTATCACAGAACTTAGCCGTAAGAGATGAGATTTGCCTTACTTTTTTTTAAAGTTTTTTTTTTTTTTTTTTGGGGGGGGGGGGGGTAGTGGCTCTTTATTGTAAAGATAGGAAGGAGGTAATTTGTTTCAATAATTGTTCAGTTTTAGGTGACTATCAGTTGTAACAAAGATACTGTTTGTTTCTCTTTCTTTAGAATGATAAAATAAAGGCTTTATTAGAAAAAAATCTAAATATGTAATGTCCCCAAGTTTCACAGAATCTTGTCTTGGAATTTGGACAAAAGATATGAGACTTCCCTTTCCTTCTGTGGTAAGTTTTTTACTTACCTTTTTGATGGATTTCTTTATTGTACAAATGTGAAACAGGGCATTTTTTTCAATAGTTACTAAGCTTTATGTTTCAAAGTATGAATAAATATGCTTCTCATTTTTTCTTTAATTTGTAAGGGCGTCAGAATTGTCATTATTTCGAATGAACCTTTGTACCTCCTGTTTGTACCTCCTACTTTTGCATTTTGTACCTCCTGTTGTAGAATGTTGGTGCAACTTGCCTTTATATCAGCAGTTGTTCTTTTCTTGACGGGGGTTGCTTATTTGGATATCAAATGGAAGGCTTGTTTAAACAATGTTTCGGGCTAAGTGTTTGGTAGTAATGAAAATCTTCCTGTCTTGATATGTTTTCGTTATTTGTAAAGGCTTTGCACATAAGGTTGTGGGGGCTGTTTTTCTATATTTTGGTTTAGGATGCCCTAGACGGTCAATAATTTTGATCAAAACTTTCCGTCAAACAATTGATTAAAGCATGATTGACCATCTAGGAACATGTTTGGCGCCAGAGTCAAGCGTTGACGGTGAATGATAGAAAGTTTGAATGACTTAGTCGGTTTCCTAGACGGTCAATCACGCTTTAATCAATTGATTGACGGAAACTTTTGATCAAAATGATTGATCGTCTAGGGTGTCCTTTAAAAGTTAAAAGAGTTAAAGGCGTTGTCGTAGAAACTTCAAAAAAGGCTCATTCGATTGGAAATTGAAAGGGCTAGTGCCCTTTCTAAAAGTCGAAAGTGATTGGAGGGCAACTAGCCCCCCCCCCCACACCCATTATTCCCCCAAACACATCCAATCAAAATTTTGAGATAGCCATTTTGTTCAGCGTAGTTGATTTCCAGATAGAAAATATGTTTTTGAGGAGGACACTCCCCCACTACCCTCAGGGCAAGGGTTTTAAGTTATGCCCTGGGGGCATATAAGGTTTTTATAGAAGGCGTCGTCGTAGAAACTTCAAAAAAGTTCATTCGATTGGAAATTCAAAGGGCTAGTGCCCTTTTTAATAGTCGAAAGTGATTGGAGGGCAACTAACCCCCCCCCCCCCCGCCGCCCACCATTTCTCCAAGCACATTCAATCAAAATTTTGAGATAGCCATGTTGTTCTGCGTAGTTGATTTCCAGATAGAAAATATGTTTTTGAGGAGGACACTCCCCACAACCCTCGGGGCTAGGGTTTTAAGTTATGCCCTGGGGGCATATAAGGTTTTTATAGAAGGTGTTGACGTAGAAACTTTAAAACAGGCTCATTCGATTGGAAATTCAAAGGGCTAGTGCCCTTTTTAATAGTCGAAAGTGATTGGAGGGCGACTAGCTACCCTCCACGCCCATCATTCCCCAAACACATCCAATAAAAATTGTCGTAGAAACTTCGAAAAGCGCTCTTGCAATTGGAAATTGGAGTGGCTTGTGCCCTTTCTAACATTCGAAAGCGATTGGAAGGCGACTAACACCCCTTCCACGCCCACCATTTCCCGAAACACATCCAATCAAAATTTTGAGATAGCCATTTTGTTCAGCGTAGTTGATTTCCAGATAGAAATTATGTTCTTGAGGACAGTTTCCCAAAGCCCTTAGGGCAAGGCTTGTAAGTTATGCCCTGGGGGCATATAAGGGTTTTTATAGAAGGCGTTGTCGTAGAAACTTTAAAAAAGGCTCATTCGATTGGAAATTCAAAGGGCTAGTGCCCTTTTTAATAGTCGAAAGTGATTGGAGGGCAACTAGCCCCCCCCACGCCCATTATTCCTCCAAACACATCCAATCAAAATTTTGAGATAGCCATTTTGTTCAAAGGAGTTTTAAGTTCTGGAAATTCGGTCTTTGAGGATGACACCCTCCCCCCCCCCCCCCTACAGCCCTCAGGGCAAGGGTTGTAAATCATGCCCTGGGGGCGTATAAGGTTTTTATTGAAAGCGTAGAAAACTTCAAAAGGACTCATTCAATTGGAAATTAAAAGGGCTAGTGCCTTTTTATAGTTGAAAGTTATTGGAGAGCGAGTAACGCCCCTCTCACGCTCACCATTTTCCCAAGCACATCCAATAAAGATTTTGAGATGGCCATTTTTTCACATTTTCCACAAGCACATCCAATAAAGTTCCACACAGTTCAAAGTTCAGGAAATTATACCTTTGAGCAGAAACACTCCTCCCACAGTCTTCAGGGCAAGGGTTATAAGTTATGCCCCTGGGGGCTTAAAAATTGCTGAAATATTTCTCCAGCATACAAATAGCAGGCCAAACTATAAATTCTTAAAAAACGAAAAGATTTAAAGTATTGGTTCCTTTTTCTCTGAAAAGACTATATCAATACAAAACGAACAGAAATTAATTAAAAAAAACTTTTTCCACAAAATACGTTTTTCAAAGAAAAGTAAAGAACTCCATTAAAAAAAACCAATGAGACAAAATAAAATCAAATAATCTACTAAGAGTAAAACTACCACAAATCATAAATAAATGAAACCCAAAACGAACAAAAAATTACAATAAATAACCGAGTCAAACTCAAAACTAGCAGAAATTAACATAAGTTGGGCTCAAAACCCCTATGCCTTCCCAAGGCCAGAACATAATTTGCACTTTACTGAAAAAAATACAAATGAATATGCATTGTCAGTTTAATTTACATATACTGATATTTAGTAATCAAAATGTTAATATTATTTGATTTATTAAAGTTATAAAAGTTAAAACATTTATATTCTCCAAGAATATAAGAATTCTCCAAGAAAAGGATTTAAAAGAAGACCTCGCAGTGGATTTTCCCGTGATTTTGTTGATAATAGACAGCAAGATATGCTAACAGATATTAATAGTCGCGGTCGTGAGTATTACCATTGTGCCTTTTCCCCGACAGAGGCTATTAACGAGAAACTCCAAGAAGAGGCTGGCGATATTAATGCACTGACAGAAAGCGTAGACTCATAGGAAATAAAGGGCCATATACTGAGTTTAGTGTCATGGAACATACAAGGACTACGTGATAAGTTGCCTTATTTATATGATGAATTACTTTCGTTTGATGTGATTTCGTTTATTGAAACCTGGAACGATCATTCTCCTATATCAACCCTCCCAGGGTATTTGGTTTGAACAGGTTGTGCGTAAACCAGCAAGAAATAATAGACATTATTGCGGTATTTTGGTTTTGATTAAATCATCAGCTATTGATGGTTATGAAAGAGTTAATAGTAGATCTGAAAACTTACTTTGGCTACGTATTTGTTTTTAAATGTGGGAAGAGATCAATTTTGGGTGTGGTGTATATCCCCCACAAAATAGTTCGTATAGTCGAGAAAATACTTGGGAAGTTTTAAATGATGAACTGTCGCTAATACAAGAAAGTTATAGTGATTTTGAGTGCGTTTTGATGGGGGATTTTAATGCTTATACCGGTGTTGAGGTTCCAGATTTATTAATCCCAGATTTAGGAGATTTGGTCCCAATTTCTTGTAGAATGGCGCGAAGTAATAAGGATGAAAAAAGAAAAATAAATGTTTGGGGAAGAAAGCTCCTGGCGCTTTGCAGGGAACATGGTCTGATCATTGTGAATGGAAGGTTTGGAAATGATAAGGGTCTGGGCGAGTTTACTTGCCTTTCGAGCCCAGCTCCAAGTGTTGTAGATTGTGCGCTGATTAATACGAAATTTGCACCTGAATCGATTGGTATGGATGTACTAGATTTAGTTGGATCCGGTCATAGAGCTATTAAGCTTGAGTTGAAGACTGGGAAGTTTCAGGACGGTGGTCTTCGAGTTAGAAATTTATATAATGTGGAGCTTAGATTAGACGGCTTAGGAAAACGAATTAGATATGATTTAACCGATAATGATTTTTGAAAGATTTAAAAGGGAGCTTATGAAGTTGCATGTAACAAATAAGTTGAAAGCGTTAGAAGAAGATGGAAAAGATATACATGGTTTAATTATGGAGTTAAATGAAATAATTTGCAGTTGTGCAGTATCGTGTAACCTGACAAAAAAAGAAAAAAAAATGAGCAATGTTTTGATTTGGAATGTAAGTTAATGAAAGAAAAGGTGAGATATTTATTGAGTCGTTTAAAAGAATGTGATAGAGCTGAAGATCAAAGTTTAAGATCAGCCGAATATAAAGATAAAAGAAGAGATTATAAAAGGTTAATAAAAAGGGAAAAAAAGAGTTTGAGAATAAGAAGAATCTGGATATTGCAGATGATCTTAGAAATTAAGATTTTGAGAAGTTTTGGGGTTATGTAAAGAATGATATTGGAAATGAAAAAGGAAATATCCAGGTGGCTCCAAACGCCAATTCATGGCCTGGTTACCTAGAAAGCTTGGAAGGTGATTGTGCAGAAATACAAGAGGTAGCACACACCCCGGAGATGGTTGTTTATCCTATGAAGGAACATGATTATGATTTAGTAGGGGAAGTGAGTAATGATGAGATTAAGTTTGTATTCAAGAACTTAAAAGGAGGTTCGGCTGCAGGTGTTGATGGTGTACCAATAACGTTATTTAAGAATCTTCTTTCAATTTTTATGTCGATAATTGTTTTCTTTGTAATAAGGTGTTAACTTCAGGACAATGGCCAAATGAGTGGAAGAGATCATAGCTTATGCCGCTTTTTAAGAGAGGATTAAATAAAAAAAACAAGTTGTTAAACTGAAAGTAAGGAGCGACATTAAAACTTAAAACGAACAGAAATTATTCCGTATATGAAAGGGGCTGTCCCCTCCTCAACGCCTCGCTCTTTACGCTAAAGTTTGACTCTGTCTCACAAACTTTATTTTTTAAAACAATAAAAAACTTTAGCGTAAAGAGCGAGGCGTTGAGGAGGGGACAGCCCCTTTCATATACGGAATAATTTCTGTTCGTTTTAAGTTTAATGTCGCTCCTTACTTTCAGTTTAAAAAACTTGTGTTTTTATTTAATTTTCTGATCGTTCTTTAGTTAATGCAGCTTTTATTTTGGCTTGCCGTCATTGAATAAGTAAACAAAATTTGCATAAAAATTTTACTTTTCTTTTGCTAAATGGCTGTCTCTAAATTTGGTTCTGACGTAATTTACAAATTAACTTACGTAACGAACTTCTATATTCGTATATTTTTCTTCTGGCAAAAAATACAAAGTTGCAGATTTTTGCAGATATGAGCTTGAAACCTATGTTATAGGTTTTTCTGATACGCTGAATCTGACAGTGATTTTCATTAAAATTTTTTCACTTGTAGGGAAAGAATCGAGTAAATTTTTAAAAAATTGAGTAAATTTTCTCAGGCTCGTATCCTTTGATGAGTAATACTAAACTTAATAAAATCATATATTTAGAATCAGCATTATAAGCCCATTCTTTTGATACATTTATTGACATCAAAGTTCCGTTTTTAAAAGTTTGGCTTACTATTGAGCCGTATCGCTTGTTTTTTTTTTGTTTTTTTTTTTATTACGTATATGTTATTACGTATATGATGGGGTTCTCCCCTTAGTCAATACTACGCTCTTTACGTTAAAAGTTAAAAAAAAATTTTAATTCACACACCCCTGAATCACAAAGGCCGTTTAATTAGAATAGATAGCTCTTTTGAAAGCACTAAAAAAAAAACTATAGCGTAAAGAGCGAGGTATTGACTTGGGGGAGAACCCCCTCATATACGTAATAATTTCTGTTCATTTTAAGTTCTAATGTTGCCTCTTACTTTCAGTTGAAAAAACTTTTTTTTTTTCAATTTAATTTTTGATTGTATTTTAAATAATGCTTGGAAATCCGGCGCCCCCTTCATAGAAATGTCCCTTACCCCAAAGAAACATCCTCCACGGAAAGATTCTCCCGAGTAACCCCCTCTTTCAGCCCCCCCCCCCTACCAGAAAAAAATTCTTCCTGAAAAATGTCTGTATACTTCCCAATAACCAGTAGAAGGGGAGGTGCTACTCCCACGATTCACCCCTGCTGCCACCTATAACTTTTTTTGCACTCCTAATATGGGCATAGAGTCCCTAGGGAGAATGATTGCGTAATCAGTCAATGACCTCTTTTTCCAAGGTCGATTTATTTGATGTTTCTATGTGTAATAACCTAACCGGGACGAAGGTTGCACATGCGCATTGAATTCTAACGGGAACAATGTTATTGATCTTGGACTCGAGGGGGAAGTGAATTTCCGAGAACTTGATTGCGTAATCGATCGTGAATGTCATGGTGTCCAGAAATAGTATTTGTTGTTGTTGCTCGAGCCAAATGTTATGACATTCCCGGAAACAGTTAGATCACGTGTTTTCCTTCTCAGCCAATCAGCAAGTCGGATACATCCTCCTTCTCAGCCAATCAGAGGGCTTGTTTACATATTAGCGGCGGAGGGAATATAAGGAAAGGATTTTTGCTATAGTTTTATTAGTCTGTGAATAGAATTCAAAGGAGTGAGAAGAACAGTTTTGACTTTACTCATTTGGATATATATTTGTAATAATGAGTGGAATGTTTACACTATTAGAAGTTGATAGTGGAGTTGATGATAATAGTACAAGAGCACCAAACATTGCGGTGGAAATTACGAAAGGATCGCGGCTTTGTCTGGAATGGGATGCAGTATATGCAAGATATGTGATATCCTTGAGCAAATTTAAAATGGAAGATCAATTATGTTTCGCCGCAAAAGTTGATATAGCACATGTGAATAGACTTCAATGTGCTTTAAGTGCATTAGTGAAACATATTGAAGACAATAAACAGTATCGTTAATTGTACATGCTCTGTATTATTGATGTTGTTGTTGTAATTATTCAATAAAATTGTTTCGAAATCGAAAATTTTCCCTTTCTTTTCTGGTTAGGGCTAACGAATCATGGTCAGTCTAGAGTCAGCAGTCAGAGTGAAAGGACTGAAAAATGAATAAATTTGAGAAAGAGAGAATTAGATCAAATCTAGTGTTTATGGAAAAACATTTGATTTTGGATGATGATTTTCTCGAGTTATCTCTTAAACGCAGGATATTCTCTCAGGAAACACTTGACAATATAATGAGGAGTGATTCTCCTCCATTGGACTATTGTACGAAACTTTTAAAATGTGATTCAAATGCTTATGCTCAATTTATTGATATATTAATTGGAACAAGGCAGAATAATATTGTGGATATACTTTTGAAAACATTGCCAATGGATTCAATGTAGATGGCTCCCCCATCATTCGAAAGAGGTAACGTTACAGAGTTACTCCTCTCTCCCACATTTCCCTCTCGTTGAATTTATCGAACGAAGAGGATCAGTTTCGTTTTAGCTGTGAGTGAGTTGACATCGGAAACCAAAAAATGTTCTATATATGTCCATTGTGCTTGTACACTCTTGGCAGTTGAAATCAATGTGAGAATTGTACAATTATTGATGACTTTAGTGAAAAGTGTAAATTATGTAATCCTTGTAAATTACATAGGGGCTATGCAGTACAAATTAAAGGATGTAATTCATGTCTTGAAGAGGTGTGTGACTCTCACCCTAGAGGGCACCTGTGCTCCAATTGTCACCATGATAAATGTGATCAGTGGGAGAATACTTACCCCGCTATGATTGGAAAGAATCCCAAATGTGATTTCAGTTTATTTCTACGAGATTGGTATCGTCGCGGATTTAAATTATTCTGGGAAGAGGAATCTGGTCTACGATTCAACTGTTGGGGTAACAAGACAATCTGGTTTCTACGACATCGTTGTGATGACACCACCTACTATGACTATAAACCAAGTGATTTTTATTTGGCAGTTACCGAATGTGATTCACCACTTGAAAACACTGTATGTGATATTGCTTCAAATAGGCAGATTGAAACTCGTGAATTTCATAATATGAATGCAAATAGTATCATTGACTATACAAAGAGATATGACAAGAGTGAAGTTACATTGTACTGTAGAAAATGTGACCCTGACTTTGCCGTCAATCAAGATCAATATACAGTGAATCCAAATGATTTACCAGCATTAGTGGTTCACAACAGTTGCCTATACACCGATGAAGAAATCTAAAAGTGGAGATTTAAAGACATTGTTGTATATATATACATTTTATTAATAAACAAATTCACAAACATTTTTTAAGCACTTTACTCTTAGGGCACTGAAATCAATATTAAATACACTTGTAAGTATATTTTCCACTAGAAAGTCGTTCAGACGGGGATTGTCACCATAAATGTGGAGAAACTGCTTGTAAGTATAGCCACGACATCGGAACACAAAATATAGTAGTGCGTGGAAGCCACAGCTTTTAGTCGTTAGATCCTGCACCCTCTTTCGATTTTGAATAATAGTTTTCCCACTGCTCTCAATATAGTTGCTGATGTGAGGTGTGTAGAATGTATAGGGTAGACCAAGAGGATCAAAAATTCAATCGTCTTCATTGTTTGATAGATGCACAGCCAATGACCCGTCAGCACAGTCGACGGACTGCTATTAACAATAATCAAGGTATTGTTCGCGCTTTTAATTTTTCCTAGATAGTCTGAGGGTAGACAATAGGATTTGTACTGGGACATGTAGGGGTCCATATTAAATACACTGATTATTTGACTGGTGTTCATGGCGCCAAGTCTAGTAGAACACTACCTTCGGGACTGATTTCCCAATAGGTTTCATATTGATTTAGTGAGATTAGGGCAACACTCTCAGCCAATGGGTCGGCAAATGTACACTCTAAACGTACAGTCCCCGTACGTACTATACTCATATCCTGTGTACCCGACAAATCCAGTACAATGATACCATGTGTTTTAGCAAACATATCTTCGGTTATACCATTTTCAAATAGTTGCGAATCATGATCTAGGGTTTGCATGGTCAACTCATACAATGTTCTATAGGATTTATCAAAAGATAGATTGTAGAGTGGGATACCGTTTACTTTGCACACAAGAGATGAAAGTCCAAACATCTCGAATTTATATGGACATTCAGTCCATGATCCTATTGCACTGGCGCTCTTTACAAAGGCCAAAGCCAATTTCGAGGGGATTTCGCCATTGATAAAGGATGAATCGGTGAAGGTGCGTGAGCCCATTGCAATATGACGTTGATTGGTGATTGTATGAGGAACAAGTAGTTTAATATTGTTGCCATTGGCTCTCAGTTTTTCCACGGCCAAAGCAACAGAACTCATAACCTGCTGTTTGCGTACATGTAGTATTGCTGAGGTGAGGGAGAGACTTACATCAGGATTACCAGCAAGTTCTTTTCTCAATATGAAATTGGAGGGTGCAAGCGTTAGTTTTATATCCACTTTAACATTGGGCGGCAGCCATTGGGGTATATTAAATATTTCATGATATATTTTTCCAACTAGATGTAATTCACTAGTTGTAGCATTTTTAAGTGCATCTGTACTATCAGTATTAGTAATATATTCATATCCATTGGAGGCACCTCTCAATTCCTTGTATGACTTGGGTGTCATCAGCATGAATTGCATATAGCTTGCATAGTTTGAGAGATTGTTGCTTGTGCTCACCAGCGTGCCATTGATGTAGACACTAATTTGACGAAATAGATTATGTAGTATACAATTTTCATAGGATATTCCATCGGCCCGAATTGGCATTGTATTATCGGATTTCCGGACTTTCATTTGCAGATCTATAAATGTGGATGATAAATCTATGAAGTAGTCTTCATTGGAATAAATTTGAAAGTGGATATTATCGGAGAGGGGTTGTAGTGGATAAAATTGTTCATAGTATCCATGCTTGACACTCACATCAACATTTTCAGCATTGAATAGATTCAATGAGGCGGTGATTGAAGGTTGAGAATCCTTATGCGGCAGGTAGGACATCTTAAGAGAAGAAATCTAGTTTCGATCTAACAATTTTCTTCCTGGAGCTTCTGGTTACACTACGTGTCGGCTTTTTTCCTTCTTTTCTTTGACAAAAGGGATGTCTTTCGTTTCCGACCTGAGTAGAGACTGATGAGTGATGCGTTGTTTCTTGACCTTTTTAAGCCTTTACCATTTTGTTTTTTAATTTCTCGCCAAGGGTTCGCGCATTGGACCTAAGATTTTCCGTAGCACTTTTTTTAAAATCCTTGCCAGAGCCCCAATCGTATAGTGTAGAGGATGCAAAATCTGTCGCAGCCGGTACAAGATATTTTCTAGCCAGTGGTAGTGAAGAGCGAAACAGCTTAGCAAACCAACTGCCAAGACCGTAGCCAGACATTGACGAGCGACCCTTGTAATAGTCCATTCCATTGCCCTGTTGTCTTGGGCCAAGAGTATTAACATAGCAGTCAATATCAGGACAAGTGAATACCACTTTTCTATTAGACATCTTGCTGTTGAACGATGGGTCGAAAATGGCATGTAATCACAGCCAAACCTTTTGAAATTGCTATGGGATCACCCAATTCGGTTCTTAGTGTTAACTGACAGAGTTCCAAATAGGAAGTGTTTACGGGAATATACTGAAGATGCTTTATATTTATAGTGATGAATATGTCCTTGATTGGTTTTTCGTTCAAGAACTCGTAGGAGGGGAACATTTGAATTACCAACCCGAGATGTTTCCACAAATGAAGCATAGAGAAATATACAAGTGTCCGTGGAGAAGGCTGGCGGGTAGTCGGCAAAAATGAAATTAGTGTTTCCGGCACTTTTACCATTGATTATATTGAGCTTAAAGCCAAGAACATCCTTTAGATTATCATTGAGAATAACCTTTTCACTGGCAATAGGTGAACTAATGTAGATCTTGCCCTCCTCCTTTGAATAGTTGAAATGAAAAGCTCCCTTTTTACGAGCGGAAATTCTTTTATTAATAGAACGACATAAATCATTCATACAGGTGAGTTCCTCGTAGGGTAATTCAATATATGGATAATCCAACCAATTGATTTTTTGAATTTGTTCTTGATCACCCGGTGGTGGCGGCCAATCATAGGGTCTAATTTTTATATCATATTTACGATCCTTTCTCAGGATGTCATAGGTATTTTTGAGAATACAGTCGACAAGGGCCACTTCATACTTTCCGTCGAATTTGATGGTGGGGGAGAGTTTCGTCCAAAAATCACTTGTTCTATTCAAGTCGTTGTAGAGAGGATCAGAAACATTGGGCATGAAAGTCACATAGAAATCATTGGGCATTGTTAATATCTTCAGCACTGACCCAAGAATCAAAATCTGAGTTGTATCCTAGCCATCGAACAAGCAACTGTTTCTTGCCATGGCGTGTACGACTCTTTAATATCTTTTCAATTTGATAACTTTCACTAGTGTTTCTAACTAACTTTTGCAGTTCATATTCATAAAAACCGCCGAGAATCTCATCATCTTTGGTGTCTCGCAGTCGATATGTCGTGGGCTCGGTGTCTAGAATTTTGGACACTTTAAAAAAGTTCGGTGCTCCATAAATAATTCCCCTTTTCAAAAATATTGGTGGTTCTATTAATTTGAACAATATCACCAACATTGAATTTCTTCTTCTTTTTTCTTCTCATTGCCATTGGAGTATTGCTTTAGAAAAGCATCAAATGTATTTTCACTATAGTGAACATCCCTTGGTGTAGAGTTGGACAGAGATCGATGGGGTCGTTGATTATAAATCAACATGATTTTATCTAAATCGTGAATAAAAGCCGGTGTATTTTTCAATGTGCAATATCTTGAAATTAATAGACGAATCGTTCTTATTAATCGTTCAGCCAATGCAGCCTTTATCGGACTGTGACTATGATAAAGTGTTGTATTATATTTCAAAAGAACCTTTTGCACATGGGGATTAACAAATTCACTGCCACGATCCGATTGAATTTTTCTATACGAATCCTGTTCAAGAATACTTTCAATGGCCCGAGCAACTTCAACACCTCTCTTTGACCGCAGTGGAATGGCATAGGCATAGCGACTAAAGATACTGATTGCCACTAGAATATATTTGTAGGGGGCATTGTGACGCCGTTGAACTGCGTCTAAAGTTAAAAGATCCATTTGCATTATATGCAGAGGGAAAAAGGCTTTAGTTTGTCGATATTGTTTGCTGCGAAGCCTGTGATTCCGATGTAGTGTGTAACTCGGTTCATTCTCTAGATACTCTTTTTGCTTTTTTCAATGTGGTGCCGGAGACTTTGGAAAGCGTTTTGGGAGAACTTAAACTTCCCGCTTCGCCAATATTTTTATAGACACCTTTCAAAACTTCATCCATTTTGAACGTAAACACGTAGTGTAATGTCTACTCCCCTTTTGCACACTGGAGGGTGAATCAATTCGTCTTCGCTTTTGACTAGCAGCCACAGGTGTTGTAAAATCAGTGGCGCTAGTATCTTCAAATATTGAATCTTCTTCTTTTTTAAATGGTGTTGCTGGAGGACTATATTCTCTTAGTTTCTTTAGAATTTGCTTATTGCCAATAAGACTTTTGGGAAAGTTTATTGCACACAGAAAGGTGTATAGATTATCGTCAAAGGATAAGAGTCCTTTACGATTCGTTACCATATCACAAATTAAATCAACTAGATTATAACTTTTTCCCTGAATTATAATTCGTTTCCCAGTGCTCTCGACTTGAACTTGATCGCCAGTTTCCAACACGAGATAAGATAATACTCTTTTACTCTGTTTCTCGATAGGACAGTGGCAATAGGTTTCCAATTTTCAATACAATTGAATTCAATTCCTTCTCCTTTGATGCTGCTGCAGAATCTTGAGGAGATGTTTCCTGTTTAGAGGGATCAGTGACGGATCTCTCACGATATGGTTTATGTTTGTCCATACGTCGCAATGCATCTTGAAGTAAAAGCAGTTTTTTGTCATCGGCAATATTCTCATCGTTAATGAATTTGCTTAGATTGTCTTCGAAATGTTCGACGGGCGAGAGGACAAGTTCAAATGGTGTCAATTTATAGGGTTTTGCCATTCTCTAGAGAAAACTGTTTACAAGTCCTGCAATTATTGGCAGTAAAAGTGTGAAAAAGCTACCGCCTGCTTGAAGGAGCCGTTTTCTTTTAAATTTTTTCCCTGTTTTTACAAGCCAAGGCGCGTACAGTGGAACGATGTTGCTTTGTCTGTTGTCTAACACCTTCTGGCAGTTGAACATTGCCCTCAGTTAAATTTAAACAAAGTTCAGATATTAGATTAATGAAATCATTGTCAACACCATGTTTGAGTATAGCCTTCCTAAGCAAGGGTTTTGAAGTGCTTAAAACGGAAAACAGATGCCGTTGTTCATGTAGTTTCTTCAGTGTCATAATGACGACTAATAGCCTTTTCTACTGTTCACCGGAAGATATACTGTAATTTCATTGTTGAAAATGTCGGTGACTACACGTAGATCCTCGGGCGTGCTCTGATTAAGATCCAGCAAAATGTAACCGTAGGGATTGCTAGTCGCCTGAGTGTACGCTGACAACAGAAATTTAGGGGCGCCGGGGTATATCTGCTTATTGAGAGTTATGAGTGAGCTAGAATCACGAACGACTCGATAGATAATATAGATAGTACAATTCAAAGCAAGGGTTCGCATACATTTGGTCTGATGAAACAGATTGTGTAGAACCAGAGTAACGGAAATGTGTTCATGATGGGAGCGAACAGTGAACAGTTGTAGCATTTCCTGTGAGAACTGTTCAATGGATTCAGCCAAATCATCAATAATCAACCACGAGTTCGGTTCAATACTATTGAAAACATCAAGTCCCCGTATGAATTGTATTGGTATGGTTGTGGCAATAGCTTTTATTTTATCATAGGACTCTTGCCAAATACTATAGCAATAGTAGATTTTTTTTGGTTTTTACCAAAAACATTTTATCGCAATTTTGAATTATTTTAGCTAAAAGTGTTTTTTTCCCCGACATTGAGGGACCACACAGAAACGATCTGAAGGGTGTTTTAAATTGATACATGTTGTTGACAACAGTCGGACTACAACTAACTGTAAATCATATGTGCTCAATGAATAAGTAGTAATTTTCCCATAGATCTATCTATTCAAGAACAACAAAAACAATATTTCATGGCAACATTTATTACAGCAATATGATAACACTTGTTCAACATGACACTTGGTCAACATGAACTCGGCAATGATAACACTCTATAATAAACACTTATTGTCTTTAAACACTTTTCTGTACAACATCTTTGTACAACACTTTTCTATACAACACTTTTTGTACAAAAAAAAAACACTTTTCTATACAACACTTTTTACAACAAAATACATTTGGAAAACTAGCACAGTTGAACATTACAGTGAATTTAAAGGTGGGATCCCCCCCACCCCCCGGGGACCGTGGGGCCGAAGGCCGGCCAGCCGCGGGCGGGACCCCCCCCCACCCCCCGGGGGGCCGCGGGGCCGAAGGCCGGCCGCCCGCGGGCGGGACTCCCCCCCCCCGGAGCGGCGGTGGAAAAAAACAATAGTTGTCGTCACTGCTACTACAGGTTAGTGGATGGGTTAGTGGTGGTGGTGGTGGTTTAAGGTAGTGAAATTGGGTTAGTTAATTTATGAAAGGTTGAGTGGTTAGTTGGTTAGGTTAATTTAACCAGACCAAGTTGATTGCGATAGTCTATGCATTCAACTCGGTCTGAAATACGGTAGTGACCGTGGGGTAGAACAGTCACACCATTCTCGAGCACATAGACCTTGTCAGATATACACGACATTGCATTTTTTTTCTACTCTCACAGTATAATTTCTATACTGTAGAGAGCGAATTGCAAGCACTTGTGCTCTCGGCACTAGGCTACTTTCTACACAGTCTCTATACACGCTCATGTTAAAATTGCTCTTTACAAAATGTGTAGGCACCCCTTTACACGCCTTCTTTTCTTCCCCACTATGTGTTTCAACGCAATAAACTTTGGGGCCCGGGAACACCCCCCTGGATATCAAATCACTCCCCGTCTCTGATTTTAATTTTAATAGTTGGTTGGGGGCTTGACGTTTCACCAGCTCGGGGTAGAGTGATGGATTCCAGTTGGTGAAATCCATCCGCGAGCTGATGTGCACCCCATTTTGCAAATCACCCAATAAATCTTCAGTCCCATTTACCTTTAACAGCAGAGAATCTGTATCCCCATAGTAAACTTGAACCTCCCCCTCCCGTGGCCATTGCACCTTGCACACATTGTAAAAGAACGACAACATGAGCTTTTTTGAAATTTCTAGTACTGAACTGCCGCCTGCTATATTCTTGTTCAGTACTACATTTCGCTTTCGCCTGTGTAGAAGAACCATGCCGGCCTCTATGCTCGTGAACGATGTAAAATTGGGGTCGGCAATAATTCGTGCACACTCTAGAGGGTCAGTCACGACGTCGCAGCGAGATCTATTACGAACGCTTTCACACATTTTGCCAAACGCTGAATTTAGGATGAGCTTGTACAATTCCTTCTCCACCTTTGAATTTGCCTTAGAACGTTTATCGACAAAAGTATCGATAAACGTTTTCAAGTAGGGTCGCTGATTGAACTGCAGGACCCTGTGTATTTTGGTGATTTTGAAGCCATTGCTCACCATCCAGTGCAAAAGCACATGGTGAACAACGATATTCTCCTTAGGGTCCAAATCAGCAATCAGTTTTCTGTTTAGAGGGGGTCCAATGCATCCCCATATCCTCAACCAATGATCGATTGTAGGGGCTCAGTGAGTCCCTGGTCACTGGTCGATTGATACAGGGAAAAACAAAATCTTTGACTGAGTCGTGAAGCGCCAGCGGAATGTGACCGTCAACTTCAAAGAACAATCCTTGTGGCCCGTTGTCCTCGACGGTGTTAATGTCGGGGAACTCACAAGGATTCTCAAGCCATTGATAGTTCCCACACGGCAAAGAGTAGTGTGACATTGCCGAGGGGTATAACGAGTTCATGTCCAAGAACACTGCATTTGACTTTACACCGGTGCTTTGTCCGCTCGGATCGGTTGATAAGACGCGGTCCCCATGAAAAACATACCCTCCCCGCATTGAACGCTCTACAAAAAGGTGTTGATCTACATCGGTGATTAGGCCTATTTCCTCCCTGCTAATTTTTAAAATTAAATCCATTACTAAATGTGGGTGTAGAAAAATAATATCCTATATCTAACCCGAACTCTGAATAGATTTGGTCTGTATTCTTACAGACTATATCCAGCAGAGTTAGAACGTCACTGGCCAAGTACAGTCTACAATAATCCCACCCATTTTTACAATCCCCCTTAGCCCCCACACCTTCTTGGCAAACTCGTACTCCTCGGCTGTGCATTCACTGTTGGTCAGTGAATTGTAAAAAGCTTCAATTGGAGGTAGTTTCTCCTCGCTTAAGCGAGCGCCAGAACAGTAATAATCATATGCATATATACCTTTGCTGGTCAATAAGTCATACATTTCACTGTCTGGAAAGTGCTGTTTAAGCAAGGGAAAGCTATCAAAATTGTCGCTTTTCTGCACTTGAATTAGTTGACTTAAGGATTTGGGAAAAAAACTAAAAGAATCTAAAAACCTAATTTTATTCCAGCACGTACGCCCATTATCCACTACCTGCCATTTCAGCTCGAGAAGCAATAACTTCTCGGCCGATTTGGGAATAATGTTGTAGATAAATGAATTATTCACCCATGGACTATCTACTCCCCCTCCCTCCCTGTGCATACGTGCCAGTGCCGGTAAAATAAATTTTAAGTCATAGTTAGAGTTATGAATAAAAACTGGGATAAAAAACTGTTGGCTAACATTTAAATTACACGATTGATGCGCTAACCCCCCTAAAATTACTACCCCCAGAGGATATTTCCTGCCACAAATGGTCATGGTCTCTGACTTTCCCCTCCCCCCTCTTTTCCCTTTAGTCCCCTTATCCTCCTCTACAAACTCCCCCTTACAAACCCAACATATTTTTTGATTTTTAATCGCGAGACGATCCTCTGCAGACAACACCATTGGATAATGTGTATTTCTTAAACGAGAAATAGCACCATTAGCCGTGCCAATCAGTTTAGTCAATGCCTTGACCATGCACTCGGCCCCTCATCCAATGTTTCTACTATTTCTAACAACCGCATGGTGTTAGAATTGTCTCTTTGCGCGTGGGCGTAGGACACTGCAATGGCCTGATGTTCTTTGACTCGGTTTGGATATTGTGGGTCATTCACCTCCACCAGCTTAGCTTCACAGTCCAAAGATATTTTGTTGCATTGGAGAAGGGTATTTTGAAAATTTTTTTAAACGTAGAATGGCCCTATCCCCTGAAACCGTTTCCACTGTCTGATATCCATGCTGTCTACAATGCTTCATATGATCCCGTAGTTTTATATCACTACGGAATTGTGACAAGCATGTTGGACAGTAGAAACGGGTCCCCCTATGCCTTTACCACCCCCCAGAACTCTACTAATGTCAGTGATAGGGTTAAAATGACCGATTGTGTTCGGTTGACTAGGTGGTGTGTAAAGCAACCAAACCCAGTGTTTAACCAAATCAACTGACGGGCCCCTTACGGGGAAACCACCCCCTTCTTTTTAGAACGAGTTCCATCTTCAAATTCTGTTTCGTATTGTACCACAGTAACGCCAATATTTAAATGAGCATTAGCCCTTTCAAACATGTCAATGGATTTTAGCGTTACTGGGTATTTTCCTTCTAAGCATGAGAAAAATCTACAACTGGGAAATCGGACCCGTCCTTCCCATGTACAGCCCAGTGATCTAAATTCTTCTTGTAGCGTCATCTGCTAGAGGCTGAAAGGCTGATATGAGGAAAGCATACTTGAAACACTTTTGATCTGTTTCAAAACAGATCTTCTGGACCCCACGACAACCTACTAGATCTGGATTATATTTTAAAACTGTATCCCTTTCATACCCACCTGCCCCCCCTCTTAAAATAAAATCTTTCTTAAATTTACAAATATTAACGCTTAAATTTTCAATAAATAAAACTACAGACCCACTCCCATTTTCATTATAGTTCTCGAGATGCGCTATAATTTGTCCTACCCACTCACAAAAAACTCCCTCAAAATTTTCTAAATTTGGATAAATTACGCGCATCTCGGAATGTATAAAATGATAGTAAACCTCACTTTTCCCCTCATTCAAATAAAAAACCTTTAAAACAATGGAGACCTTAATTGAATCCCTACCCCCCCACAATTGAATTTGTTTCTCCAGTAGTGCACGAATTTTTATCTACATAAACATCACAATCTCTACAGGGTCATAAACAAAATTTTTCCCCCCCCCCATTAGTGTATTAAAAGGATCACCAAACGTGCAGTGAAAACAACTATATTATTTAACATTGTATTCGATAGCTGAAATTCAGGGAAAGATGTACCCCCTCCCCCTAGTTGTTCAACAATATTTGGACTCTGTTCCACTTCAGTTGTTTGAAGTGGGTAATCAGTGGGAGGAGGGTTCCCTGTAAAATCATTTAAAATTTGTAAAGTGTTCGGGCTCAAGTCTACCAGCTCAACTGTGCTACTATCTACTTTAAAAAAATCAGCAAAAAAACTCATCAATATTATCAAGTACTTCAATGCCATCGTCCCATAGTGAATTGTCTTGAAAGTCCAGTGGCGGTGTTAGAATTGATTCTTCCTCTTCTTCACTGGACGGCGAATATGGGACCAATGCTCGTCCGATCTATAAATGAAAAATAGCTTATTTTCAAAGTGTTCAAATCACCCCTACTGTTAAAATTTGGATTATTATTGCTTAATAACATTTGCTTAATTCAACTGAAAGAAAATCCAACTTAATATAAGATATTTACAATCTAAAATGCCGCTTTACACGGAAGGCTGCAATTTGTTCGTTTATTTTCAAAGTATTCAAATTTTTTTTTTTCGCGGCACTTTCCCGCAGCGCTTCTCGCAGCGCTTTCCGTGGCGTTTCCCTGGTCCCGTGGTGCTTTCCTGCGGTGCCTCCCTGCGGCGCATCCCTGTGACGCTTCCCTGGCCCGTGGCACATCCCTGTGACGCTTCCCTGGCCCGTGGCACATCCCTGTGGCGCTTCTCAAGCCCGTGGCGCTTCCCTGACCCGTGGCGCTTCTTGGGCCCACAGCGCTTCCCCCATCGCTTCCCCGGCCCCACCACATGCATCCCTGCCCCCCTTTACACAATGTCCGCCAAAAGTTGAAATATTTTTTCTAATTCCAATACAGGTTCAGTAAACACATGAGTTGTAAATTATGGAGGTTAGATGAACGAGTTTGAACTTCAAAATGTTGAGAATTGTTAAGTCACTTTCCCCATACACTTCTTATGCATTAAACCGCTATGTTTTGACATAAAGCACCCCGTGCGAGGTTATAAATAATTTTGGCATCTCCTTTCCCTGTTCTACATTAGCGGTTTTTAGTCAATCAAGGTTTCAATGGCCTTTGCGTAATTCTGTGTTTTCTGAAATAGCGGAGAACAAATTGTCTGCAAAATTAATATTTTAGGACATTGGAGTTCTTTTATTCTATGTAAGAGCGAAACATGGCACAATAGAAATATTCAGTGTAAATTAGAACGACAATATGTGTCAGATTGGATAATCTCTCTCAAAATTATGTGAAAAAGAGCATTCACGGAGTTTCAAAGGTACCTAAAAATATATGTGATAGCAATAGAGAAAATAGCAAAGATTAGAAAAAATAGCATTTTGAGTTTCAAAGGCAGTGATTATTAATAGAAATTACCTAAAAATATTCGCTTATGAAATATCGAAGCGATAGCAAAGATTAGAAAAGAGTGGTTTCTTTGCAAAAAATTATATTTAGATATCTCCGCGGGAGAGAAATTTAAAACAATGGTTGGGGGTGAGGGGTTAATATCCCGCTGAGATAAGTTTATATAGGATTGAAAAGGACTAAAAATTGGAAGAAATAGAAAGGTATGAAAAAATGCTTACATTTGCATATCCCGGCTGCACTTGGGCATCCGAAGGACCACGTAGTGCATGCTGGAGGGCCACTTCCTGACCTAGCGTTGATGGGGCAGCTCTTGAAGGCCCAGGCAACGTATGATGGAAGGTGGACGGGGCCGGTGGCGCTATGTTCTTGCGCGACTGGGCCGGCTATTTCACGATCTTGCATAGATGAGCCGGCAGGGTTCTCCATATTATAAGAAGCCATCCATTCTCTTTTCGGTTTTTGACCGGGCTGTATGGTGGCTGCCTCGTCATCTCTGGCTTTCTTGGATGGAGGGGGCACACATTCTTCATAATTGGCCTTAAAAAGAAGAGAAAAAATTAGTATCTAAATAATTTGCCCCTTTTTTACAGAAAGAAAGTTATTAACTACAATTTTGTTTAGTTTATCACTAAGAAAGCAAAAAGTAAAAATTTCGCGAGAAATATATTAAGCTTAGAAATCAAACGTTTTTATTAGACAATCATCTGGCTTTCTTGGATGGAGGGGGCACGCATTCTTCATAATTGGTCTTAAAAAGAAGAGAAAAAATTAGTATCTAAATAATTTGCCCCTTTTTTACAGAAAGAAAGTTATTAACTACAATTTTGTTTAGTTTATCACTAAGAAGCAAAAAGTAAAAATTTCGCGAGAAATATATTAGGCTTAGAAATCAAACGTTTTTATTAGACAATCAGTAGTCTATAGCCATAGGATAGGAATCATTGTTTATATTTTTACCATTTAGAAAAATATTAAATTTTCCGGTCTATAGGTTTTAAAATAGATCGTTAACCCATCGACATGTAGGCCTATATTTTGCAAACATAGGTTAAAATGCTATTCAATTTATACATAATATTAGCTTCATGCAACTCCCAAAGACTTTTCTAGCCCCGCACTGTTTGTTTTCATTTTACACTGATGGCGGTAGAATTGAAGGTATTGCCCTCCCCCTTCACATAATTTACTTACAACGAAGCTGTTAGAAGCAATGTATTGACCCCCCCCTTTCACATAATGTTCTAAATATATTGTTAAACTTAATTTGAAAATAATCTCTTTCACCGGCTCTCTGACAAATACAAGGTTAATATACAGCAATCTCTTTTTGCTTAAAACTGTTTTAATTTGACAGAAGAATAGTTCCATTGACTTGACCGCGTTTGTAAACAAAACCGGAAATAGGGTGACAAAGTAATTATATGCTTGCGGAAATGTATTGTCAAGTTAGCGGCTTAATAGCGACGGGTGTCACAGAGAAAGAATAAATTTGAGAAAATGTATTTCTTTTTGCGGTGGTTAGCTTTCGATGGTAAAAGAATATATTTTTCGTTTTCATTGCAAAGTGATGTTTGTATTAGAGTGGTGGGGGGGGGGGATTTAGCTGGAAATATAGAGGGAAGGAATTTATCAAAATGGTATTTCTTTTTGCGAGAATTTGGGGTTGTAAGACAATGGGGGAGGGAGGGGGATATTGTTAGACCATAATTCGAAAATAACTTGTTTCTCTACTTCTATACAGGTTGCATAGGCCTAGCTTAATTATTGCCTAAAATCGTTTTAATTTGACGGAAGAATAGTTCCATTGACCGTGTTTGTAAGCCGGAAAGGGTGATAGCTAATTATAGACCTCACATTGGAGTCTTGTGTCAAAACAGAGCGGCATTTTCATTATAAATTGACAGAAGTCAGTGATCGCTTTAGCTGGAAATATAGAAGGAAGGATAATTATTTCTTTTTGCGAGAATTTGATTGTAAAACAATGGTGGGGGGGGTAGGTTTCGAGGGTAAAAAGAATATATTTACGTTTTCCTAGTGAGTATAATGATGTTTGTATTGTATGTGGGGGGGGGGGGTTGGGGTAAAGGAATATATTTACGTTTTAGCTGAACATACTGGAGGATGTCCAAGGAAAATAATTTTGAAAATAAAACGGAACTTACATGGTAAATTGTAGTTGCCAAGGCTTCTAATTCATCAATATTATCCATTTTAGTTGTTTACCACGGTGTCAAAATACTTTCTGATAATTTAATCACATTGCATGTCCATTATATACGAAATCTCAATGGTGAATTGTTATTTAACGGGGAAATCATATGTAAGCAGGCCTCTGATTGGCTGAGAAGGAGGATGTATCCGACTTGCTGATTGGCTGAGAAGGAAACACGTGATCTAACTGTTTCCGGGAATGTCATAACATTTGGCTCGAGCAACAACAACAAATACTATTTCTGGACACCATGACATTCACGATCGATTACGCAATCAAGTTCTCGGAAATTCACTTCCCCCTCGAGTCCTAGATCAATAACATTGTTCCCGTTAGAATTCAATGCGCATGTGCAACCTTCGTCCCGGTTAGGTTATTACACATAGAAACATCAAATAAATTGACCTTGGAAAAAGAGGTCATTGACTGATTACGCAATCATTCTCCCTAGGGACTCTGTGCCCATATTAGGAGTGCAAAAAAAAGTTATAGGTGGCAGCAGGGGTGAATCGTGGGAGTAGCACCTCCCCTTCTACTATAACCAATACAATATGTAAGCAATGGCCAAAGTTCATAACTTGCAGCCCTTCCCCTGGGAACTGTGGGGATTAAGTCATCGTAAAGACATATTTATTAGATTTTCGACTATGCTGAACAAAATGGCTATCTCAAAATTTTGATCGGGTGACTTTGGGAAAAAAATGAGCGTGGGAGGGGGCCTAGTTGCCCTCCATTTTTTTGGGTCACTTAAAAAGGGCACTAGAACTTTTAATTTCCGTTCCAATGAGCCCTCCTTCAATATTCTAGGACCACTGGGTCAATACGATCACCCCTGGGAAAAAGAAAAAAAAAAAACAAATAAACACGCACCCGTGATCTTTCTTCTGGCAAAAAATGTAAAATTCCACATTTTTGTAGATAGGAGCTTGAAACCTCTACAGTAGGGTTCTCTGATACACTGAATATGATGGTGTGATTTTCATTAAGTTTCTATAACTGTTAGGGGGTCTTTCCCCCTTTTCTCGAAAATCAGCCAAATTTTCTCTGGCGCGTAACTTTTGATGGGTAAGATTAAACTTGATGAAACTTATATATTTGAAATCAGAATTAAAATATGATTCTTTTGATGTATCTATTGGTATCAAAATTCCGTTTTTTAGAGTTTCGGTTACCATTGAGCCGGGTCGCTCCTTACTTACAGTTCGTTACCACGAACTGTTTGAAACCCAAGTTGCACATGAATTATCGTTTAATAGCGCTTGTCCCTGCTTTAAGTAAGGTAATGGAGAAAATACTAGATACCAGGCTTTCTAAATGGTTAAATGAAAATAATATAATACATGAAGGACAAAAAGGTTTTAGGACAGGGTACGGGACGGTAGATACAATATTTATCTTAAAGGCATTAATTGATAAATACGGAAAGGGAAAAACTTGTCTTTATGTGGGATTTCTGGACCTCCACAAGGTGTTCGACAGTGTCGACAGTGAGCTATTGAAGGATGCCCTGTTTAGAATTGGCCTCCCTCATTTGTTTGTGAGGTTGATAGTGAGTATGTATATTTGTGTAAGTGGAATCATTTTAGCTGGTAATAGGTTTTCTAGGCTTTTTAATATTAAGCTGGGAGTAAAACAGGGCAGCACTCTTTAACCTAATTTGTTTAATATTTTCATAAATGATGTTGTTGATTTTCTAGAGAATAGATGGTCTCCGAAAGTTAGTCTAGGGACCCATAAACTATCACTTCTATTATTTGCAGATGATATTGCTTTGGTGGCTAGTACACCGCGAGATCTGCAGACGCTTCTGAATCTTATAGAAGAATATTTGCAGATGAAAAAATTAAGGCTGTGAATGTTGAAAAGAGTGAAGTTGTTATTTAAAAAAAAAGGAAAGTAAGTGGCGAAGATAATTATAGATTTAAATTTAATAATAAGGAACTGAAAGTAAGTAAAAGAATAAAATAATTAGGATTTGTTTTATCGGAAAAATGGAAGTTTAAAGAGTCATGTTGATGTAATAATTAATAGAGGCAAGTGGCCATGTCTGCAATTTTTAGAAATCCGATGATAATGGGAATTAAAAACCTAAAAATGCATAAAAGAATATTTAATACAAAAATTTCACCAGCAATAGAATATGGAGCAGAAATTTGGGGCAGAGAAGCGGACAGAAGTTGGAGTTCCTCCAGCTCCAGTATTATAAAAGACTGTTTGGATTACATCAGACTGACTCATTCACAGATTCTGAAAGGTGTTATGGGCCTGTTTTCGTTAAAACTACATAGGTCTATTTTGATGCTTAGATTTTTGGTTGAAGCTCATTAGGTGTAATGAAGATAGACTAGTAAGAGCAGCTTATTATCAGATGTTGAGTTATGGTTCGAAAACGTCGTGGCCATCCCAAATTAGGTATAATCAGGATAAACCTAGTTTTGGAGCGGAAATTTATTTTAAATTTAATTTACCGGCTATGATTTTATGTCGATGGATTCAGCTTAGGGCGAATTGCCTTCCAATCCAGAGCAGGCAAATGGTGTTCGACAGGGGGATAATACATCCTGAACGTCGGTATGTGTGTCCTCTGTGTAGAGATGAGGACGAAGATTTGGGCCATTTTCTCCGAAAGTGCTCTGATTTAAGGGGAAAATACTTACGTGGGATTGTTTTGCTGCTTCCTGGTATTTTACAAAATACCATTACAATATATGTGGTAATCCACATATACAATATTGTGGTAATCCAACCACAATATTTCGTATTGGTGCATACATAGAGAAGGGATTAGAAAGAAGGAAAAGTTTTTACAATTAATTATTATTTATTATATGGAATTACATTTATTTTCTCGATAAATTACCATAAGGTATTTTTTTTTTGCTATGATTCATGGTAATTTGTGTTTTGTAATTTGCTCTGTTGTGATTTCTTTATTTTTCATAAACTTTTGTGTGTATATGGCTCTTGGGCTTTGGAAATACACGATCTATCTATCTGTCTATCTATCCGTCGCCCCATCTTCTTTGGATCGTGTTTCGGTCGGGGACTGGGTGTAAAAAAAAAACGATAGCAACTTAACCTTTCTTGAACTTTAAGTAAGCAACTGATGTCAGTTTGATCTTTTTCATTTTTAGAGTTTTTCATGCTTGTTCGTGAGGACCTTTTTAGGGGCTCAAGGGGGTAGGTTTTTGACCCTGAATCTCCCTGTCACTATTCAATTTGAGGGTACTTGCTTGTATTATTAATACAAAGTGGATCCACGATAGTTCTAATCGTGGAACGAATCCTTGAAACAGTTCTGTTAATAAGCTGGTGCTTGATTTGAAGTCACCTGACATTCTTTCCTATGTTTTTTTTTTTCGTTTTCCTTGGGCTACAGGTGGCCTTCCTGTGACCCCTGTGGCCAAGTCTATCTCTTGTTTTTGATCACTTTACGTAGCATTCTGCCATCTTGTTATTCTGGCAGCATTAAAATTCCATTCAGTCAGATCAGTCTTTAATCCTTTGATTTCCTTTTAAGCTGCCTGAAATACTTTGCCTGAGTCAAATAAAAAGTTTCAGTTGTCTGGTGCTTTCAGAAAAGCATAAAGACAATTTACCAGTCGTGGATGAGTTCATTTACTTAGGGTGTAGGTTAATAAAGGATTGTAAGTGGGGTAAGCATTTAGAATTAGGTAAAAATAAGGGGAATAGGGTAAAAAAAGGCAAAGATTTACCAGTCGTGGATGAGTTTATTTACTTAGGGTATAGATTAATAAAGGATGGTAAGTGGGGTAAACATTTAGAATTAGTTAAAAATAAAAGGAATAGGGCAACAGCATTGATTCTAAGTATTTCCTTCAGGTCAGTAGGTCTTGGAGATATTAAGTTACAGGAGCGGGTGTTTAAGTCTACGATTAGGTCGCTAATGAAGTATGGAGCAGAAGTTTGGGTTTTTGATAGAGGTCTTAGATAAGAAAGATTACAATTAAAGTATAATAGAAAGATGCTATGTGATGCTATGTAGATGCTATGTGATGCGATGCGATAGGTTGAAAAAATAGCTCTCAAAATTGATTTAGGAATTTCTTCTTTAAAAACTGGGAGGCTAATAAAACGGTGAAGTATTGAGAAAGAGGGTTAAATATGGAGAAGCATAGGCTAGTGAGGGAAGCGGTGGTGGGGTGGCTGCTAGATGAAAGAAAATGCTCGAGAATGGGGCAGATTAAGGCAATTTTGGATTCGTGTGTAATGTCATGTGAATTCGATTGGGGCCACTGTAGGGTATATGTAGGGAAGTAGGTGAGGTGTCTAAAAAACTACTCTGAATTTTAGTTGATCAGGAAATTCAGAAGGGGATGTGCCAGATCAGGACGTCTGACTCTCTTGGTTTGCATTTTAGAGTAAAAGAGATATAGGGTGAGGATATTTAGATCAGGGCTGTCTAGGGGTGATTTAAAATAGGGAATTTCCGGTAGAAGTAATTCTATGCCACCCGGAGGAAGAAGAAAATGTTTGGAAAAGTTAGAATGGAGTGTGGCCCTTCTAGTTGTTCGATCTGTGGCGAACGGGAGGAAACTTGTTGCATTTTTCGGGAAAGTATAAAGGGTCAAAGGGTTTGAGAAGGGAAATTTTTGGAGTGGTTTTAGGGGGAAAGTGCCTTGAGAGAAAAAAAAAACTGTTGGGAATAGAATGTTTGATGAGCATTAGAAATTCTGCGCGGTTTATTCTTTTGGGTTTGACCCAGCGTGAGGGGGTTGTTTGATGGTTTTGTTTATGTTAATGTTTTTGATTTTTTTTTTCTTGTTTTAAGAATCTTGTTCGACTGTTTAAATTGGCTCTTTTAATTGTTTTGTATGTTTTCATCTCTCTTTTCTTTTCTTTTTGTGGCCATGGCCTTGCGTTTTTTTTTTTTGTGAGTTATACTTTACTATACAATGCTATAATACTATACTATACAGTACTGTCATTGCTATTTCCTCCCCAGTCCCATATTCTTAACCTAAGATACCATCTAGCCCAGTTCGTAACAGCCGGGACATTAAAGTTACCAAATAAATGTACCATTTATTAAACAGAGATCTTTCTATTTATTCCAGTTACTGTATATAAAATTCATTCGAACCACTATCGTCTCCGTCTTTCAGTTATGCTGGGGAGCATAACTGATACTTAGCACTTTTTGTCATAAAGTGAACAACTAAATGTCTGTTAGTATTACCTTCCCAACCTAGGAAAGACTTTGAAGGTTTGTTATTTATTGTGAGTTCTGTTCCTTGCCTGTGTAACCCATCCTTCCTACATGAATGAGTAAATTCTATATCTCCTAATTTCATGTTTCACCAACTATAGGAGCGGAGCTTCTGAAATTCCTAGCAACTCAGTTCTAAATGTCTGAATTTGTCAGTTAAAATTCCAATACAATAGTTGTCTTTCAGCGTTGTAACTTTCTATATCGTAATTTTCATATTATCTTTAACCATTGTAATTGCTATGCTTAAAAAAAAAAAACAATGGGTCCCACGCGTGTTGGTCAGGGACTAATAACCTCTTCTCAAGTCCACACAAAACAAAACCTGGCTTAGAAGCGGAGAGCAAGAAGTACCTGGAACCTCCAGGTTGAATGCAGAGCAGGGTTTGTTCAAGCCATGGAAAACCTTATTGAATGCATGGTTCTCCGCACTTGGCAATATGAGCTCATCAACAAGAGTTGACGTCCTGCATAGGTAATCTCAAGTCTATTACCTGCGGTTCGCCATATATTTATACCTACAAATATTATAGTACACTGCAGAATCATCCCAAAAAAGGACCAAACCATACAAAACCCGGAATAACTATTCCTCAATCAAAATCTAACACAGTGCTATGTCGTTTACTCTGCTATAAGTTCCTTGAGGGGTGCCACTCTTCAAGGTCATCCAGTAGTGCCGTTTTTGGTCACAATTTCAGTTTGGAAAACTTATGAAAGCCTCACTCCGGCGCCACTGTGAGAGCATACAAGCTGGTTTTCTCTTCAGGAGAGAGGGAAGGAGGAATGAGCTTATGACAGAGTGAACACCGAAACTATTTCACAACACTGTAACCACCCCAACCTTTTATGCCAAACCTATACTCGTCAGGGCATTTGTCAGGGTGACAATTGTCCCGGAATTTAGTTTTTAGGAATTCCAGCTTTTTTGCTGTTTTTACGGCAAGAATTTTCCAATTGTACTTCAGCTTTAAGGTGCAATCGCTTTGAAGAAGAAAATGCGTCCTTTTGAACAACTTATTTAAATATAGTTTGGTCCTTCTACGACACTAGTAAGGCTGCTCAAGCTTCAAACCTACAATAAAATAGCTGTTGACCGGCTGAAAATGCTGATAAGTTGCTTTGTATTAACATTCTAGTAAATCAAAAAAATCTCAAAGACAAATTTTGGAGTTTGTTAAACCATGCTTCTGCCATCTTCCAGCCAAAAAAGGATAATTTTTCAATTAATAATTGAGGATATTGTCTAGGACAACTCAAATGTTATCTGCGTTGACTGGGAAAAGGGTGCAGCCTTACCAAATTATCCTCGTGCAACATCGAATACAAGACTCGTTGGAAGGCAAGTGGCCATATTGATCAACAAAATCCACGAAATTTCTGGAACAAATAATTCAGCTGTTCATCTGATTGGCTTTAGCCTTGGCGCACATGTTTCTGGATATGCTGGTGCAGAGCTGAAAAATGTTAGCAGAATCACTGGTAAGTCTTTTCTGTTTTATATCGCCTAACTATAGGCTATGTTACTTTTTTTTTGTAGAATTTATCTGCAATTTTTATTTTTATTTGTTTTATATCGAAAACCTTGTCAAATTAACACAAAACAGGACAGAGCACTTAAGAAGAAAAGCACTTAAGACAAACTACAACAATTAAACTGACAGAGAAACGAAAAGAGAATCCAAAAAATCGAAATGAAAAAGAAGTTATTATTCAGCAGATGGGACCAGTCGGTTAAATCAACTTTCCTATTGTGCTTCGCTATCCGTCTAGCCACGGTGAAGTCAGGATCAGCGACTCTGATTTTGGTAGTTACTTGTGTGTATTCATGTAAACAAAATGTGAGGAAGAGCGAAAGCCTTGTATAGGCTTGTATGGGCAGAGGCTCCACTTCTGAACAATCAGGCTCCTTCAAAATACATTCCCTGTTTAATGGTTGTTACTCTCGTACAATTCCATTGTCGCTAGAAATCTACCTCCCCCCCCCCCCACCCCCGAAAGTTTTTTGCTCACGATTCCGTCTGAAAAATTCTCCTTAGCATACTCTCATTCGTAAAAAACACTTGATTTCATTTAATTTGTGATCGTTTTTCAGTTCATACCGGGAATCACCCCTGTGTGGAAAGTTTTTCCCGGACCCCCCCCCCCCCCTTCAATGGAAATTTTCTCCATGGAGAATAATTCCTGTTGATAATTCCCCAGGGAGAATTTCTCCCACGGAAAATGAGTAAATTTTGTATATGAGTTCTGGTAAATTTTTCTCCGTGTAAAATTCTCTCTGGAAAATTCACCCCCCGAAAACTTCCTTTCCCACGGAAAATTCCCCCATATAAATTACCCCTCCTCCACAGAAAATCCCTCCGTAAAATATCTGTATACTTCCCAATAACCAATGTTATATATAAACAATGGACAAAGTTCATAGCTTGAAGTCTTTCCCCTCAGGGTTTTGGGGGGTCAAGTCATCCTGAAAGACATAGTTATTAGATCTTTCGACTATACTGAACAAACTTCAATCTCAAAATTTTGATCGGACGACTTTGGGGCGAAAAGGGCGCGGGAGGGGGGTTAGCTGCCTTCCAATTTTTTTTGGTCACTTAAAAAGGGCACTAGAACTTTTTATTTCCGATTAAATAAGCCCTCTATCGATCTTCTAGGATCAGTGGTTCGATACGATAACCCCTGGGAAAAACAAATAAACAAATAAAGACACGTCCATGGCCTTCTTCTAGCAAAAAAAAAAAAATACAAAAGTTGGCACATTTTTGTACATAGAAGCTTGCAGCCTCTATTGCAGGGTTCTCTGATACCTGAATCTGATGGTGTGATTTTCATTCAGATCACTTGATGCTTGGGAGTTTTCCCCCCTTTTTCAAAAATTAGGCAAATTGTCTCAGACTCGTAACTTTTGATGGGTAACATTAAACTTGACGAATTTTATAGATTTTGAATAGCCATCAAAATTGAATTCTTTTGCTGTATCTATTGTTATCAAGACTCTGTTTCTTAGAGTATCTGTTACTTTTGAGCCGCATCGCTCCTTACTTACGGTTCGTTACCACGAACTGTTTGATTTTATAAAATTGCGCAACGGTTAGTTACAGTTATAGTAACAGTTATGAAGCTTATAATATGTGAATGTAAATAATTTGGTCTCTCAACATTTTCACTATTCGAAAATTTTGCCCAAATACCAATTCTTTTGACCATCTGATTGCTGAATATGTATTGTCAGTGCTAATCTGGAATGTGAAGATTTTCTTTCTCTTTTGATAATCACTGGTCAAGATTGTTTAGCAGAAACCCCGTAGGACTGTACAACAAAAGAAAAAAAACTTGAAAACCTGAATCTTTTTGTTCTGTTCGGAGTGCGAATGAGCCCTAGAACTGCCATTCGAAGCCATTCATTTTTCTCTGAAATTGGAGCTTCGCTGGATTTAGTCAAAATGTCCAGAACCCAAAATTGATGATAAGCAATCTCCAACTAATCCTGACCAGTTTTTCACCAAGTGATTTACATTTTGTCAAAACATTTTCCACCAGTCTCGAGAACAATGTCACACCCAGGGGGGGGGGGAGGGTTACCGGGTTTATAACCTCCCTAGAAATTTTGTCCGAGTCGTAAACAAGTAACAGATATGTATACAAACAAATTGTTGATGCATTTTGTCAATTTTCGTACCCCATATGCAAAATCTTATATATCAGATGCAACCTAGTAAAGAACCTACGATAAAGAGCAGTAATGAACCTTCTTTTTAATTTTCTCTTCATTGTTCATTCCTATGAACTTGGTTGAATTCGCCTCTGAACGATTTAGTTGATAAATTTAAAGACACGGAGTAAACAAAAAGCTGAGGAGTTAAAAAAAAAGAAGTAGTGATCATATATTTGACAATGTAATGATTACCTTAGACCTTAATTCCTCCAACGCCATCTAGGGTGCAAAGGGCATCAGTGGGACTCTGCCATTCTTCTCGAAGCTGGACAGCGGCTAATACATCCGCCCAGTATGGCACAATAGCAGTGTTTATTACTGCCTAGTCTTTTTGGTACGTCCGGCGTAGAGTATTCATCGGCCTGCCTCTGCATCTTGAGCCCCCTGGATTCCATTGGAACGTCATCTTCGGTAGTCTACTTTCTGGCATGCGTAATACATGACCAAGAAAGCGCCAGCGTCTATACTTGATTACTTCTGTGATGTGTGGTTGCATGGTGCGGGTTTGTATGTGTTTGTTGGTAACTCGGTGGTACCAGCGGACATGCAACAATCGTCGGAGACAGTAGTTCTCAAAGGGTAGCAGACGTTTCTCTAGAGTTTGGTCGTGTTTCCAGGTTTCACATAAGTAAAGCATTATGCTCATCACGTTTGCTGTTGAAGAGTCTTATTTTAAGCCTTAATGAGAATTTTGGAGATTTCCATACTATGAGAGCCGATTCAAGGCAGTCTGTGTCATCCCAATTCTGTTCTGGACCTCTTTAGCTATGTCGCCTTTCTGTTCAACTATACTGCTAACGTATCGAAAGCATGATACTTGCTCGACTCTGTCGCCCTTATGGAAAATCTCGAGAGGTTGATCGCTGAAAACAGCCATACATTTCGTCTTCTTTACGTTAACGTGTAGTTTCGCTTTTTCGGCTCGTCCGTTACACAGTTAAAGAATTCTTGCAGGCTAGCCTTGTCTTCAACTAGGAGGGTTAGGTCGTCAGCATATTCTACAACTGACAGTTGTTTTGAGCTGTTAAGGTCTTACTCCTTTGCCGTTAGAATTTTGGAGGATGAAGTCGATGACAATGATGAACAGGAGGGAAGACAACACGCATCCCTGCTTAACCCCGGAAGCAATTTTGAACCATCTTGTGTAACCAGTACTAGTACGAACACAGCATTCTGTTTCTTTGTACACGGCCATGATCAGATTTACAATTTTCTCTGGCAATCCATCGTGGGATAAAATATTCCACAGGGTTTCTCGATCTCGATTGAATGCTTTTTCTAAGTCTATGAATAAAATCAGCGATTTCCTCTTCCGTTCATTGCTCTCTTTAATCGCCATTTACATAATGAAGATAAGGTCAGTGAATGTTCTCCTAGGTCTAAAGACATTTTGTTCTTCGCAGATGTTTTGGTCGATCTGATTGATAATTCTATTTAGTAGTATCAGACTGAACAGCTTAGCAGCTACAGATGCAAGGGCGATTCGTCTTTAGATTCCACAGGACTTGCCTTCTCTTTTCTTACATAGTTTTACTATAATGCCTTTGCTCCAATCTTTGGGAACTCTTTCCGTTTCCCAGACTGTTCTGAAAAGTGTGAGGCAAACTGTCGTACATATGCCCAATGGAACTTTTATCATTTCAGCAGCTGTGCCATCGGCACAAGGTGACTTGCCATTTTTTTAACTTTCTTGGCAGCATTTAAGATCTCAGTGGGAGAGATTGGGTCTAGGTTAATGCCTAAATCGAATAAAGGTACTTCTGGGATATGGGGTGTCTGAGGCGGTCTAGATCGATTAAGAATATACTCGAAATCTTTTGCCCAACGTTCCTTAACGTGCTCTTCGAAAGTTGGGAGGTTTCCTTTGCTGTATTTCAGTGGGCCTTCGGCATTTTTTGCACACCCGACAATGTCATTCGCTATATTGTAGAAGAGTCTTAAGTCACCTTTTTTGCAGCTTCCTCTGCTTGTTCAGCTTTGGCTTCGATAAATTTGCGTTTGTCAATTCATGTCTGCTTCTTGACTTCCTTGTGCCTCTGAAGGTACAGCACTAAGAGGCGAGCTTGGTGATCACCTTGTGCGCTATTCTTCTATCTCTTTAAGGCGGTGCGTTCAGCTATGGTCTTCCATGCTTCATCGGAAATCCATCCCTCTTTAGGTCTCCTTCGGGTGCCTAGGATCTATTTTGCAGATTCTGCATAGGCATATGAGAGTGCAGTCTATATCGATTCAACACTTCCTGCGTCTTCGGTGGTGTGGCTTCCCAGTACTTCAAACTGATTTTTGAGAGATAGGCAAAACTTCCTCTTTGTTGCTGCTTCGTTCAGTTTGTTCACATTAAATATCGTCTGAGTATGTCTCCTTCGTTTCTAAGCTCCAAGTTAGATCTGGACCTGGCGATAACTAGTTCATGGTCTGAACCTAAGTCAGCATTTATCATGGTTCTTACATCTAAGAGACTTCTTCTTCGAGCTTTAATCCAAAGAATATGGTCGATCTGATTTTGTTTCTGTGGTCCAGGGCCGTCCAAATGTTTTTGTGAATGTTCTTATATGGAAATAATATTCCATTGATCAACAACCCGTATTCAATAGCAAGATCGATCAATAGGGAGCCGTCTTCATTCAGGTTACCGACGCCATGCCTCCCAATAACGCTGGATGCGTATTCTATATCGTCACCAACTGTGGCATTAAAGTCTCCGAGAACACACATGATGTCATGCCGAAGTGCAGCTCTTATCGCATCTTTCAAGGGATGGTAAAATTCCTCTTTGATATCGCTTTCTGCGTCATTTGTCGGCTCATAGACTGAAACCATGAGCGCCAGGCTGAATTTTAGGGGGGCTTACCTGGTCTAATCGGCACTTCCAGTGCTGTATAACTGGAATCCCAAGATAAAATATCATAAGCAGCGCGATAGTGTTGCCTAAGTTAAGAGCGTTGTGGGTCCAATATATTGTTTTGTTTTTTAGACCAGGACGCTTTTTATAGAAAGAAATGTCATAGGAACTTCAAAAAGAGCTCATGGAGGGCAACCAGTTATAGTGCTTTTTTAAGTTATAGTGTTAGTTGTAGTGCTTTTTTAAGAGTCAAAGTGATCAGAAGGCAATTACCCCCCCCCCCCCCACCCCACACACACACACGTTGCATTTTCCCGAAACTCATCTGATAGAAATTTTAAGATGGTCATCTGTTGTCGTAGAAACTTCGAAAAGGGCTCAGTCGGTTGGTAATTGAGAGGGCTAGTGCCCTCTCTAATAGTCAAAAGTGATCTACTATCTTCTCGCAATGTCCTTAAATTCCAGAATCCAAGACGTATGTATTTTTTTTCGCATTCATATATATAAATATATATATATATATATATATATATATATATATATATTATATATATATATATATATATATATATATATATATATATATATATATATATATATATATATATATATATATATATATATATATATATATATATATATATATAGAACATTGCGAAAAGATAGTAGATTTGATGAACTTGTCGAGCATGCATTGAAATTTAAGTTGGACCTCTTTGCAACGAGCGAGGTTCGTCGGCTCAGCTTCGGAACAGAAATACTGAAAGGACATAAATTCCTATTTTCTGGACGGGATGACCACCACCGTGAGGGAGTCGGTCTACTCTTGAACACAAAAGCTTCCAAGGCTTTACTAGAATGGAAACCAGTTTACAGCCGTATCCTCACAGCCAGGTTTGCTTCCCAACACGCTAAAATGACACTGGTTGAAAGATATGATAAGAGCTGCACTTCGTTATGACATCATGTGTGTTTTCGGAGACTTTAATGTCAAAGTTGGCGACGACACAGAATACGCATCCAGCATTATTGGAAGGCATGGCGTCGGTAACCTGAATGAAGAAGGCTCCCTATTGATCGATCTTGTTATTGAATAAGGGTTGTTTATCAATGGAATATTTTTTCCTCGTAAGAACATTCACATATACATTTGGACGTCCCCGGACCACAGAAACAAAAATCAGATCGATCATATTCTTTGGAGTAAAGCTCGAAGAAGAAGTCTACTAGATGTAGAACCATGAGAAGTGCTGGCTTAGGTTCAGACGATGAATTAGTTATTGCCAAGGTTCAGATCCAACTTAGAGCTCAGGAACGAAGGAGACATACTCACTGAACAAAGCAGCAACGAGAGAAGGTTTTGCCTATCTCTCAAAAATCGCTTTGAAGTACTGGGAAGCCACTCCACTGAAGACACAGGAAGCGTTGAATCGATATAGACTGCACTCTCGTCTGCCTATGCAGAATCTGCGAAATAGATCCTAGGCGCCCGAAGGAGACCTAAAGAGAGATGGATTTCCGATGAAGCACGGAAGAACATAGCTGAACGCACTGCCTTAAAGAGACGGACAAATAGCGCACAAGTGATCACCAAGCTCGCCTCTTAGTGCTGTACCTTCAGAAGCACAAGGAAGTGAGGAAGCAGACACGAATTGACAAACGTAAATTTATCGAAGCCAAAGCTGAACAAGCAGAGGAAGCTACCAAAAATGACTCGTTTACAATATAACGAATGACATTGTGGGGCTTGCAAAAACTACCGAAGGCCTAGTGAAAGACAGTTAAGGAAACCTCCTAACTTCTGAAGAGCAGGTTAAGGAACGTTGGGCAAAACATTTCGAGAATATTCTTAACCGATCTAGACCGCCTCAGACACCCCATATCCCAGAAGTACCTTTGTTCGATTTAGGCATTAACCTAGACCCAATCTCTCCCACTGAGATCTTAAGTGCTGCAAAGAAGTTAAAAAAATGGCAAGTCACCATATGCCGATGGGATAGCTGCTGAAATGATAAAAGTTTCATTGGGCATATGTACGACAGTTTGGCTCACACTTTTCAGAACAGTCTGGGAAGCGGAAAGAGTTCCCAAAGATTGGAGCAAAGGCATTATAGTAAAACTATTTAGGAAAGGAGATGGTGTGGAAACTGGACACGGATCATCCTTTCATCTGTAGCTGTGACCCATATATATCTTGTCAAAAACCCCCTCTGGCTACCTTGTATTTTTCATCCATAAAATATGACCTAACTAATTAATATTTTTGTTCAGCTTATTGTTTGATATAGTCTATGAACCATAATTGAGACTTATCTCTTGAAATGTAACTCTGCAAACCAAAATTAGAATATTGAAAGCTACAGTGATGACAGTGGTCAAGTAGGCTTCTTGAGCATGAGCACTCCGAAAAACGGAAGAAGATTTGCTAGATGTTTCCAGAGAAATCGCCTACGGATTGTTTGGTACCCGACTGACTGACCGAATTTCAAGCAGTTGGCTGTCTGAAAAGTGTGGTTCAATCCCGCTTTCTAGGGCTACAATGAGAGAACTGATGAGATGGCTAGGGCACGTTTTGCGGATGAAGGATGACAGATTGCCAAAGATTGTCCTTTTTGGCCAACCGTCTAGGGTTAAACGAAAAGCAGGTCGTCCTCGTTTGGGGCGGGAAGATGTGACAATGAACGATTTAAGTGAAATGAAAACTTCCTGGGTGTGTGTAAAAGGGGGCTCTGAGTAGATTGCGATGGAGGAGGAGCTTACGTAGCTTTGTTGGCCTCGGGCGGCTTGGTGCTGCGGTGATTTACTAGAGGCAATAATAGTAGTATTTTTTAATACACGGCGTTCGAACTAGTAGGCCTATCCATGCTAACAATTCCTCCGGAAAACATTTAGCATACCCTCTTCAACTTTTTGGAGGGCCTACATGTCGCCCGACAGCTGTCATTATCGCTGTTCCCAATAATCTAGCATTAATTAGAATACTTATCTTTCTATTTTTTAAAAACCCATTTTCCCCTGCAAAAAAGCACGAGGGACCTTGGCTATTTTACTTCTTACATCTTCGCTTCATCCACCATCATTACTAATAATACTCTCAAGGCAGCATATGAAATACAAGCACTATCAAATGTAAGGACAATTATAACTTTAGTTTTTTTTTACGTATGGAATAGCACAAAGAAAATGTTTATTATGATTGCTTCATCTTCTTAGGAAGACAATTCATAAATTCGAGGGGGAAAAATGCATATTTTTTTGGATTTGGCAATGAAACAGATCTTTCCTTGGCCTTTTTCTGATATTGTCTTGAAATAAATGTGACATATACACATCACTGAATGATTTAACTACTCACTTTCTCGTGTGCTATCACGCGAAGCAGAATCAATTTCAGCTGGATTTTTATTGTTTGCTCCGCACAAACTATGTAACTGAACGCTCTCGTTTCAAATGCTTCATTGGATTCCTCAAAAATTAGCAAATTTGCAAAGAATTCGAAAGTTTGCCAGTACTGTTTCTTTTAACATCACTGATAATCTTTTCACATGGATAGTCATTGCGAAAAAAAAAAGTCACATACAAGTTGAATTTAATAGAGCGATGTTTCAAACAGTTCGTGGTAACGAACTGTAAGTAAGAAGCGACCCGGCTCAATAGTAACCAAAACTCTAAAAACCGTAATTTTGATACCAATAGATACATCAATAGAATCGGATTTTTGTGCTGATTTCAAATATATAAGTTTCATTAAGTTTAGTCTTACCCATCAAAAGTTAAGGGCCTTAAAAAATTTGCCTTATTTTCGAAAAAAGGGGGAAACAGCCTCTAAAAGTCATAGAACTTTAATGAAAATCACACCATCAGATTCAGCGTATTAGAGAACCCTATTATAGAAGATTCAAGCTCCTATCTGCATTTGTGTGGAATTTTGCATTTTTTTGCCAGAAGAAAGATCACGGAACCGTGTTTATTTGTTTGTTTGTTTTCCCCAGGGGTGATCGTATCGATCCAGTAGTCATAGAATATCGCAAGAGGGCTCATCTGAACGGAAATTAAAAGTTTCTAGTGCCCTTTTTAAGTGACCAAATAAATTGGAGGGCAACTTGGCCCCCTCCCACGCTCATGTTTTTCCCGGAGTCACCCAATCAAAATTTTCAGATAGCCATTTTTATGCTGTCAAAAATTGCTTAAAATTTTTCTCTCCGCATACAAATAGCAGGCCAAACTATAAAGTCTTAAAAAATGAAAAGATTTAAAATATTATTTTCTTTTTCCCTGAAAAGACTATGTCAATATAAAACGAACAGAAATTAATTAAAAAAAAGTTTTTCCACAAAATAAGTTTTTCAAAGAAAAGTAAAGAAATCCATTCAGCATTGTCAAAAATCTAATAAATATGCCTTTGAGGATGACTTAATCCCCCACAGTTCCCGGGGAAGGGCTGCAAGTTATGAACTTTGCCCATTGTTTACATATAGTATTGGTAAATTGGAAGTATACAGACGCTTCAGGAAAGATTTTTTTGGTGGGGGGGGGGGGGATCGGGGGAAGATCTTTCCACGGAGGATGTTTCCATGGGGGAAGGGACATTTTTATGAAGGGGTGCCGGATTTCCCAGCATTATTTACAAAACGATTAGAAATTAAATAAAAAAAACAAGTTTTTTTCAACTGAAAGTAACGAGCAACATTAAAACTTAAAAAAAAAGAAATTATTACGTATATGAAGGGGTTCGACCCCTAGTCAATACCTCACCCTTTACGCTAAAGTTTTTTTTAGTACTTTCAAAAGAGCTATCTATTCTAATTAACCGGCCTTTGTGATTCAGGGGTTTGTGATTCGAAGAAATTCAAACCTTAGCGTAAAGAGCGAGGTATTGACTAGGGGTAAACTCCCTAATATACGTAATAAAAACATACAAATATAGAAGTTCGCTACGTAAGTTAATTCGTAAGTTACGTCATAACAAAATTTTCGAGAAAGCCATTTAGCCAAAGCAATAAAATTAATATGCAAATTTCATTCTAATTATTCATGTACGGTGAGCCAAAATCAAAGCTGCATTAATTTAAAAACGTTCAGAAATTAAATAAAAAAAAAACAAGTTTGTTTAACTGAAAGGAGTGAAATTAAAACTTAAAACGAACAGAAATTATTCCGAGAAGGAGCTGTCCCCTCCTCAACGCCTCGCTCTTTACGCTAAAGTTTGACGCTGTGACACAACTTTATTTTTTAAAACAATAAAAAACTTTAGCGTAAAGAGCGAGGCGTTGAGGAGGGAACAGCCCCTTTCATATACGGAATAATTTCTGTTCGTTTCAATTTTAATGTCGCTCCTTACTTTCAGTTAAAAAAAAACTTTTTTTTTTATTTAATTTAAAACAAAAATCGAAATCAAAACAATAATATTACAAGGAGTTAACGGTAGGGCAATTCTTGCTGGAAAATGTTTGTTATTTGGAACTTGGAAGATAAAAGTTGATGTGAATAATTTACAAGACTGTCACTGGCGTTATGGCGTCACTTAGTTTTCAACCATTTTGGCATCAAATCCATGCATGTACATGTTTAGGTGTATTGGACTTTACCTTCCTCATCCGGATATCACAATTTTGGGATTTCCAATCACTTTCTGTATTCTTACTACTATCTCCCCAGTGGCGGACCCAGGGGAGGGGCGAGGGGGGCACCCCCCCTAACGTAGTCTAAAGTAGTGTAATTTACTTAATTAACGCAAGTTTGCGTTAATTAAACTTGCTCCTAATGAAAGTTTATTGGATCAACCTATTTTGCCCCCCCCCCTAAAAACATCTTGGATCCGCCCTTTTATCTCCCTGTGTTTTGTTTTTCTTTGAACATGCCCCCTCCTCCACGCTTGAAATAAATAATTGTGCATATGATCATATATTGGTTTATTACTCGATTAGAATTGAAGCTTTAATAAAACTAATTCCATAAAAAAAGCATTGAGTTGCATAATTAATTTCATTCGGACTTTTTTTCCTCACTCTTAATGGGTTTCTCGGTTTTCGTTTTATTTCTATTTTTTACTTAAATCCCTTTGTTCATTTTATTCTTTACTTTTTACTTGTATACGGGGCTTATTCAAAAAACATACAACAACAAAAGACAAAGAAAACACACATAAAACTCAATACAACAAAACACTTAACCCTACTTCAGCTCTCGCTTGCTTGGAGTAAACCTCTTAAACGCAAGAATAAAATTTAAAGAAGAGAAGAAAAGAAAGTTAAAGAAAAAAATATGCATTTCCATGGTACTGGTCGCAACAACCCTACCTAACAACAACCCATTCCACCTACCAACGCACCCAAAAAAAGCTATCAACTTAACAGGATGATTTAAATAAACATATCTATGCTTGCTGCCGGGCATGTGTAGTAATTTTTTATATAGTTTCATATTCATATAATTTGGAGCTAGAATATCAAATGTAATTAGATCACCTAGGGACCATGAAAAAAAAATCTAGGGTTGAATTTAAATTAGGCCTATTTGTTGTTTGCAAATTTTGAAGCCCTTAATCAATTTCGAAGTTTGAGCGTCTTCATGGAATTTTCCCATGGTTTTCAGCTAGTTTATTGCATTGATTTTCATTTTGGCTACTTTTCTTTTCCCCTATTTTTGTTTGTGTTTTATAGTGGGTATTATAGTGGGTTATTGCATTGATTTTCATTTTGGCTACTTTTCTTTTCCCCTATTTTTGTTTGTGTTTTATAGTAGGTTATTGCATTGATTTTCATTTTGGCTACTTTTCTTTCCCCAATTTTGTTTTGTGTTTTATAGTGGGTTATTGATAAATCACTACTAAACTGATTCAGCCGCAGTAATAATATGGCTAATTCTGTTTGATTTAAATACGAACTATGCAAATAAATTTGATTTTATTTCATTGCATTTACTCCCCTCTTTTTTGTATTTATATAAATAAAATAATATTAAACTTCTTTGGTCGCAGCAAAATTTGCTGCTATTTTTTTATTTTATTTCCCTAAATTAACTTTATTTGTTTTACTATATTTACTCCACTTTTATTTGTATTTATATTTGGTTGTAAATAAACCAATATTAAGCTTATTAGGCCATAACAAAAAATTCATGGCGATTTTTATTATATTTAAGTAGATCACCATAACTTTCAAAATCCTTAGCGTGATGAAGATTTTAAGAAATAACCGTTATAAATATCCGTGAAAATCACGACTATTCTATTACTTGTATTATTATCAGGGCTTCTATCACTAGTTTTGTCACTTTTAAGAATGATTGTGAATCACTTTCTCCACGGGTTGATTATCTGTTTGGTTGTATTTGTGATGGATGACTTAACCCCAGTTATCATTAACATTGTATCAATCAATTTCTACAACCAGCCAAAATGTAATTGTGTAAATTCCTGCCTGTATAGGCTATTCACGCTGCTCTACTTTATACAATGTGATGTCACTTAGGTAAATTTCGTTTGAACAGGCTGACTTTGCACCTTTTGATTTATTCTGAATCCTTAAGGATCAGCATTGCCAACACGGCACAATCGTAGTGTTTTTGATACACTTTAGAGGTCCTGGTACATCACGATCACAGTATGTAAATATTAGATTATCTTTATACAGTGATCACGATATATGTGGAAATTTTGGGGTAGAATCAAATTTGACAGTACATTTTGGTTTTACTTGTTCCTTTTTGATTCGAATGAGTTTTAGTGCATCAAAAATTCTCTTATTGCTGTGGTAAATTTTTAACCTGCTGCTCGGATGCTACAAATTGATCTCTGACAGTACAATTTTAGTCGGAAAACTTGTATAGTATATTTCAAGTGTTGACAACGCAGATAAGGATACAATTTAAACGAAAGACAGCTTGTATCATTTACGCCCGAGTCGTACCCACAGTAGAGAGAATATATACAGTATCGACCACAGTTTATATAATTATCCAGTATGATCTTTCCCTATCTCACCCATTATAAAAAACCCGGACCAAGGTGCGAGTGCTCCAGAGAACGTTTTTGCAGATAGAAAACATAGGCGGCATCAGATCTTTTCACGGGTAGACAAGTCAGACTGTGATCTAATCGGAAACAAGTGGAAACCCGCTATTACGAATAATGCACTTTGTTGGAACAATCGGAAACAGACTAACCCGCTAATGCAGAAAGAAGTGGAGGAGCTTTTTGTTCGTACCGAGAATGAAGACCAGAAATGATCTGCGATAAACTTACTGGATAATTCTATAAACTGTGGTATCGACAAAGGCTATACTCTCGGTAAAAAAAAAAAAGTGGAACACATTTAGAACCGCAAAAGATTCATACTCCGCCTTCGCGCATGCACGATTCTGATGTACACATCACGGTATGCCTATGGAAAAACCTATTTTTTGCCAGGCAGCAACTGAACTAAGCTTGTGACGTATTTGCTCAGACCCTATAAGCGTGGTATGAAATGTGTATTGTATTTGGAAAAAGAAGACGCTACAGTATACAGTTACAGTGGTCGTACCATAGTCAGCATGTCTGTTGACTAAAACAGGGACAAGATTTATGAATAATATATATTTTTTCCTTGATTTCAACATCAGGCTTATGTTACAGAAATAGGAAATTGATATGGCAAAATTTTGAATTGAAAGGTGTCAGCAACAATTTGTTCCCAAGTATTGCCTGCTAATACCTTGTATTTGCACCTTTTGCCAGATTCATCCAACAGATAAGAAAAGTGATGTTTCCATCTTTCTAAGCTTCATCTTTTCTAACTAAAAGAAAAATCTAAAGTGTTGACTCTGATGGGTACGAGTCAAAATGATTTACGCTTGAAAGTTGAGCATTTCTTAACTCAACAAATTACAAAGAGGAGACGTTATTGGTGCTGTAGTCAGGTTTGGTTTTTAGTTTATCCCAAATTTTGAGCATAATGAGGCGTGGCATTACGCTCCTGAAAAGTTATCTGATTAAGGCCCGTTAATTGATTGCTAGATGGTTGCATGATGGGTGCATATCTCATGATGGTTGCAGGGGTGGCTTCAACCTCTCATCATGGTTGTAGCCGTAACTGCAAGCTGGTAAAAAGTGAAGTTTTGTCTGTAGTGGCCGAAAAAATAAAATATATAAAAAAGAAGACCGTCGAGTGTCAAGCAATGTCTCTAATTTTCGTTACGGTAAGGGCAAAAAATGCAGCGGTGTATTTTCATGGGAATTGGGGCGGGGGGGGGGGTAGTGTATTTATCAAAATCTATGGGGGTCAATATTGTTATTGTTTCAACAAAAGTACCAAAAACCGACTTTTAAATAAGAATACCGGTATTTTTAAAAATTCTGGGGGAGTGGACAAAAAATATTCAATAGGGGCAATGCCCACCTCTAATATACGCCACTACCAAAAGGTCGTCGCTTAAAAATTTGTCAGATAGCAAATTGATTCAAGATTATTGAAAAGCTATGTATTTCAATTCACAGGTTTTAAGTATATGCTGAAACATTATGGTGCAGTAGTCTTGTGGTGGATTAGCAGGGCGGTGATTGCCCCCTGACTTTGGTGTCAGGATGGCTTTGGTGACTTTGGTGGCTTATACTTTCAATTATAATGGAATATATGAATATGTCGAATAAAAAAAATCTAGGCAGCTGTCTCCTTTCTTCTCAAGATTCTGGATCTGACACTTTGTAGCATTGAAAGAAGCAAAATTTTGAAAATGCTGTTTCGTTTTTAATATTCTAGTTGTGTCCATTGCAGTCGAGTAGGATTTCATTAGTTCATTGCAGCTGAATCTGTTACGCTCTGGCCGCTGACACCATTTTCGCAAGGATATAGCTTCAAATCTGATAGAGGGCAATTTTTTCAAAATTTGTATTTTTCAGATTTTTTTTTTTTTTACATTTTCAGGTTGCGTTTATGATGTCCACATGATAAAGCAAACCAAATATCGACAATCAGTTTGGAACATGAGACAGAAAATTATATTTATTTGGATTTTCTCTGCGTAAAATTCCCGGTTTTGAATTGCACTGCCTAAAATTCAAAATTAAATGAAAAAACAACCTACTCAATTAATACCTATATTTAAAATAGGGAAAGAGGGACAATTTTTGTGTTCGAAGTGTAGGGTTTAGACCTCATAAAGGAGGGTAGTACCTTTCATTTATGGAATAACAAAAAATCATATGCGCAAAATACTCAAAAAGTTTTGTTCAAATACAAGCAAAGAGTGACGTTAAATTTCTAACAATCAAGAATTACGCAGAACGGAAGATGAGCCGTCGCTTCCTCCAACTCCCCAGTCATAACGCTCAAGGGATTGCTTGCTTGAACTTTACTGAAAACTTGTCTCACTACAGCAGATGCCCAGTTGGCAAGTATAAATGTCTTACTGATTTCCAAAAAATGAAACTTTTTAAAATTGTCGATGAAAATATAAAAATATTGTTATCAGTAAAGCACCACAGCTTGGGCTTTGCTTTTAGGAAAGGAGTCTCAACCCAGACGCCCTCTGGGTGTCTCGAAAAAAAAAATCCTAAAAACCTCGTTAGTTGTATCAATGCTGCATCCAGCAGGGAGGGGGGGATTTGAACATTCCGAAATGTTTTTGCGACTCGTAAAAACGTATAAAAATGAATATAAACACATTTTTGATGCGTTTTTTAAAATTTTTTGGTACCCCCCCCCCCCCCCCTCCAAAAAAAAAATCTGGATACTTTCTTTAAGATCTTCTATTTGCTGCGATGTCAAGCGATGATTATTGTTTAATATTTCAACGACTATGTTATTTATTAACCCTTACCTGGTGCGGAATATTATATGGAATTATCTGAAACAGAATATACGCCTAACTGTATCTTTATGAGGCATGGGATAATAAGACAAAGCTGTATGAGGCCTGGAGATATTTTATTTTGAATACTTAGTAACAAATTATGGCTTGAATGTGCTAGGTGCATCACAGCTGCTTTGCATTTGTGTCGGCAAGCTGTTAAAAGCTAGTGGGCCAAATACTAGAACAATGGCTAAGTAGCTTAATAAATGACTTAAATAAGCTATGTAAAACCTGCTATGTAATGTCCCAATTTTACTAAATTCAACAATCAACATGTATGTATTTTTAAGGTGGGTTTCTTTTTAGACACTTTTTCACCTTTGGTGAAACCGGGACGTATTAGGGTTTAAGGAAGCCGTATTAGGGTGCAATATATCCAAATTTTACTGAATTTAGCTATTAACATGTATGCTTTTTGTGACACTTTTTCACCTTGGCGGACACCAGGACGTATTTTTTACCTTTGGGGACATCGGCACGTATTAGGAAGCCATTTATTAATTAAGGATTCTTTATTAATTAAGGACCCGTTTCGATAAGTGCTCCTTTTCTTTATTTTTCTTAAAGTGACAGCCTTCTCAAAAAGTTCGAATTTTAAGAAACCAGCGTCAGCAACTAGATAGAGCTGACGGTCATGAACTTCAGCTCGATCAAACAGTTCGTGGTAACGAACTGTAAGTAAGGAGCGACCCGGCTCAATAGTAACCAAAACTCTGAAAAGCAGATTTTTGATACCAATAGATATATCAAAAGAATTAGCTTTTACTGATGATTTCAAATATATGTATTTCATTAAGTTTAATCTTTAGTCCAGTAAAAGTACGGTTTGTCCGGGACAAAATTGCAACAAAAGATTTTTTTACACCAAAATGTTCAAGAAAAATCGTTCAACAAACATATCCAAAATCCGCTAAAATCGCCCGTCAGAAAAACTTTTTGGGGCTGCTTAAAGAGGGTGGAAAGGGGCAAAAAAGTAGGTTTTTCCATTTTTGACATTTAGGAAGCTTTTTTACACTAAAATGTTCAGAAGAAATCGCTGAACAACGTATCCGAAATCTGCTAAAATCGCCCGTCGGAAATCTTCTACGGCTGCTTAAAGGGGGTGGAAGGGACAAAAAAATCGGTTTTTTTTCTTTTTTGACAATTAGGAAGCTTTTTTCACACTAAATGTTTAGAGAAAAAATCGCTCTGAAACAACATATCCAAAATCTGCGAAAATCGCCCGCTGGGAAAACCTTCTGGGGCTGCTTAAAGGGGTGAATTGGGTGAATTTTTTATTTTTTTTTTTATTTTTGTTATTTCTGTACGTCCGGAGACTCGATTCTGGTATAAATTAAATAAAAAAAACAAGTTTTTTAAACTGAAAGTAAGGAGCGACATTAAAACTTAAAACGAACAGAAATTATTCCGTATATGAAAGGGACTGTCCCCTCCTCAACGCCTCGCTCTTTACGCTAAAGTTTTTTATTGTTTAAAAAAATAAAGTTGTGAGACAGAGTCAAACTTTAGCGTAAAGAGCGAGGCGTTGAGGAGGGGACAGTCCCTTTCATATACGGAATAATTTCTGTTCGTTTTAAGTTGTAATGTCGCTCCTTACTTTCAGTTTTAAAAACTTGTTTTTTTTTATTTAATTTTTGAACGTTTTTGATGGGTTTGTGTTTTGTGATAAATGCAGGTTTTGATCTTGGCTCACCGTACATGAATAATTAAAACAAAATTTTCATATTAATTTACTTTTATTTAGTTAAATGGCTTTCTCGAAACTTGTTTAATTTTAATTACGAATGTTTTTATTAGTAATAAATATACGTAACTTACGAATTAACTTACGTAACGAACTTCTATATTCATATATTTTTAATACGTTTATTAGGGGGTTCGCCCCCTAGTCAATACCTTGCTCTTTAAGCGAAAGTTCGAATTTTGTTCCAATTCTTTAAAAATGACCGGTTAATCACAAAGGCCGTTAATTAGAATAAATAGCTCTTATGAAAGTACTAAAAAATCTTTGGCTTAAAGAGCGAGGCATTGACTACGGGGTGAACCCAATTATATATGTAATATTTTCTGTTCGTTTAAAGTTTCGATGTTGCTGCTGTTGCAGTTGAAATACTTGTTTTTTTTATATTAAATTTCTGATCTTTTTTTAAATAATGCTGGGAAGTCCGGCGTCCCCTTCATAGCAATGTCCCTTCCCCCATGAAAACTTCCTTCATGGAAAGATCCTCCCACATAACCCCCGACCCCCCCCCCCACTACGAGGAAAAATCTCCCCTGAAAACTTCTGTATACTTCCAAATAACCAATACTATATGTTAACATTGGGTAAAGTTCATAACTTTCAGCCCTCCCCCCGGGAACTTTGGGGGATTAAGTCATCCTAAAAGACATACTTATAATATTTTCGAACATGCTGAACAAAATGGCTATCTCAAAATTTTGATCAGGTGACTTTGGGAAAAAAATGAGCGTGGGAGGGGGCCTAGTTGCCCTCCATTTTTTTTGTCACTTAAAAGGGCACTAGAACTTTCAATTTCCATTCCAATGAGCCCTCCCACGATATTCTAGGACAACTGGGTCGATACGATCACTCCTGGGAAAAAAAACAACAAACAAACAAATAAACACGCACCCGTGATCTTTCTTCTGGCAAAAAATGCAAAATTCCACATTTTTGTAGATGGGAGCTTTAAACCTCTACAGTAGGGTTCTCTGATACGCGGAATATGATGGTGTGATTTTCATTAAGGTTTTATAACTTTTAGTGGGTCTTTCTCCCTTTTTTCGAAAATCAGCCAAATTTTCTCAGGCGCCTAACTTTTGATGGGTAGAATAAAACTTATATATTTGAAATCAGCATTAAAATCTGATTCTTATGATGTATCTATTTGTATCAAAATACCGTTTTCTAGAGTTTCGGTTACCATTGAGCCGGGTCGCTCCTTACTTACGGTTCGTTACCACGAACTGTTTGATCAACTCGCTGAAACCGAAAATGATGTTACTTTTATTGTAACACGTCTGTAACTTATATTAAACTATAAATAAGATATTAATAACTCCATCGCAAAAATAAAGGAAATAGCTTTTCTTCCGAAGTGTTAGAAAGATCAGATCAATGAAAGCCTGAAATACTTCAAACAGCAACACAGGAAAATCTCGAACGGCGATTTAAAGGAGCAGAGAAGTACCCCACTCTTTGTTGCTTCGCTAATCGTTGGAAACCTGGTTATCCGATGAGAATCAACCATGTGAAGACCAGACTGCAGAAAAAGGAAAACTATAGGCATAGACGCATAGAAACTTTAAAAATCATTCTTATTATCGGCTTTTTTTTTACAGTTGGAAAACAAAAACATTAACGCGTCTATATATAAATCACAGTTTTGAAAATCATCATCTTTAGATCACATAATATTGAGAATCATCGTTTCATTAATGAGCACTACAAAAGAGCACAACCACCATTATTGCAAAACACTAAAATTCTTCTTCTTCTAGAGATGTTGGTCCAGAGTTATTACAGCTTGTTCCCATCCACTCTTTGCAAGCAAGTGTGCAGGGCATGCCATTCTTACGGCAAGTGCATCTGGCTGTATCGCAACCTGATTTGCATTTGCAGCGGATAATTTGAAGAAGACTTTGGGAGCTGATTTCTTCTCCGTCATTACTGGAATGTAACTATCAGCAGAGAGTCGCCATCCCCAGTTCTCCGGTTTCATCGCAGTAGTCTCGCTTTTCCATTCCATTACCTGCAAATTTACGTGAAAAGAATGGAGCTTCGCAGCTGAGGGTGTGGGAGGCATCTGATCAGGGCAGACAAATGCGGAAGAGGAAGCGAGCTTGGCCAAGAACAGACGATGTCTCAAGGACACGAGAGTTTCTTCAGGCTTTCCTTTATAAATTCTACAATGACAGTCCGACAGATTTACCAATTCCTTGTAATCTCGAAGTGGTGTCACAGCCTAGGAACGCGTGCAGAAATAGAATTGCACCACACATGTCCCTTAGTTTTTCTTAGATGGAGCAAATACTCCATAGCTTATGTTCGTTTGAAGCTTTCGCCTCGGATCTGAAATACAGGCCTTTGTAGGCAGCAGTGACATGATAGAGGAGAAGGATAAGGAGGTCAGTGTCGTTGCCCATGAGACACGTGAACTGAGTTCTTGCACTATGAATGGCTGTGGTTGCAATCAGGAGATCCGCGTCAGCAGAGGCATGTTGTACCGAACAACCTGCTGATGACAATTTTTCTCCTATTGCTAGAATTATCCTAGATATATAGTGTGCATGGCACACTTCATACAATGAATGGTACTCCCTGTTATATGTGGTACTCTTCTGTCACGTCACCAAAAGAATAATCGTCAGGCTATCCGATATAATATGAGTTGTAAGGATGTAAGGGATGGCTGAAGAAGAGTGTAAGGGAGGATATAAGGGAAGGACTTAGTAGGCAAAAATGATATGAGCATTGTATACAAATTATAGAAAACTCAAAATTTTAAACTGGAACGGACTTTTTCTTTTGAGGACAGGGCCTTGAATATTAAATCCCCCGGCACACACAACTTTCATTAATGATTTGTACTAATTCAAGTAATCTCCAGCCCAATGTTTGTTGCTTACCAAAAATAAATGAACGGAAGACAACAAATCATTAACTATAAACAGATATAATATAGATGATCAAAAACTAGAAATAAGAAATTATTCATTTTTTATCGGTATTTTTAATTTTATTATTCTTCGCTTTTATTTGTACATATAGTGTTATATTTGCTTATTTTGTTTGTATTTTATTTCTATTGTTTTCAGGCCTGGATCCTGCAGGACCCATGTTCGAGAATCAAGATCTAGAAGCTAGACTCGACAAGACTGATGGAACCTATGTCGATGTTATTCATAGCAATGGTGAAAGCCTAATTATGGGGGGTCTAGGAGCCTGGGCTCCTATGGGGCATATTGATTTTTACCCAAATGGAGGACGGATGCAAAAAGGATGTTCTAATCTGTTTTTGGGAGCCGTAACTGATATAATTTTCTGTAAGAATACCTTTTTTTCAAAAATATTCCTAAGCTTACATTCCAGTGTGCAGCAGAATGTGCAGCAGTTCACTTTTTGAAGTGGTTAAAGGCTTTTGAGATAAATCTTGATGTGATGGGACGACCATTACCTCTTTGGGAGATAAATATTGGATCATAATCTTCCAAATCATAAAAGCCAAGTATAGAAAATAAGAATATTGATTTAGGTGGCAAAAATAAATACGTAGCCTCGCAATACCAAATTACTATAACGCTTTTCATAGTGATAAATGAGCTGTGATATCAGTAACTTTCAGTATATAATTAAAATTATCTTAAAAATTCAGGCAGAAAAATAATAAGTTTAAAGTCATTACACAGCGTATAAAATGATGGATTGATTTATCAGGTAACATCTTGGTCTCAGCTAGTATTACTCGAAATGAAGTACATATCAACCGTAATATGAACTCTGGAAATCCAGTTATTTCTCTCTATAAAACGGAGAATGTTAAGTTGTGATACAAATTCTAAAACGAGTCTGTAGTGACTCTTTGAACTTGTCTACAAAATAGTCATGAAATGTCCTTTTCAGATCCAAAACGACTCTCAATCATTGAACTGAGCTCATTGTGCAGAAGTGATGCCAAATTAAACGAAAAAAATAAATATAGCGACAATCCAATCTAAAAATGCTTTACTTTTACACTATTAAAAGCATCCTTAAAAGGTTCACTTTTACCGTATAAAAACTCCTATATTGTTTGGTGTTTTCAGTAAAGCGCTAGTTTTCTCTAATGTTACAAACATAGGGAAATATCACCAGTTGATTTATTTGCACTAGTTTTATTGATAGATAGGCTGTGATAGTGATAGGCTGTGTTAGTGATAGGCTGTCATAGATAGATGTTAGATAGGCTGTGAAGTAATAATTTGTGTTTCTTTTTAAGTTTCAACTTCGCTCTTTACTTCCCTCGGAAAACTTTGTTTTTTTAATTAATCTATCCTCATTTTTGATTAAAACTTAACTTAGAAACAACACTGCAATAGCCTCTTTTATTTCTGTTATATTTATTTATTTCTGTTTTATTTCTGTTATATTTCTGTTATTTCGGAATAATTTCTGTTAGTTTTAGATTTTAATGTTGGTCCTTAGTTTCAGTTAAAAACTTATTTTTTATATAATTTCTAGTCATCTCCAATTTCAGTGGCGGATCCGGGATTTTTCTAGGGGGGGGGGGGGGGGGGGGGGGGGGGGGGGGGGGGGGGGGGGTTGGGGGCTGAGGGGGGCGGGGGGGTGGGAGGTGGGGGAGGGGGGGGGGTTGGGGGAGGGGGGGGGGGGGGGTGGGGGGGGGTGTGGGGCGAGGGGGAGTGGGGGGCGTGGTGTGCGGGGGCGGGGGGGGGGGGGGGGGTGAGTGGGGGGGGGGGGGGGGCACAAAAATATGTTGATCCGATAAACTTGCGTTCGGAACAAGTTTAATTAACGCAAACTTGAGTTATTTAAATAATTACACTACTTTAGACTATGTTAGGGGTGCCCACCCCCTCGCCCTCCTAGATCCGCCACTGTTCAATCAAGGGGAGATAAGACACATCAACCCTTATTAAGGAGCGAAACAAAGAAGACGTATAAGAATTGAAGGCAAAAATAATCTTTAATGCTTTTTTTTAAAAAATTAAACTTAGTAGCACTTAAAAAAGTAGCTCCAGGCGATTAGCTACGAAACAAAAGGTTAACTGAGCGGACTGGTCCATGTATCGACATGCTTGCGGAAAATTTGGCTAGTTCAACAGAAAATGTACCTTTAGGCTTAGAGATTTATTTGACCTATCCCTAAACAAAAAGCCACTCATTACTCAGAAATGAACGGAAATTTCAAAAAAAGGTCATTTCTTGTGTAGGTACGATATATGATGTTACAAACTAAGTTTGTTTTCATTTCAAAAATTTTGGGAAGAATTACCTGAATTCCACAGAACTGTTTTCATTTGTCTTTGTTCCTCTTTGGATGTACAATCTTACTTATGGAGAAAATATTACTGTGGAATGTTTAAGTAAAGAATTTGAATAAGTAAGTGTAACAATAAGTAATCCTTCTTGTAATATACAACTTTGAGTGGTTCCAGAACCACATGCCTACAGTTCTCCAGCCACTAAGTGATAAGGGGTCGGGTTCAGGGACGTAATTTGCTACGGGGCAGAGGGGACAACTTCCCGTCCCAGACCTCAGTTTTCCTCCAGACTCCAGTTTACCCCCCCCCCCACTCCCCCCCTCCCGCTCCCAGCTGAAATTAAGTGTCTCCAAAAATGTTGTCAAAACTAAGATAAGCCTGCATAATTACTATACGGCCCGTTTTTCAGTTTTCTCTATCATTTCACTTGATTTGGGAAAATTGGCTCCAAAGTTGACCCCACCCCCCACAGGATTTTGACAAAATTATGCCATTCGTGGGGGTATGGATTTAGAGATCTACTTTGAATGTCATTGCAAACCATGGACTTACCTTAGATCTTAGATCCTCCTGTGCCTCTTGAGGCGCTTAGGGCATCCAAGAAGAGTCGCCAGTCATCTCTCATTGCTGTAGCTGCCCAGACATCTTCCCATTCAGGTTGGATTGAGGCATTGAGGTTTGCGAGGTCAGCCCGGTAGCTGCGTCGTATGGTATTTTCGGGGCGTCCTCTTCTTCTGGTACTACGTGGCTGCCACTGAAGGACAACCTTCGGTAGTCGAGTTTCTGACATGCGGATCATGTGGCCAAGGTATCTCCACTTCCTATATTTGATCACTTTGTTTACCAATGGCTGAGATGTCTTCTGTCGTATAGTAGCATTTGTTACTTTTTGGGGCCAGTGGTTATTTAGAATGCGCCTTAAGCAAATGTTTTCGAACGCGAGAAGTTTCTTTTCAAGTATTTGATCTATGTGCCAAGTTTCAGAACCATAGCAAAGCGTTGAGAGGACGTTGCTGTTGAACAGCCTCAGCTTGAGTCGGAGAGAGTACTTCTGGCTGCGCCAAATTTTTAGACGATGTCCTGAAAGATGTATTAGCCTGGCCGATTCTTAACTTAACTTCTCGCTGACACGATCCTGAATTGTTGATGGTACTTCCTAAGTACTTGAACTCTACGACTTGCTCTATCGTCTTGTTATTGCATCGTAAGTCGAGTGGAGATCCAGTGTTCGCCATACTTTTTATTTTGTTGGTATTTATCTTAAGGCCAAAAGGTTCGGCAGCGTCCCTGACTTGGTTAAGGTAATGCTGGAGCTTTTGTTTGCAGGACTCTAGGAGGCTGATATCGTCAGCGAAATCTACATCTCCGAGTCTCTTATTATCCAACTGGATCCCATGTCCATCACAGGTCCGGAGAATATAATCAATGATAATAATAAATAGCAGTGGTGATAGCACACAGCCTTGTTTCACCCCTGTAATGATACGAAAGTAACGGGTACTCCCGTCACTTGTCTTCACGCAGCATTCTGTGTCTTTGTAGAAGGCTTCAATGATTCGAATGAGCTTACCAGAAATCCCGTAGTATTGGAGAACCTTCCAAAGCGTCTGGCGATCAACCGAGTCGAAAGCTTTCTCGAAGTAAATAAAGACCAAGTAAAGCTTATTGCGCCATTCATTCGCTTCTTTTAGCAGTATTCTAAGAGTAAATACAAGATCAGCGCATGATCGGTTTGGCCGGAATCCATCCTGCTCCTCTCGGAGATGTTCGTTCAACGCTGGTTGGATTCTATTAAGGAGTATAGTCACCAATAGTTTGCTAGGTATAGATACAAGACTGATACCTCTACAGTTTTCGCACTTTGCAGCGTCGCCTTTTTTCAATATTTTTTGACGAGAGTACTTTTTATCCAATCCTTAGGAATTTCTTCTGTTCTGTTACGTTACGTTTATGCATGCATTTAATCATTTCAGCCGCAATTCGGTCCTCCCAGGGGACTTTCCAGACTTCAGCTTCTTAGCCACCTTTAGTATCTCCCCACCAGAGGGTACTTTAATATCGACGGCTAGATTTGGAAATGGCGTGTCTGGTATATCTAGAGGATCAGCAAGTGGTGGTCCAGGCTTCGTCCACATTATTAGGGTCAGTAAGAAGTCGTCCAAGCTCATCTTTGACAGGTCCATCTGTTTTTGGACGTTTTCCGACTATTTCATTGGTGATGCGGTATACTGAACGAGAGTCTCCCCGTCTAGCAGCTTCTTCAGCCTTCTGAGCCTTCTATTCAAGGCTACGGCGTTTATCAGCACGGACGCTCTTCTCTATAGCCCTATCAAACATAGCATACTCTAGTTCAAGAGGGTGTCTCGCATCAGGGGAAAGAGTGTTGAGAAGAGATTTCTTCTTGTCAGCCCTCTTCTCGACCCATGGACTGGATGACCTTTATTCCCTTTTGAATCAAAATGCTTGACCAAATACCTTCCTGGGACATGCGTTAAAAAATGAGTGCATCACATTTACAAAAACAGTGAAATTATCTAAAAATGATCGTATAGAAGGGATGAAACCGTGATTGAACAAAAAAAAAAACATCACGAGTCGAACAAAGGCCACTCGAATTCGAAGTCGAACGCTTTACCAAGAAAACAACACATCTAATAATCTAATTTGATCTATTAGTAGTTGTACCTTAATTGGGTAGCTTATTAAGAGGGCTTGGAGGAGGAACATACGGGAGGTGTTTTTGAAAACCTCCGGTTAAGGGTTTCGGACCATAATTAATACAATATATACTTCCAAGCTTTTCTACTTAAGAAGTGACATCAAAAGTGTTGTTTTTAGTGCTATATCACCTTACGGATGGTAGAATTGATAAACATCACGTAGATATGAAAAAGAGCTTTCAAATGAGCCATTAAACGTCACTCTAAACTGTACTGGCAGCCCACTAGCCCCAGCTTTTCCACTTGAGACATGGCACCGAAATTGCCATTTTTAGTGCCATTTGAAACTTGTTGATGGTGGAATTTATAGAAAGGACGTAGAAAGGGGCGTAATTTTTATGGGTCAGAGGAGGCAACTGCCTCCTCCAGACCCAAGTTTGCCCCCCCCCCCTTCGACCTTCCCCCCCCCCAGCAGAAATTTAGTTTCTGCAAAAAATCTTGTCAAAACTAAGATAAGCCTGCATAATTCAAGTAGTCAGAGAAACAGGTCAGTTTTCTTTAGTATATCTTTGCCTGTGTTAATATATGGCTCATTTTTCAGTTTTCGCAATCATTTTCACTTCATTTGGGAAAATTGGCTCCAAATTCCCCCCCCCCCCCCCCCAGTATTTTGACGAAAGTACGCCACTGGACGTAGATGTGAGCAATATCTTTTATACGAGCTATTAAAAATCTGCCTAGATACCTGCAATACCAATACACCTAATAACAATACGCTCATACCGATACGCGTGATAGAAATACGTCCGATACCGATATAGTGTCAGCCCTTTCCCCAGGGACTATTGAGGGTCATACCATCACCAAAACCAAAGATATTTGACCTTTGAACTATTTTAGACAAAATGGCTGCCTCAAAATTGTGATTCGATGACTTTGGGAGAGGGGGCCTTTAGGGAGGGGGGATAGTTGCCCTCCTATCTTTTTGGTCACTTGAAAAGGGCACTAGAAAATTGAATTTCCGATCGAATGAGCTATTATACATCTCTCTATGATGTTCTGGTCACCCCCTAGGCCAGCTAGAAAAAAAAAACAGGAAAAAAAACGGGAGACAGACCTGTGCTACCCATTCAAAAAAGCAATTTTCTTTGTTGTTCAGGGAGGGGACTGTAATTTCACTATAGATGGTTTTCGACAATGCTGATTCCAACTGTACACATTTCATTTTGATCTGAGGCCATTTTCGAGGTGTTTCAGGCTTTTTTGAAATCACCATAAATTTCTTTTCGCAATAAACTTTTACTTTTAAGACAAACCGAAATAAAAGTCATCATTCGTGAATCAGTGTCAGATGGCGATTGTTTTCCACTAGGCAGCTTTTTTATAAATGTGGTTTTTAACTTTTGGTCTCTATGGGCTTTGGTTCACTCTTTACTAGGTTGCAGCTACCACTGCAACTATGATCCACGGAAAGTTCATTTGAATCTGTCAAAGTGTTACCATAAGCCAAGTAGAAAACAGCGCAGCCATTAAAGTGAATATACGAAGAATGTACTTTTTTTAGTGAAAATGTGTGAAGGTATTAAAAAAAAAAAAATTTGTTTTGATAAATGCGCTGGTTTGATGTTTAAATTCAATTCGTCATCAGGCAATTAGAATTCAGTGCAAGTACTGTATCGTTTATTAAGCTATAATTTCCTTGAGGGGCGCTGGTGAGATGCTAGTAGCAGTAGTAATAGTAATTCGCGATCGCCTAAAAGAGCTAAATTGACACAGGTGCATCTATATGGCAACGCTGACCTGTCCCAATGACTCTTCTATTATGTTTTCCTCATTACATTTTTAATGCGTGTCGCTTTTGGCTAATTTACTGACCGAAAAAGTGTTGTATTTGGGTTGTAATTTCCAACTAATTTGCTGGCACGCTTCGTTTTGTTGACATTTCAAACAGGAAAAATATCGAAAGTGAAAGTAGCAGTAAATGAAGACCCCTACTTTGGGTTTTTTTGCCAGGAATGACGTTCAATTCACTTTTAACTAGTAATGCAAGAATGCAAAATAAGGGTATACCCAGGAAGTGATTGCATAACGTATGAGAAGATTTGGATATAAGGATAAAATACGGATGCATGAATACATTTTGGGAGAAAATTCGGAAGAATGTCAGGCACTGGTTATTTAGGATCTGGTACCCCCCCCCCCCCCCTTAGGTACCTGAAAGATAAGGATTCAACCTTATGTGCAATATGGTTATCAGCGAACAGAAACGGGGTTAAGCGCAAAGCTCAAAGTTACCTAATTACCTTTATAAATAGACCCCGGCGCCGCGCCGACGGATCGACCGAACGCCGCCGGAGAGAGACCCGGTTGAACGCCGCCGAAGTGTCGTACCGCCGCCGGCGTGTCGCAGGCGCGCCCGCCGCCGGTAGAGGCGGCGGCGTTCGGTCGACTTCAAATTAATTTTGGGGCAATTCTTTATTGCGTTAACCGCAAAGTCGGAGCTTTTTCTTCTCGTGTGGTTTAGTATTTCGATTTGCCTGATTACAAATCAAGCAGGGCTTGCACTATCCCCGAATTTTCGGGTATTTTCTCAAAAATCTATGCGTCACCCCGAAAAAAAATTTGGTTCCCCGAACCCCCGAAAATCACCCAATCACGGTGCCACCCTTAGCGATTTATCACCAGTGACTTTCCCTGCCAAATATTACTTTGCATACCATAATTCTTCACTACTCTCTTGTTCATTAATTTTCGTCTCTTTTGTTACTTTGCATAAAAACCAAACAGATGCAATATACAATTGCAAATATTGTAATATACACAGTTCTTCAATTGTTTATGAAGTTCTTCATATCTTCACAGCTCCCTTTTAATTAGATTCTTTGGATCTTATTTAATGCCACGGCGAATCTCTGACTCAGTTTTTCAGTAATTTGAGGTATATCTAAATAATTTCGACATTTTTGTTGTTTCTTGTACCCCTTTACTCATACTCAAATAATTTTTTTTTAAGACGTTAGTATATCTAAATAATTTGTTGTTTTTACTTGTACCCCTTTACTCATACCCTCAATTTTTTTTTTCAAGGAACACTAAGCTGTTTAACGTTATTTTGCGTGTTTGTTTGAACCATACAGTGACCTAGTTAATTATTAAGTAAATTATTTTTCTAATGAAAGCTGAGACGGTATCCTATCAAGGTGGTATCCAGAGGGGGGGGGGGGGGGGGCATAGGGAGTTATTATATTTAAGTGATAGTACCTTGATTTTTTTTTTTTTTTTTTATTGAAAGCAGGGATGCCAAAAGTTGAAAAGTTGACAAAAATTAACAAGATTGTCGTGAGTTATACTTGATACAGCACTTGTATGGTTTTGTCGTCCAAAGGGAAAGGGACATATGCGTCCAACCCGTTTTCTTTCTTATTGTTGAAACGGGTTTACTTTGAAAACATTCATTTATAAGTACCAGGCAGATTCAGGGTTGCCACTCAGCAGGTTTTTTTGGTGCCACTTTGGGTGGCAGAATAGTGTCAATTTTGTATAAAAAGTGTCATTTTCAAAAAATTTGCCGCTCGCGACGCTTCGCGTCGCTCGCACTCATATCATCAAGCTTTTCAAATTGAAAATATTGGCAAATCCGCTTGGTATCGCCCCTGCGTGGTTTCCCGCTTCTTTAAATTCTCCAACATGAAATGTCGGATCTAATGCCGTCTATCAACTATAAAAAAGAAATCTATTGATTTTACTTAGTCGGTACTGATTCTCGGCTTTGCTCAGCACTTCCACTCCTGTCAACTTTCCAGCCCCCCTCCTAAAAACCCGCTAAAAAACAAATGTTGCTTACTGTATAAAATGGGAATTCATCCCACAGAGTACTTTCTTTTCTTTTTTTCTGAGCAGTCTTTGTTCATAGCGTGAAAAAGGAACGAAAAAAAACAGGAAAAACCTTCAGCTTTTTTCTTTTGAGAAAGCGTAAAAAAGGGACAGCAATACTCGTCAACATTGAGAGTTTTTCATCCAGTTTTTTCCATAAAATGGACATCTGGATCATTACAGTGCATTCAGGTACTTGAAACTTTTCTTTTCTCCAAAAATGCCGAAGAGAATGCCACGAGCATAGATTGTAGCTATAGATGACCCTATGATAAACACAACTAATAGTGGTTCAGACACTAACTCTTTCAAATAATTTATTTGGCAAAACTAGTGGAAAAACAGCAAGACAGCTATATCATCTAATCTGTTTCATAAGATCTGTCTAATAAGACAGCTATATCATCTAATCATCTAATCTAATCACAACCTGAATAGTTACCAAATGAAGTACTTGAATCAGACTTCTTCCATTTCTTTGCACGGGTAATGAGCTTGTCGGGGACATTCCATTGTTCAGCATCCGGCACCTCCCTCTTGACGTGCATGATGTCAGAGATCGTGTCAGGGAGAAGTCTATTCCTAAACGGGGTTTTGACCATTTTTAGGTTTGAAAATTGCCGCTCTGCAGAGGCACTACTGTGTGGCAAGCTCATCATTACCCGCATAAACTTTGGCAAGGCAGTGAAAGCTGGATCTCCAGTTCCATCTTCGATAGATGAAAGACAATTCCAAAATTTCTGGACTGAACCTTTAGCAGCATCAAGCTCATCTTTTAAAGGGGAAGACGTCTCCATTCCCTGTTCAACAATTCTACGTTGATACTCTCTTCAAAGCAAGGTTGGAAATGCCGGAATAAAGCTATGATGGAGGGAACCTGGCCTGACATTGCTGTTTTGGGGAGACAACCAGTCTAATATTTTTAAAAGTGGATCTTCACTGTCAATACGAGTTTTAATTTCACTGCATAAAGCTATGTAGAATGTGAGACAGTTCTTTTTAATGGAAGTGAGTCGCCGGTCATCTAATGTCCCTTTTTCAATGCTGTCAAAAACAAACATTTCTAACTGAGCTACAAAGTAAATTTCTTTTTCCAAGTTCTTAAAGTTCTTAGGGTTTGTGAAGTTAATTGCAAACGGTGATCCTTTAGCAAGAGTGAATCCTTCATCATTGATAAAATTCCGCGCAATTTCTTTTAATGTTTCCACAACACAATTTGAGTAGTCGGTGGACTTTAACTTCAGTGCTTTGAAATTCTAAGTTAAGCCTGTTGACTGTTGGAAGAACATAGGCAAAAAAAAAATAATACAGTTTTACAGAGGGGTCTTTCAAGGCTCCATACAATTTGGCGGCTTGCGGATCTCTTCCTTCCTGTGCAGGAATAGTGAAAAACAAAATCAAAGCCTCCCACTGCTCCAACAAGCGATCAGCTGCTGCCTCGAAAGCGAGCCATCTAGTGGCAGAGGGGTAAAGCAAAGCATGCTCTGCAACATCGCAAAATTCTTGAAATTCCTTAAACTCTCTTAGCCGCTTAGCACTGTTGGAGACATAGGTATAGATGTCGTTGCTTAACTTTACAATTTCTGCAGGAAGCTTTTCACAGGCTGCAGCAGAGCATAATGCAAAGCTGTGACATATGCAACCAAAAAACTGAGAGCCATGGAACGTCTTTCTTGATTTGAGCAGCAAGTCCATTATTCTTGCCAAGCATAACGCTTGCATTATCTGACGCAAATCCCACAAGATTCTTCAAAGGAATGTTTCTACCTCTGAATACTTCATAAATGAGTTTCTTCAAGCCAGCAGCAGAAGCATCAGTAGCGACTGGGAGAGCAAGAAAGTCCTCTTTTACTTCAGAAGTACTCATGTCATAATGATGAGCTATCATAACTAGAAACTTTGTGCCTGTTTTATCTGTACTTTCATCAACAATTAATGAAAAATTGCAGGCACGAAGTTTAAGACTAAGTCGGTCAATAGCATATGGAGCAATTACGGTTTTTAGAATGCAAGTGGTTTTTGTTCTTCCACAATCAATATGTTTTACAATAGAGGAGTCTGGTATAAACTTTTTCATAAGAACAGGCAAAGAAATCCATGGTTGAAATTTCCTTATTGTTTGATACTATCCAAGCAGTCATTGCAATTTCAAGTCTAATTGCCTGTCTTGCAATTATCGCCTTCTCCTTTGCTTCTCCAATAAGCCTCAATCACCAGCTTCCCCGTCTACTACTTTTACTTGATATTTTAGTGATTGCATTCTTGTCAGGTGAATTTTGGTAGAAGCATGCTTTTCCAAGTTTGATACACTTCCTGCAAGTATTTTATCACAATACTTACAATATGGTTTGTAGCCTTTTGAACTAGGCTGAATCCACTCTCTCAGTTTCGGGTTTAACAACCATTTATCACTATATTTTCGAAGCTTTTTTACGCTCTTTCTGCATTTAGAACTAGGCTTATCGCTATCATTGGTGTATGAAGGTTCAGCTGCACTTTCATCCATCTCAATATCTCTGAGCACTGAGCTACAAGAACTAGATTCACAGTTGGGTTCAATCAGTTCTTTCTGTTGTTCCCGCCTTCGCTCAAGGTCCCATTCTTTTTCTTCGGCTTCCGAGTCTCTCTCCTCAAATTCACTTTGCTCCAAATCAGTTTTCTCACTCTTAGCAGCAACATGTGGGACAGAAGATTGAATGCCCACTTTTGAGAAGAACTTCCGAATGTCCATGGCAGGATTTGTATCTGCAAATAATTAATTTTTAGGGACAGCAACAGTGGCTAATGAAATCTTTTTTCTTATTTTTCTTCTTTTCCATTTTTAGAGTTTTGCTTACTATTGAGCTGGGTTGCTCCTTACTTACAGTTTGTTACCATGAACTGTTTAATAATGTCAATTCAAAAAACGGAATTTAAAACTTGTGTGTAGCCAAGAAGTTACCTTCGCATTAGATATCTACCAGACTGTAACCAGACTTGATGGTAACCAGACTTGAACACTCTTCTCTGAACAAAAACAAAATTCCGAAAACAAGAGTATTCTATTCCCTTAACTATTGTCACCGAAAAGGACAAGAAAAATAAAAAAAAGGCCGCTAATATCTTTAGATGCGTCAAACGAGGCATGCTCAATGCCGATAAAAACCAAGATAAGAATCTTAACTGACAGAAAAAGGATATTGATGTATAGGCTATCTACATTGACGGTTTTCCTTCCGGTTTTTTGTCTGAAAAAATTCTTTTTTGTAAAATAGTGCCACTTAGCAAAAAAAGTGCCACTTTTGCTAAAAAGTGTCCTAAAGGTGTCCCGAAAAGTCAGGTGTCCCGAAAAGTGCCATTAAAAAAAAAGTGTCAAAAGTGACACTAAAGTGTCACCGGTGGCAACCCTGGGCAGATTTACACTAAAACGAATTGGTGTGACGAAAGCGATATCGACATCCCCACCTAACGTTGCGCTCGAGTGACAATGGCGCCCTTTGTCCAGTGCCCAAGTTACATTAAAAGGCCAGGTCATAATAAAAGCTTTCAATTTGGGAGGTTCAAGGAGGAGTCTTTGACAGTCTCATGACCTCAGGGTACTAGAGGTCGTAACGTTCTTAAGTATCTACAGTGGTTTAAAAAAATTATATCACCCAACAAATGATTACCAAAAATATGCACAAATATAACAAATGTAACATTTGGAATATTATAACTCTTTTTTCAAAGCTTTGAAGAAAAGCAAAAAAGGCTAAATACCTCTAACTACGCTTAAAAGCTATTTTAAAAAGAAACTCTTTGGAGATTTCCATAGAAATGACCATAGCAGAAGCTTTGAGCCTGGGTTGGGATCAAAGAGGAGTCTTTGAGTATTTTGACCACATGTGACTTATTGTTGCGACTTTCTTAAATTTGGTAATTTTTGTGAGCCTTTGGAAATCAAAGCTTAAACTCAATAGCTGATACTAAGTGTCCTAACATTTTGCTTGGATTAAAAGTGACGAACTAGGATTAAAATCACATCATCTTCCTGAAGCTACTTCAGTCTGCATATTATTTCATTTAATTACATTTAAAATGGATGAGCTTTTCATTTTTTTACCTAAGAAAATAGCTGGCACTTCATTTTTTTCTTCATACCGAATAAACCATTAAGTGTTTTTTGTTTCATTGTAATTGAAATGTTCTCATGTGAAGTGTTCATCTTTTATTTTTCAATTTGATAAATTTACTCCTTTTAGATAATATAGGAGTTTTGGTACAGTAAAACCAAACCAATTAAGGACACTTTTTACAAAATAGAAATATTATCATTCCCTTTTAAGATCAATCCCTTTAAGATAAAGCAACAATCCATTTTAGAATTTTGCTCTATTTTTTACGTTTAATTTGGTATCACTTCTGCACAATGGCTCAGTTCAATGACTGGCTCTGGTTTTGGTTCTTAAAATGAAGTGTATGATTAGTTTGTACACAAATTCGAAGTAAGGCCATCTTGATAGTATTAGGACTATAGACGTTTTACGCTCATGTTTTTAAGATAATTTTAATGGTATACCGAAAGTTACTAATGTCACAACTGGTGTAAGACTGAAAAGCTTTATAGATTCGTTTAGTGTTGTCAGGCTACATACACTTACTTTTGACTCTTAAATCAATATTCCTGTTTTTTATACTTGACTTTTGTGTTTACAGTAAAGCGCTAGTTTTGTATAATCCTAAAAGCATAGGGAAACATAATTAGTTGGTTTATTTGTACTAGTTTTATTGATATATACTAAACAGGCTGTGAAGTAATAATTTTTTCTCGTTTTAAGTTTCAACTTCGCTCTTTACTTCCCTCCGGAAAACTTTTTTTTAATTTAATATAATGCGTTTTGGGCGGTCTACTTTTCATAATTCCCTGTTGTTGTTTCCATAATTTTGTTACTAAAGTATTACATTTTCATATATTTCACAATGATCAACCTAACTTCACTTCTTGAGTGTGGTCGCTATAATACGAGAGTACTTAATTTTATACTTACTATCTCCTACATATCCAAACAAGTGGGGTCTTATGTAAAATATAATGACTTTCAATTTTCGTTAATTTTAAAGGTCATTAATATCTATTGTTTTCAATATAGACAGTGCCTTTGAGACATACATATTCTCAACTTACTTTAAATCTGGATGGTCTGTTAATTAAAGTCAACAATTATACCCGTTCCGCTAAATGTCCATTCACTTTTTTCCAGTTTTACTAGTTAATTGTATTGTTACCAGGCTACATTTTTCATTCAAAAAATATAGCGTCACGAAATGTGTTTTCATTAAACCTGACCTATTTAGCGTCCTCATTTTGAAGGTGGTAACATTTTCTCTTACTTATGTTCCGTTCAAAATTCACTGATGTTCTAAGGCATGTAAAACAAGTAAATTCAGGCATAATTACCGAAGATCCGCCGGATCTCGTGCTCAAGAGCAGTGGTGTAGAATATGTAATGCCATCACATCTCAAATCAGCAAAATCAGCAGGTGTACCGCGTAGAATGGCATGGTGGATTGGTGGTTTACAAGGGACTTTTTAGGAGTAATCGAAGTTGTACCCAGGGTTGCCATTCCCTAGTGATTTATCACTATTTCTAGTGATTAATTAACAACAAAACTTTTTTCCACAAAATAAGTTTTTCAAAGAAAAGTAAAGAACTCCATTAAACCAAAAATGACAAAAATAAAATCAAATAATCTACCAAGCGTGAAACTACCACAAATCAGCATCGATAAATAAATGAAACCCAAAACGAACAGAAATTACAATAAATAACCAAGTCAAACTAAAAACGAGCAGAAATTAACATGGGTCGGGCTCAAAATCCCTATGCCTTCCCAAGGCCAGAACATAATTTGCACTTTACTGAAAAAATATATATGCTTTTACTTTTATAACTTTAATAAATCAAATAATATTAACATTTTGATTAATAAATATCAGTATATGTATTTTAAACTGACAATGCACATTGTCAGTTCGAATTTTGTTCCAATTCTTTAAGAACGACCCCTAAATCACAAAGGATATTTAATTGGTATAAATAGTTCTTTCGAAAGTACTAAAAAAAACTTTAGCGTAAAGAGCGAGGTATTGACGAGGGGTTGAACTTCCTCATATGCGTAATAATTTCTGTTCATTTTAATTTTTAATGTTGCTCCTTTCTTTCAGTTGAAAAAGCTTGTTTTTCTATTTAATTTCTGATCGTTTTTTAAATAATACTGGGAAATTCGACGCCCCCTTCATGGAAAATTTCCTTCCCCCATGAAGAATTCCTCCATGGAAAGATCCTTCCATGTAACACCCTCTCCCCGATCCCCTCCACCAGAAACCATCCCCTGAAAACCTTTGTATACTTCCAATAACAAATACTATATGTAAACAATGGACACAGTTCATAACTTGCAGCCCTTCCCCCGGGGACTGTGGGGGATTAAGTCATCCTCAAAGACATAGTTATTAAATTTTTCGGGTATGCGGACAAAATGGCCCTCTCAAAATTTTGATCGGGTGACTTTGGGAAAAATGAGCGTGGTAGGGGGCCTAGTTGCCCTCCAATTTTACGGTCACTTAAAAAAGGCTCTAGAACTTTTAATTTCAGTTTGAATGAGCCCTCTCGCAATATTCTAGGACCACTGGGTCGATGCGATTACCCCTGGGAAAAAATTAAACTCGCATCCGTGATCATTCTTCTGGCAAAAAATACAAAATTCCACATTTTTGCAGATAGGAGCTTGAAACTTATACAGTAGGGTTCTCTTATATGCTGAATCTGAAACTTACATACTTGAAATCATCATAAAAATCTGATTCTTTTGGTGAATCTATTGGTATCAAAATTCCATTTTTTAGAGTTTCTGTTACTATTGAGCCGGGTCACTCCTTACTTTCAATTTGTTACCACTAACTGTTCGATAACTCACATGTGTACCTAAGAAAAAAAAAAACCTAATAGATAGTCCTGTTGAATAATGATAGCTTTCCAGTGACATTTTTGGATTCAACATATGACATTTTTATATTTGACATATTATAATTTCAGACCCTATACGATTTTTCTTCAAACAGTTCGGGGTAACGAACTGTAAGTAAGGAAAGTTTTGGTGTATCTATTTTTGGTGCCCTCAAAAGTTCCTTAAAAGTTTCATTAAAAGTTCTAGTGCCCTTTTTAAATGACCAAAAAAATTGGGGGACAACTAGGCCCCCTCCAACCCTCATTTTTCCAAAGACTCCGGATCAACATTTTGAGATAGCCATTTTGTTCAGCATAGTCGAAGAATCTAATAACTATGTCTTTGAGGACGACTTAATTCTCCACAGTCCCTGGGGGAAGGGCTGCAAGTTATGAACTTTGCCCGTTGTTTTCATATAGTATTGGTTATTAGGAAGTACACAGACGTTTTCAGGGGGGATTTTTTTCTGGTGGGGGGATTGAGGGGAGAGGTTACGTGGGAGGATCTTTCCATGGAGGAATTTTTCATGGGGGAAGAGAATTTTCCATGAAAGGGGTGCCGGATTTCCCAGCATTATTTAAAGAATGATAAGAAATTAAATAAAAAACAAGTTTTTTCAACTGAAAGTAAGGAGAAACATTAAAACTTAAAACGAAACGAAATTATTGCGTAGAGGAGGGGGTTTGCCCCCTCGTCAATACCTCACTCTTTACGCTAAAGTTGTTTATAATGCTTTCAAAAGAGCTATTTATTCTAATTAAACGGCCTTTGTGATTCAGGGGTCATTCTTAAAGAATTGGAAAAAAATTCGAACTTTAGCGTAAAGAGCGAGGTATTGAGGAGGGGCAAACCCCTCATATACGTAATGATTCTGTCCGTTTTAAGTTTCAATGTTGCTCCTTACTGTCAGTTGAAAAAACTTGTTTTTTTATTTAATCACTGTCTGGGTTACATATAATTAAACTTCTTGCAAGTAAAATCTTTGATATTTACGAGTTGTCATTGAGCCAATTGTCACTCTCTTCGTTAAAGCCTCTTCGATAGCCAAGTAAAAGTATTGAAAATGGCTGCAAAAACTTCAATTCCTGTCCAAGAGAAAGCCAAAGCACTTTAGTTAGACAAAAAATACATAATTTTTGAGAATTGATTAAAAGAAGATACACTTCAGAAACTGTTTTCGAAAAATATATTAATCATAGAAAGACCAGCCCCTCCCTGAAATCTTAAGATTGTTTATAATTACACACTTAATTTCCAAACTGTTTATAGAATTTGCTTGTTTTGTTGGATTTTTTCTTTTTACAATTCGAATCTGCTCAACCTGATATTTTCTATTTCAAAATCTGGTAAGCTCAACTGCATTTTACTTTTTTCTCTCTCACCAGCAACTCCTCATTGAAAAACATAAAAAAATATTTAAATGAAAGTAAGGAGTGACATTAAAACTTAAAACGAACATAAATTATTCGGTATATGAAAGGGGCTGTCTCCTCCTCAAAGCCTTGCTCTTTACGCTACTTTTACTCTCTTTTTTTTTACTTTTTTTTTTTTTTATCCCACCTCCTCTCCTCTCGTGACATAATAATCTTTTTCACTTAATTTCAAACTTGAATGTCATCAGCACTAAATTAAAAACTTCTTTTATTTTTAAATTGGGTAGCCAAAAATTGATGAAGACAAGGTATGCTAGTATAAATTTCAAAACCACAAAAAAATAGCATTCCCGGTAATCCAGGGTTCCCTTCCGCCATAGGGCACCCCTTTCACCGTGGAAATACATTAATAATACACAAATGTTTTTCTTAAAACCTTGTTTTCAATCAAGTAGACATCATCCTCCATCCTACCAATCTTCTCTCAACCCCATAACAAACCTAGGAGGAGTAGAATACTGTCCCCTTATAATATCTTTAGGCGCGCCATTCTAATATTCTAATCCTTCTTTAATAACACACAAATAAAACTACTAAATCCTTTTAATACCCTTTTGGCTGCTCAAAATTCATACATTAACCATTAAAATATAAATTAAATTCTTTTATCATAATACTAACTTCATTTCCTCATTTTTTTTTAATTTACAATTTAAAACTGTTTAGTTTGACTCTTTGTCGCAAACTCTGCTTTTTAAAACAATGAAAACTATTTATTTTCTGCATGTTTTTCAACTAGGCTAATGGAGGTTCAAATTTGGCTCACTGTACACGATAAAAATGCATATTAATTTTGGCAGGTTTATTCCGTATAAGAAGGGTTGCCCTCTCCTCAATACCTTGCTCTTTACGTTAAAGCTGTTGGCACTTTTTAAAAAGCTTCCTATTCTAATTAAACGGCCCCCGTGTTCCAGTAGACGCTCTTAAAAAATTGGGACAAATAATCTAACTTTAGCGTAAAGAGCAAGGTATTGAGGAGGGGGCAACCCTTCAATATAAATCTTCAACCCTTCAAATATCTCTGAAAAAGACTATGTCAATAAAAAATGAAGAGAAATTAATTCTTAAACTTTTTCCACAAAACAAATCCACTGATCCTATTGTTTTTTTGTTTTTTTGGGGGTCTCACATTAAGATGTAGATCGAGGGCTTCAAGCTTTAGGATATTGAGAATAATGAAGTGATCAACCGTCTACTACACCTTTCAGCTTAGCTAAGTCATTCCTAGAAAAAGGGCAGAAAACAGCCACATAAAACGGAGACATATTTTACAATCTTCTTTCAGACCCTTGGTTCACTCGCTTTTAATGTGTTTCTAAGGAGGCGGACAAAAAGTCAACTGAGGAAGACTGCTCTCTACTCTTCTCCAGCTAAGCTAATCACCACCTCCGGATATGTACTGTTTTGCTAACCTTTCTTTTTGCTATTCAACATTACCAACCAAGAGGAATCTGGTTTGAAGACTATGGATGCAGCTCTTTTCACAAGGGATCCGAGTTTAATGGATAAGCTATCACATACAGATATCACATACATACAGCCCTTTTTCAAAAGGGCTATCACATACAGAGCCCTTTTTCAAAAGGAAATGGAGCAACGTAACTTTGTCACCTGTCTTTTTGCAACTACAAGAATTGTGGTTAGTGATGTAAGTACAGAGTGTTCAGGAGGTGTAAGGTCAGTTAAACAGATATAAAGAATTTTAATACATGCTGAGTATCAGAACAGAGATGGTCACTAGAGTGCGTATCAAAGGTTGAGTTGCCTTTATTTCATTTTGGAACATTTCATAGTCTCATATACAATTTGCTTTGTTTCACTGAACCCAACATCAACCAGACACTTTTTTTTTTTCGTAGAAAACAGGCTTTACCCAAGATTTTACAAATCCAAAATTCATTCTGAAAAAATGTTAAGATTTAGATCTTTGTTCCTAAAAAACCAGGCGCATCTGACATCTCAATTGTTTTGTATCTCAGTCTTGTGTTTCAAATGGACCATACCTACGCAGACACGAAATGGAATTGTGAAACTGTGCATAGCTATACATGCACTGAAACACCCAATGGAATATCCCCTGGTGCTAAAAAATCCGAGTGAATTTAGTATCATAGAAAAAGCACTATTTTTTAGTAAGTTATGCAAAAGAAATATACACATTGTCCCATTGAGATACAGACCATTCTTTACGTAGAGATGTTTACGTAGAGAAATGATATTTCATTTGAAAATCCATTCACGAAGTGCTCCCAATACCATCTTTTAAGAAGCTATGAGAACTCACCCAAAGCTGTTAAAAAAATGACATTGAATAGAAAATTCCAGTTGTTAAATGTGTACAATATCTTTCAATGTTTGGTACATCAATATTTAAATCTGCTGCGACCCATTTTTGATCATGCGGCCATGAACCGTATCTGGTCTTCAGCTAGTTTTATAAGGGAAGTCGAATTTCGCTTCGGCTGCCGTATATCGTATCATCAGAGGAAAAAAGATTTTTCATTTGGGTAAAATTTTTGTTGGTTAACTTTCTGTTCGGTTAACGTTTGTTTCGGATTAAAGTTAGAAAATTGTTTTTCTGAACGACAAACGTACGTACTTATAAAAGAGCAACTTTCTGTCTATATAATAATAATAATAAATTATTTGTTACCCACTATGAACAAAAAGAAGTGGAGTACATCAAAAACAAAAAAGCAAACTTGCACATTTGACAATTATTTACATAGAACGACGTAAATTATGGTGCGCAGTAAGACCTGTAGATTCCGACAGCTGTCCTGCAAGCACAGTCACTTTATCCTGTAAATCAGGAGGCTGAATCGCGATATTAGATGCTGGTTCCAGAACAAGTAGTGACAACATCATTTTTCCATGAAACTCCATCTGAAACTTTCTTTTTCATGAAATTTTTAGGGAGATTTCAGAGATTTTTTTTCAGTCAGGTAAGTTAGCTGGAATTCTCATGGCGATGCCACATAGCCGTTTTCGCTTGATGAAATTGATTGTTTAATATCTGAACTTAGTTGTAACTACGCTAGCATGAATTTGTGAGCCTTTGCAGAACTTTTATGCTTGCAGAACCTACCAAAGTAGAGTAAACAGATGGACCAACTGCCAGTGGACACAAGAGTGGTCATTTGAACGTTACAATTTTTTCCAGTAACAATGATGTTGTTATGAATTACTTGTTAAACATAATATGCTCGGAATCAGGGAGTGAGGCCCATTCCCACTTGTTGAACATAGTATGCTCAGAATCAGAGAGTGAGGCCCACAACCACTTGTTAAATATACTATGCTCAGAATCAGGGAGTGATGTCCACTCCCACCTGTTAAACATACTATGTTCAGAATCAGAAAGTGAGGCCCATTCCCACTTGTTATACAAACTATGTTTTGAATCAGGGAGTGACACCCCCATTCTTTCTGTACCAAAAGATGAGATAGTATTTGGAATTAATCGCTGCACGTGAAAAATCAGCGTTGTTGCATGAACCTGCTGTTACGCTTAGTTGATTTTTGCCTAGTCTGAATGAATTTTCAATCGCACGATACTTAACGAAAATGCGCCTTTTGGCGCAATGATAGTATATCTTTCCTAAAGATCTTTAAAAACGTTATTGAAATCTTATCATAGGCAGCGCGCTAGCCCTGCCTAAGTAAAGAACGATGTGGGCACAATGTGTTGTTTTTTGGTTTTTTCTCCATACTTGGGCACTTCGTATCGAAGGAGTTGTTGTAGAAACTTCGAAAAGGGCTCATTTGATTGGAAATGGGAGTGGCTAGTGCCCTTTTTAATAGTCGAAAGTGATTGGAGGGCAACTAGCCCCCCCCCCACGCCCATCATTCCCCAAACACATCCAATCAAAATTTTGAGATAGCCATTTCGTTCAGCGTAGTTGATTTCCAGATAGAAAATATGTTTTTGAGGAGGACACTCCCCCACAACCCTCAGGGCAAGTGTTTTAAGTTGTGCCCTGGGGGCATATAAGGTTTTTATAGAAGGCGTTGTCGTAGAAACTTCAAAACAGGCTCATTCGATTGGAAATTCAAAGGGCTAGTACCCTTTTTAATAGTCGGAAGTGATTGGAGGGCAATTAGCCCCCCCCACGCCCATAATTCCCCCAAATACATCCAATCAAAATTTTGAGATAGCCATTTTGTTCAGCGTAGTTGATTTCCAGATAGAAAATATGTTTTTGAGGAGGACACTCCCCCACAACCCTCAGGGCAAGGGTTTTAAGTTGTGCCCTGGGGGCATATAAGGTTTTTATAGAAGGCGTTGTCGTAGAAACTTCAAACAGGCTCATTTGATTGGAAATTCAAAGGGCTAGTACCCTTTTTAATAGTCGAAAGTGATTGGAGGGCAACTACATATTTGTAGTTGATTTCCAGATAGAAAATATATTTTTGAGGAGGGCACTCCCCCACAACCCTCAGGGCAAGGATTATAAGTTATGCCCTGGAGGCATATAATGTTTTTATTGAAATCTTTGTCGTAGAAAACTTGAAAAAGGGCCCATTCGATTTGAAATTCAAAGGGATAGCACCCTTTTTAATAGTCAAATGTTATTTGAGGGCAACTAACCCCCCTCTCACGCCAACCTTTTCCCCAAACGCGTCCAATCCAAATTTTTTAGATAGCCATTTTACTAAAACGTAGTTGAAAGTTTTGGAAATTAGGTCTTTAAGGATGACAACCCCTCCCCCACAGCCCTCAGGGCAAGGGTTGTAAGTTCTGCCTGGGTCATATAAAGTTTTTATTGAAAGCGTTGTCGTAGAAATTTCCAAAGGGCTCATTAAATTGGAAATTAAAAGGGCTAGTGCCTTTTTAGTAGTTGAAAGTGATTGGATATTAACTAACGCCCCTCTCACGCCCACCATTTTCCAAAACACATCCAATCAAAATTTTGCAGGCCAAACTATAAAGTCTTAAAAAAAAAAGATTTAAAGTATTATTTTCTTTTTCCCTGAAAAGACTATGTCAATATAAAACGAACAGAAATTCATTTAAAAAACTTTTTCCACAAAATAAGATTTTCAAAGAAAAGTAAAGAACTCCATTAAACAAAAAATTAGCAAAAATTAAATCAAATAATCTACCAAGCGTGAAACTACCACAAATCAGCATCGATAAATAAATGAAACACAAAACGAACAGAAACTACAATAATTAACTGAGTCAAACTCAAAACGAGCAGAAATTAACATAAGTTGGTTGCAAAACCCCTATGCCTTCCCAAGGCCAGAACAAAATTTGCACTTTACTGAAAAAATACAAATGAATGTGCATTGTCAGTTTAATATGCATATACTGATGTTTAGTAATCAAAATGTTTATATTATTTGATTTATTCAAGTTATAAAAGTAAAAACATGTATATTTTTTAGGGTTGTAAGTTATGCCCTGGGGAATATAAGGTTTTTTATAGATAGTGATGTTGTAGAAACTTCAACAAGGGCTCATTCGATTGGAAATTAGAAATGCGTGTGCCCTTTTAACAGTCGAAAGTGGTTGGAAGATAACTAATACCCCTCAAACCCACCATTTCCTCAAACACATCCAATCAAAATTTTGAGATAGCGATTTTCTTGCAACGTAGTTGAAAGTTCTGGAAGTTAGGTCTTTGAGTATGACAAGCCCCCAGCCCTCAGGCAAGGGTTGTAAGTTGTGCCCTGGGGGCATATAAGGTTTTTATTGAAAGCGTTGTCGTAGAAACTTCAAAAGGGTTCATTCGATGGTAATTGAAGGGGCTAGTGCCTTTTTTAATAGTTGAAAGTGATTGGAGAGCAATTAACGCCCCTCTCACGCCCACCATATCCCCAAACACATCCAATCAAAATTTTGAGTTAGCCATTTTATTCAACATAGTTGAAAATTCTGGAAATTAGGTCTTTGAGGATGACCCCTCCCCCCGCAGCCCTCATGGCAAGGGTTGTAATTTATGCCCTGGGGGCATATAAGGTGTTTATAGAAAGCGTTGTCTTAGAAACTCAAAAAGTGCTCATTTGATTTGAAATTGAAAGGGCTAGTACCCTTTTTATAGTCAAAAGGGATTCGAAGGCTTGACATTTCATAGGCAGCGCGCTAGCGCTGCCTAAGTAAAGAACGATGTGGGCACAATATGTTTTTGGTTTCTCCATACCCGGGCACTTCGTTCGAAGGAGTTGTCGTAGAAACTTCGGAAAGAGCTCGTTCTATTGGAAATGGGAGTGGCTAGTGCCCTTTTTAATAGTCGAAAGTGATTGGAGGGCAAATAGCCCCCCCCCCACGCCCATCATTCCCCCAAACGCATCCAATCAAAATTTTGAGATAGCCATTTTGTTCAGCGTAGTTGATTTCCAAATTGAAAATATGTTTTTTTGAGGAGGACACTCTCCCACAACCCTCAGGGCACTCCCCCACAACCCTCAGGGCAAGGATTATAAGTTATGCCCTAGAGGCATATAATGTTTTTATTGAAATCTTTGTCGTAGAAACTTGAAAAAGGGCCCATTCGATTTGAAATTCAAAGGGATAGCACCCTTCTTAATAGTCAAATGTTATTTGAGGGCAACTAACCCCCCTCTCACGCCCACCTTTTCCCCAAACGCATCCTATCCAAATTTTTAGATAGCCATTTTACTCAACGTAGTTGAAAGTTTTGGAAATTAGGTCTTTAAGGATGACAACCCCTCCCCCCCACAGCCCTCATGGCAAGGGTTGTAAGTTCTGCCCTGGGGGCATATAAGGTGTTTATAGAAAGCGTTGTCGTAGAAACTTCCAAAGGGCTCATTAAATCGGAAATGAAAGGGCTAGTGCCTTTTTTAGTAGTTGAAAGTGATTGGATTTTAACTAACGCCCCTCTCTGCCCACCATTTTCCAAACACATCCAATCAAAATTTTGCAGGCCAAACTATAAAGTCTTAAAAAAGAAAAGATTTAAAGTATTATTTTCTTTTTCCCTGAAAAGACTGTGTCAATATAAAACGAACAGAAATTCATTTAAAAAAACCTCTTCCACAAAATAAGTTTTTCAAAGAAAAGTAAAGAACTCCATTAAACAAAAAATTAGCAAAAATTAAATCAAATAATCTACCAAGCGTGAAACTACCACAAAATCAGCATCGATAAATAAAGGAAACCCAAAACGAACAGAAACTACAATAATTAACTGAGTCAAACTCAAAACGAGCAGAAATTAACATAAGTTGGTTGCAAAACCCCTATGCCTTCCCAAGGCCAGAACAAAATTTGCCCTTTACTGAAAAAATACAAATGAATGTGCATTGTCAGTTTAATATACATATACTGATGTTTAGTAATCAAAATGTTTATATTACTTGATTTATTAAAGTTATAAGGGTGAAAACATATTTATTTTTTAGGGTTGTAAGTTATGCCCTGGGGAATATAAGGTTTTTTATAGATAGTGATATTGTAGAAACTTCAACAAGGGCTCATTCGATTGGAAATTAGAAATGCGTGTGCCCTTTTAATAGTCGAAAGTGGTTGGAAGATAACTAACACCCCTCAAACCCCCCATTTCCTCAAACACATCCAATCAAAATTTTGAGATAGCGATTTTCTTGCAACGTAGTTGAAAGCTCTGGAAGTTAGGTCTTAGAAGATGACAAGCCCCCCAGCCCTCAGGGCAAGGGTTGTAAGTTGTGCCCTGGGGGCATATAAGGTTTTTATTGAAAGCGTTGTCGTAGAAACTTCAAAAGGGTTGATTCGATGGTAATTGAAGGGGCTAGTGCCTTTTTTAATAGTTGAAAGTGATTGGAGAGCAATTAACACCCATCTCACGCCCACCATATCCCCAAACACATCCAAACAAATTTTGAGATAGCCGTTTTATTCAACATAGTTGAAAATTCTGGAAATTAGGTCTTTGAGGATGACAACCCCCCCCCCCCCCCCCCCGCAACCCTCATGGCAAGGGTTGTTATTTATACCCTGGGGGCATATAAGTTTTTATAGAAAGCGTTGTCCTAGAAACTCAAAAAGGGCTCATTTGATTTGAAATTGAAAGGGCTAGTACCCTTTTTATAGTCGAAAGTGATTGGAAGGCTTGACATTTCATAGGCAGCGCGCTAGCGCTGCCTAAGTAAAGAACGATGTGGGCACAATGTGTTTTTGGTTTCTCCATACCCGGGCACTTCGTATCGAAGGAGTTGTCGTAGAAACTTCGGAAAGAGCTCATTCGATTGGAAATGGGAGTGGCTAGTGCCCTTTTTAATAGTCGAAAGTGATTGGAGGGCAACTAGCCCCCCCACGCCCATCATTCCCCCAAACGCATCCAATCAAAATTTTGAGATAGCCATTTTGTTCAGCGTAGTTGATTTCCAAATAGAAAATATGTTTTTGAGGAGGACACTCTCCCACAACCCTCAGGGCAAGGGTTTTAAGTTATGCCCTGGGGAGCATATAAGGTTTTTATAGAAGGCGTTGTCGTAGAAACTTCAAAACAGGCTCATTCGACTGGAAACTCAAAGGGCTAGTGCCCTTTTTAATAGTCGAAAGTAATTGGAGGGCAACTAGCCCCCCCCCCCCACGCCCATCATTCCCCCAAACACATCCAATCAAAATTTTGAGATAGCGATTTTCTTTCAACGTAGTTTCCTTTCAAGGAGCGACCCGGCTCAATGGTAACCGAAACTCTAAAAAACGGAATTTTTATACCAATAGATACATCAAAAGCATCAGATTTTAATTCTGATTTCAAATATATAAGTTATATAAATATATAAGTTTTTATCAAGTTTAGTCTTACTAATCAAAAGTTACGCGCCTGAGAAAATTTGGCTGGTTTTCGAAAAAAAGGAGGAAAGACCCTCTAAAAGCTATAGAACCTTAATGAAAATCACACCATCATATTCAGCGTATAAGATAACCCTACTCTTGAGGTTTCAAGCACCTATCTACAAAAATGTGGAATTTTGCATTTTTTTGCCAGAAGAAAGATCGCGGATGCGTGTTTATTTGTTTGTTTTTTGTTGTTGTTTTTTCCCCAGGGGTGATCGTATCGACCCAGTGGTCCTAGAATATCGTGGGAGGGATTATTGGAACGGAAATTAAAAGTTTTAGTGCCATTTTTAAGTGACCCAAAAAAATGGAGGGCAACTAGGCCCCCTTCCACGCTCATTTTTTTCCCAAAGTCACCCGATCAAAATTTTGAGATAGCCATTTTGTTCAGCATGGTTGAAAATAAGATAACAATGCCTTTTAGGATGACTTAATCCGCCGACCGTCCCCGGGGGGAGGGCTGAAAGTTATGAACTTTACCCAATGTTAACATATAGTATTGGTTATTGGGAAGTATACAGACGTTTTCAGGGGAGGAGTTCTTCTGGTAGATGGAAGGGGGGTGGGTGGGTCGGGCGTTATATGGGAGGATCTTTCCAAGAAGGAAGTTTTCATGGGGGAAGGGACATTGCTATGAAGGGGGCGCCGGATTTCCTATCATTATTAAAGAAAAAGATCAGAAATTGAATAAAAAAAAAAAAGTTTTTCAGCTGAAAGTAAGGAGCACAGAACAGAAAATATTACGTATATGATAGGGTTTACCCCCTAGTCAATGCCTCGCTCTTTAAGCCAAAGATTTTTTAGTACTTTCATAAGAGCTATTTATTCTAGATAACGGCCTTTGTGATTAAGGGGTCATTTTTAAAGAATTGGAACAAAATTAACTTTAGCTTAAAGAGCAAGGTATTGACTAGGGGGTGAACCCCCTAATATACGTATTAAAAATCTATGAATATAGAAGTTCGTTACGTACGTTAATTCGTAAGTTACGTATATTTATTACTAATAAAAACGTTCGTAAATAAATTAAACAAGTTTCGAGAAAGCCATTTAACCAAATAAAAGTAAAATTAATGTGCAAATTTTGTTTTAATTATTCATGTACGGTGAGCCCACGACTCTATTATTTTTAAACAATAAAAAACTTTAGCGCAAAGAGCGAGGCGTTGAGGAGGGGACAGCCCTTTTCATATGCGGAATAATTTCTGTTCGTTTTAAGTTTTAACGTCGTTCCTTACTTTCAGTTAAAAAAACTTGTTTTTCTTTATTTAATTATCTTTAAGGAGCTACATACAATCATGAAATTGTAAACATGTGCTTGAACTAATAAGATCAGTACGGCAATTCGAAAGAACCTCAGTTTGACGTTGGCTTTAAAGTTATTTTATATTCATGAACGGGAAATAATGTACAAGTGTAGGCCATGTATTCTTCCTGTATTTTCTTAGACTTTTTAACTTATATAATTGAGGAATTTGGTCGGATAGTTTTTCAAAGAACGTTAAAAAGATACGTGAAAACAAAGAACGTTTTCAAAGAAAGTTTTTAACGAGAAATTTGGCATGAGGAGTTTGTAGAGTATACTAGGTTTATATACACAGGTCAAAGAGGCGAGGGCAGGGAGGGATTTATTTCAAGTCAAGAGTGGGGGGATGAGGAGAGTGGCGGGTTACTACTTGTAAAAGGAATCAATCAATCAATCAGTCAACCTTTTATTTTTAAATAAATGAACAAACGAAACAATTAATATGAACATTTCGACTCAAAGCAATGCTTGTGCGAGTCACACCTGATATTGGTAAAAAAAAACTTCTATCACACTATGAAATGAAAAGAGGAGAGCTGATAACATAAGAGAGGGGTAAAGAATTAGAAAGGAAAGAATTGAAAAGAGGTGGAGTCAAAGAAGGAGAGTGAGAGGATAAGATACAAAAGAAAAATTAAGACACTAACTCATGCGGTATCAAATACTGTGTAAGAGAGGTATCGTTTTTGGAGTGTGCCAGATGATTTTATGGATTTAATAGATTCATCAATTGAGTTCCATACAGAAATACTTCTATAAACTGGAAAGTGTTGAGACCTTGTAAGCCTTCTTCTCGGTAGCACAAAATTGTGCTGGTTTCAGCAGAGAGCTCTTCCTCGATGGACTGTGCTACAAAGTTTAAAGTACCTGGAAAGACCTTGAGGAATTCTAATCGATATTGCCGAGTGTGCTAAACGCAGATTACTAACGTTGATTATCTCTGTTATATCTATTGTTCCAGTGTCTCCGTATAGGTCTGTCGAGGGGTATAGCCTGGGGAAGCAATACGTGGCCTTGACTGCACGGTTTTGTGATCTCTTTAATAATTTTAGATGACATTTGAATGTATTGCCCCAGTTAGAACAGCAGTAGTTCAAGTAGGGTAAGACAAAAGCATTATAAAGCATTTCCATCATGTCAGCACTTAGAAGCAGGCTAGCTCTATGTAACATTGATGTTTGCCGTGAGACAGTTGAAGACAGCTGGGATATGTGACGTTTGAACGAAAGAGAGGAATCTACAAATGCGCCGAGGAACTTTGTGACTGTGGTAATCAATGTGGTAATGCAAGTACTTCAAATCCATATCAAATGGCTAAGCAGATGTAAGTGTTTTTTTCAGGGAGGGGAAACGATTCACGAGCATATAGGAGAGTAGTTAAGGATAATTTACATATTTCAATGAAGATGCAAAAAAAATGTATTTTCAAATCCTCCCCCCTCCCTCTAAAATTGGTAGCCTTGGTTTTCTTCAAATGTTTAGGAAAATATGTGTGCAATTAATAAGCTGGCTTTTTCAGAGAAAAGGTGGTGTGTTTTTGGCAAAACTCCACCAATATTTAATATTTTATTGAAATATTTTTAATAAAAACATTCAAACATGCTGAGAAAATCCCTTAGACTAAAAAATCAGCCTGAATGAACAGCCTGAACGCTCAAAATGAACGTTAACACTAGAAAGAAATCCGAGTTCAAAAGCTGGCATGATATATACCCGTATTGAATAGATATGGTCCTTTTTAGCTTGAAAAACAATACGGTTCTCAAGTTGGCATTTAGTTGGCTCAGCACAAGTGTATTCAAAATTTAACAATTATTTGAATCGAAATGACAATTTTTTTATTATCATTACATCTGTAGCAAAAGAGGCGCTCTATTCAGCTATTTGCAGTGTATCAAACAGTTCGTGGTAACGAACTGTAAGTAAGGAGCGACCCGGCTCAATGGTAACCAAAACTCTAGTAAATGGTATTTTGATACAAATAGATGCATCAAAAGAATTAGATTTTAATGCTGATTTCAAATATATAATTTTCATCAAGTTTAGTCCTACCCATCAAAAGTTACGCGCATGAGAAAATTTGGCTGATTTTCGAAAAAAGGGGGAAAGACCCCCTAAAAGTTATAGAACCTTAATGAAAATCACACCATCATATTCAGCGTATCAGAGAACCCTACTGTAGAGGTTTCAAGCTCCTATCTACAAAAATGTGGAATTTTGCATTTTTTGCCAGATGAAAGATCACGGGTGCGTGTTTATTTGTTGTTTTTTTGTTTTTTTTTTTTTCCCAGGGGTGATCGTATCGACCCAGTGGTCCTAGAATATCGTGGGAGGGCTCATTGGAACGGAAATTAAAAGTTCTAGTGCCCTTTTTAAGTGACCAAAAAATGGAGGGCAACTAGGCCCCCTCCCACGCTCATTTTTTCCAAAAGTCACCCGATCAAAATGTTGAGATAACCATTTTGTTCAGCATCTTCAAAAATATTATAAGTATGTATTTTAGGATGACTTAATACCCCGAAGTTCCCGGGGGAGGGCTGAAAGTTATGAACTTCACCCAATGTTAACATATAGTATTAGTTATTGGGAAGTATACAGACGTTTTCAGGGGAGATTTTTTCAGGTAGTGGGGGGGGGGAGTTGGTCGGAGGTTATGTGGGAGGATCTTTCCACGAAGGAAGTTTTCATGGGGGAAGGGACATTGCTAGGAAGGGGACGCAGGACTTCCCAGCATTATTTAAAAAAGATCAGAAATTAAATATAAAAAAAGTTTTTCAGCTGCAACAGCAGCAACATCAAAACTTTAAACGAACAGAAACTATTACATATATGATTGGGTTCACCCCCTAGTCAATACCTCGCTCTTTAAGCCAAAGATTTCTTAGTACTTTCATAAGAGCTATTTATTCTAATTAACGGCCTTTGTGATTAAGCGGTCATTTTTAAAGAATTGGAACAAAATTCGAACTTTAGCTTAAAGAGCAAGGTATTGACTAGGGGGCGGACCCCCTAATATACGTATTAAAAATATATGAATATAGAAGTTCGTTACGTAAGTTAATTCGTAAGTTACGTATATTTATTACTAACAAAAACGTTCGTAAATAAAATTAAACAAGTTTCGAGAAAGCTAAAAACCAAATAAAAGTAAATTAATATGCAAATTTTGTTTTAATTATTCATGTACGGTGAGCCCAGATCAAAACCTGCATTTATTCAAAAACGTTCAAAAATTAAATAAAAAAACAAGTTTTTTTTTAACTAAAAGTAAGGAACGACGTTAAAACTTAAAACGAACAGAAATTATTTCTTATATGAAAGGGACTGTCCCCTCCTTAACGCCTCGCTCTTTACGCTAAAGTTTGACTTTCTCACAACTCTATTTTTTTTATAAAAAAACTTTAGCGTAAAGAGCGAGGCGTTAAGGAGGGGACAGCCCCTTTCATATAAGGAATAATTTCTGTTCGTTTTAAGTTTTAACGTCGTTCCTTACTTTCAGTTAAAAAAAAAATGTTTTTTTTTATTCAATCTGTACAAACGAGATAGGAGGCTTCTCGGTTCCCCCTGTGTATATTTTTTTCCGTTTTTTTCGTACTTTGCCATTCTGTTACAAATAATTTTTTCTTCCTTTTTTCAGCATCTACACCCGGTGATGGGAGGAGTTTATGTAATCATAGAAGAGCATATAAATTTTTTACTGATTCTGTTGTGCCAAAATGCTTATTTCCCGCCTTCCCATGTGAAAGCTATGAGAAGTTCCTCGCTGGGGAATGTTTCCCCTGTTCGGACGACAAATGTGGCAATATGGGATATTATGCAAACCAATCACCAGGAAGCGGTGTTATGTATCTGGCAACCAGAGATGAGGAGCCCTTCTGTGGTAAGTCGGTGCAAATTGCACTTTTTTTCGGTGGCCGGCGTTTACCCGCCTGGAAAATACTCTCCCCCCGGAAAATACCCCTCCCCCTGGAAAAAAACCCCGCTCCTCCCTGCGGAAAATCTTCCCATGGAAAATATCACCCTTGGAAACACTCCACCCCTGCGGCTGGTTGGTGTAATCACTTTCGACTTATAAAAAGGGACTTGAACACTCAATTTCTGATCTAAGGAGCACACCCTGAAGTTTCTGCAACCATGAGGTGGAGGTTTGGATGAGGAAGGGACAGTCCCCCTCGTATACGGAATAAGCTCTGCTCATTTCGGGGTTTAATGTTACTCTTTACTTTCATAATAGCAGCATTATCTAAAATATTCCGTGAAGTCATAAAGAAGGAGATATCAATTTCACACTTTTGATGTTTTTTCAAAGTTTCTTTTGTACCCCGAACCCCCCTCCCTCTTTCTTTTGTACCCCGAACCCCCCTCCCTCCAAAAAATCCTGGTTACGGCTCTGGGGATCATACATCAACTTCCACCTCCACCCTCGCCTTGCCTCTCCCTTAGAACTAATTCTGTATTTATCTGATAGCTCAATAAGGGCTGGGATGTTTGACATTGAAATGCACCCTTTGAGCTATCTCCCTCCCTCCCAAACTACAAAACAATCAGAGAAACCCAGTGTAGAAGTTTAAGTTCCTTTTTAAGTTTTTTAATTTGTACATTGCTCATATTTAGTATTTGTTATTGGGAAACATACGGACATTTTTCGCGAGGGATTTTTTCTGCAGGGGGGGGGGGGTGTCAGGGGAAATTATCATTGGGGATCAAATATTTGGGAATAATTTCATTTCAATAATGATTTACTTTCAGGGATATTTCCCACGGGGGGGATAATTTTCGCAGGGGGCTGTTTTCCGGTGGGGATAAACGCCTAGAACGATTTTTTCAAGCCTATGCAATAAATAACAAGAAATGCTTATCCTGACTTCTGTTAGTTGGAAAAGTTTGGATAACTGTGTGTAACAACATTTTTCTTTAATTTTTCTACAAATTCTGTGTGCCAAAACGTCTGGCCACCGACATGTAGGATGTATCTTGCCACCGACATGTTGGAGAGTAGCCTATATGACTATTCAAATGAGAAAATAGCCATAGGCTACAGTTATAGGCTAACATTTGTAGCCCATAATCGTCAGGAGGATCTAAGGAGAACTTTTTTTCTCAGTATTATCTTTGATTTACACCAAATTGTAACTTTAGCGCGTTAGATAACAATAAATGGCTTATCCTGCCATCTATTAGCCAGAAACGTTGGATAACTATAATTAGAATACTTTCTTTCATTTTCCCACAAATTTTGTATACCATAACAATTTGCCACGATTATGACTTTGCCGCGGTTTGTCAGCAATTTCGCCACAGTTCTTTTTCCGACGCTAAAAATCATTGTGGCATTAGGCACTCTAAACTAAAGATGCCCGGTATGCCACTACTCGCTTACCCTATTTTTTTGTCACTAGGCTTTACGCATCCGTAGAACCAACGAAAGAGGGAATTAACTAGTGGCTTTTGGATGGAACTGTCCCAAATGGATATTCAATACCTATGAATATTATGCATCGATGTTTCTTTGTGTAGGTTGCTCACAGGGAATGTTAGATCTTCTGCAAATTTACAAAAGCGTAAAATATAATATTTGGGAAATCATAAAATATTCTGGGCAGAAAAAAAATCAGCTTGTTTTTAAATCAAATAAACTTATTAGTGCTATAATTTAAACGCTAGGGTGGAATGGTATTCTAGATAATTAATAAAATGGTATCAATTTACCTCTAATTGTCCTGCATATTCTAGCGTTAGGAGGGTAAATACTTTCTAAGACCACACTGGCTATACATGACACATGAAAGTAAAGAGTAAACGAACAGACACACTGTTCGTATCTTGTAGAGTAAACTCCAAAAGGTTAGATTTTTGTTGTTTTTTTTCTCTTTTTTTTTTGTTTAGCACTGAGGACGACTTGGCGGAGGTCCTCGTCGAAATATTTGCTGGTTTTTCGTCTTCATGTTTTTTGCCACTGGCTGACAAAATCCTCGTTTTCTCACCTTTTTGGTTTTATTTTTCATTTATTATTTCCCTTTCCTCTCTCTTAGCTTCATATGTAGTGTTAGGAGGATAAATAGCTATAGACAACACTTGTCTCATGACGTTTCACGGCACTAATTCTTGGAAGTAGAATCTTTGATGTTACTATTGTATACAGAAATACCGAGGACAGATAATATTGCTTAGGAGATAAGCAGTCATTGCGCTCTAATGCATGCAAAATGTCTTCAAAACTGTGGGTACACACTACCCATCCGCCCCCCCACACTCTCTGGATATTACGGAGTGTATTAAGGGTTGGAATCTTTAGAAAATTAATATATTTTTTAATATATACGGCCTGCCCCCTCTTCTTGCCAATGGGTCATGACAATTTTTTTAGCAGTTTGCACAGACAGATAGTTTGTGGAAAACTGAAATCATAAACTCAGAATATTAGCTGTAAAGCGGGCTAAAGATAATAATCAAGGTCAAAATTCTTAAAAGTGCAAAAAATAGTCTTAAAAATAAATTTTCCATTGTTAAATCGCAAGACCCTATTCCTACCAGTTTCTCATACTCTTTGGTCAGCAAAATATTAAAAAATTCACATTTTGGGGGTTTCGGATCTGGACCCTCCATCAACCTATGCGACAGCCTACAAATATAGCATAATAAGCAGACTTTATGATGCATTCCACGTCCACTACATCATTAGGGAGGGCGTGCTTTTAATTTAACGCACAGAAAGAAGATTTGGATTTAAACGTACGTTGGTATTGCAGAGGCCCTCTGGCTTGTCCGGCCTAGTCTGACCTGCGTTTCACTATTTTTAAAAACAAAATTTTTGGGGCACAGAAGTTTTATTTTAAACATCTAAGATGTAATCAAATGCAAAAGCACTTATCCCAACTATTTTTCTGAAGGAGAAAAGAGAATATAACATTCTTTGAAAAATAACAAATTCTAAATATCTTGTCGACCAATTAAAATAGAATAAAACTGATTTGACCATTCCAATATAACTTACTAAGTTTGGAAGAATGGCTAGTAAATAGAAATTCTAGAAATATTTTCACAGCACACTTTTGGAATTGCTGCATCCAGATTGTATTTAAGTGGTGACGTGATACAGGACAGATAGCCTTGAAGTGGACACGAAGAGTGGCCACAACACCTGTAATGGATTACTAAAATTGGAACAAAATTATATAATTACGGACTAAATAGAATAATATTCGTATAGTAAATATATTAAATATAACATAATAAACAATAAGTAGAACCACAGGAAAATTATTATACAAGACAGTGGAACACAACTTTAAATGAATATTTCGACCCTATATCCAAGGGCCGTCCTCAGTAAAACAAACGAAGAGAATAAAAAAACAATATAAAAGAAACTTACATCAAAATTCAATCATTAAAATTGAAATTAGCTTATTTAAGTCCAGAAAAGCGCTGCTAAGCTAACGTTGAATATGCAACACAACTGTGAAATTAATTGAATTCATAACAGTTGTCATGAAGATCACATCCAGAGGGGGGGGGGGATTAGGAAGTTTGACCCCCCCCCCTCCTGAAATTTTTGTCCGACTCGTAAAAACGTAATAAAAATGTATATAAACAAATTTCTTATGCGTTTTTTTGTACGTTCCTCTCAAAAATATCCCCCCCCCCCCGAAAAAATCCGGGATACACCCTTGGTTCTCGTGCCTTATTTTGTGTAGTCTTCTGTTCAGTATGCTTCCACTTTCTCTGAGTACTTTTTGATGAGGAGTTTTTCGTGAATCATATTTAAGTTTTTCATTCTTTTGATAGGTTGTACTTTCAGACATGTTATTTTATTATTAAGATATATTTGATATATTAAGATATATTATTTTTTTTATTTTCTTGAGTTATCACAGATAATAAAATCGCTTATTTTGTGCAATTACTACTTTTTTCTTTTATTGAGTAAGCATTAAATTTGACCTAATTTCTAACAATCAGAAACGCCTACACGAAATCACAGTGTAATTTTACAATTTGACTTTTTCTGTAGGGAAAGTTGACATGCATGCAAATATTCAACAAGCACGCTTTACGTTCGAATTGCATGGTTTCTTAAGCAAACGGGGTCAAAGATCTTCATTTAATTTATTTAAGTATCATTCTTAGTCTAATTCAAAGACTGCTGTCAGCAATTATTTGGTACATGTCTTAACAAAATGTGGATTGCAAAGTATGTTCTGAATTTTGTAATTAGTTTGAATTGCAATTTTGAAGAAAAATGGTTTAAAATGGGGTTTACCAAATTTTTAGAGCTATTGGAGAATATGGTCATTTCAAAAAAAGGAAGAAGCCAAAACTAAACTTCGGAGTGTGCACCTTTTATACTTTAGTTGGCCCAGCAGTTAAGTAATTTCAGGTACATCAGGCACATACATAGGAGGAGAAACTTGGGGTATGTCCCTCCCTTCAAGTCCTATTTTTTTAAATTTGTGGATATTTCCCACCCATGCTGTCAAATAACATTTTTTTCTTCTTATTGCTACCTCATCCCCCCGAAAAAAATTATGTGTACGAGTCTAATGTTGATTTCATGGTAGTAAATCCAAATATAAAAAATACCGTTGGGACTATTTTTGTGCAAAACTCTTATGCTAACAAAACATAAGTCAGTAATCAAACAGTTCGTGGTAACGAACTGTAAGTATTGAGCGCTCCGGCTCAATAGTAACCGAAACTCTAAAAAAAACGGAATTTTGATACCAATAGATTAAGTTTAGTCTTACCCATCAAGGGTTACAAGCCTGAGAAAATTTTCCTGATTTTCGAAAAAGGAGACAACAGCCCCTAAAAGTCAAGTGATCTCATTGAAAATAACACCATCAAATTTAGCGTATCAAAGAATCCTGACAAATAGGTTTCAAGCTCCTATCTGCAAAAATGTGGAATTTTGTATTTTTTTGCCAGAAGAAAGATCACGGATGCGTGTTTATTTGTTGTTGTTTTTTTTCCCCAGGTGTGATCGTATCGACCCAGTGGCCCTTTAATATCGAGAGAAGGCTCATTCGAACGGAAATTAAAAGTTCTAGTGCCATTTTAAGTGACAATAAAATTGGAGGGCAACTAGGCCCCCTCCTCCACCCCTTTTTTCCAAAATCGTCCGATCAAAATTTTGAGATAGCCATTTTGTTCATCATAGTTGAAAGGCCCAATAACTATGCCTTTAGGTATAACATGACTCCCCCAACTACCCCAGGGGAAAGGTATTTAAGTTATAAAATTTGCCCATTGTTTGCGCATAGTATTTGTTATTGGGATGTAGGCATACATTTTTGGGTGGGGCTGGGGGACAAATTTTATGCTGGGGGTTTTTCCACGGGGGAATTTTCCATGGGGAGGGAAGTTTCCAGGGAGTGAACTTGTCAGGGGAAATCATGCATTCTGAGAATTTGCCAGAATTCTTATACAAAATTCTTTTTATGTATCTTGTATTCTCTTTTCCGTCTCAATTTTACGCACAGAGTGGTTAAGAGTAATTGTCCGGGGTAAATTTTCACCGGGGTTGAAGTGTCTAGAGGATATTTCCGTGGGCAGGGGGTTTCTCCGTGGAGGTGGAGCCAGATTTCCTGGCATTATTTAAAAACGATAAGAAATTAAACAAAAAAAGTTTTTTTTTTCAACTGAAAGTAAGGAGCAACATTAAAACTTAAGACGAACAGAAATTATTACGAATACAAAGGGGGTTGCCCCCTCCTCAACACCTCGCTCTTTACGCTAAAGTTTGAATTTTGTCCCAATTCTTTAATAATGACTCCTGAAACACAAGGGCCGTTTAATTAGAACAATAAGACGCCTTTTTAAAAGCACTAAAAAACTTTAGCGTAAAGAGCGAGTTGTTGAGGAGGGGGCAACCCTCTTTGTATACATAATAATTTCTGTTCGTTTTAGATTTTAATGTTGCTCCTTACTTTCAGTTGAAAAAACTTGTTTGTTTTTTTAATAAAATTTGAAGAAGACTGGGGAAATATTTAGAGCTGAAATTTCGGAAGGGTAACTACCTCCTGGAAAGTTATGACCTTGGTAGGTTCCAAGATTAGAAATTGAGATAAGAAGGGGCTTGTACAAGAATTTTCTGAGTGTATTAAAATATGAACTAAGGAGGTGTGAAGTGGAGACCATGGATAAAATTGCCGAGAATCTGGAAGATGCAGCTAGACGGCATGATAAAAAAAATACTGTACTGGCATGTTAATAAATTGAGAAGGAGTAGTCAATCCAGACTCGTACCAGTTAAAGGTATGAACGGCGCTACAATTGGTGATAAGGAAAGAGTTAAAGAGAGATGGGCAGAACATTTTGAGAATGCACTATACCGGGATAGAGTTGCAGGAAAAGATGTAGAGGAAAATGAAAATATTTGTGATACCTTGGATGTGAAGGAAGATTTGTCTTGTGAGGAAGAATTAGTGACAGTACTAAAAGGATTACAAAATAATAAGGCTCAAGGTGCTGATAGTATGGTAAATGAGTGTCTTTAAATATGGTGGCTCTGAGGTTAAAAATAAGTTACTGAAGATTATGAACATAATTTTTGAAAAAAGGGAAGTACCTAACGATTTTAGGAAAACTTTAATTAAACCACTGTATAAGAAAGGTGATAAGAGTGAGTGTAGTAATTATGGAGGTATTAGTCTGGTCTCTGTAGGTAGGAAATTACTTAGTAATATGATTCTTTCTAGACTGAGAGATATACTGTAGATAAGGTTTGAAGAGAAGAACAGTGCCGTTTTAGGAAGGGTAGAGTTTGTGTCGACCAAATTTTCACTCATAGGTTAATAATTGAGACGTGTCTGAGTTATCAAACACCATTAGTCCTCAGTTTTATAGATTGTGATCAAGCGTTCCATTCTGCTGATAGAAGAGCTTTAGCGAAGGTCTTATCCTTGTATGGTGTACCAGACAAATACATTAAAGTGATTAGTGATACGTACGAGAATAACACCGCTGCAGTTAAGGTAGAAAATGAGGTTAGCAGCTGGTTTCGTATTAAATCAGGAGTCAAGCAGGGGTTGTTTTCTATCCCTCTTTTTATGGGCCATTTTGATAGACTTCGTCTTATGGAGCACAGGAAAGGCAATGGGAGAACACGGAATGAAATGGGGAAGAAAAACTTTCCTGGACTTAGATTATGCTGATGATTTAAGCATCCCAGATGAAAGTGTGAGCAAAATAAATGAATTCTAAGATGTTTGCGAGTTCAGGGTGCTAGAATAGGTTTGAAAATTATTGTTAAGAAGACTAAGTCGCTAAGGCTAGGAATAAATGTAGATGAAAAGATCACGTTGGGTAACGAAAAGATCAATCAAATGGACAGCTTCACTTACCTCGGTAGTATTATTAGTAAAGACGGTGGGAGTAGCGAGGATGTTAAAAATAGAATAGCCAAGGCTGAGGGTGTTTTTTTACAATTGAAAAAAAGTTTGGAAGAATAGGAAAATAAGTCTGCGAACCAAGATTAGAATATCGGAAGCTACAGTGATGATAGCGGTCAGACATGGTTCTGAAGTATGAGCGCTCCCAAAAACCAGAGAAATTGCCTACGGATTGTTCTGGGTAACCGGCTGACTGGCCGTATTTCAAACAGTAGGCTGTTCGAAAAGTGTGGTTCGATCCCGTTTTCGAGGGCTATAGTGAGAGAAAGGTTGAGATGGCTAGTGCACGTTCTACGGATGAACGATGACAGATTGCCAAAGATTGTCCTTTTCGGCCAACCGTCTAGGGCTTAACAGAAAGTAGGTCGTCTGTGTTTGTGTTGGGAGAATGTGGTAAAAAACGATTTAAGGGAAATAGGAACTTTCTGAGAGGGTGAAAAAAAGGGAGGCTTTAAATAAATTAGGATGGGGGAGGAGCGTGCGTAGCTGTGTTGCCCACACAAAATTAAGATCAATATTAATTCACAAGATTAAAAATAAACTGGCTATGACCCAAAGAAATTTAAAATGTAATGCAGAATTTCTCAGAGCCACGTATAAAACTTGTTAGACCCAAAAACACGTTTTACTGAAACATTTTCGAGGGATCACGTGGAGCTCTTAATATATAGGGAGAGGCTATCGGGGTATATGTTCATTCTATCAGATTTTAATTTGACCGTTCAGCTTCAGAAGCCTTTGGGTCCTGAAACTAGCGAACTTCTGCTCCGATATTAGATCCCAAACGGCAGCCCTGCTGGGGACCTCTATTTTACTTTACATAATTGGCAAGTGTCCATAACACCCAGCCAATCAGTTATCTGACGACACTCATGTGACCATACAATGGGCAACTGAAGAAAGTATTTTTCTAAAAGTTTTTTTCACAATTTGATTAGAAGGTTTTTGGATGTAGGAAGGGCGTATGTGTTTTTGCTTATGACTAAAGCCTAAAGGTAAGTGGGTATTTCTCAGTATAGAGGCTGCATGCGGTCAATTAAAGGTGATAATTGCGACATTGCTTGTCTCGGGGGCTGGGGGATCAAGCAAAAACTTTCAAGCAAAAAAGATTTTTGAAGGGGGGGGGGGGGGTAGGAGGACGTGAAATATTCGTTTAGAGGAAGGGGACATAATATTTTATACCCGGTTGGCTCAAAAGAGTATTGAATCTCTTTTTTATCCCTGACATTGGCCAGGCTCTTTGGCTAGTATACGGCCTTAGAATTGCAGTTATCAGATGAATTAAACTGGAGTTATTCTGAAATGCACTTAGTATTAACTTAATATAAAATAGTTGGCTTGGATATAATTTCAACCCGCCGGTCTACTTTGGGATCGCATGATTTCTGAAACAAACAGTATCCAAGGTCATTTAATCCATTTAACTGGTTTAAATGTTGTGCTTTTTCTGATTCATTATGTTTTGATTTTTTTTAACCATTTGCATATAATGGATAAATACGTAAAAAAGTAATAATTATTCATTGTTAATTCATTGTTTGAATCGCTTGAAGGAGGGTTTTTCAATCGTTTGTGTACCCAGCGCAGTAAGAGTACCACCACTAGATTTCACCGGATTTATGCAATTGCTACCGGGAATATTATTTTCATCATAATTCTTATGACTGTATTCCCCTTTTTCTCCGTTGACACATATTTTGAAATGCCTTCTTGGTTCCCAGAGGGGGCCAACCCCTCTCTGATGGTGTCAATGCTGTACAGAGTTTTCAAGCGGTCTACTGATTTCTTGTCTTCTATTTCTTTTACTGATTTGTTTCTTGAATTAACTAATGAAACCAGGAAAAAAAAAATCGAACCTTTCGAAGTGAATCTAACAATAGCGGAATACATTCACTTCGAAAGGTTAGATTTTGTTTGTTTGTTGTTTTTCTTTAGTACTGAAGACGACTTGGCGGAGGTCCTTGTCGAAATATTTGCTTGTTCTTCGTCTTCATATTTTGCCATTGGCTGACAAAATCCTCGTTTTCTCGGCTATTTGACTTTATTTTCATTTATTATATCTTTTCCTCTCTTTGATTCATACATCATGTATAGCCAGTGTGGTCTTAGAATGTATTTTCTTTCTTCAGGTAGTTTTCAGAAAATGCTACCTTGTTAAAAAAAAAAAAATATAGGTCATTTGAAATTTGTAGGTTAGAATCTATTTGTACACATATCCAATAATGTCCGTCAGTATGTTTGCAGTTATTGAAAATAAAATAAAAATTAGAAAAACCCACTACCCCCAAAATGTGAAATTTTAACAATTTAATGACCAGATTCTGAGAACCTGCTAAAAGTAGAATCTTGCGACCCAACTTGCGATTTTGCAAGAGAGGATGAAAAAAAAAAAAAAAAAAAAAAAAAAAAAAAAAAAAAAAAAAAAAAAAAAAAAAAAAAAAAAAAAAAAAAAAAAAAAAAACATTTACTGCAACGTCTGTGGACTAGATTAATAAAGTAAAAACTTTCACAGAGATTTGGATAGTTCAGGTTATAAATCAGCTTTTTTTATAGTGTAAACCTGAGATTTTCCACTAGGTGAAAATGAATCAGAATACTTTTGTTTTCAAAATTGTTTTAACTCACAATTCAGCCAATAGAACAATCCTTATTTCAAGCTATGTGTTTTATTTCTCCTAATATCGAAAGAAAAAGAAAAAAAAAAATCACCACCATGACCAATATTACTAAAAAAAACACAAATGAATGTGAATTGCCAGTTTAATATATGTACTAATGTTCATGCATGAGTCTTAATAATTTTGGATTTAGTAAAGTTAAAAAAAGAGAAAAAACATTTAACATATATTTTGTTTTAGGTGAAGTGCAAAACTATGTCCTGTTCTTTAAAAGCCACTAGGGGCGTCAGCCCTACCCCTATTAGTTTCAGCTCGTTTTAAGTTCGAATCGGTTATTTGATATCGTTTTCGGCTTCATTTATTTATAGATGGTAATTATGGTAGTTTTATGCTTCTAAAATTATTTTATTTCTGATTAACTTGCCTTAAATGTAGCTCTTTATTTTTTTTTTAAAAAAAAAACTTCTTTTGTGGATTTTTTTTAATCAACAGAAAAAAAGTTTGGCTAGTAGCCATCATCGTTGGGCTGGTTTGGGCTGGTTAGGCTGGTTTGCAGTTGTCCTCTCACCCGGTTTTTGAAAACCGCTTGTATAAAGCTTGTCTAGAGCCCAAGTTATTCAACACTTTCTTTTATAAATGTACCACTTTTTGTGCTTCTATGAATGTGCTTTTTGAGGGAATCAAGTTTTCTATGAGCGTCAAAATGTTATACAAATAATGGCTCAAGCTTGTTGTAATTGTTTCTACTTCCATTCGGGTTAGACTAAGCTTTATATTTTCTTAGACTAAGCATTATGTTTTCTACTTTTGAAAGACAAATTTTCCCCACAAATTCAAAATTATTTCAAAACGTCATTGCTGAATGTCTATTGAAGTTTTTTGAAAGAAAGTTAAATGGTATTGCACACTACTAAATGGAGAAACATATGCATCTTTTTGTTGCCTGTTTTTACAATTGTCATTAATGGACCTAAATGTATTCCTAAATACAAGTTAAGATAAAAGCTTCGCCTAAATGTTATGCTCACTATAATGAAGAGTTGTTTAATTTGAAGTTTTAAGAGCATTTTGTGGGGTTCTGTGGGTTTTTTTTGTGGGGTTCCTATTTTTTTCTAAATGCATTGCGTGCTCTCTTCTAACGTTCAGATATAATTAGAATTTCAGCTTTAGGTAGTGATTTTTACATGATAGGTTTTATTTTGTTGTTTTGGGGCCTAGTTGGGTAGTGTTCTCCTTTACAAGCTTAGATTCTGGATTTTGTTATTTTTGGTTGACGAATAAAACCCTAATTTAATTTAAAAAAAAAATAAAAATCATTCGTAACCAGATTGATTAATTGGTCAATAGAGCTGACAAAATCTTAATTAACCTAGATTTACTCCGGGGTATAAGTTTCACCCAAATATTATAATCAGCAGACCCTCCTTGTCAAGCAGCCTCCTTGCAAGGAATTGAGCCTCCTTATAAATCAGTATTAGGCACATATGTAGGTGTCTTTTGGGTCCACACCCCTTCAGAAATCACGAAATTTTTACGATTTCCCAGAAAATTTCCTGTATTTTGCATACAACTTGCCAGTTTTTTCTTTGCTTTTTCTATATTTACAACCTCTCCTCCAAGTAAGCATCTGCCTACTCTGGTTACCTACCTTATCGGTTATCCAATCATCAAATAGGCCTACAATAGGGAGCTTTGTCTTTTTTGTTCCAAAGATAGAAATCCTTATATAAAGTGTGAATGTAATTTTGTAATTTAAAAGAAACAAAATGAAATGCAAATGCGATTTTGGGAATGTTTCAACAGCAAAATATTTGTTGAAAATATTTGTGTTCAATTGAAAATTGAATAATTATTTGTTGAAAATTTGGTTTTCAAATGCTTTGCAAGACATGCACTATATCAGATTAATTTTCAGAACGGATTATTTTGAGAGGGAAGAAGCTTTGCTGTGGTCAAATCCGTATCCAGGGGGAGCGGGTTAGAACCCCTCCCCCAAAATTTTTGTCCTACTTGTAAAAACGTAACAAAAATGGATATAAAAAAAATTGGCGCGTCGTTTATAGCTTTTTGTACTGTGTTTTTCTTATTATTGTTATTATATATCATTCAATCAACAGTTCGTGATAACGAACTGTAAGTAAGGAGCGACCCGGCTCAATAGTAACCGAAGCTCTATCAATCAAAACAGTTGTGATTCAATCAAACAGCTCTATTCAATCAAACAGTTCGTGATAACGAACTGTAAGTAAGGAGCGACCCGGCTCAATAGTAACCGAAGTTCTAAAAAACGGGATTTTGAAACCAATAGATACATCAAAGAATCAGATTTTAATACTGATTTGAAATATATAAGTTTTATCAAGTTTAGTCCTACCCATAAAAAGTTAAGCGCCTTAGAAAATTTGGCTGATTTTCAAAAAAAGGGGGAAAGATCCCCTAGAAGCTATAGAAGCTTAATGAAAATCACACCATTAGATTCAGCGCATCAGCGAACCCTACTGAAGAGGCTTCAAGCTCCTATCTACAAAAATGTAGAATTTTGTATTTTTTGCCAGAAGAAAGATCACGGATGCGTGTTTTTTTTTTTTCCTCAGGGGTGATCGTATCGACCCATTGGTCCTAGAATATCGTAGGACGGCTCATTCAAGCGGAAATTGAAAGTTCAAGTGCCCTTTTTAAGTGACCAAAAAAAATGGATGGCAACTAGGCCCCCTCCCAAGATCTTTTTTTCCCAAAGTCACCCGGTCAAAATTTTTAGATATCCATTTTGTTCAGCATGGTCGAAAATATAATAGATATGTCTTTTAGGATGACTTAATCCCCAAAAGTCCCCAGGGGGAGGGCTGAAAGTTATGAACTTTACCCCAATGTTTACATAAAGTATTGGTTATTGGGAAGTATACAGACGTTTTCAAGATGGATTTTTTTCTGGTAGTGGGGGGAGGGGTTGGGGGGTATGTGGGAAGATCTTTCCATGGAGGAAGCTTTCATGGGGGAAGGGACATCGCTATGAAGGGGGTGCCGGATTTCCCAGCATAATTTTAAAAAACGAGTAGAAATTAAATAAAAATAAACAAGTTTTTCAACTGAAATTAAGGAGCAACATCAAAACTTAAAACGAACAGACATTATTAAGTATATGATTGGGTCCGCCCTCTAGTCAATACCTCGGTCTTTAAGCTAAAGATTTTTCAGTACAGTAAAGATTTATAAGAGCTATATATCATAGGCAGCGCGCTAGCGCTGCCCAAGTAAAGAACGATGTGGGCACAATGTGTTTTTTTTTGTTTTTGTTTTTTTCTCCACCCGGGCGCTTCGTATCGAAGGAGTTGTCGTACAAATTTCGAAAAGGGCTCATTGGATTGGAAATTGGAGTGGCTAGTGCCCTTTATAATAGTCGAAAGTGATGGGAGGGCACCTAGCCCCCCCCCCCCAAGCCCATCATTCCCCAAACACATCCAATCAAAATTTTGAGATAGCCATTTTGTTCAGCGTAGTTGATTTCCAGCTAGAAAATATGTTTTGAGGAGGAGACACCCCCCAAAAAACCCTCGGGGCAAGGGTTTTAAGTTATGGCCTGAGGGCATATAAGAACGATGTTGGCACAATGTACTATTTATTATATTTTTTTTCCTTTAGAGCAAGGCACTTCATATAAAAGGCGTTGTCGTAAAAACTTCAAAACAGGCTCAATCAATTGGAAATTCGAAGGGCTAGTAACCTTTCTAATAGTCGAAAGTGATTGGAGGGCAACTAGCCCCCCCCCCCCCCTCACCCATCATTCCCCCAAACACATCCAATCAAAATTTTGAGATAGCCATTTTGTTCAGCGTAGTTGATTTCCAGATAGAAAATATGTTTTTTAGGATGACACTCCCCCACAACCCTCAGGGCAAGGGTTTTAAGTTATGCCCTGGGGGCATATAAGGTTTTTATAGAAGGCGTTGTCGTAGAAACTTCAAAAAAGGCTCATTCGATTGGAAATTCAAAGGGCTAGTGCCCTTTTTAATAGTCGAGAGTGATTGGAGGGCAACTAGCCCCCCCCCCCCCTCCCCACGCCCATCATTTCCCCAAACACATCCAATCAAAATTTTGAGATAGCCATTTTGTTCAGCGTAGTTGATTTCAAGATAAAAAAAAATATGTTTTGAGGTGGACGCTCCCCCAGAGCCCTCAGGGCAAGGGTTTTAAGTTATTCCCTGGGGGGCATATAAGGTTTTTAAAGAAGGCGTTGTCGTAGAAACTTCAAAAAAAGCTTATTCGATTGGAAATTCAAAGCGCTACTGCCCTTTTTATAGTTGAAAGTGATTGGAGGGCAACTAGCCCCCCCCCCCCTTCCGCGCCCATCATTCTCCCAAAGACATCCAATAAAAATTTTGAGATAGCCATTGCGTTCAGCTTAGTTGATTTCCAGATAAAAAATATATTTTTGATTTCAAAGGGTTTGAAATTCGATTTGAAATTCAAAGGGTTAGTACCCTTTTTAATAGTCGAAAGTGATTTGAGGGCAACTAACCCCCCTCACACGCCCACTTTGTCCCCAAACACATCCAATCAAAATTTTTATATAGCTATTTTATTCAACGTAGTTGAAAGTTTTGGAAATTAGGTCTTTAAAGATGACAACCCCTCCCCCCAGAGCCCTAAGGACAAGGGTTGTAAGTTACGCCCTGGGGGGCACATAAAGTTTTTTTTTATTGAAAGCGGTGTCTTAGAAACTTCAAAAGGGCTCATTCAATTGAAAATTGAAATGGCTAGTGCCTTTTTTAATAGTTGAAAGTGATTGGATAGCGACTAACGCCCCTCTCACGCCCACCATTTTCCCAAACATATCGAATTAAAATTTTGAGATATCCATTTTGTTCAACGTAGTTGGAAGTTCTGGAAATTAGGTGTTTTAGGATGATAACCCCCTCAGAGCCCTCAGTGCAAGGGTTGTAAGTTATGCCCTGGGGCACATAAAGTTTTTATTGTAAGTGTTGTCATAGAAACTTCAAGAGGGCACATTCAATTGGGAATTGAAAAGGCTAGTGCCTTTTTTAATAGTTGAAAGTGATTGAATAGCGACTAATGCCCCTCTCACGCCCACCATTTTCCAAAACACATCCAATCAAAATTTTGAAATATCAGTTTTGTTCAACGTAGTTGAACGCTCTGGAAATTAGGTCTTTTAGGATGATAACCCCCTCAGAGCCCTCAGTGCAAGGGTTGTAAGTTATGCCCTGGGGGCATATAAAGAACGATGTTGGCACAGTGTATTATTTATTAATTTTTTCCTTTATAGCAGGGCATTTCGTATCGAAGAACTTGTCGTAGAAACTTCGAAAAGCGCTCATTCAATTGGAAATTGGAGTGGCTTGTGCCCTTTTTAATAGTCGAAAGTGATTAGAAGGCGACTAACACCCCTTCCACGCCCACTATTTCCCGACACACATCCAATCAAAATTTTGAGATAGCCATTTTGTTCAGCGTAGTTGATTTCCAAATAGAAATTATGTTCTGGAGGACAGTCCCCAAACAGCCCTTAGGGCAAGAGTTGTAAGTTATGCCCTGGGGTATATAAGGTTTCTTATAGAAAGCGTTGTCGCAAAAACTTTAAAAATGGCTCATTCGATTGGAAATTCAAAGGGCTAGTGCCCTTTTTAATAGTCGAAAGTGATTAAAGGGCAACTAACCCGCCTCTCATGCCCACCTTTTCCCCAAACACATATAATCAAAACTTTGAGATGGCCATTTTATTCAACATAGTTTTAAGTTCTGGAGATTAGGTCTTTTAGGATGACAGCCCCCCCCCCCCACAGCCATCAGGGCAAGGGTTGTAAATTATGCCCAGGGGGCATATAAGATTTTTAAATAACGTGTTGTCGTAGAAACTTCAAAAAGAGCTCATTCGATTGGAAATTGAAATGGCTAGTGCCCTTTTTTAGTAGTCGAAAGTGATTGGAAAGCAACTAACACCCCTTCCACGCCCACCATTTCTCCAAGCACATCCAATAAAGATTTTGAGATAGCCATTTTGTTCCCACGCAGTTCAAAGTTCAGGAAATTATACCTTTGAGCAAGACATTCCCCCCACAGTCTTCAGGGCAAGGGTTATAAGTTATGCCCTGGGGGCATATAAGGTTTTTATTGAAATCTTTGTCGTAGAAACTTGAAAAAAAGGGCTCATTCGATTGGAAATTCCAAGGGCTAGTGCCCTTTTTAATTTTCAAAAGTGATTTGAAAGCAACTAACCCCCCTCTCATGCCCATCTTTTCTCCAAACACATCCAATCAATATTTTAGAAAGCCATTTTATTCAACGTAGTTGAAAGTTTTGGAAATTAGGTCTTTAAGGATGAGGACAAGGGCTGTAAGTTATGCCCTGGAGGCGTATAAGGTTTAAGTTATGCCCTGGGGACATATAAGGTTTATATAGAAAGTTGTTGTATAAATCATAGGCAGCGCGATCGCGCTGCCTAAGTAGAGAACAGGGACTAAGTAAAGAGGAGGACACTCCCCCACAACCCCTCAGGGCAAGGGTTTTAAGTTATGCCCTGGGGGCATATAAGAACGATGTTGGCACAATGTATTATTTATTAATTTTTTCCTTTAGAGCAGGGCACTTCGTATCGAAGAAGTTGTCGTAGAAACTTAAAAAAGTGCTCATTCAATTGGAAATTGGAGTGGCTTGTGCCCTTTTTAATAGTCGAAAGTAATTAGAAGATGACTAACACCTCTTCCACGCCCACTATTTCCCAAAACCCATCCAATCAAAATTTTGAGATAGCCATTTTGTTCAGCGTAGTTGATTTCCACATAGAAATTATGTTCTTGAGGACAATCCCCCACAGTCCTTAGGCCAAGGGTTGTAAGTTATGCCCTGGGGGCATATAAGGTTTTTTTTATAGAAAGTGTTGTCGTAGAAACTTTAAAAAAGGCTCATTCAATTGGAAATTCAAAGGGCTAGTGCCTTTTTTAATAGTCGAAAGTGATTAGAGGGCAACTAACCCGCCTCTCACGCCCACCTTTTCCCCAAACACATCTAATCAAAACTTTGAGATAGCCATTTTATTCAACGTAGTTTTTAGTTCTGGAAATTAGGTCTTTGAGGATGACAACCCTTCCGCAGCCCTCAGGGTAAGGGTTGTAAATTATGCCCAGGGGGCATATAAGATTTTTATATAACGCGTTGTCGTAGAAACTTTAAAAAGGGCTCATTCGATTGGAAATTGAAATGGCTAGTGCCCTTTCTAATAGTCGAAAGTGATTGGAAAGCAACTAACACCCTATCCACGCCCACCATTTCCCCAAGCACATCCATTAAAGATTTTGAGATAGTCATTTTGTTCCTCGCAGTTCAAAGTTCAGGAAATTATACCTTTGAGCAGGACTCTCCCCCTACAGTCTTCAGGGCAAGGGTTATAAGTTATGCCCTGGGGGCATATAAGGTTTTTATTGAAATCTTTGTCGTAGAAACTTGAAAAAGGGCTCAAAAGAGCGAGGTATTGAGGAGGGGACAGCCCCTTTCATATACGGAATAATTTCTGTTCGTTTTTTAGTTTTAATTGTTTGATTGATTGAGCTGGCTTGGGTAATTTGCAAGGGATTTTCTGGTGTGGTTGTTAAAAAGCTGTTTTACGGCACACCATAAACTTTGGAGGAAAACAGAAAAGCTGAAAATTAAATTTCAGATTTTTTTACTGTCATTGATAACTAATTGTTTGTACCAGGAAGTTTTTAATGCTTCTACGATAATACGTTAAAACCTCATAGATACTAAGTTCAGTTTTGACCGAAGTTTCAGTTTAGAAACTAAATTGAATAGGGGTACATATTCACGATAATATGAGGGGAGGGGGCTGGAATTTGTTTTTCTTTTCGAACATAAAGCTTCAAAAGAAAGCATTATTCAAAATTGGGGGGGGGGGGGGGTCAATGGAAATGTCATAAAAAAGTCGGCTTCTTTTTAATTTAGAAGGGAGCAATTGAAATTCCAATCTCCTTCTCCCCATTGACACCCTAGAAATTAGATACGTAAAATAAACGTATCAATCAATGGAACTGTGCAAGTCTAACTAAGTGAGCTACAGACTTGTTAGTTGTATACAAATTTTACGTAACACGTTTAAATTGCAACAACCATCATTTGTGAGGAGTTGCTTATAGTAAAGAGAAGCTTAAGCGGGCCGAGAATTTCATGTTAGAGACCTGAGAGGCAACCGCCAGAAGTACATACTGCTAAGCAGCACACCCAATGGAGCAGCAGACCTAGGAAACAGCAAGCGAAGAGACGGAAACCCATGCAATGGCGTCGTTTAGGGGTGGCAAGGGGGGGGGGCAGTTACCCCCCAAAAAAATTTGAAAAAAGCTTTTATATACTTCATGCCCCTTGACTCTCTGGATGTGGAACTTTTTTGCCCCCTCAATAAAAATGCTAGAGCTACGCCCCTGAATCCATGTATTGGTTTAACCGAAATTGAGTGAAGAAATTTGTCTCCTTTCTATCCCAACTAAAACAATTAGTACTAAAGACAGGGATGGGTTCAATGACCCTTAGTAAATAAAACACCCCTCCACCTATAAAAACTATCAAATATGAGTCTAAAGTTAAGTACTGATAGAAGAAGGTGATTTGGTCTCTCTGGATCTTGTCTGACCAGCTGCCTCCATAAGAAAAAGCGGCACTTACGTATTATCCCAACCACACTTAAGAAGTGAAGTTAGGTTAATCATAATGATGTGTACCAAATTATGATGAAAAAATATAATACTTTAGTAACAAAATTATAGAAACTACAACAGAGGATTATGGAAAGCAGGCTGCTGCCGAGAACGCACTATATTAAGTACCTAACCATATCAACTCTATATATTGAATATTTAACTAAAATATAACTGCATAATAGTTTGTCTCACTCAGGCTAAGATGACTATCTGAGAGTGCACACAGAAAAAAACCGGTTATAAACAGATCAAACAGGTCAAACTTCCTGAGTGTGGCCGGGATAATACGTAAGTAACGAAAAAGCTTGGCCATACTCGTGGCTATTTTTATTAATAAAGCTTAGAACGAACTACACATGTCTAGTTTTTTTCTCAGCTCCTGTGCAGTCGCTTCTCGTATAAAAAGTTATCCTAAAGTATATTTCAAGTTGTTCAAAGAAATTGTCAAAAACTTTTATTTTTTTTCTTATATATACTATTTTATTGGAGTCCTTTTAATGTATTTAATTAAATTTTTGCGTTCTATAGTTTTTAGTTTATTTTTATTTTTTTTTTTTTTTTTCCTTTTACTCTTGTCTCTGTGAGTAAGTGATTATTATTATTTTTGCTCTGAGTAAGTGATTCGTTTGTCTCCACCCCTCTTCACAAACCAATGAGCCTTTGGGGGAATAGTAAAGTATAAAATTGTATGTGTATTTCATAATGAATAAATCTTATCTTAATGTCCTTTAAAGTTTAAAATCCTTGAAGCAAGAGTGGATCCAGGATTTTTGTTTGGGGGGGTTCAAACCGGGTTCGACTCGGTTTTCGACTAATTTTACTAATTTTTACTAAGGCTTTACTAATTTTCGACTCGGTCAAAAATTTCGGGGGGGGGGGGGGGGGGGGGGGTCAAACCAGGTACCCCCCCCCCACCTCCCTGGATACGGCCTTGCCTTGAAGAACCAAGGACACTAGAGCAAAAATAGTTTTTACCCCCTAAACCCAACTCAAGTCTATTCAAACCTGAAAACCGCTATTTAAAAAAAAAAAACTTGCTTTTGGTTATTTCATAATTGTGAATTTTTAAGGGCAGTACCCCTAATAAACAGTGAAATTAAATAAGGAGAACTTTATAATTAAATTTGACAACGCTTTTCCCAGGGGCTGTCAATTGGAGGTAGGATAAAGTGCATTTCCCCCTAGATTTTTTTCCCTCTACGCCAAGATTTTGAATAACACCTTTTTGTTGAAACACGCCATATTTTGGCATTTTCCTTAAAAACATTAAAAAAAAAAAAAACTTGCCTTCCTCTAGATTTTGAGAAACATATTTTGCCTCTCCCCTAAATTTCGTGAATTGTCCCAGGGGCGGATCGAGAGCAAAATCTTGGGCGAGGCCAAATGTGACAAGGGCACATTTTGTCGGGGCCAATGTGGCAAAGGTGCCAATAATTTACCAAATTGACAAATTTATTTTTAAAAAAAATTAAAAAGGAAAAAAAAAAACAAGGAGTGAGGGCTCCAGAAAAATCTTGAGGGGCAGCCCCCCTCCCGTTCCCCTGGATCCGACACTGAATTGACGCCAGTGGTTTTTCTTCCGTAAAAATTTAAACATTAACAATCTGTTTATTCCCAAAGACAATCTGTTGATTCCCTGACCTGTTACTATACCTGATACTGTTGCTACATCTTCATCACAGTTCATATAATTATCCAGTAAGCTTATCGCAGATCATTTCTGGTCTTCGTTCTCGGTACGAACAAAAAGCTCCTCCCACTTCTTCGTGCAGTTATTAATAGCGGGTTTCCACTTGTTTCCGATTGTTTCGCGTCTGACTTGTCTACCCGTGAAAAGATCTGACGCCGCTTATGTTTCTACGTTCTCTGGAGCACTCGCATCCCGGTCCGGGTTTTTATAATGGGTGAGATAGGGAATGATCATACTGGATAATTATATGAACTGTGATCTTCATAAACCACACAATATTCACCTGTTACACTTGTTACTGTTGCTACATCTTCATAACTTCATAAACCACACAGTATGTTGACTCTCAAAGAAAACTTCAACTTCAAAGGAAAGCTACACCTTCCTAACCTGTTACTACACCTCTTACTGTTGCTATATCTTCATAACTTCATAAACCACACAGTATTTTGATTCTCAAGACAACTTCTACTTCAAAGGAAAGCTACACCTTCCTAACTCGTTACTACACCTATTGCTGTTGCTACATCTTCATAAGCCAAACAGTAGGTTGATTCTCAAAGACAACTTCAACTTCAAAGGAAAGCTACACCTTCCTAACCTGTTACTATTTATTTATTTATATTTATTTTATTTTTAACCCACTGTACAATAAATGTAAAATAGTGGAGTAATACAAACAAAAAAAAAAGAGAAAGAACAACGACAATCTAACCACAAATATAATCACTAATAAAAAAAAAACGGATAAGACTGTGATGTGGGCCCAACCGAAAACTAGCATCCTGACTGATCTTCGCTTGCACCGTTTCAAGCGAGGACAGAATTGCTGTTGCACCATAACGACCAACAAGGCGCCTATTGCGCACAGCAAGCGGCAAATACAATAGGAACTTACAGTATCTAAAATAATTGACCTTCATTTGTTTCAGATCATGCTTAGTAAAAAGCGGATACAGCCCAGAAGCGGATAAAATCGCATGGTCACAGAAACTACAGTAGAGTTTAGCAAGACCATGCCTATTAAAACGTCCACGGTTTGCAACTATTTTCGCATAACCAGCTTTAAGCTTATCCTTCGAATCACAAATAAATTTACGCCGGATGCTTCCTACGGATTCACATATGGAAATACCAAGCCATTTGATAACAGGGACACTAGGTACCATAAAGGTGTTGCAAGCAAGGGGAGTAGCAGGGGGATTAACAGCGTTGAAGAGTAAATATTCACATTTCGAAGTATTTAATGATAGGCCTATTTCACTAAGCATAGATCCAACCATGCTAACATTCCGTTCAAGCCTCCTTTTGGAACGACTAATTAGGAGGAGGTCATCAGCATATGCTAAATAAGACACTTCCGAAAAACCAAAAAAAAAAACTGGAGGGAATCTTATTAATCACGCTCGAAATATAAGCATTAAAAATATGAGGCGAAAGAACTCCTCCTTGCCAAACCCCGCATTTAACAGGAATATTTCCAAAAGCACATCCATTCGATTTCAATCTCACATATGAATTCGAATACCAAAAACGTAGCAGAGAAATAATCGATGGGTTTATACCAAGCTGATGTAAATAATAAAAAGCCTGAGGGTGCACAACACTGTCGAAAGCTTTAGATATGTCTAAAGCACATATATGTAATGATTGACCTTTCGTTTGTGCATCCTTAAAAAGGAGAGCAATCACCCGATGTGCATCTTGACAAGAAATCCCCTTTCTAAATCTAAACTGATTAACATCATAATTCACAAAATCAATAATATAAGGAAGAAGCAAATATTCAAAAAGTTTGCTATATTGCAGGCGACAGTAATAGGCCTATAAAGAATCACATTTATTTACGTCTTTTCCTCTCTTTACAATTGAGGTAACAGTACCACATAGGAAACTATCAGGCACTAAAGAACAGCAAAGACACATTTGAAAAAGTAGCTGCAAATGTTTTACAAGTTCCCGAGAATCTTTCCGTAAATGAAAAACACTTATACCATCAATATCAATAGACTAAGATTTCAGCCGCCTGATCGAATATTAATTATCTCATGAAATGAGATAATTACGAAGTTCATTCGATTCCATTCGATTCACAGGCTCTCCAGTTCATTTTTCATACCACTGAATTTTTTTCTGGGTTTCCTCGAATTCCCTCATGAGAAAAATGAGTTCTCGGAAATCTTCCCAAAAAATGACATTTACGAAAATTAAGGATTTATATTTCACGTTAACGATCGTGTATTTATGAACGTAGGAGAGCCTAATTTGCGCTCGAAAAAATCCGAGGGAGCCCCGGATAACTCAGGGAGTAGTGTGGAGTAATCTGGGACCAGTATCCAAGCTTAGCGACCCTGATATCTAGTTTACGGAGAAAAGTTGGCAAGAACATTCTAATATTTGGCAGAATAGTAAAATCCATTCTATCTTCATAACACAAATTATTCCAAGGATCTACTTTAAGATTTTGTTCCCTGTGTAATTTTTAATGTGTCTCCTAACGTTTTATTACATGAACGAAAGACGACATTTTTGGCATCATTCCATAAGTGTGATTCAGCTCTATCCATGTGCCGAATTACATTTATGAAACTTAGCGTACATAGTTTTTTAGTAAATAACTGAAAAAAAAAAGAATAATACACAATCATTTTTTATTTTTCACAAAGTTTAGGTTCTTCCCCAAGAAATTTCTAGTAATATCATAATTCTGGCTCGGTGAATGGACAGATTTGAGACAAATGAATCAAATGATGTAAATATCTAGTCCTTTTGATGCAAGTTACAGCTGCAGCCTTGTCGCAAAATTGTTTGTCTTAGAGGGATCGTATACCTTAATCTAGTAACAACTCTACAACTATCTACAAGAAACTATCAGAAATTTTGTCATTTTTTGGGAAGATTTCCGAGAACTCAATTTTCTCATGAGGGAATTCGGGGAAACCCAGAAAAATTCAGTGGTATGGAATGAACTGGAGAGCCTGTGAAACAATAAATCATGGAATCGAATGAACTTCGTAATTATCTCATTTCATGAGATAATTACTGATTCGATCAGGCGGCTGAAATCTTAGTCTATTGATATTGATGGTATAAGTGTTTTTCATTTACGGAAAGATTCTCGGGAACTTGTAAAACATTTGCAGCTACTTTTTCAAATGTGTCTTTGCTGTTCTTTAGTGCCTGATAGTTTCTTGTAGAGTTAGTTTCTACAATTTTTTTTTTTTTGGGAACTATCAATGACAACTATCTACAAGAAACTAGTTATCAATCAAATTTTCGCGAAAACAAATTGATTATGGTAGGTGACGATGCCAGAGAGCCGCAAATAATCATTTCGATAATAAATAAAAGCAGAAGCTTTCGTATTAGATACTTGAAGTCTAAAACTATTATATCCTAAAATTCAACTACTTGGTAGTTGAATGGATCATGTGTGTAAGGGATCTTCGGTAAATTTAACGTTATGGGAAATCTCGGTAGTCCGAATAAAATAAAAGCTTGGTGTTGAGATGATTATGAAATTAGTTACTCTGGTAATATTATTTTTATTTTTGGTTTCAGAGAGAGTTTTACAAGCAGGTGTTTGGTTTGCCGATGGGAGCCGCTCTTAGTCCTCTCCTGGCAAACCTTTTTATGACTGAGACTTCAGCCGCCTGATCGAATCAGTAATTATCTCAGCTGACACAGGAGGGACGTGCTTTTGTTGCATTTTTTCGGGAAGGCACTTAGCAAGGAGTTGGGAATATCGGCTATGTACAGCGAAATTAACACGGGAAAAAATATTAGAATAATGTTGGATCCAAGCTGATTGCGGAATATTATCACTCTTATAATCAGTAAACTTAGAAGAATTCGTCACAAACTTCCACTCTTTCGAACTGTTTGGAAAATTAACTCCAGCTTCACGGACGGACCGCAGTTGTCTTTTATAAGCCGTTTTCGTTTTACGTTTAATATCAAAAACAGTACCACGAGAGGGACGCCCACAAGCAATCCAAATACGTAACCATAGCTTGGCCTGATATTTCACTTTTTTCAAAAGAGGGTCGTAATACCAAACAAACTTTCGCGTGTTGGACCGAATACGTTCAATTGGGACAGCTACTTGTTCGGTTTATTTCAAACGTAAGATGATTTGATGATAATACGTATTCAATTGCAAACGAGTACTGGGTGAGGTAACTCCGCAACAGAGGAGGTTATAAGGCACATTAATGGCACTCAGCAGGCTTGCAAGCGTGGCCACATATAGAGGCCAATCACAACGATTCCAATTTCGCCGTTGAAACAACTTTTTTTCTACGGATTGGGGATAACTCTTACAGTTGCTAAACTTCATAACTTCATAAACCACACAGTATGCTGATTCTCAAAGACAACTTCAACTTTAAAGGAAATCTACACCTTTCTAACCTGTTACTACACCTGTTATTGTTGCTACATCTTCATAAACCACACAGTATGTTGATTCTCAAAGACAACTTCAACTTTAAAGGAAAGCTACACCTTCCTAACCTGTTACTACAACTCTTACTGTTGCTACATCTTCATAACTTCATATACCATGCAGTATGTTGATTCTCAAAAACAACTTCAACTTTAAAGGAAAGCTACATCTTTCTAACCTGTTACTACACCTGTTATTGTTGCTACATCTTCATAAACCACACAGTATGTTGATTATCAAAGGCAACTTTAACTTCAAAGGAAAGCTACAGCTTCCTAACCTGTTACTACACCTCTTACAGTTGCTACATCTTCATAACTTCATAAACCACACAGTATGTTGATTCTCAAAGACAACTTCAACTTTAAAGGAAATCTACACCTTTCTAACCTGTTACTACACCTGTTATTGTTGCTACATCTTCATAAACCACACAGTATATTGATTCTCAAAGACAACTTCAACTTTAAAGGAAAGCTACACCTTCCTAACCTGTTACTACAACTCTTACTGTTGCTACATCTTCATAACTTCATATACCATGCAGTATGTTGATTCTCAAATACAACTTCAACTTTAAAGGAAAGCTACATCTTCCTAACCTGTTACTACACCTGTTATTGTTGCTACATCTTCATAAACCACACAGTATGTTGATTCTCAAAGACAACTTCAATTTCAAAGGAAAGCTACAGCTTCCTAACCTGTTACTACACCTCTTACAGTTGCTACATCTTCATAACTTCATAAACCACACAGTATGTTGATTCTCAAAGACAACTTCAACTTTAATGGAAATTACACCTTTCTAAACTGTTACTACACCTGTTATTGTTGCTACATCTTCATAAACCACACAGTATGTTGATTCTCAAAGACAACTTCAACTTTAAAGGAAAGCTACACCTTCCTAACCTGTTACTACAACTCTTACTGTTGCTACATCTTCATAACTTCATATACCATGCAGTATGTTGATTCTCAAATACAACTTCAACTTTAAGGAAAGCTACATCTTCCTAACCTGTTACTACACCTGTTATTGTTGCTACATCTTCATAAACCACACAGTATGTTGATTATCAAAGGCAACTTTAACTTCAAAGGAAAGCTACAGCTTCCTAACCTGTTACTACACCTGTTATTGGTGCTACATCTTCATAAATTACACAGTATGTTGATTCTAAGACAACGACCTTCAAAGAAAAGCTACACCTTCTTAAGCTGTTTTGTGAAACATATAATTAACCTAAATTTGCATTTTTTCATCCACGTTTATTTTGGTATTTTTTTTGGCACCCGCTACTACCAAAAACTGCATACGGAGGTATTCATAAATCTCCGTATAATTCATAAATACCTCAGTATAATTCGTAAAGACCTCCGTAATTCATAAAATATAACCAAAAGTTGAATTTCTGATTTTTCCTCACATTAAAGTATATATAGGATTTTACTATTTTTACTAAACCATTTAAACAATAAACTCCATTTTCGTTGTCCATGGTCATTTAGTGCACCCTTTCGAAAATTTTCGTAGAGCACTTATGTAAATTTAGAACATAGCTTCCATAAATAAAAACCAAAAAAGAAGAAAAAAAAAATCCTGGCTTCGATCCGAACGAAAGTGAACATAACTATCACTGATGGATCTGGTTTAATTGGCATTGTCTGTCACTTTATCTGTCACCTTGACATAGTAATTTAATACTTAATTTACTTTCTTAGAAGCAGGCATACCATGTGCTTCTTTTCGGCGAAATAAATGGAAGAAAAAATTCACCAATGACACCAGTTAACAAACACAAAATACTTTATATTATAACTGTTCTGAAACTTGGGCACCATGGATGACCGGGGAGAATTTGCTAGATGTTTCATAGAGGAATTGTCCTGGGTACGCGCCTGACTGAGTGGATTTCAAACTGTAGGCTGTACGAAAAAATGTGATTCTATCCCGCTTTCTAGGGCTATAATGAGAGAAAGGTTGGGATAGCTAGGATCATTTGTGGATGAAGGATGACAGATTGCCAAAGTTTGTCATTATTAGTCAACCATATAGGGCCAAACAAAAAGAAGGTCACCCTCGAATAAGGTTGGAAGAGGCCGTAAGGAAGGATTTAAATGAAATTGGAAATTTTTAGGAAGATATAAAGAGAGAAGCTTTGAATAAATTGGGACGGAGGAGGAGCATCAACTGTGTTGGCCTAAGGCGGCTTGGTGCTGCAGTGAGTTGTTAGTAATAGTAATAGTACCATTGATTTATGCTAGTTTTAAATTAGTCTTTTAGATTTTGTGCGGAACAAGCATGGATGCAACAGGAAACCTTGGATAGGGGAAGGGGCTAAAATAAGTAACGACAAAGACCTGCCTTTCATTCATATAAAGAACAGAAGTCCCATATTTTGCGAAGGCAGGGACTAGAACAAATATCTCGGTTGTTTATTCATTAGCCATATTGAGCGAGGACTGAAAACTAAATACAATTTTACAAAAGCACAAAAAACCGGAAATAGCATTCTACTTAATTTCTTGTTCTTTGTATATGGAAGTTATAGTTTTCCAGGTCAATCTCTAAATCATACGCGGATGAAAAAACGTAAAAATAGAAACAAATAGACTTTTGAAACTACGGGAAAAGACGTGAACTGGTACGTACTTGAGCTCACGTTTGCCCCAAATCATTACAAAAAAATAATTTCTTCAAATTTCTGCATTCTTTTTCGATGAAGCACACATCGTAATCAGAAGTACTTCAAAAGGTGTTTTGTGCCACTTTTTGTCAAAGAAGGATTTGCAACCTAATCTATTAAACAAAATACGCTCGATTTACTGTTCTTATTTGTGTTCCTATTTCTTGTTTCAATCTCGAGATAATGAAGAATTTTGTTTTTTATAAAAAGTAGAAATAGATAGAATTTTGAGCATTCAACTTTAAAATTGTATTCGTCATATCTTGAAGGCTAGAAAAACTTCAATTGTACAAAAAAATTATTTGTCATTTAGCTTACAGTCGAAGAGCTCAAATTGTTCTGACATCGCTTTATGTTTCTACTTCATAAAGAAATTTTAATGATCAACTTTTCTCCTATTCACGTCAGCTTATCAAAAAAGCCATTCCGAAACATTTCAAATGTCTGCGGGTAAAAGCAATAAATTGAAAAATTTACTATTAAATGATAATTTTCGAATTGTATTATTAAAATTGTTAATAGTTCAGTTCAGTTCAGTTCAGTTCATTTTATTTAACATCAAAATACATTTAACAAATATGCCAATACCCGCCCCAAGAAAGATACCAAAAAGCACTTGCAACTGGGCGGGTACATACAACTCATTTACTAATTAATGATTAACTATAAAAAAACACTAAAAAACACAAAAAAAAAAAAAAAATCTCTCATCAATTCATTTAATAATAATAATAATAATAATAATAATAAAGATAAATAATAATAATAATAATAAAAAGAAAAAAAAAACTATGAACCTTGACCTAACAAATATTTTTTCAATTTATTTTTAAATAACCCCAGGTGCTCAGCCGCCCGAATGCTCTCCGGAATAGAGTTCCACACACTAGGTCCTGAAAATCTAGTATGGAAGCCGGCCCTGGTTCCACTTCTATTCGGAACAATGAAATCACTAGCATGACGAGTTTCATAATGGTGCAAAGACCTATTGTCATTAAAATAATCACGAAAAACCTCTGGACTAACATCATTCCAGCATTGATAAGCAAAAATTCCTATTTGGTAATCTCGTAGCTGTCCTACATTCAACACTTGCAACTTGTTGAAGCAAGCTGAAGTGTTATTTACACCTTCAACATACCCACCAATAAGACGCATCGCTCTATTTTGAAGAGTCTGAACACATTTAAAATTCACATAAAAAATACTTGCCCATAACATACAGCCATACGAAGCATATGGGTGGATTAAAGCATGGTATAAAAGCAATAAGACTCTCTGAGGTAAGAAATTTTTAAAACGACGAATCGCTCCAAGGCCACGTGCAACCTTTGTGGCAACAACATCACTGTGGCGTTTTCCACGAAAAATTACAATCAATGTAAAAACCTAAGTACCTGATTTCTTGAACTTGAACTACAGGCTTATTATTAAGCAGAATTCTACCATCAATATCACTGGGCTTGCCTACTCCAGAATATACAATAAAATTAGTCTTAGTAACATTAACTGATAACAAACTCAAACTAGTAAAAACATGGAAATTTCTCAGAACACAATTCACTTTCAACACAAGACTATCCAAACAACGACTAGAAAACGTAACTGCAGTGTCATCAGCGAATGACGTTAAGCAACAATCTGGAAGATAAAACCTCATGCTATCCACATAAACCAGATACAGAAGTGGACCAAGGACCGATCCCTGTGGCACACCACACGACACTTGATAAGGGGAAGAAAAAGCATCATCAATCATCACTTTAATAGACCTCCCACACAAATAACTTTCAAACCACTTCAAACTCACTCCTTTAACACCTAAGCATTCTAATTTTTGCAATAAAATTTTAAAATCTACCGTGTCAAATGCTTTCCTAAAATAAAAAAATACTGTTAGGGGGATTTCACCTTTTACTAAACAATTATTTACAAAATCAACAAGATGAATGGCAGCATGACTAGTGGAATGACCTTTTCGAAACCCGAATTGGGTATCACTGAGTAGGCTATGTTTCGTGAGATGGTCATATAGACGGCGATGAATCACTTTTTCCAAAATTTTTGACAATAAAGGCAGTATCGATAGTTGTCTCCAGTTACCGGCATCTGACCTGGCACCCCCTTTGTAAAGCGGGATAACTTTAGCTTGCTTCAACGCTTCTGGAAAGGTCCCCGTTTCCATAGATAAATTAATAATATGGAGAATACATGGTAGTATATACATTAACACAGCTTTAAAAGTTCTCAGATTCACGCCATCTATCCCAGCAGAATTCGATTTTATATTTTTCACTATTTTAATCACTTCATCACTTGTACACTTTTCAAAGTGGAACTCAACAGTATCTCCACGAGAGTCCACGAATTCCTCGCTAAGAAAATTTTCCCTGTCACACCTTACACTCTCTTGAACAGACGAGCCAACCTGAGAATAAAACTGGCAAAAATGATTCGCGACTACATTTTTATCACTCACATAACTTCCGTTTATATCTATGCAAGGCGACTGACTACTTTTCTGATTTCCCATAAACTCATTAATAATCTGCCATGTGGCTTTGGTATCTCCCTTACTATCAGAAAACTTTTCTTAAAAATACTTCTTCTTTGCTTGCCTTCTCATACTGTTCACCTTATTTCTCACTCGCTTGAACTCTGCAAAATCTGCGTCATCCTGACTATTAAGATATTGCTCATATAACAAGTTCATGACAAGTTCTTTTTTTTATCATGACTATTATTGCCTCCGTAATCCACGGCTTGCGGGGATCGTCCCTCTTTTGTTTGGTCAAGTGCAAGGGGCATGTTTTTCTCATAAATCGGTTGGAAAATATACATGAACTGATTGTACGCTAGAGAAGAATCACCAGAAATTCCCAGGACCGAGTCCCACTTGATACAGCTCAACTCCTCGGCAAAGCTATTCAGATTTTGCTTTTTCAGCTCACGGGTCAGTATTTTTTTTATCTGGGATACGTCGTTTTCTAAGACACGTCACATGAGAACTTACCGGAAGATGGTCTGAGCCTGGATATACTATCACATCTGAATAGCTTTGACTCAAATAGCTAGGTCCCACGAAAACGTTATCAATTAAGGTCGCAGAATGAGTAGAGATTCGGGTAGGTACACAAGTTAAAGGGTAAAGGTCACTTGAAATCATATAATTAAAAAAATCCAAATTATCACCTGAAAGATCTAAAAGATTATAGTTAAAAACCCCCATACAAAAAAAAATCCATGCTTGTAGACGAAACCAACCTCATCAACTCATCAAAACCTGCTACAAACTCATCCAGGCGAGCACTGGGCGGCTTATACACCACACTAATTAAAACTTTCCTTTTTTCAATTTCTAATTCCAAACAAAAACTTTCAATCTTACCTTCTATCCATACACCCAAATCCTCCCTCACCATATACTTCATATTTTTCTTAATCAAAAAACCCAGGCCTCCTCGGTTCATAGTTGATCGGTTTCCTTACCTCAAAATCATATCCTGGAAAAGAAAAAGCCGAGAGAGATTGGTCAGAACTCAAAAAAGTTTCACAAATACCCATTATATCAAATTTTGAAGAAGATATCTCAATCATCTGCAGAACATCTAAATATCCCGTAGTAAGGTGGCAATTCCACGTGCAAAGACACAGTGACATGTCTCCACTAACTTGCGACGGCAATATATAAGAACTCTCACGAAGAGGCTTTGAATTAATAATAGGCAAATCATCACTTCCAATTTGAGCCTCTAAATGATCTTCAATACGGAGCGGATTACGCATAAATCTATTCAATGAAGAAAAATCATTCAACATAAATAAGGAAATAAAATAATTTCTCTTAATCTAAAAAAAAAAAAAAAAAAAAAAAAAAAAAAAAAAAAAAAAAAGAAAGAAAAAACAAATATAAAACAAACAAAAAAACACAAAATAATCAACATTTACTAAAACACTAAAGAGTGTCAACAAGTGAGCAGATTCGTGTTGGGTGGCTATCACCCTGCTCACGTTTGTAAACACGGCCACGATCAGACCACACGTTTTTACACCATATCTGTTTCTCGCACCTTCAAAAATCGCTTTTTTCATTTTCGTAAGATATTCAGTGACGAATACACCTGATTTCGCCAGCTTTGATTTCGCTCTGAAAATATTATACGCCGTATCTTTAGTTGCAAATTTAACGAGAACTGGCGCAACAGTCGTAGGTGTCTGGATATTCCGGGCAGCGTTCGGAAGTCTAAAACGGTTCACAGACAACAACTGTCTTCTTTTCTGGACATTTACACCCATTCTCTTCACTATATCAAGAACAGTAGTACCCAGGTCGTTTCCGGGGTCCTGCTTCACTCCGAAAAAAAGAATCAAGAAGATCAAAGAAGATCTCTAAAGAATCAAGCAAACGCTCCTATTCGTAATCGTCCAGCTTTTCCTCAATAGTAGCCACTCGAAGCTCTAATGACTGAATCTGGCTATCCAGCGATGAAAACAGTTTTTCTATTTTCTCAAACTTTACGTTGTATTCTAGCGTGATCGAATCATATATTCCGAAACAATCAGTTCAGGGTTCAGAGCGGCTTGTTGCGATGAGCCTGCTACTCCTGTCACGGAAACAACTTTTTCCTGAACTTTTTTCTCTATTTCTTTAACTAGGCCAAATTTAAATATTTTGCATAATACAATGTAACTAGATTATATTTTCAAAATAATTTCTAAGATAACAAAGAAAAAAGTCACAATAAACCGTTGGTACAACTTCATGAGATAAAAAGCAATAATACAAATTTATGTATTTAATATTATATTGGAAATATATAGCTAAAAAGTATAATTTTTGAAATGCTGAATTGATCGAAGATTGACACCCTGATCTTCATCAATAAGCATAAGACGAGGGTTGCCTCCCTAGTAAAATTAATTGTTCTAAACGCATTAAGAGAGTTTTTACTCTTCGATAAAATGTTTAATGTGCCACCTAGTGGCGTCAATTGGGGAAGGGCAGGGGGTACAAAATATTGCTGCCTCCTCCTAGATTGTGTTAACGCTGTTTTTATATTATCATGTATAACACTGCTTTTATATTATCATTTTTTCTTTTTTTTTATTGAAAAAACAACATACCCCCCCCAGGTTTTGAAACACACACCGGCGCCACTGGTACCGCCCATAGTTGAATTTAAAAACATACACGAGGCAAGAATGGTATAAGCAGTATTGTGGGGTAAAGCTCAAACAAAGTGTTGCAATATCCGGGGAGCGGGATTAGAGCCTTGGTAAGATTTACGGGTCAACACGACCGCAATCAAAATATTAAATACTCAAATTTAAAGTCTATATTTTTTTTTGGTTTTACTGGAAGGGGTTTCTTGTGTTAATTTATTTTTTTTTAAAAATAAAGTTTTTCTGATCCATTCATTACTCAGAAATGAATGGAAATTTCAAAAAAGATCAATTCTTGTGTAGGTACGATAAATGGTATTATAAAATACGTTTGTTTTCATTTCAAAAATTTTGGGAAGAATTACCTGAATTCTACAGAACTGTTTTCATTTGTCTTTCTTCCTCTTTGGATACACACTCTTACGTATGGAGAGGATATTACGGTGGAGTCATCAAGTAAATAATTTAAATAAGTTAGTATAACAACAAGAAATCCTTCTTTTAATATACAACTTTGAGGGGTTCAAGAACCCCATGTCTACACTTCTCCGACCACTAAGGTGTAAGGGGTTGGGGTCAGGGGCGGAATTTGCTATGGGACAGAAGGGGCAACTTCACCTCCCAGACCTCAGTTTTCCTCCAGACCCCAGTTTGTCCTCCCCCCCCCCCTCCCAGTTGAAATTATTTTCTCCGAAAATGTTGTCAAAAACTAAGATAAGCCTGCATAATTCAAGCATCCACTGAAACAGGTCAGTTTTCTTTAGAACATCTTTACCTTTTTATTTCTATACGGCTAGTTTTTCTGTTTTCTATGTCATTTTTGCTTGATTTGGAAAAATTGGCTCCAGTCTTGACCCCCCCCCCCCCCCACAGGATTTTGACAAAATTACGCCATTCGTTGGGGTATGGGTTTAGCGATCTACTCAGAATGTTGTTGCAAACCATGAACTGGATTACCTCTATTCTCTTTTGAATTAAAATGATTGACAGAATTCCTTCCTTGGAAATGCTTTAAAAGATGAGTACATCACATTTACAAAAACAGTGAAATTATCAGATGATCGTATAGAAGGGAAAAAAACATGATTGAAAAAACAAAAACAACAGCCAAGCAGGAATCGAACGCAAGACACTCTAATTTGAAGTCGAACGCTGTACTAACAGAACCATGCTTCTATTACTCTAATTTGTACCTTAATTGCTCTGTATGTAATTGTTCTGTTTGTACTTTATTACTCTGTTTGTACCTTAATTGCGTAGCTTATTAAGGGGGCTTGGAGGAGTAACATATGAGAGGCGTTCTTGCAAACCTCCAGTTTCGGTTTGCCCGGCTCAATGGCAACCGAAACTGTAGAAAACGAAATTTTGATACCAATAGATGCATCAAAAGAATCAGATTTTAGTGCTGATTTCAAATATATAAGTTTCATCAAGTTTAGTCCTACCTATCAAAAGTTACGCGCCTGAGAAAATTTCGCTGATTTTCGAAAAAAGGGGAAAAGACCCCCTAAAAGTTATAGAACCCTAATGAAAATCACACCATCATATTCAGAATATCAGAGAACCCTACTGCGGAGGTTTCAAGCTCCTATCTACAAAAATGTGGAATTTTGCATTTTTTTTTTGCCAGAAGAAAGATCACGGATGCGTGTTTATTTGTTTGTTTGTTTTGTTTTTTTTTTTTCCATGGGTGATCGTATCAACCCAGTGGTCCTAGAATATCGTGGGAGGGCTCATTCAAACGGAAATAAAGTTCTAGTGCCCTTTTTAAGTGACCAAAAAAATGGAGGGCAACTAGGCCCCCTCCCACGCTCATTTTCTCCCCAAAGTCACCTGATCAAAATTTTGAGATAGCAATTTTGTTCAGCATGGTCGAAATTATGATAACTATGTCTTTTAGGATGAATTAATCCCGCAAAGTCCCCGGGGGGAGGGCTGAAAGTTATGAACTTTACCCAATGTTAACATATAGTATTGGTTATTGGGAAGTATACAGACGTTTTCAGAGGGAATTTTTTCTGGTAGTGGGGGGGAGTGGGTCGGGGGTTATATGGGAGGATCTTACCATGAAGGAAGTTTTCATGGGAGAAGGGACATTGCTATGAAGGGGGCGCCAGATTTCCCAGCATTATTTAAAAAAAGATCAGAAATTATATATAAAAAAAACAAGTTTTTCAACTGAAAGTAAGGAGCAACATCAAAACTTAAAACGACAGAAAACATTACGTATACGATTGGGTTCATCCCCTAGTCAATACCTCGCTCTTTAAGCCAAAGATTATTTAGTACTTTCATAAGAGCTATTTATTCTAATTAACGGCATTTGTGATTAAGGGGTCATTTTTGAAGAATTGGAACAAAATTCGAACTTTAGCTTAAAGAGCAAGGTATTGACTAGGGGGCGAACCCTCTAATATACGTGTTAAAAATATAAGAATATAGAGGTTCGTTACGTAAGTTAATTCGTAAGTTACGTATATTTATTACTAATAAAAACGCTCGTAAATAAAATTAGACAGGTTTCGAGAAAGCCATTTAACCAAATAAAAGTAAAATTAATATTCATTTTTTTTTAAAATATTCACATACGGTGAGCCAACATCAAAACCTGTATTAATTCAAAAACGTTCAAAGATTAAACAAAAAAAACAAGTTTTTTTTTAACTGAAAGTAAGGAACGACGTTAAAACTTAAAACGAACAGAAATTATTCTGTATATGAAACGGGCTGTCCCCTCCTCAACGCCTCGCTCTTTATGCTAAAGTTTTACTTTCTCACAACTCTATTTTTTTTAAACAATGAAAAACTTTAGGGAAATATGACACCCCCTTCCTGGAAATGTCCCTTCCCCCAAGGAAACATCCTCCATGGAAATATCCTCCGACGTAACAAAGGGGGTCGGGCTGCCCTCCAATTTTCTCGTTCACTTAAAAAGGGCACTAGAACTTTTAATTCCCGTTCGAATGAGCCCTCTCATGATATTCTACGACTACTGGATCGATACGATGACCCCTGGAAAAAAAAAATAAATAAACACGCATCCGTGATCTTTCTTCTGGCAAAAAATACAAAATTACAAATTTTTGCTGATAGGAGCTTGAAACATCTACCGTAGGGGTTTTGTGCTGTGCTGAATCTGAAGGTTTGATTTTCATTAAGTTAATCTTAAAAGCGACTCGGCCCAATGGTAACCGAAACTCTATAAAACGGGATTTTGATACCAATAGATACATAATAGATGTATCTATTATGTATCTATTATCATCAGATTTTAATGCTGATTTTAAATATATAAGTTTCATCAAGTTTAATCCTACCCATCAAAAGTTACGCGCCTGAGAAAATTTGGCTGATTTTCGAAAAAAAGGGAAAAGACCCCCTAAAAATTATAGAACCTTAATGAAAATCACACCATCGTATTCAGCGTATCAGAGAACCCTACTGTAGAGGTTTCAAGCTCTTATCTACAAAAATTGGAATTTTGCATTTTTTGCCAGAAGAAAGATCACGGATGCGTGTTTATTTGTTTGTTTTTTGTTTTTGTTTTTTTTTTTTTTCCCAGGGGTGATCGTATCGACCCAGTGGTCCTAGAATATCGTGGGAGGGCTCACTGGAACGGAAATTAAAAGTTCTAGTGCCCTTTTTAAGTGACAAAAAATGGAGGGCAACTAGGCCCCCTCCCACGCTCATTTTTTTCCAAAAGTCACCCGATCAAAATTTTGAGATAGCCATTTTGTTCAGCATGGTCGAAAATATATTAAATATGTCTTTTAGGATGACTTAATCCCCCGAAGTCCCCGGGGGGAGGGCTAAAAGTTATGAACTTTACCCAATGTTAACATATATTATTTGGTTATTGGGAAGTATACAGAAGTTTTCAGGAGGGTTTTTTTCTGGTAGTGGGGGGTGGTGGGTCGGGGGTTATGTTGGAGGATCTGTCCATGAAGGAAGTTTTCATGGGGGAAGGGAAATAGCCATGAAGAGGGCGCCGGACTTGCCAGCATTATTTATTGGTTATTGGGAAGTATACAGACATTTTCAGGAAGGGTTTTTTTTCTGGAGGGGGGGGACTGGAGGAGGGGGTTACTCGGGAGAATCTTTCCGTTGAGGATGTTTCTTTGTGGTAAGGTACATTTCTATGAAGGGGGCGCCGGATTTCCAAGCATTATTTAAAAAACGATCAGAAATTAAATTAAAAAAAAAACAAGTTTTTTCAACTGAAAGTAAGAAGCATTATTAGAACTTAAAACTAACAGAAATTATAACGTATATGAGGGGGTTCTCCCCCCAGTCAATACCTCGCTCTTTACGCTACAGTTTTTTTTAGTGCTTTCAAAAGAGCTATCTATTCGAATTAAACGGCCTTTGTGATTCAGGTGTTTGTGAAATAATTTTTTTTTTACTTTTAACGTAAAGAGCGTGATATTGACTAAGGGGGGAACCCCCTCATATACGTAATAACATATACGTAATAAAAAAACAATAAAAAAAACAAGCGATACGGCTCAATAGTAATCGAAACTTTTAAAAACAGAATTTTGATGTCAATAAATGTATCAAAAGAATGGGTTTATAATGCTGATTCTAAATATATAAATTTTTTTAAGTTTAGTATTACTCATCAGAGGCTACGAGCCTGAGAAAATTTACCCGATTTTTTAAATAGGGGGAAACATCCCCTACAAGTGAAAGAATTTTAATGAAAATCACACCTTCAGATTCAGCGTATCAGAAAACCCTATTACGTAGGTTTCAAAGCTCATATCTGCAAAAATCTGCAACTTTGCATTTTTTGCCAGAAGAAAAATATACGAATATAGAAGTTAGTTACGTAAGTTAATTTGTAAATTACGTCATAACTAAATTTAGAGACATCCATTTAGCAAAAGAAAAGTAAAATTTTTTATGCAAATTTTGTTTACTTGTTCAATGACGGTGAGCCAAAATAAAAGCTGCATTAACTAAAAAACGATCAGAAATTAAATAAAAAAAAACAAGTTTTTTTAAACTGAAAGTAAGGAGCGACATTAAAACTTAAAACGAACAGAAATTATTCCGTATATGAAAGGGGCTGTCCCCTCCTCAACGCTTCGCTCTTTACGCTAAAGTTTGACTCTGTCTCACAACTTTATTTTTTAAAACAATAAAAAAACTTTAGCGTAAAGAGCGAAGCGTTGAGGAGGGGACAGCGTATCAGAAACAATAAAAAACTTTAGCGTAAAGAGCAAGGCGTTGAGGAGGGGACAGCCCCTTTCATATACGGAATAATTTCTGTTCGTTTAAAGTTTTAATGTCGTTCCTTACTTTCAGTTTAAAAAACTTGTTTTTTTTTATTTAATCTACTTAAGAAGTGACATCAAAAGTGTTGTTTTTAGTGCTATATCGCACTTACGGATGGTAGAATTGAGAAAGATCACGTAGATATGACCAATAGCTTTCAAATGAGCCATTAGACGTCACTCTAAAAAGTTCTGGTAGCCCACTAGCTCCAGCTTTTTAGCTAAAACTCCAAAACAGCACTTGAGACGAACTGAAATAATAGTTACCATTTGTGAATCAGTATCAGATGGCCATTTTTTTTCACTGGGTAGTTTTTCTCTAAATGCGTTTTTAGCTTTTGGTTACTATGGGCTGTGGTTCGCGCTTTACTAGGTCGCAGCTACGCTGCATCCATGATTTCAGGCTCAGTATCTTTCCCATTCCAAATTGTGTGTATCTTTACGTTAGTTGGTATTGGCCATAATTAACTTACGATCACTGATTTTTTTTAGAATTTCAAGTTCTCTTTAAGATTTAGTCCCAGCTTTGGACTGGCAAGAACTAGGACGACAAAAAAAGTTCCTTGGATAGCAGCACAAACGCTTGAGCAATGTACTCAAATTGTGCCCTTCAGAAGGCATACACTCTGCCGTGAATTTCTAACTTTTTTGCGGGTTCGGTTTGTTTCTGCTTTCTCTTAAATCCAAACTAAATGTATGAATTTTAGTTTATTCTAAAAAAATTGCCGGGCCAATACCCTTTCCAAACACAGGAAGACTAATTTCGCTGACAAATGCAGGGAAATTATCAGGGAAAAAGGGGAGACATTAGAATCGACATTAGACATTTAAAGGGGAGACATTAGAATCGGCCAATGTGCATATGTGTATATAATTTAATATATATAATATTTTATTTTATAATATTTTTTATTTAATATATATAATATTATAATAATTTAATACATTTATGAATGGTCACAATAAAGGAAACTTATTCATTTAAAGTGATTGTAAAAAGTAAAATTTTGTTTATTTGAAAGATAATTTCCCTGAATTTACCCTGATAATTTCCGACTCGACATTCAATATCTCCCAACTTTCCCCCATCCCGTTGTATGTCAGTCATCTCCATTTTGTAACCATATTGTTTTATTCCCCATGGGTCTTTGACCTCTTTTTCCCTCCTATTATTTATGTTATCAAGGCACAACCCATCCAAAATTTTATTTTTCTCCCTATTATTTATGTTATCAAGGCGACACAGCCCATCCAACATTTTTTATTATTTGCCACTTCAAGCTGAATCTCCAAATTTTGTCTTTTTTTTTGCATTTATTTGTTCTTTTTCACTTTTCTCAATTTTGTCATTCGTGCAAAATAATAAATCATCGTTAAGTCTGATTTGGACTCCAGGCTGTCTGACAGCCTAGAAGTTAGTTGTGATAAAATCTCACTTTCTGGAATTCCCCAGCGGGCTTCTATTAGGCCTATCATGGTTCTTTTAAACTCTTGGTGATATCTTTCTTCTTTATATCTAGCTATTTTATCATTCTCCTTTTTTCGTTCTCTGGCTATACTATCAGCCTCTTCCTTTCGTTCTCTCGCTATTCTATCAGCCTCTTCCTTTCGTTCTCTCGCTATTCTATCAGCCTCTTCCTTTTGTTCTTTGCAGGGGGGGATTCCGAAATCGAGCTCTAGAAATAAAAGGACTAGCCAACTAAAGGACTAAGGATTAATGAACTGAAGGACAAAATTTGTAATTAATAGAAATAGAAATAATTAGTGAAGAATTTGGTCCATAAACAAAATCATGGCAAAGAAGGAATTCAGTAGCAAGAAAAGTCCATTTAACGGGTGCAGTCTTATTGCCTACTCCCGAATCTAGAAGAGTGCGAATTTAAAAGAACAATTAAATGCAAATTGTAACTCGCCAAATACTCTTAAACTTTTAAACCATTTGATTAGCTGAATTTGGCGAATAAAACTCGTCCTATGTTCAATGTTGACTAATTAAAACCTTCTAGGCATAGAAAACCTGTAAGGGCCGAAGTCCAGCGGCGGTCCCAATTTAAGGGAGCCAATCATTATTAGAGATAGACTTTTAAAGGGGAGACATTAGAATCGGCCAATGTGCATATGTGTATGTAATTTAATATATATAATATTTTATTTTATAATATTTTTATTTAATATATATAATATTATAATAATTTAATACATTTATGAATGGTCACAATAAAGGAAACTTATTCATTTAAAGTGATTGTAAAAAGTAAAATTTTGTTTATTTGAAAGATAATTTCCCTGAATTTACTTGCTTCTTGTTTTTTTTCATCACCGCTGTTTTAGTTTAATTAGCAGTCCAATTTGTAATTAATTGAAGTTTTACACAGAAAAATAAATACAAAAAAGACAATATAGAATTACGAATTTAGTAGCAAGAATGGCTCCAGTTAATTTAATGTGAAACTATAAATAGTTTTTTTATATTGAAGAAGAAAAAGAAAACTACCTCAGGTATTTGTCTACTATAGCAACCACACTCAAGGTTTTGATCTGAGTTAAACCAGTTTCTCTGTTTACATTTGGAGACAGAGAAACGGTTTTACTCAGATCAAGAACTAAAGTGGGGTCACTATAATAGACAAGCATTGTGCCTCAAAACAATTCTAACAAAGAAAAGATTTCATCTTGAAATGATTATAAAAAGTGAAATATTGTTTATTTGAATGTTGAGCCTCCTGATTAATCATATATTTCACTTTTCTCCTAGCAAATCAATTCAGGGTCATAGTCTACAGCTCATACAATTATCCTGAAGCGCTATCTCGGGGAAAAATTGAAGTGGCATTTTTAAGGGACGAAGAATACTCAGAAGTCTTCTACATGACTAAGTAAGTATCATCATTTATACATGAATTGATTGAAAAAAAAGATTTCCACAAAATGTATTTTTCTAAATAAAGTAAAGAACTCCATTAAACCAAAAATGAACAAAAATAGAATCAAATAATCTACCAGGCATACAACTACCACAAATCAGTATCAATAAATAAATGAAACTCATGTTGTGGAAAAAGTTTTTTTAATTAATTTCTGTTCGTTTTATATTAACATAGTCTTTTTCAGTGAAAAATACTGAGCCTCTTCTAAATTTAAACAACCATTCCTTCCATAAACACATTTAATAACCCCTGGGTATAACTTACAACCCTTACCCCTAATCTCTGGGGTTTGTTTCAACCCCAAAAGCCTTGTTATATGATATTTAGACTATTTTGAATAGATCGCCTATCTCAAAATTTTTATTAGCTGTATTTCAGGACAATACGTTTGTGTGTGTGTGGGGGGGGGGGGGTAGCTGTCCTCCAATCACTTTGACTCTTAAAACAAACACTAGAGCGTCTGATTACCAATCCGATGACACCCCATGTTTATATGACCATGCTTTCTATAAAAATCATATATGCCTCCTGGGCATAAATTACAACCCTTGCCCTGAGGGCTGGGGTTTTGTTATCCTCAAAGACATAATTTCCAGATCTTTCAAATACGTTGAAGAAAATGGCCATCTCTTTACTTTAGCAACTAGAACTTATGAGACCCCTCCTAAGTTCTTATGACCACTCCTTCTATTTGAAGGAAAAAAGACTGGTCATATTTTTGTGACAAATTTTATAAAATGAAGATTTTAAGTAATGGGCAATGAATTATCTATTCATTCTGTCAATTCTATTTGCATTCTTTAGCCGGTTTTAAGTGTAATTAAATAAAAATAAAAAAGTTTTTTTAACTGAAAGTAAGGACTGACATTAAAACTTAAAACGAACAGAAATTATTCCGTATATGGAAGGGGCTGTCCCCTCCTCAACGCCTTCCTCTACGCTAAAGTTTGACTCTTTCTCACAACTCTATTTGTTAAAACAATAAAAAACTTTAGCGTAAAGAGCAAGGTATTGAGGAGGGGACAGCCTTTTTCACATACGGAATAATTTCTGTTTATTTTAAGTTTAAATGTCGCTCCTTACTTTCAGTTAAAAAAACTTGTTTTTTTTATTTAATTTCTGAACGTTTTTTTAAAAAAGCTGGGAAATTTGGCGGCCTCTGTCATAGAAATGTCCCTCCCCCCATGACAATATCCTCCATGGAAAGATCCTCCCACGTAGCCTCGTCCTCTGACCCCCCTCCCCATCAGAAGAAATCCCTCCTGAAAACATCTGTATACTTCCAAAGTAACAAATACTATTTGTAAACAATGGGCAAAGTTCATAACTTGGAGCCCTTCCCGGGGACTGTTGGGGGTTAAGTCATCCTCATAAGACATATTTATTAGGTTTTCGACTACGCTGAACAGAATGGCTATCTCAAAATTTTGATCGCGTGACTTTGAGAAACAATGAGCGTGGGAGGGGGCCTAGTTACCCTCCAATTTTTTGGTCACTTAAAAACGGCACTAGAACTTTTAATTTCAGTTCGAATGAGCCCTCCCGCGATATTTTATGACCACTGGATCGATACGATCACCCCTGGGAAAAAACACACACATATATATATATATATATATATATATATATATATATATATATATATATATATATATATATATATATATATATATATATATATATATATATATATATATATAATATATATATATATATATATATATATATATATAACCTAAACATTTTTGCAGGTAGGAGCTTGAAATCTCTACAGTAGGGTTCTCTGATACGCTGAATATGATGGATTGATTTTCATTAATATTCTATCACTTTTAGGGGTAGTTTCTCCCTTTTTTCAAAAAATAAGGCAAATTTTTTTCAGGCTCGTAACTTTTGATGGGTAAAACTAAACTTGATGAAACTTGACAAAAAATCAAACTTTAGCGTAAAAAACGAGGTATTGAGGAGAGGGCAGCTCCCCTCATATACGGAATAATTTATGTCTGTTTTAATTTTTGATGTTGCTCCTTACTTTCAGTTGAAAAAGCTTGTTTATTTATTTAATTTTCAACTAACCCTAGACTTAGCTACTGTGTAAAAAAAAGTCAAAAACTAACAGATGACAACTGAGATAAAATATTCACACATTGAAAGAAACGGAAGTGACCGGTATGTCTGAAGCTTTGAAGACAACCTCTAGTATCTTGATGATCTACCTTACAGCCATTCAATAATTTGTTTACCAACTGGTATATGCTAAAAAATAGTAAATTAAGTCATAAAAGTAGTTATGATTGAACTTTAATTTGGGTAACAATCTTTTTTCCCTAAAGCCTTTATTCGCCTAAATCCAATTGATTAAGAGAAACCACATCTTATTTTCTTTTGGCATCCTTATGGCATTAATTTATCGCATCAGGCTCTGGGTGCTATTAAAACATTTATCTATTACTTTTCCAATTAACCCTTATCACTTTTGAACAACTTTCACGACCTCCGATTGCAGCCGTTCTTTTAGTGGCTTATTTGCATATGCTGTTCTTATATTATAAGAAATTTATTGATAAATCATCATAACACATTAGAGTGAAATAAATTCTTCCTACAGACACCACATAGCTCGTACGGCCGGGTATAAACCTCTTATTGAATGTAACCGTGTTATTATAACACAAGACTGAAGAGATTGAAGATGGCACTACCTCCTGATCCATAGGGGCAGACAAAAAAAGTGGTTCATACTGTTACACTGGGTCAATTTATAACTTAAAATTTAGGAGATAAGGACGTGTTCAAGAGAAGACAGGAAATATTTTTGTTCTTGTCGACATGTAAGACGAGTAGGAGTAGGACCCACCTAGGTAATTTTTTTCCGGAAGAACAATTTTGTGTTTGATTTTGTTTCTTTTATTTCTGCATGTCGTAACTTCTTCTACGGATTATATGGCGATAGTTTCATTAAGAATCATACAATTGGTCTATGTTGCAAAAAGATGTCACTAATCCCAGGATAAGAGAATACAATAGTATATTCTAATAATTATATGGAAACAATTGGAGAAGGCTTAGCTTATAAACAAGCTGTTTTACGTGTTGATGTTGGCCAAAGTATCAGTTCCCTTAAGCATAGAAATTTGACCTGCATTGCAAAGAAAAGTTGTAATATATGTCAAGCTAAGTGATGACACCACATCATCATTCTGATTTATTGAGAAAATGGTTTCCCCAGTGGTGCTTTCCCAAGTTGAAGAAGTATTTCTCAAAGAGTATCTAGATCTTGCAGCCAATGTGTGTTACAGTATTAAAAAGCTTTCCAGTGGTGCTTGCCCAAGTTGAAGAAGCACCTCTCAAAGACTATCTAGTTCTTGCAGCCAATGTGTGTTACAGTATTAAAAAGCTTCCCAGTGGTGCTTGCCCAAGTTGAAGAAGCACCTCTCAAAGACTATCTAGTTCTTGCAGCCAATGTGTGTTACAGTATTAAAGAGCTTCCCAGTGGTGCTTGCCCAAGTTGAAGAAGCACCTCTCAAAGACTATCTAGTTCTTGCAGCCAATGTGTGCTACAGTATTAAAAAGCTTCCGAGTGGTGCTTGCCCAAGTTGAAGAAGTACCTCTCAAAGACTATCTAGTTCTTGCAGCCAATGTGTGTTACAGTATTAAAAAGCTTCCCAGTGGTGCTTGCCCAAGTTGAAGAAGCACCTCTCAAAGACTATCTAGTTCTTGCAGCCAATGTGTGTTACAGTATTAAAAAGCTTCCCAGTGGTGCTTGCCCAAGTTGAAGAAGTACCCTCTCAAAGACTATCTAGTTCTTGCAGCCAATGTTTGTTACAGTATTAAAAAGCTTCCCAGTGGTGCTTGCCCAAGTTGAAGAAGCACCTCTCAAAGACTATCTAGTTCTTGCAGCCAATGTGTGTTACAGTATTAAAAAGCTTCCCAGTGGTGCTTTCCCAAGTTGAAGAAGCACCTCTCAAAGACTATCTAGTTCTTGCAGCCAATGTGTGCTACAGTATTAAAAAGCTTCCCAGTGGTGCTTTCCCAAGTTGCAGAAGCACCTCTCAAAGACTATCTAGTTCTTGCAGCCAATGTGTGTTTACAGTATTAAAAAGCTTCCCAGTGGTGCTTTCCCAAGTTGAAGAAGCACCTCTCAAAGACTATCTAGTTCTTGCAGCCAATGTGTGTTACAGTATTAAAAAGCTTCCCAGTGGTGCTTGCCCAAGTTGAAGAAGCTCTCGAAGACTATCTTGTTCTTGCAGCCAATGTGTGTTACAGTATTAAAAAGCTTCCCAGTGGTGCTTGCCCAAGTTGAAGAAGCACCTCTCAAAGACTATCTTGTTCTTGCAGCCAATGTGTGTTACAGTATTAAAAAGCTTCCCAGTGGTGCTTGCCCAAGTTGAAGAAGCACCTCTCAAAGACTATCTAGTTCTTGCAGCCAATGTGTGTTACAGTATTAAAAAGCTTCCCAGTGGTGCTTTCCCAAGTTGAAGAAGAACCTCTCAAAGACTATCTAGTTCTTGCAGCCAATGTGTGTTACAGCATTAAAAAGCTAAAAACTCGCAATTACGTGCATATTTATGCTGTTGCAAGTGGGAAAGACTTTGCGGTACGACCAGCGGCTTAGAATAGAGATGATACGAACGTTTCGGAATGACTTGTCAAATTTGATGGCCTTTTCCCAAGTCGTAGCTAACAATGACCAGTTTATCATGGACAACGTCTTTCAATAGAAATATTGTTTCAGAATTTCACTCAAATGCGAAAAGTGTGACCATTAACAGGATAACCCGTGCTTCTTTAACGGATAATAGTTCGAGTCTTTAAATGTGACGAGACTAGTCTGACGACCGCTCATATTCCTCTCAAAATCCTTGCTCTGACTGATAAGAACTTCCGCCTTTGTAGCAAGGGAGGCAATGAAAAGCAAGAGGAAATGAAAAAATGAAAGCAATCAAAACAAACAACACTTCAGTGAAAATGCCACTAGAAAATTTTCAGGCTGTAATTGTTGTTGACAACTTCGACGATTTTCAAAGGATAAATAGTGAAAATAACTGTGAACTTAGTTCTGATTCGTTTCATGTGTTGTAATAGTCATCTATGGCAGCTGATTAATTTCCTGGTATTATTAAGGACGAGACAGAAACTACTGCAAAGATCAATTCGATGATGTTGATTGGTGGGAGAAGCAACGTATAGAAGTTGCAGGAACAGTCCGACTGAATATACTGCTCAAAGACGATTTACTGAAGAAGCTTGGGAACCAAATCTCATTCACAACATTTTCAAAGGCATCGTCGTTCTTTACATTCACTGACTTTTCAATTGCTGAATGCTCAATTGCGGTTTTTTTACCAAATTGATCTGTAAGTTTTGATCTGAATCTGAAATGAATATCTGAACGATCTGGAAATTCAAAGGTTAAGCTGCCCAATGATGGGCTTTATTCTGTCCTATGTCCCACCGCGGGCCATATTAATGTCCCACTTTAGATCATTGAGTAATTCATACTGGGTTAAGTGGTCCATGTGAATTTCGATAAAAAAAAATATTGGAAGCTAATACAGATAAATCACTATGATATAAACAAAAATCACTATGTAGAGCTGGACCTATTGTTTAGTTAAAAAAAAAAAAAAAAAAATCATCAGCTCTCCAATTTACAAAAATAGAACCAAATTAAAAAAACGTCCGAGTATGGACCAATCTCCCCTATAAGCTTCATAAAGCATTTTGTTTTCATGGTTATCAATCTATATTTTTACCCACTGAGGACAGTTGAGAGGAGTCTGTTGCCAACAGGGGCGGATCTAGAGAAAAATCTTGGGGGAGGGGGGTTGAGGGGGAAATGTGACAAGGGTACCAATTATCAAAATCTTGGGGGGGGGGGCAATGTTACAAAGGTGCCTATAATTGACCAAATTGACAAATTTATTCTAAAAAAAGAGTGAAAACAAAAAACAGGGAAAGAGGGTGCCAGAAAAAATCTTGGGGGGCCTGCCCCCCACCCTGGCTCCTTCTAGATCCGCCTGTGGTTGCCAAAGCTCTTTGCATTTTTTCACTTTCTTCATTGTTTTTTTTTTTTTTTTTTTTTTTTTTTTTTTTTTTTTTTTTTTTTTTTTTTTTTTTTTTGTCCTACCAGTGGCAGATCCAGGGGGTGAGGGGTGCCCCTCTCCCCTCCCAACGTAGACTAAAGTAGTGTAATTTACTTAATTAACGCAAGTTTGCGTTAATTAAACTTGCTCTTAACGCAAGTTTATCGGATCAACCTATTTTTGGGATTTGCCCCCCCCTAAAAAAATCCTGGATCCGCCCCCGTGTCCTACTCTTTCTATTATTGTCAAATTTATGTGTACATGTGGGGGAGGGTGGTAGAGGAGGAGGTATTTATCTAGAGAAAGTGTTTTTTCTTAGCTATTACAGAGCCGAGAAGTTTGTGTTTTTGTGACATTTTTTTGTACTTTTTGGGGGGAAGAGGATCAAAACCCTATACGCTCTGACTACAGCCTTGCGTGGGTATAGCTATTAGGGATATATGGAGGGTAAAAGAAATATAGAACTAGGGGAAATAAACACAATAGCAGTTATAGTGCCGACTCTTCATTACAGTGACTGCTTAAACTAATATTTAATGATACACAATGAAAAAACATTGATTACTAATCGTGTTATTAAATTCAATAAGATGCTTATGCCAAGTCGTACAAGCTTGTTATTATTTTTTATTATTATTTATCAAATTTATTAAATGATTATTTATTATTACTAATTATTATTTTTATTATTATTTATTCAATTTTGGTGTTTTATGATATTTTTATTCAAAAAAAACAATAATTTATTACAAAAAAACATTAATATATGCGAATAGACTACTTAAAGAACGGCTTCAATCGCAAGTCGTTAAAGTCTTTCAAAAATGATAAGGGTTAATTGGAAAAGTAATAAATATTTTAATAGCACCACGAACAAGATACGTTAAATGAACGTCATAACGATGCCAAAAGAAAATGAGCTGTGGTTTCTCTTAATCAATTGGATTTAGGCGAATAAAGGCTTTAGGTTAAAAATGTTGTTATCTTGATTATAGTTCAATCACATTTCTGCCTAAGTGTTGTTTCAGAACTAATTTGCATGTAAAAATTGAAAGCTTCTGCAACCTTCTCCCTCCTTAGATCAAAACTCGGCTAAGTTCCGGGACATTCAATATCCTATTTCGTGAAATTTAGACCGTTGCAGTTAGTTGTTCATTTTTTAATTAATAATTTTTTTTTTCAGGGGACCTGACGATGAGCTTCGAAGTGGTGGAAAATTAGTAAGAATGGTAGTGTCTCACCCCCTCCAAGAACTACCGACCAAAATACGTATTGTTTACACTGCCTACAGCGGATGGTTAAGCAGTGGTCTTGCTTATTGGAGTATCGACAAGCTTGTTATTACGGATAGCTTTGGAAAAAAGTAATTTTGGTTTCTTTTTTCGTTTAATCGTAAAAATAACACCGAAGTTCATTAATTTAAAGGGTGATATGTTACATAAATTTTACAGGGAGGTAAAAACACTGAAGATTTTTTTTTTTTTTTTTTTTTTTTTTTTTTTTTTTTTTTTTTTTTTTTTTTTTTTGCGGACTATTACTGAAGAACTGCTGATCAACTGTTGAAATACCGTTTATTTCTGGAAATCTGGATTTATTTCTGGTTGTCGCAAGGCAAGCCAAGATGGGCAAAATTTGCACTTAGAGTCAATAAACTCGGCAAAAGAAAAAAAAAAAAACGAATATAATATAGCTAGTTAGGAAAAGAAAAATCAAATGTCAAAAACGTTAGAAAAATGTCAAAAAGAATTAGAACTGGCAGAATTAAAAGGGACTAAGCCAAATCAAACAGTTCATGGTTACGAACTGTAAGTAAAGAGCAGCTCGGCCCAATAGTAACCGAAACTCTAAAATCAGAATTTTGATAATAATAAATACATCAAAAGAATTGGTTTTTTATCTTGATTCCATATATATAAAATTCATTAAGTTTAATGTTACCCATCAGAATTTTCGAACCGAAGAAAATTTGCTTGATTTTTGAAAAAAAAGGGGGGGGACTGCCAAAAAGTCAAGAAATCTTAGTTAAAATCGCATGATCAGGTTTATGAGTACTACTGCAGAGGACTGAAGCTCCTATCTACAAAACTATGAAGTTTAGTATTTTTGCGAGAAGAATGATCATGGATACGTTTTTTTTTTCTTCCATGGGTGATACTATCGAACCAATGATCCTAGAAGATCGGAAGAGGGCTCAATCGAACAGAAATAAAAATTTATAATGCCATTTTTAAGTGACCAAACTGGCCCCCTTCTATGCCTTTGTTCTTCAAAATCATTCGATCAAAATGTTGAGATAGCTATTTGCTTCATCCTAGTTGAAAAATCCATTAGCTATGCCCCTGGGGATGACGTAACCCCAATAAATACATTCTAAGACCACACTGGCTATACATGACATATGAAACTAAGAGAGGAAAGGAATAAATGAAAAAATAAATAAACAAAGGTGAGAAAACGAGGATTATATATATATATATATATATATATATATATATATATATATATATATATATATATATATATATATATATATATATATATATATATATATATATATATATATATATATATATATATATATATATATATATATATATATATATATATATATATATATATATATATATATATATATATATATATATATATATATATATATATATATATATATATATATATATATATATATATTATATATATATATATATATATATATATATATATATATATATATATATATATATATATATATACATATACATATCCCTGGCACTCGACTCTTAAAAAAAAACTTTTGCATAGCAATGCTTTGAGAAAAGACTCCATTTAGTGTGTTTACTTTTTCAAATTTAGCATAATTATTCAAATTAAACTCTCATCTCCTCAATATAAAAGAATCTTTCGCGCCCTCTGGCCTCATGCTGCACCCTTCATCATATACGACTACTACTACTACTGCTAACAAGTCACGGCGTCATCAAACCGCCTTAGCAGCTACGCACGCTCCTCCTCCATCCTAATCTGTTCTGACCTTCCCTCCTTAGACCCTCCCAAGAAGTTCTTACGAACTCTTTCAGCCCCGTTCAATGGCCCTGGCGAAGATGTTTATAAGTAGACTGGGGTAATTTGCCAGCAAGCTCTGAAGTTTCGAGCCTATTTCTGGGAAAAACGAACAGAAATGAAATAAAAAAAAAAATTCTTTTAAAAAAAAACTTTCTTTCTTGTAAAGAGAAAAAAAATGATAGAGTAAAAAAAGAAAATATACAAATATAGATAAACTATCAGCAGTGAAGGTTAGCCATCAAAACAACCATAGAATAAACAAAAGCTTAGTAAACAATAAGTTCACAAAAAAAAAAAACAAAATGAACACGATTGAAGAACGCTTGGTGAATATATTAGGCTTAATAATATACAACAACAAATATTAGTCACGCATAAAAACTCAAGGGACTGTTTATATTTCCATAGCTATTAATCACTATTTTTAATGGCCAGTAATTATGAACAATACCATTGTGTGAATAATTATATCAGTGACCATAGATATATTTTTCGGTGCTTTCGAGCTTCCCTCGAAACCGTATGCAGTGGGCAGGTGCAGAGGGCTTTGAGGTTTGACCCTATCCCCCCCTCCGAAATTTTGTCCGACTCGTAAAAAGACGTTACAAAAATGCATATAAACACATTTTTGATGGATTTAAAAAATTTGTAATGTCCCCCCCCCTCCCTGCTGAATAACATCCTGGATACGCACTTGCTTGGAAAAATGATATCCTTTGAAATTCTGTATCTTTTGCTGATGCTAATACCCACCTAAACAAGTTTTTTGCATAGCACTTTTATACTTAAGTATTGGCAATTTATTAATTGATATGTTTTTATTTCAGTGCTTCTTACTGCCAGAATGGACTACTGCTGCCATCTAGCATTAGTACAACAATTACTCTCAATCAGGGAGACTGTATCCCAGTTATCTATGATATTTATTCTCCAAATATTGACCAAATATGGAAAATTCCAGATATTAATAACAAGGTAATTTGTTTTTATATTTTGTGACGTTCACATAACAAGTATGGGCAAGGCTAGGAGCGGTTGTGCGTGGGTTATTTTCCCGCTTCCTCCAGAAAACTCACCTCTCCACAGAAAAGTGCATGTAAAACTAAAGTCGGACAGAATACCGAAAATTCCCTCCCCTCTTTCCGACTGGCTGCCCCCCCCCAGGGAAAATTTCCAACTCCGTCATGCTGGCAAATACACAGGAATATATTTCACAAAGGGTGCAAAGTTTTGAAGAGAAGTTCAAAACACGTTAAAAAGTAAATTAACTGAAGAAAAAAAAAATATTGAGAAATTTTTGAAGTCTTAAGGCACAGAAGAACCCACTTCATCCCCCCTCTCCTCTTGCACACGTACAGGATTATTTACATCTTTTGAGTTTTGTGTATTTATCTTATTTTCTGCAGGGAAATTGGAATAATTTTCTCTTCAAAAAAAAAAAAAAAATGTAGTGAACATTATTACCCCAAAAAAAAATTAATATAACTAAATTAATTATATGTTCAAAAATCATACCTTGCATACCTTCTCCACAAGACACAGGTAGAGACATGGAGAAAAAAAAATGCAAAATTAAGAATATAACTAAAAATGACAACTTAATTAATATCATAGGGTCTTATGAAATTTGCATCCTAATTACAAAGGTCACTACAAATTTATTTCTACTCCTTATAGTCTACAGATTTTCTAAAGGAGTGCTTACATAATTGGGCTGGGGGCTCCTCTAGGGGCAACAAGATAGCCTGTAGAAATTGTCAAATTTTTTCGGCAGCCGTATTAACAAGAAGAACTAAAGCCAAATAAAATTTATAGGTAACACTACACACACACGTACTCCTTCTCTTTCTCTCTCTCCTTCTCCCTCCCTCCTTCTTTCTCTCTCTCTTTTTTCTACCACTCTTACTCACCCCTTAAAAACTTCTTCAGTCAGCTGAAGTCATTAAAAATTGAAAGTGAAAGGAATTTATCTAAGAACGAAAACCTTCATTTCTTTCGGCAGGATATACCATTCTTATGTCACAGTTTTACACCCATTTATTTTAGGGTGTTACCCGATGCGTCAAATGTGAAGTAATTATCCTCTTAGACGGACAAAATAACTTTCAAGTAAAAGAAAATAGAGCTACTATTTTTTAATTCCCTGTCTTTTCCTTGTACTGTAACAGTAGTAACAGTAATAGTCAAGGAAAAAATGAATAGTGACATTTCAAGAAAATTTCCTCATACCATGGATGAATTGCCCTTAAATCAATTAAATATCTTGTATATTTAGTCAGGTTGTCCTTTTCCCCTCAGGAGAAACAAAGCTGGGATGATACTATATGAGAGCGCACAGAAACGAGCTATATCACAGAGGTAGTGCAATAGTGTCGATTTTGGAAAGATTGGTGTGTCCCCTATATTTTTTCCTCCAGACTACTTCCTATTAAACGGGGGCAGGGTGATAGAAACTTGGGAGGTAGCTCATTCAATCGACTACTGTTAGTGCCTTCTTTAAGGGCCAGAAGAGGTTGGTTCCCTTCGCAACCCTCAATTTTGTCAGGTAAAAATTCAACTATGAATGAAGTAGCCAATTCACTCAAACTGGCTGACAGGTCCAAAAATTACATTGATATAAGGAGGACATAGTGCAAGGTCAAGGCCCTAGATTATGTAATTAGTCTGTTCCTCACAGGTGCATTTTAGTGGAAATCATTAGCTTTGTGCATCGGGTTAAAACCAAGTGACTGTAACGACTTATATTTGTGTAATTTGTGGTAGCCTACTATTTAGGCCAATGACGCCCTCCCCTCTACCACCATTTGTTTTTAGCTACATTCAGACATTGTACCTTATTTAAACCCGAATCAAGGAATATCTTTCAATCATATTGCGAAACAAGCTAAGGTCAAGCGGCGGACTGTCCCAGGGTCCGCAAGTCATGACCTGCAAAAGCTGAGCTGCTAAAATAAATTAAGCCCGACTTGGTACAAAAAAACTAGCTTGGTCTAAGCCACAAAATTTTGGTGATATGGTACAAAATGAACTAAGTAAAATTAGAGTACACACGAATGAAGCCGAAGCTACTGATACACTCGTAGCAAAAACTGGGTAAGCCCTAATTTTGTGCAAAATGGGCTAAGTACAAAGTGAACAAAGTCCGAGCACGAAATCAAAAACGTAGTCAGTCCATATTTTGCAAGTGATTTTTAATTCGAACTAAAATTGACTTTTTAGGGCTTTTGAAATTATTAGCGACAGATAAAGAGAATAAAATAAAAAATGAGCTGCAATGCTGCCGAGCAAAGGGACAATAGACTATATCATAGTTTACACAATCTAAGACCTGAGAAATATTTGACTGATTTACCTGGAACAGTGAAGTGACTGGAAGATTGAAATTAACCCACTATAAATTTGACACGAAGAAAGATGTTCCCCAAGAAAGGCTAGAAAAAAAGATGCCTACAATCCCGGCAATAGGAGTCTTTTAAATGTTATAGTTTGGCGAGTCCCCAAATCTTGAAATATTAATGCCGACTAGCGTCTCGACCAAAAAAGCTAGATGTCTATTGAAGCCACGATACTAAAGGGGGAAGTCATTGAAGTTACATTATTAAAAGGGGACGCCATTGAAGTCACAATTATTGGTCGAATACGTATTTAAGTTACAAATTGCAATTAACCAGCGTTTCTTTTGGAAAGAAGCACAAATATCAAAATCTGTCTTTTTTTTGCCGTATCCTGAAATTTGGACAGGAGGGAGGACCTAAGACCCAATATAATTTTCGGGAAAGGGTTTGTTTCCTCACAAATGCACAAATAATTTGAGGGGAATAATCAAAGTCACAGCACTTACTCAAAGACGTATTATAAACTTCGAATTCTAATTTGGTAACATTTCTTTTGCCAAAAATTAAAATTAACATGTAACAAACTGACAAAAACTATTAAAGTATTAAAATTTCATAAGAATTCAAAGATATTTTTTTAAAACGTAAAAGCTACAATAGACAAAAAATAGTGGCACTTTGCGCCACCATTTTACTGATCGAAATTTTTTATACAACTGGCTGAAAACATTGGGAGAAGGGCGTCCTCCCTTCCCCATGCATGAGGCCCTGCCAACTACAGTAGAACATTATACCTGTTCACCCCTTGCGATCGAGAACGTGCCCACTAGACGTGCGTCAGAAGGTTTTCTCGTCTGAAGTACCTTTGAGTTGCAGTTTTTTCTAATTTAATTTAAATAACAAGGACCAAGCAAATTCAAAATTGACAGAGCTCCTTATTCCAAATAAGCAAGCAATGATTTAAGTAAAGAAACTTTTCAAAAAAGTCATCATGCCCAGTTCACAGAAAAGTCTTGGATATCTAGGCGTATATCAAAAGGTTTTCCAGTCTCAAGTACATGTATTTATATGGACTACGTAATTTTTCAGGAACGAATATACAATTGTGAGGCATTACTTCCTCCAGAACTGGGAACCTCCATATATAGTTTTTAGATACTTTCCAATTTATTTGGCTATCTCAGAGTTTATAATCGATAGAAACTTGGTCCACCATGTGACAAAATTGTAGTTCAGTGCCACAAATGGCAGAAAACGCCACTTTCCCGTGGAAAAATCTTTTTGATCAGTTTAAAAGGGATTTAGATTTTTACTTTCGTTTGAACGAGCCCTCTTTGATTCTTCTAGGACCATTAGTTTGATAAGATGACCCCCTAAAAAACAATAAATAAACACGCAAAAAATGCTAAATTTTCCATTTTCATAGATAGGAGCTTCATACAACCGTAATAGCGTTGTCTAATATTTTGAATCTAATGGTGTGATTTTTTCTTAGATTCTTTTGGCTTTTTGGGGATGTTTTTTCCTCATTTTTCGAAAGTCAGGCAAATTTTCTGAGGCTCGACGCATTTGATGTGTGACATTAAGCTTAATGAACTTTATATATTTGGAATCAGGATAAAAAGCCAATTCTTAAAATGTAGTAATTCTTGTCATTTTTTTCTTTTGGAGTTTGGTTTACTAATGGCTTGAGCCACTCCTTGATTCTATACCACATATTTTACATGCATTTTTGAATATAGGTAGAATTTCCGTAATCCCTTCTTTTCTTCGTTGTTTCAATTTGTCTTAATTTCTCTTTGGCTGCTTAATTTTACATATGGGGAGGAATTTCCAGGAGGAGAATTTTTTAGGATATTTTTCACCGGGGGAGGTGGGAAGGGTTCGCGGTAGGGTTGGGGATTCAACTGAGGGGAATACGCCAGATCCCGTCTGCATGAAACTTACAAAGTCTGTGTAAGATGATTATGCATGTCTACATTAGACGATTAATTCTGAAACACTATCGATACTTTATGGAACTTGTCTTAAAACTCAGTCCAACACTGTTAAATTTTTAGCCAATCACGACAGATTGTGGTTAATATTCATTTTGGTCAGATGTTTTGGATTTTTTCTTAAGACTGAGTTCAGCACTGTTGAGTTACTAGTTTCTAGTTCAAACCAAAGCAGAATTTAGTATCTGAAACGCTTTAGAGACAACGCTCAGACATTAATTGAATTTGTATTTTATAGGTTGTGAGTCTTTACGGTGACGTCAATATTGGAGATCAGAAACTTCAACTTCTTGATCCTGCAACTGGTCGTCTGCTCAACTTGAATACCACCCAGAGAATTTCAGACGCAAACGGAACTGCTGCCATCTTCCCTTACGGAGCTGTTCCAGTTAGTTTACTGCATCAGCACATTCCAGCAAATATTAGAGTGGCCAACAGAAAATCCCTTATTCGCGTCTTAGATTCATATCATCTTTGCAAAGACACTTTAGATCAAGACATAAGGGACCAAATAGAGCTAGGCCAGAATTTTATCCCCCACCTGGCTCCAAACCTATCCAGGAATTAAACATCGACTTTAAAGAAGAGTCACTCAATCGGGAACCAGAGCGAAACAGTAATTACACAATTGAAGTATACCCTTTACCTAGACCTGCGTCTCAAATTGCAGCGGCTCCACCGAAAGGAGATCTTTCAATTCCTGCAGTAGAAAGCGCTTTAGCCCACAATAAAAACAACCACCAACAGTCATATGCCCATGAGCCTCCAAGAGGTGTACTTCCTTCAAGGACTCCTGAGTTCCCTCCTGAAGTTGTGTATGTACATGCGCCAGGACAATCTCCGTTTACTAACAATAAAGCAACCCTTCAGGATTATTTTATTCAAGACTCAGCGCCTAAGGCCGAAACAGTTAATGAGCGAAGGGAGGTAAAGAAAGAGTTTGGTACCTCACACATAAAATTTGACTATCAGCACCAAGAAAATCCTAGAAATAGATACCGCGAACAGTTTCATCAACAAAATGAACCGAACATGCAGAGTTACAGAGAATTTAGACCCCATTATCCAGAGCAAGAAGATATTAAGTATTCACAATATGTGGATGAAATGCCGAAGACGAACTATAATGATAATGGTCAACATCATCAACCTGGTGACTATGCTATTGAAGACTCGAACTTTAATGATAAATATTATGAAAATTTTGGTGAAAGTTTTAGGCCTCATGATATTTCTAATCTAGAGAAGTTACCTGACAATAAGAACAGACAGCTGCAGAAGAACAGCTTAATTCATCAAACCGAACGTACTTTAATTTATCGAAATACTGATGGGTCCTTAAAAATGATAGTAGCGCCAAACCAGACAGAAGAATATGAAGATCAAACTGCAGCTTTTACTGAAAGAGATGACCTAATTAGTGACACTGACTTAGAATATCAATACTATGATGATGAATATGAAGATGAAACTGAAGCTCAATTTTCTAATAATGATAGATCTGATAAAGATTACGGTCTATACAAATTTCAACAATCAGAACTGTAATTACCAGTCCTCAACTTATAAAAGGTACATCAAACGATAAGCTCGGAATAGGTGATCCTTACCTTTCAAGGTATTCGGTAAAAAGACATACATCGTCCCCACTTAACAGAGGTGTGTTGAACAGTGAGCCTCCTGGTAATTTTGTGGCTATTTTAGACAATATAAGCACAGTGCAAGATAGTGAATTTACTAACAAAACACGCCAAAAGACTGAGACAGAAAGAAATAGAAAAGAAGAGGCACACCTAAATCGTAGCTCTGACACAAAAGCAAGCCTACATCTACTTGAAAATACTAAGTTAGATGAGTCACGTGACGAGCTTCTGCATAATATTCCATTACAATCACCGTCTTTACTCCCTAAGAATAATTTAAGCAGTGATGCATTACTTCTTTCCAATGCTGTTCGGATAGAAACTCTGCCAGTACACACATTATCAGGAGCTCTAACAGGATTAAACGTATCTAATATTGAATTTGACCGTCTAGTAGATGAAGAACAAGAAGCAAGAAAAGACATCAAAACTGTCACTAAAAGACGGGAAGACCCTGCAAGACAGCTTCTTTTTTAATGCATTTTCACCGCTGCAACTAAATTTTAATAACACTGTTAATAGCATTAACCAACTTGCTTTGAACATTACTCAAAGTTCCTCACAGCTTGTTCAGAATCTAAGCAGCTTACCACCATTAAACCTTCCCAGTCTTGAAACGGTTCTACCATTGAATGGGCCGCTTCTGAACCTCACAAGTCATAATTTAGGTAACATTTTCAATGAAAGTGTAAAGCTGACAACATCTCTTCTCAATTTAAATAATTTGCCTGAAATAAAGCCTTTGAATTTTAGTGGCCTAGAAACGCTTGGAAATTTTAGTGGCCTAGAAATGCTTGGAAATTTTAGTGGTCTTTCTAATCTACCTGCTTGGAATCTTAATAATATATCTAGCCTAACAAGCTTAGATATACTTGGATCGACGCCAAATATTCCTACAAACCTTAGTAGTTTGATAAAGACGCAAGTTGAAAGTTCAAGTCAAATAGTTTCAGCTGCAATCAATCCAGAGAACTTTACAAGTGGACAATCTTCAAATTTTCAAAAAAACAAGAGATCGTCACATTTCAATCAATGTTTCACCTAACGCTACCAACCATGGCACAAAAGAACCTCTGCAAGACGAAATCAGCACAGCAAAAATCATTTGAAAACACATCTTGTTACCATTATGGCATCTGTAGAGCCAACAACTTCAGTACCACCAATTGCCACAGAGATTCCTGATAATGCAAGCCTTATTGTGGCTCAGTTAGTCAATGTTGGCCAAACGGAAGTGCGGCGCTCTAGAGCTCAAAGCCTGTCAAGAAAGGAAAACTTGGTCGGTGAATTGCCAAAAGCAAGTGCTGTGACTGAATCACAAAATGAGACAGTTTTATATACAAGCGTACAGCGTGATTTAGAATCTCTTCAGCCACAAGTTGGAGCCTCCGTAACTTTTTCACCAACAGAACTAAAAGAAGAGAAAGCTTCATTTGTTAAATCACAAGGTACTGTTATGGAAGATTCTTTCAAAACTACATTGCCATATAAGTCATCATCAACTTCCACTGAAATCACTCACGATGCTGTACAGCCTTTAGTTTCACATGATCTGCCAAAGCTTAGTGGTGTTGCTTCTCCAAGAGAGTATCCAAGGGAAAACAGTGAATTTTCGGTCAAGTATTCGGGGCAGATGCAAAGCACCAGGGTCAGCAACAGACAGCAGTACCAGCAACAACCAGTAACCCTACTGAAATTTAGAGCAGAAGATCGAGTTACAGAGTCTAGTCACAAGTCCTTGACGGCTGAGACTGCACTTGTTGAATATAAGCCCCATGATGTTTTGTTACCAACGATACAAAGCAGTCAGAATTTATTTTTTAAAACCTCAAAGATAGATAAGAATGATGAGAAGCATTTGGGACATTTTATTGATGAGCGTAATAAATCACCTGCTATAAGTAATCCATTTGGAATTCCGGTTGAACGAATATACCATCAAATATCTCCCCATACGTTTTTATATCTTTCGAATAAAAAAGGAAGGTAAGCTCCCCCTTGTCTTTGAGGAGGAATAGAGGTCACAAAAAAAGTAGCAACTCTGGTGTATAATCCTAACGAGCAAAGACCAGGGAAAAAAGAACTTCGGACCCATACCATTCACGACTGAGAATAGGGACCCTTTTGACGAAGTCGGCTTAACTAAACAAAACTTTGGAGCTGATGAAATAATTGAAAGGGCAGATACAATGACTTACAGGAAAACAGAGCCATGGGTTTATCAGTCCCCAGGACTTAGAGCTGCTAGAATGGAAGAACATCCAAGACCGCAAGCTTTGTCACTCGATCTGATTCCTCCTTCTTCTGAAATAGAATTGCCAGCTAACAAAAGGCGATCCAAGTTATATAGATATGGCTCTTGGATCCCAAATTTTTGGAGTTATATAAATCCATTTAGCTCAAAACAAGATGAACAGGAAATGAGGTCTATTAATAATGGACGGACGAACAGTGTTTGGACACATAATCCCAATCCCGGTTTGAACAATCCCAGTGTCCCCGTGAGTGATAGTGCACAGGCTGTTCAGCCAATAAACACGATACCAGTGAAAACAAACATTAAACTGTTGGACCGAAATAGGCCACATGATACCGGTATTTTACCTTCCGACTTTCTGTCAGGAGCCTGAGGGATTATTTTATATTAAATTATTTAATTTTATAGCGCCTATTATATCAATTAAATGTTAATATATATTTTGAAAGTCCTTTAAACTTGTGGAGAGTTCAGTAAAACGGTGCCTAAAGATCATAAGTATAATCTTTAAGTAATCAAACAGTCTTTTATTTCCTCTACAGCTGTATGAATAAGAAACGTGTTAATACACAAAAAAAACACAACCTGAAGCCATCAGTGAGTGAGCCTGAAGATTACGAGTTAGTAATATAAGGTTTTCCATAAGCTCATTTTTATTCTTCTTGGAATCATTTTTTTGTAATTTTCCACAAAATAAGCTTTTCAAAGACAAGTAAAGAACTATATTAACCAAAAGACGAGCAGAAATAAAGTCAACATTTTTTCATGTGTAAGACTACATAAATCACCATCAATAAATAAATGAAAACAAAAGAATGTGGATTAATATTTTAACATCTATTGATTCATTCCTAAAAGTCTTAATTATTTTGAATTCATTGAAGTTAAAAAGAAAGAACGTTTAAAACGTATTTTGTTTTCAGTAAAATGCAAATTGTGTTCTGATCTTTAAAAGTCACAAGCGGCGTTAACCCTACTTGACTCTGCAGTACCGACACTATCACTCCCTAACCCTATAAACTATTAAAATTATTACCACACTTTTGAATGTTGGTATAAGATATTTTTCTTTTCATAGAGTATTGTTGTAACTTTTATGATACGTGATTCTATGATAGATCTAAACTTTAAAAGTCTCATTTTTTCATGCATTCAAAAGACCCTTGGCAATCCCAACTAATCACATATTATTTGAAGCGATTAGAACTTGCAATAATTGGCTTTTCCATTTCTTTTCTTTTTACCAATCAAACAGTTCATGGTATCGAATTGTAAGTATTGAGCGCTCCGGCTCAATAGTAACCGAAACTCTAAAAAAACGGAATTTTGATACCAATAGATTAAGTTTAGTCTTACCCATCAAGGGTTACAAGCCTGAGAAAATTTTCCTGATTTTCGAAAAAGGAGACAACGGCCCCTAAAAGTCAAGTGATCTCATAGAAAATAACACCATCAAATTTAGCGCATCAAATTTAATCTTACCCATCAAAAGTTACGCGCCTGAGAAAATTCGGCATATTTTCGAAAAAAGGAGGAAAAACCCTCTAAAAGTTACAGAACCTCAATGAAAATCACACCATCATATTCAGCGTATCAGAAAACCCTACTGTAGAAAGTCAAACTTTAGCGTAAAGAACGAGGTGTTGAGGAGGGACAGCCCCTTTCATATACGGAACAAGGGGACTAAGGGGAATACCCCCTCATATACGTAATAACATATAAGCAATAAAAAAAACAATAAAAACAAAACAAGCGATACGGATCAATAGTAATCGAAACTTTTAAAAACGGAATTTTGATGTCAATAAATATATCAAAAGAATTGGCTTATAATGCTGATTCTAAATATATAAATTTTGGAAGTTTAGTGTTACTCATCAAAGGCTACGAGCCTGAGAACTTTTACCCGATTTTTTAAATAGGGAGAAACATCCCCTACAAGTGAAAGAATTTTAATGAAAATCACACCGTCAGATTCAGCGTATCAGAAAACCCTATTACGTAGGTTTCAAGCTCATATCTGCAAAAATCTGCAAAACTTTGCATTTTTTGCCAGAAAAAAATATACGAATATAGAAGTTCGTTACGTAAGTTAATTTGTAAATTACGTCAGAAGCAAAAATTTAGAGACAGCCATTTAGCAAAAGAAACGTAAAATTTTTATGCAAATTTGTTTACTTATTCAATGACGGTGAGCCAAAATAAAAGCTGCATTAACTAAAAAACGATCAGAAATTAAATAAAAAACCAAGGTTTTTAAACTGAAAGTAAGGAGCGACATTAAAACTTAAAAGGAACAGAAATTATTCACGTATATGAAAGGGGCTGTCCCCTCCTCAAAGCCTCGTTCTTTACGCTAAAGTTTGAATTTCTCACAACTCTATTTTTTTTAAACTATGAAAAACTTTAGCAGAAAGAGCGAGGTGTTGAGGAGGGACAGCCCCTTTTATTTAAATAAAAAAACAAGTTTTTTTAACTGAAAGTAAGGAATGACGTTAAAACTTAAAACGAACAAAAATTATTCCGTATATGAAAGGGGCTGTCCCCTCTTGAACGCCTCGCTCTTTGCGCTAAAGTTTTTTATTGTTTAAAAAAAATAGAGTTGTGAGAAAGTCAAACTTTAGCGTAAAGAACGAGGCGTTGAGGAGGGGACAGTCCCTTTCATATACGGAATAAGGGGAGAACCCCCTGATATATGTAATAAACATATACGCAATAAAAAAAAAAACAAGCGATACGGCTCAAATAGTAATCGAAACTTTTAAAAACGGAATTTTGATGTCAATAAATGTATCAAAAGAATGGGCTTATAATGCTGATTCTAAATATAAAAATTTTAATAAGTTTAGTATTACTCATCAAAGGCTACGAGCCTGAGAAAATTTACCTGATTTTTAAAGAGGTGGAAAACATCCCCTACAAGTGAAAGAATTTTAATGAAGATCACACCGTCAGATTCAACGTATCAGAAAACCCTATTACATAGGTTTCAAACTCATATCCGCAAAAATCTGCAACTTTGTATTTTTTGCCAGAAGAAAAATATACGAATATAGAAGTTTCCTACGTAAGTTAATTTGTAAATTACGTCAGAAGCAAATTTAGAGACAGCATTTAGCAAAAGAAAAGTAAAATTTTTATGCAAATTTTGTTTACTTATTCAATGACGGTGAGCCAAAATAAAAGCTACATTAACTAAAAAACGATCAGAAATTAAATAAAAAAAAAACAAGTTTTTTAAACTTAAAGTAAGAAGCGACATTAAAACTTGAAACGAAAAGAAATTATTCCGTATATGAAAGGGGCTGTCCCCTCCCCAAGGCCTCGCTCTTTACGCTAAAGTTTTTTATTGTTTTTAAAAAATAAAGATGTGAGACAGAGTCAAACTTTAGCGTAAAGAGTGAGGCGTTGAGGAGGGGACAGCCCCTTTCATATACGGAATAATTTCTGTTCGTTCTAAGTTTTAATGTCGCTCCTTACTTTCAGTTTAAAAAACTTGTTTTTTTTTATTTTAATCTTATGTGGAATTGGTCCGAAGCATCTGAAACCACAACAGGTTTCTGAAGTGGGAAAAGATGTAGAAAAACGTTGTCAATGTTAGTGTGTGGCGATTTTTTGTATATCACGAATAAGATTACTTTGCAGAATGTAAACTATAAGCAGCCATAGTTAAAATAAACAGGTGCTGAAGTAGGAAAAGATGTGGAAAATAATGATAATAATAACAATAATAATTTTATTTTTGCCCGCTCATACATAAAAAAGAGAAAAAGCGGAGTAATACAAAAGAAGAAAAGGGAAAATAACAAGAACACTCAATGTCAAAGAACAAAATTAAGTAGTAACTTCTTCATTCGCACTTGTAGATCAGATGTAGAGGCAAAAACTCGAACAATGTTTCCAACGCCTTTTTTTCTACACTTGTTTCCGTAGACGGCACAACGACAACTGGGTCTACCATATTTTATGATCTTAGAACAAATATGTTTCCCTCGTTAGAGCGGGTATCGGAGCAAAACTTGAGATATTGCAGTATACAGACTGGGGTTTTAGTCTGTCATTTTGCGGGAACCAGTCCCATAGCGGAGATACATAAAGCAGGTTAGGGAGAGCAACCGCTACGTAAGGCTTTGCAAGAATCTTCCTGTTTAAGCTAAATTTCAGAGAGACAAGCTTCCCGTAAAAACGTTGTCAATATTAGTGTGTGGCGATTGTTTAAAATTTATAAATTTTTCATCAAATACTACACTGCCCAGCACATTGAAGATGTGGTTTACAGTGTTTCTCAAACTCTCCTTATTTTGGAAGAAGAGTGCTTACTTCTCGACTCTCCTACTTCTGAATTTCAAAATCTACTTACGTACTTACTTTCTGCTTTTTCTTACTTTTTTTTTTTTGTAGTTGCTTCATTTTATATAAACAATCTAATATCGTCTACCTGTCAGGGACAATGATGGATCTCCATTAAGAAAAAAACTGTGAGTTGCTCTGTGTTTCTTTCTACGCTTGCTGGAACAAATTCCAAAGTTAAAGACGTATAATATTCTTTTCGCGCTTCGGCTTCCGTCTTCAAGAATTAGTTTAGCATGGACGCAGCTGGTCCTTTTTCCCTGAGACCTCTATTCTTATCAGCATTATTCAAGAAAACAACTACGGCTGAATGCAGAAAGCAAAAGTTAGTAAACTGTTCCATACCAACAGCCTAATTTGTATTAAATTCGAAGCGAAATTTTCACCTGGAACACACTCAGAGCAGTCTACCCAGCAAGAATAAAACTTGAGAGAGAATATTTTAAGGCTTCTGTAAATGTTTTTTCCTTTGCAAAATAATTATTATCCAGCTAAGTTTTATTTATTTATTTTTCGAAACCATTTAAACTTTCAAACTAATTACTTTTTCACCTCACCTACTCCTTTTGGACCGGACTAACCGGAGACGGTGGTGTTTGAGGCCATTTGAAACTATTCTTTTTACCCTCCCTCCCAAGCATTTTTTTATTCTCAATGGTTTTGCTCAGAGAGGCTGTTCCAAAGCTGGACAGCAGGGATAGCTGTTACCAAGAAAATTTAAACCTTTGTGTTTGGCCTCCCCCATTTGGGCTCATAAGCTGAATTTTAAGGGGGGCTTAGCTGGTCTAATAGTCACTTCCAATGCTGTATAATATAAATCTCAAAACAAAAATATAAAATATAAGGCATCATTATTCAGCCAGGGGGGGTGTAGCCCCCTCCCCCAACACGGGCACCCATGGGCCTCCCTAGTGATTGTCAAAGAAGAGTAAGTATGGGATTTCATCATTGAATTTATGACCTTGAGCAGTCAACTAGATTCAAATAAAAAAAAGGGATCTTAGACTATTTTAAATTCAAAAGACGACTTATAAATCATTTAAGAACGACTTTTATCATCATCAAATATATACGACTTATAATCATCAAAATAAGACTTTTAAAATCATTACTCTCATTAGCCGATTAAGTCAGCTATATCCTTTATGGCAGCACAAGATAAAATACTTTCTATACCCTCTTTCGCTTTGGGCTCTACTTTGTAGAAGTCATATTTTAGTCTATCCCAAAGCTTTTTCCATTATTCCAAATCTATTCTGTAAATACTGTAAATACATAAGGAAATTACAGTATTTAAACTAACCACAGACAATTTAGATTTTTAACTAAAAACATCAAAGAAATCCCTAAGATAATTTAACGATGTTAGACAAAGACAGCTATATCCTTTAGACAGCTATATCCTTTATGGCAGCACAAGATAAAATATTTTCTAAATCCTCTTTCGCTTTGGGCTCTGCTTTGTAGAAGTCATATTTTAGTCTATTCCAAAGCTTTTTCCATTATTCCAAATCTATTCTGTAAATACATAAGGAAATTACAGTATTTAAAACTAACCTTGACACAGACAAAATTAGATTTTTAACTGAAAACATCAAAGAAATCCCTAAGATAATTTAACGATGTTAGACAAAACTAGTATAAAGCAGGCCAAAACCCGATGGACTAAATATCCCTGCTCGATGTGTGAGTGGAAAACATTGAAGAGTTTAAGAAAAAACATGCTTGGGCATGTGAATATGATGAGCAGTAGCTGACAGAAAACGAAATAAAACGAAAATCCTGTCTAAAGGATATAGCTGTCTTTGTCTAACATCGTTAATTCAATAGAAATAAAACGAAAATAAAACCTAGACTAGAAATAAAATAAACCTAAAAACTAGAAATGAAAATAAAACCATGGTTGTGTGAAAAAATTCAAAAGGCGTGTTGGCGTGTTGGCTTTTTCCATTAAAGGCAATAATTGATCGCTGTGACCGTTTGATGAAGAAGCAACATAACCTTAAAATTACCTTAAATCGCACTTGCTAGCGATATGGACGAGTCCAGTGTACGCCAGTTAGTGATGATAGGGCCGCGGGACATCAGCTTCATCCCATTGCGTGAGCCATAGTTTGGTTTCCCATTCCTTATCGAGATTGGCTTTGAAACTGTCAACGGATGGTGAACTCACTGTCGTTTCGCTCAGATCGTTCCAGAGGCTTATGATGCGGTTGGAGAAGAAATGGTTCCTCTTCCTTGTATTAGCACGCTTCCGAAAAAGCTTCGCTGAATGACCCCTGGTTCTTGACAACTGGGCAGGCTGAAAGAGGTCCTTGTCGCCAGACTTGAGCAGTTTGTAGGTCATTATCATATCACCTCTTCGCCGACGGTATGTCAGAGTTGGTAGCTTGAGGCTCTGCAGTCGGCATTCATACTCTTTGTCTCTGAGTCCCTTTACGCATTTTGACGCCCGTCTTTGGACAGACTCGAGAGCCATCTGGTCTGTTTTATTAATTGCGTGGCGACACACATCCAAATTCTAATCTCGGTCTCACCAGGCTCTTGTAGAGTTTTGTGATTATTGCAGGGGATCTACTTGTCATTGTACGTTTGATGAGACCGAGAGTTTGGTTCGCCTTTGCTACTGCAGCTCGGGTGTGGCAGTTGAAATTAAGGTCTTCGTCTACAACGACCCCCAGATCTCTTTCAGAGGGACTCTCAGAGAGTGGCTGTCTCACACCAGCATTTGCTGACATCGAGTATTGCCATCGTGGGTTATTTCTTCCAAAATGGAGAACCTTGCACTTTTCGACATTAAACTCGAGCCTCCATGTCTTGGCCCATTCGCCAAAGCTGTCAAGATCTGACTGTATTGAGGTCACACCTTGCTGAGTTCCGACAGGACCAATGAGCTTCGAGTCGTCGGCGTACAGGCTAAGCTTGCTTGTAACGGTTCTTGGAGCGTCATTAATATATACATTGAAGAGTGTAGGTCCCAAAACTGTTCCTTGAGGAACCCCGCTTAAGACCTCAGCTATTTCGGAGTAGTAAGCTCTGCCACCTTCACCAAAAACTCTGACCTGCTGCTTTCTTCCCTTTAGGAAAGACGTGATCCAGTCCACCACTCCCTCTTGAATTCCAATTGCCTTCAGTTTCAAATGAAGCCTTCGATGGCAGACTTTATCGAAGGCTTTAGCAAAGTCTAGCAAGATCATATCCACTGGGAGACCTTGGTCGAGGAGCTCAGTTATGTAATTATACGAGTCAATCAGATTGGTTTCGACTGATCTGCCTGGTCGGAAACCATGTTGTTGTTTCGATAGAAGGTTATTTGTGATCAAATGTCTAAGAACGGCAGTGTTGACAATACCTTCTAGGATTTTCCCAACAGCAGACGTAATACTGATTGGCCGATAACTGCAAGCTTTGCTCTTGTCTCCTCCTTTATGTATTGGCGAGATATGGGCTACTTTCCAGTCCATTGGTATGACTTTAGTGTCAATAGATTTCTGGAAGAGTCTTGAGAGGGGTATTGCTAGTTGGGAATGAGCTTCCTTTAGAGTCGTGGATGTATGCCATCAGGCCCAACAGACTTATTTGGATTAAGCTTTTTAAGCCGAGATTCGAGCTCAGCCTGATCCACTCTTATTGGTGACATTTGAGTGGTGATTTCGTAGCATGGTGGGGTTGGCAGGGGGGCTTTGTCTGCGGGTGTGAAGACTGATGTAAACTGGTGGTTCAAGGCATCAGCAATTTCTTGGGGGTCGTTTGACTGGGCTCCATTACAAACCAGCTCCGAAAACCGTGTGTCTACCAGGCTTATGTGCTGAGGCATAATTCCAGAACTTCTTGGGATTGGTTTTTGAGGTTGCTGCGATGGCCTCCTCGTATTTATCTATCAGTTCTCTGGACAGGGCTCGAACTTTGTTCCTTGCGGCTTTGAACTTTACCAGGTAGTCCGTTCTGTGGGGGTCTGATTTATGAGCTTCGACAGTTTCTTCTTCTTGTTCCTTGCACTTTTCATTTCTCTGGTCATAAAGGGAAGAGTTTTTCGGTTTTCGTCTCCACGTGGTAGTTGTATTTCTACTGACGGTGTCTAACAACATATTTTTCATTTTCTCCCACGTGTCCTCTACCTCCATCGTTTCGACAAATGACCAATCGCACTGACAGAGTTCACGCCTGATTTGATTGTAGTTTGTATACACATGTCTGGTTAGATTCGATGTCTGTGGGTACAATCGAAATCGGCATTTTATAGCTATGTGATCACTATTTCCAAATGGGGGTTGCGATTCTATATCAATGAGTGACTCAGGATCATTTACCAAAACGAGATCAAGGAGTGAAGGATTCTGTCCCTCTCGATATCTGGTCGGGAATGTCACTGCCTGGAACAGCGAGTGTGCTTCTAAGCAGTCAAGAAAAGACTGCGTAACCGCGTTACTCGTGTGGCCGTACCCCTCAGTCCACTCAATCATAGGTAAGTTAAAGTCGCCGACTATGACTAGATTCTTACACTTTCGAGCAGCACCATCAATAGACCGGCATATAGCCGAGAGTGAGTTCTCCAGACTCGTCGAGGTGGGACTTCTGTAAAAACAGCCAAGTATAATGGGACCCCCAGGTAGGTTAATAGATATCAAAATTTGTTCTACACATGGCTCATATTCTGACTTAATATCAATAGTGCCTACCTGAATCGTTTCTCGTACATATATGGCTATTCCTCTGCCACCATCCGTCAGTAAGTTTGTCATCAGTCTGTATCCGGAAATCTGTATCTGGGATTCTATCAGGGGTAGGGAGGTTCGCTTTGGTTTAATCTCACAGAACGCATAAATATCAGCCTCATTTGCGGAGAGGACAAATCTGACCTCCTGAAATTTCGAGGTTAGGCAATCAACATTGCTAAACACCACACTAAGTCCAGTAATTTTCTTGCAATGACTGTTGCCTGCATCTGTACTAAGTCCATTAGAAGACATAGAAGTCTCTGGGTTTGCATCACTATAATTAATTGTATATGTACTTCGAAAATCACTACCATCTAACTGACTATTTACATAAGTTACTTCACTTGGTATATCTTCTAGAGTTCCTGTGCAGCCGGCGGGACTGCACGAGTCGGCACGTTTTTTTTGGAACTATAGCGTTGCCTCGGATAACCAAATTGGTTTCGCCTTGTGCTCGTTTAGCCCGCAACTCCTTGTATAATTTTGCTCTTTTCTCGCGGTCAGTCTTTGAGACATCATTACGAACTGGATCGTATCTGACCCTTTTCTTTCATAAGACTTTTGAAGGATTTGTTTCTTAGTCTTAAAATCAGGGACCGAGAACATTATAGGAACAGGCTTGTTACCGGTGCTGGTGGTTGCAGCTTGTCCTTGGGTTTGCAGATTACTCAGACGACGGACATTTGAGATGCTCACATTTGGCAGCCGTAATCACTCGCAAGGTATCTCTTGATGTACAGTTCATCACTTGTCTGAGGGGGGACACCGAAGACGACAATATTAAGCTTTCGGCGCTGCCGGTCCCTGTCGTCTGCAATCATGTGTCTAACTTTAGTTTCAAGCTGCACCTCAAGATCATTTTTCAATGTCCGAATCTCCGACTCGACCAATCTCTGAACTGCTGCCTGGTCGAATGAGGTGCACTGTTCGATAGTAGCCAACCGACTTTCAACGCCACTAAAGCGGTTATCGATATCAATGGTTAGCTGGTCTCTTAGTTCGGCAAACGCTTCTTTCACTGCATCCTTAACTTTAGTGTCCAGTTCCTTTACAGCACTAAGAGCAGACCGGAATGGTTCAAGATTCTTATCCATAATCTTCTGAATATCGTTCAAAGATGCCCCACTCGCCACTTGAGGGTTACTTTTGCAAAGTGGGCATTTCCACTCACAGCCAACTCGTCGCGTCATTTTAGTCAGTAGAGAGTACTCTGCCTCTGACATTTCTAGACAGTCAATGCATATCCAGAGGCCACAGCCATCACAGTTCATAGCACATGAATCCTCATGCAAGTTCTCATCACATGTCGCGCACTTATCGGTCCCTTTTTTTGGGCTCTCGCGAAGTCTCTTTGGCGGCATCGCGCTGGCAACGCTGTTCTAATTTGTTTTGAGTCGGCAACACTGCTTCACGCAAGCTAGATATTTATAATGGTTAAAATGTCCAGAAATACTTTGATGGTGAGTTTAACTTTTAAATTAAACTTAGTCTATCCTTGAATGTCACTTTTTGATGGAGTAGGCTCACTTCGTCCGTGTTAAATTTTCACTTGACAATATTCGAGGTAGACAGAATGTGGGAAGTGCAATACTCAAATCACCTATTCCCAACAGTTTAAGGATTAAAATCCCGCTGGTACCAATTCGGCCTCTTGTTTGTTTGCTATTGCTCCCTTCTGCACAAATTATCCACCAAAAATACGCAAAAACGGACGAGCCAGTAATCGATGGTACTTTAGTATTTAGCGTTTGGCAACTGCGCTTTATTACTGGCTACAAATTCAGAAGAAGAAGAAGGACACTGAATTCAGCCTTTATTTACAAACAGATAATCAGCTGTTTATTAGCAGACAAAGGACAAGTCCCTTGGGAATAGAAAATAAAAATTTTCTAACATCAAAATTCAGGTAAATAAAGTGAAACACCAGGGAAAACCACTTAAAATGAAACTTAATATCAAGTATAAGCAGATATGGTAAAAATGGGTAGAAATAAATGTTCTTTCTCACAAATTTGGTCAACAATCCTTTATTCAATTTCACACCTCCCAGTTGCTGTTGCAGTTGCAATATGTCCTTTTGCAATATGTCCATATTTAAGAAATTAAGATGAAATCTTTAAAAGTCTGCCATGCAATCACATTTTTGATTCAAAATAGTATAGGGAAAGGATAGGCTAAGAACCAGTGCTGAAAAGTAAATTAGACTAGGCTAACACTAAAAAGAAAACTAAACATAGGTTAACTTGCTTAGGACATTATGGAGGTGGGGGGGGAGGTTAAATTTTTTCAAGATAAATTTGCAGTGGGCCATATAATTTAGCTAAGATGAAATTGAAAACATCATTTGATGCTTTTTTTATGCTCTTTCATAGGCTATTTCATATAAAGTACCTTTGGGGCCCCTTTAAGAGCTCAATTTGCAACAGAAGCAGATGTATTATGAAAGAGCATAAAAAAAGGCATCAAATGACATTTTCACTTTCATCCTAGCTAAATTATTCTGCCACCTGAAAATTTACTGGCCTACCTTGTTTATAGTTTCTATACTATGATGTAGGCTAAATTTAAAAACTAGCCTAATTAGCCTATATATAAAAATTAGCTTTTAAATAAGGCTTTAAACCACTCTTTGATGTTTCAGTGCCCTGTTAGCAAAAAGAAAGAAAAACAGAACAAATGGTAAAATTATACTTTTGCTATCTTGGAAAGGGGTTAGGGCTAGGAAAATGAAGCTTTCAGGAATGGGTATACAGACTAAAGGACAAATATTTTACCAAATTGTATTATTGAGTTATGACTAAAGTGAATACCCCTTGATGCCTTTTTTTTTTTATGTTCTTTACAAATATAATAATCATTTTTGTCAGAAAAAATTTTAGCCCACACCCCTATATATACCAATTCAGGGTATATATCTGCATATTAGGGGGGTAGAGGGAAGTTTAAACTTACCTCTCATTTACATCAGAAATAAAATTACCCTGACACCCCTAATGTGCAAATATATACCCTGAAGTGGTATATAGGCTATAGGGGTTGGGGCTAAAATTTATTTCTAACAAAAATGATTATTATATTCATAAAGAGCATAAAAAAAGGCATCAATTGGTAGGGTAAAAGACCAGTATCCAATTGAGCAAAATTATGTAAAACTTAAAACCTCATATCTTGTTATCAAAATTAGAGTTGAAAAGGTTTGTATAGGCCAATGAATAGCTAAAAATCCAAGCTATGCAACAACATGGTTATTATTAAAATTATTTAAGATCATTCACTGAAAATGATTAGTTTATTGACTTACCTAGAAAGATCTCTTTTTGGAAATACCAATTATCCTATTTTAGGAGGCCAGTTGCCCTCCAATCACTTTTGACTATTAAAAAGGGCACTAGCCCTTTCAATTTCCAATCAAATGAGCCCCTTTTGAAGCCTTTACAAAAATTTTTCCTTTAAAAAACCTTATATGACCCCAGGGCATAACTTACAACCATTGCCCTTAGGGGTTTGGGGGTTTGTCATCCTCAAAATCTTAATTTCCAGAACTTTCAACTACGTTGAACAAAATGGCTGTCTCAAAATTATAATTGAATTTGTTTGGGGAAATGGTGGGTGTGAGAGGGGGGTTAGTTGCTCTCCATTCACTTTTGACTAGTAAAAAGGACACTAGCCCTTTCAATTTCTAATCAAATGAGCCCATTTTTGCAGTTTCCATGACAATACTCTATAAAAACCTTATAGGACCTTAGAGTATAACTTACAACCCTTGCCCTGGGGATTGTCATCCTAAAAGACCTAATTTCCAGAACTTTTAACTACATTGAACAAAATGAATATCTCAAAATTTTGATTGTATGTGTTTGGGAAACTGGTGGGCATGAGGGGGGGGGGGGGTAATTGCCTTCCAATTACTTTTGACTATTAAAAAGGCCACTAACCATTTCAATTTCCAATGGAATGAGCCCTTTTTGATGTTTCTATGACAACGTTTTCTATAAAAAAAAAACCTTATATGCCCCCAGGGCATAATTTACAACCCTTGTCCTGAGGGCTAGGGGGATGTCATCCTCAAAGGCCTAATTTCCAAAACTTTCAACTGCGTTGAACAAAATGGCTATCTAAAAATGTTGATTGCATGTGTTTGGGGAAAAGGATGGAGTGAGAGGGTGGTTAACCCTCCATTCACTTTAGACTATTAAAAAGGGCACTAGCCCTTTGAATTTCCAATTGAATGTGCCCTTTTTCAAGTTTCTAGACAAAGCTTTCAATAAAAACCTTATATGCCCCCAGGGTATAACTTATAACCCATGCCCTGAGGGCTCTGAGGGAGTTATCATCCTCAAAGACCTAATTTCCAGAACTTTCAACTACATTGAACAAAATGGCTATCTGAAAATTTGGATTCAGTGTGTTTGGGGAAAAGATGGGCATGAGAGGGCGGTTAGCTGCCCTCCAATCACTGTTGACTATTAAAAAGGGCACTAGCCCTTTGAATTTTCAATCAAATGAGCCTTTTTTGAAGTTTCTATGACAATGCTTTCTAGAAAAATCTTATATGCCCCCAGGGCATAACTTACAACCCTTGCCCTGAGGGCTGTGTGGGAGTCCTCAAAAACATAATTTCTATGTGGAAATCAACTATGCTGAACAAAATGGTTATCTCAAAATTTTGATTGGATGTGTTTGGGGAAATTGTGGGCATGGAAGGAGTGTTAGTTGCCTTCCAATCACTTTGGACTATTAAAAACAGCACTAGCCACTCCAATTTCCCAATCAAATGAGCCCTTTTCAAAGTTTCAATGACAACTCCTTTGATACAAAGTACCCTGTTCTAAAACCAAAAAAAAATAATAAATAATCATTGTGCCAACATTGTTCTTTACTTAGGCAGTGTGATTGCACTGCCTATGGTTTTTCTAAATTTTTCTTAATATGTAGCTTATGTCATTAGTTTAGGTATGTTGGACAGTATACAATGCTAAATATTTTGAATGTACTGATAGTCAGCAGTGGAGCCTAATTGTGACACACTTTAAGCTTGAGACTAAATTAAGAAAACACTTCCCAATTTTAGACACCGGGTCTTAAAGTTAGGACAAAAGTTTAGCTATTGAGTTAATAAAGAAAACTGATAATATACCAATTATAGACTAGGGTCTTTTTTCTATCTTGGATAATAGCCTAGTTAATGTTAAGAGAATGAATTCAGCTTAAATTAAGATAAAACTAGGCATATTCAGCATTAAGAACAGAAATAATATAAAACATAACGACTTAAAAAAGAAAAGGGACAAAATATAAAATTAAGAAGAATGAAAATAACAACATTAAAACCAAATTATACACACATTCTGCTGTATGATGGAGCATAGACAATATACACTTAGCAAGGTGTATCTATAAAAATAGGAAAGTGGAATGAAAACACAGTTAATTCCATTTTCTTATATTTATCCAGTTGCTTGTGTATATTCATAGAGGCACCTTGTTAATTGCATATTGCATATGTTGTGTTCACCATGGAGTAAAATTAGTGTATAAATTGGTTTGATCTTTATATTTTCATTCTTTTTATTTTAGATTTTATCTTTTTTTTAAATTCTTATGTTTTACATTATTCCTGTTCTTAAGACTGAAGACACCTAGTTTTACACAAGTGTAATATTCACTGTGATTGTCTTTTCATTTCTTTCTACTTGCCACAGACCCATTGGTTTGTTTTTTCTCTCTTTGTCTGGTCATGGTAGGCCAGTTTGGCTTTAGATCTTTTATTTATAGTTTTGAAAGTATTTATTTATTTTACTTAATTTTGGATTGTAACCACCTTCTTTTATAAAGCATTGGCAGCTCTGAATCTCATCTGTAATTAATAGCTGACAATATGTAGGCCATGTTCACATATTTGCAATTGGTTACATATTTATCTGTAGGCTCTTCTGAAGGAAACAATAATAGCAAAATTGTAGTACCATTTGATTCCCGAATCAACTATCTTTCCAAGTGTAGTGGTTGCTACTATGACAGTTGTGCCCCATCCCCCCTTCCCGTAATAGTGTCACATATAACCATAATTAGTGATGTATTTTGCTGCTTCAATTTGTCATATGTCTTTGTTAATAGATGTTGATCTTCACTGATGTCTGTGTCACCTTGACATGAAGTATGTCTAGTATGTTTTACATATTTTGTGCATTCTTTAAGCCTAGTTGCTTCAATTCCATCTGAGCATTTTGATTTAGTTTTTGATTCTCGGTTTTTGTTTATATATGCAGTTTTTTTAAGTGTGTTTTTCATTTCCTCTTCAGTGAGTGTTGGTTCTGAGTTTTTATGTCTTGCATTAGGATTGCGCTCATCTGTCTTGATTTGAAAGTACAGCTGAGAAGTGAGTTAAATAAATTGGCTTTGTCTAGTTGTGAGGCTACTGAAATACCGTCCTTATTAATGAGAATGGGCTTTTCTCTTCTAGCAGTGAGTTTTGCATTTACATGCTTCCAGAATTTTTGGGGGGCTAATTTTGCGTCATTAGCAATCTTCTTCTCTAGTTCTTTTTCATGGGCTCTTGTAGTATTGTTTCGTTTTTGTTTTTTTGCTATGCTCTTTTCTACTAGCTTCAGTTTTTGTTTTTTCAAGTCTTGAACTTTCCATTTTTAATCTTATTGAGCTGATTCAGTTTTGGATTAAGTAAGGCATTGTTCATGTAAGAGGGACATAGATTCCTCCACTCTGGGTTAAGTTATGTCTGAATAATTTAAATTTTTCTTAGCTGTTTTTTTTGCCATTTGAAAATAAGATCAATTGATTCATTGTACTGTTTCTCTGAATTTAACTTTGTTTAGCCACATCAGTTCTTTTCTGCCATGATACTTTTTCTAGTTCAGGCATAAGTTGGCTAGTAAAATGGCATGGTTACTTTTCCCAATTGAGTGCAATGATATTTATATAGTTCACAGATTCAGGTCTACAAATTATGATTAGGTTCAGGATAATTTCATTCTCATTTCTCTGTATATAGTTGGCTCTATCATAAGTTGCATTAAATAGTGGTCATTGAGGATAGAGACAAAAGTGTTTTTTTTTCCATTCCATTGAAGTTCTGGGAAGTTAGTATCTAAGGCTTAGGCTATTAAGCCTTTAAGCCTATTTCTAAGGCTTAGAAAATTGAATAAAGCACAGGTCTTGATATACCCGTCTTGACCTTGGAAAAAAGTTGTTTTCCCTTAGTTTTGTTTTGTTTTACTTTAGATTTCAAATCACAGTTCCAGTGATCTGAGTAGGATTTTTTCCAAGTTAAGTTTTTTTTTCAAATTTGAGAAATATTTTCCAAATTCTGTAACTTCTTGTAAATTAGGATTTAGGAAAGTTATTACGTTGAAGTTTCTTTGGTGGGGGGAGGGGGTAGTTATGTTCTTCAAAAAACCTTCATGGGCATAGTTTAGGGTAAAAAATTCTAGATGGTTGGCTTTTTGCTACCTTGCAAAGTAGTTGAGTTTGGTGCAAGGAACTTTCACAAGTGGGTCTGGAGCCTTTCTGAGGCCAAACGAAAGTGTTTTCTTCTTATTTTGTTATTAGAGATGGCATCATAAAGTAATTTAGTGGGGATTATTAGTCAATGGGAAGATTGTGTTTTTAATAATTTAGACACTTGTTTTGGTTAAAAAAAATAACCAGAACAAGTTTTAACAAAAGAATATGATTCACAAAAGGAGATTATTGTTCCCACACCATTTGCCAAAGTACCCTTTGGAAGATTGAATTGTTCAGTCATGAACATGAATTCCTTAGGACAGTTTTATAGTATAAATATTGCCATTGCTCTCTCCAAAGACATTTGACAGGGATTGCTGTGGCTTCTGTAGATTGAACTAAGTACTGAATGTAGGTCTTAAGTATAGATAAAACACAAAGTTGCTTCCACTCACAATGAATAAATCATTTATGTACTCATGATTTGATATGTAGATCAGCGTCACCTAGATTTTGTCTTGAAATAGGATAGCTAAACCTCTTCCATAACCAGAATCAGACACATTACTTACCATTCTATTAGGTTTTGGGCACAAGGGTTCTTCTGGTAGCACAAACTTGCAGCTTTTTGGGTAAATGTCTCTTATTGTTACAGCTTTTATCTTAACTCAAGCACATATTTCAATTCCAGTATTTCACTGTTCTGAGTATCAACATTAACTGACATGATGTTAGGAGCATCATAGCATAGGGCTACTAAAACTCAATTTATGTTCATTTATGGACAACATACTAATAGAATAACTGTTTCTTGAACTAAATGAATATGTATTGTCATTGGAACTTCCAAAACTAATACAATTTAAAGTAGTCATACTAAAACTATTTATATCAGAGGAGCTCACTTTAAAGCCTCAATGTTTGAGTGTACCAGAATTGAGGCTGCCATTAAAGTGTCTTTTATTATCTGGCAGCCAGACCTCCATCCTAATATATTCAAAGCCTCCCTCTTTACACCCTCCCAGGAAGTTGTCATTTCCCCTTAATCTTTCTTTATGACTTCCTCCTACCCCAACCACTGATGACCTGCTTTCTGTTTAGCCCTAGTCGGTTGGCTGACAAGGACAATTTTTGGCAATTTGTCATCCTTCATCTACAGAATATGCCCTAGCCATCTCAAGCTATCTCTCATTATAGCCCTAGAAAGCAGGATTGAACCACATTTTTTGTACAGCTTACTGTTTGAAATACAATCAGTCAGTTGGGTACCCAGAACAACCCTTTAGGCAATTTCTCTGGAAAAAATCTAGCAAATCCCAATCCTTTTTTTTTGGAGTGCCCATGCTTCAGAACCATGTTTGACCACTGTCATCACTAACAGTGTCCAACTTCCAATATTCTAAACTTTTGATGTCATGAATTTGGGTTATGATTCCAAATTTGTTTAATAGGTATTGAGTGAATCATCTTTGTGTTCTTGAGTTCCATACTCCACAGTATTTAATATCCTCCTTTGTTTGCCCCACTCACTCCATACTATGTGTCTTATTTGGATTTCAAGGGTTTCTGGTGCAATACCCAAAATTGAGGAAGAATCACAGAATCATTTTGGCATTTCACTTCACTTAGTGTACATTTGGTTTCAAGTTTGTCACAAATTTACTTGAGATCTCAAAATCTTTTACTTTGTTAGTTACAGAAGGTGTCACCTCAGCAAGATTTGACTTTGTGTCTGCCTTAAAAGTATTTTTGCATTTGATAGTGTATCAGTATCACATACAGTTTTGATTTAAATACAGTAAAGACAATTCCAGGAATAGTTTGCAGCAGCATTCATATCATGGCTCTAGTAAAAAGCAAACCCCAACCCATACTAACGGTTTAGCAAAGTGCATTGTTCTTTGCTTGTATTTAAGCACTTTATTTATATCCAACAGATGCAGTCATCAAAGTCAACTAATAACTAAACTCTTGGTTGGGTTTATTATGTAACTTACACAGTGGAGGATACAGAATTTAGGTTTAGGGATGAAGCAACAAAACTTGAGCTTCCCTATTGGCATTTCCCCCTCTGCACTTATAATTAAGCTACCTTTTTGACCTGTCTGAGGGGTACATGTCCCTGCGTTGCCTGGGTCCACCCCTTGAACTGGGGCATTTGTATTTTCCATGTACCTGACTAGAACATTTCCTTTTTAAGTGTTATCTACCATTTTTTCTGGCTTTACTGTCCCCTATTTTTTACAATACAGATGCTATAATCAGACACCTTTACTTTCTGTATTCAGACTAGACTATGAAGCTAGATTTGGTGGGAGGGTGTGGCAAATTTTACCACAGCAACCAATAATTAGAACTCAAGTCCTAAAATTGGTCTCAATCAGAAACCCTTATTGCTGTCTAAATTCACAAAGTGCAAAGATTTTCAAACAGAGGTCTTTATTCTACAAAGTTTCATTTCATACAAAAAACATTCATTCAAAACGAAACTAGCTTAGAGCTCGGCTCTCCGCCAAAACAGGTAATTAGCCTTTTTCAAGTCTCATGCTTACAAACTACAATCTCAGAAAATAAATATCACAACTGAAAATAAGAAAAGAAAAATGATAAAAACCGTCACATCCCTTCCCCCTTAGGCAGGGTTTCATGAGTTCTTCCTTCAAGGCCTCATTTATGATGAGAAAAGAGGAAGGGCCACTTAAAGCACTATTTACAAGAGAGGCGCCACTTTGGCTTAACCCTGTGACACACGTGTGACTACAGATTAACCCCGTCTCAACTGGACTGCCTGACAATGGTTACACTTCTTTCTGTAATTTTTGATATCTGTGAATAACCCAGGCCAAAAGTATTCCGGCAAAATACGATCAGCCACCTCCTTGTCGAACCTGTGAAAACCATCTTGTCTGATGTGCCACTCCATGATAAGGCACTCACGGAAAAATCCCATGGGCACAACGATTTGGGGAAGTTGATCGTCGAAGAACCTTCTCAAGATTCCTTGCTCATCCCATGCGTATTTCGCGTCACTTCAATCCGTCATTTCGAACGCCGCCAGTTCTATATAACACTGTAGTGTGCCGTCTGCTACTTGCAACCGGCTTACCGCGCCGTAGGTGAATCCATACAGGTGCTCCGGGAGATCTATATTCTCCGCGACGACGATCCGTTCTCGATCTTGCAACGGAAAAATTTATGAACAGTATTTACAAAACGAGGAGGGGTTGCCTATTCCTAATATATTGACAGGGCGTCAACATTAGCGTTCACAACCCCTGGACGGCTACTAATGGTGAAATCATATGCTTTTAGGGCGAGAATCCACCAAGCTAATTTTTTGTTCTGATTCGACATCACATGAAGCCATCATAACAGATCATGGTCAGTTGTGACAAAAAAATACTGACCCGCCAGGAAGTAGTGGAACTTGGATATTGCCCATTTTATTGCTAGCGCCTCCTTCTCGATCGTGGAATATCGACTCTCAGCGGGTGTCAGTTTCCTGCTAATGAAGCAAATGGGATGTTCCTCCCCATTAGTCCGCTGGGTCAACACTGCCTCCAGTCCTTTGCCGCTCGTGTCCATTTGTAGTATGAAGGGCTCCTTATAGTTCGGATTTCTCAAACCTGGAGCTGAAGACAACGCTTCCTTCAGAGACTCAAATGCCAATTCTGCATTGGAGTCCACTCGACTACCTCAGGGGGCCGTTTTGGTCATCATCTGGCGGAGTGGTTTGGCCAAAGCTGCGAAATTCTGGATAAAGCGACCATAGTATCAAAACTAGTCCTATAAATGCTTGAACATCCTTTTTCGAAATGGGCCTTGGATAATTGACAATCCCCTGGACCTTGTTCGTGGATGGCTTAACGACTCCACCTCCTACTGTGTGTCTCAAAAAACTCTGCTTCTGTATCCTCAAACCTACACTTCCTTGGATTGACTGTCATTCCTGCTGACTGCAATCTCTGTAGCACCATTTCGATATGTTGCAGGTGGTTCTCGAAAGTGTCACTGAAGATCACAATATCGTCAATGTAGCAGCAACAGAATTTCAAATCTCTGAGAACACGATCCATGAGCTTTTGGAATCGTCCACTTGCTCCTTGAATCCCGAGTGGCATACGAGAAACTCATATAGGCCATTTGGCATCACAAATGCTGTCTTGTATGTGCTATTAGGGTGCATGTTTTCTGCCAATATCCTCGAGTTAAATCTAGCTTGCTGATAAATTTAGCAGTTCCCATTCCCTCAAGGATCTCATCCTTGCGAGGTATTGGGTAACAATTCTGCCTTGAAATTTTATTTAGTTCCCAATAGTCAGCACAACTGCACCGTCCCATCTGTTTTTGGTACTAGTACTATCGGTGACGCATAATCACACTCTGATGGTCTCATAATCCCTTCTTGCTGGATCTTAGCCACTTCGGTTTTCTACCAGGTGCTGTTTCACTGCTGGAACTTGATAGGTTTTTTCCGCAATGGTGGGTTACTGCCTGTATTGATCTCTTGCATCATGAGATCAGTTTTCCCAGGTCTGTCCAAAAGGGTTGTTCTGTATCTTCTCAAGATTTTAGCCAAATCCTTTCTCTGACCATGACTCAAAATTCCATTTATGGATGTCTGGAGGGCTTCTTTGAAGTCTCCGTCATTTCCTTTACCCTTGTAGTCCGTCATCCCTTCTAGACTTGTGTTCGCATAGCTGTCTGCTTGAATAAATAAGATTACATTCAGATTTGCCTTATGGTACTTTCTAAGAAGGTTTACATGGAGAAGCTTTGACTTCTTTTTCCCCTCAGAAGATTCCACTAGGTAATCCACACTTCCGGATTTCTTCAGGATTTTGTATGGGCCTTGCCACTGTACCTCAAGTTTGCTATTTCCACACGGTAAAAGGACCAGCACTTCCTCTCCTGCTTCAAACTCTCTGGGTTTCCGGTTCTGATCATACCAGGTATTCTGTCGTTCCTGACTTGCCAATAGGTTTTGATGTGCAGTCTTGGTCCATTTGCTAAGTCGTTTCCGCATATTAACCAGGTAACTGACTACCGATTCAGACACACCATTCTTTTTCTCCTCCCACTCCTGTCTTAACACATCTAGTGGTCCTCTGACCTGATGCACTCAGCTCAAATGGTGAGAAACCTGTCGAAGCCTGTTTAGTCTCCCTGTAGGCAAACAAAAGATGTGGAAGATACTGATCCCACTTCTTCGGCTCATCTCTGACCAATTTTCCTAGCATCTGCACTATACTTTACTTGTACTTGTTGTGGGACCAGACGTGGACGCCTCACCTGGCATCTAGAAGACTACGTATGATTGACTCCCATGGGGTCGAGGTCGTTTTTGGCAGTTGTCCACCAATTCTTAAATTGACCACCAGGTTGCCTGCGCCAATCTGGCAATGGAACAGCTAGAAGCACTTGCTTTATGATGCGGTCATTGGTCTTCTAAGAACATGACCAAGCCAACACAGTCTTCTCTGTTTGACAATCATGGTGGCGGGTTCAGTGTTACAGCAGCGGTGGGCGCACATCAACATTTGAGATTCTAGCGGAGTATTGAATCCTCAGGATTTTTCGTAGACAGCGGTGGTCAAAGACTTCCAAATCATGGAGATGAAGCGCCTTCAGTGGCCAAGTTTCGGCTGCATAGAAGAGAACAGATCTAAAAGCCGCTTTATAGACAGGAAGTTTTGTCTTCATGCTGATCTACCACCGGATCCACAAATGGCGGCGGAGTTGTGAGAAGATGGCTTGGGCTTTCTTGATTCTGTTCTGTATGTCAAGGTCACAGCCTACACAAGAATCTATTATTGAGCCAAGATAGGTGGAGCTGTCGACTTTTTCCAATTCTTGTCTGTAAAGTGCAAGTAGATAATCCGACTGTATGTTTAGGTCCATGACTTTAGTTTTGGCTGTGTTGATTTTCATACTCAGTAGCTGAGAGAAATGTGCTATTTCATTTAACATTGCTTGGGTAGTTACTGGGTCACCAGCAAGAGCGTCGATGTCATCCGCGTAGTCCAGGTCAGACACGTTAATGCCCAATCCCATAACAACACCATCAAAACTCGAGAGTGCACTCTCTAGAATCCAGTCTATACAGTAGTTAAACAAAACAGGGGACAATATGCACCCCTGTTTTTACACACCACTTTCAACATGAAGGGCTCAGTTTCTTCGCCCAGCACTCTTACTGTCGATTTGCAATGCTTGTAGTAGGCCTTCAACAGCTCTATGAATTCAACCGGCATACCATCTTCCAACATGATTCGCCAAAGGTTTTTGCGAGTTACAGAGTCGAAAGCAGCCACAAAATCAAGGAACATGTTAATTATGGGGAGTTTGTAGCGTTCGCACTGTTGGAGAATAAGGCGAAGAGTGAAGACCTGGTCAGTGCACCCTCTCCCTCTTCGAAATCCGCATTGATTTTCACGTGTCTGCTCATCCCTTGCTTCCTTGAACCTTTTAAGCAAAATCATCGCAAATACTTTGGTAGCCGTATCCATAAGTGATGTCCCTCGGTAGTTGTGGCTGTTGCATTTGTCCCCCTTTTTAAATACTGGGATTATTACTGACACCTTCCAATCAGACGGGAAGGTCTTCTTCTCCCATATCAGACTGAAGAGGGTTTCTATTTGCTCTGTTAAAACGTGTGCCGACGCCTTGCAGACCTCGGGAGGGAGACCATCTTCTCCAGGAGAATTATTTTTTTTTTAGCCGTTTGATCGCGTTTAGTATCTCTGAAGCTGAAGGTGGTGCCATTTTGATTTCATATGGTGGTCTTTCAGCTGTTGGTGGTAGCATCGGTGTTGCATCTTGCCCATCTGTATTTGGATTAAGCAGGTCTTTAAAGTGATTCTTCCAGTGATCAAGTTTACCTTGCAAGTCAGGGATCACACTTCCTTGAGCGTCTTTTAAGGGACCAGCGATGGTTGACTTTATTCCAGTGTCTTTGAGGGTTCTATACAGCCTACTCGTGTCATTATTTCTGGCTGCTTTTTCCATCTCTAAAGCAACCTCATCCCAAAATTGTTGGCGGTCTTGACGTAAGCTTGTTTTAACCTGTTTACGTAGCGACTTTTTTACTGCAATTGATGCGTTTGATGCCTGCCGCCTAGCTTCGATTAGCTTTACAGTTTTCTCTGAGACATAATTCTTCCTCGTCTTTGCAGGGGCATAGCCGATAACTTCAGCGGCCACCTTTTCAGTGGTGTTCCGGAATTGTTTCCATCGGGTGCTAGGGTCTTCATCACAGTTGGTCAGGCTTGCGAACTGGTTCTGTAACTTCAGGCAAAAGTTGTCTTTCACTGTTTGGATTTTCAGTTTCTCCACGTTTAACTTCCTTTTTGGGGGTTGTCTCTTCCTTGCGCTCAACTTCAGGAGTATTTTCGCACCTACAAGCGTATGGTCGCTTCCAGATTTTGACCTTGTGTATGCTCCTCTGTAAGCTCAAGAATCGATGACTGAGGAGCGCCAACGCTGACGGATCAATATATGGTCAATTTGGGCAGTTGTGGAGCCATCGTTTGAGCGCCAAGTTATTCTTTGAGAGGGTTTGTGTTGGAACATAGTGTTGGTGATGGTAAGATTTTGAGATCTCGCGAACTGGAGTAGTCTATCCCCATTGCAGCACCACTGGCCGTAAGCGAATGGGCCAACAATATCGCGAACATTGGGGTCTGTCGGGCCAACACGGGAGTTCCAATCACCCGCTAAAATTAGGAAGTCTCGTTTGGGGCATTTCTGTATTGTAATCTCCAGATCAGTGTAGACAAAGTCCTTATCAGCATCCGTTGCCGCTCTTGTTGATGCATAGACAGCAATTATAGATATGTTGGATAATCTTCCCTTAAGTCGTAGTCTGGCTATTCTCGGGTTCACTGGATCCATGCGAGAAGAGCTTTTTGCGCACGGCGGCCTATCATAAAGCCGACTCCATGGTCACCGGATCCATCATATGCACCGGAGTTGAGGAATAAGTACGAGTTGTCGGAGTCACGGACTGGTATGGTTTCTTCAGACACTCCGTTCAATCTTGTCTCTGATAGACAAAGAACGTCTGCTTATTAACGGTTATTTCCATAGCCATCACTAGCCTTGTTGATTCTCGCTTCGCCGATCTCACATTCCAGTTATAAACTCGGAATTCATCCTTCTGTAAATTTATTTCACAGGGAATAGCTCGTACATTTGTCGATCTCGCCACTATTCTGGGGAGCGGGATTGCGTCGCTTACCGGGGACGCCGTAGTAGGCACAACATTTCTGGGAGTATTCATTTCTTCATAGATGTTTCATGGGGCTTCAATTAACCGACAGGTCCCCTCCCCCATCGGCTCCTCCTCCTTTCTCAACACGGGCTTGGAACCGGCTATGGCAGAGTTAAAATCTGCACTATGGCCCCATTTAACCTCTCAACCAATCCATCCGTCTCCGGATGGTAAACACTGGTACGAAGGGGTTTAATCCCAAGGGCCACGTATAGTCTCTGTATCGCTTGGGAGATGAGGTTACTTCCATTGTCAATCAGAATCTCTAAAGTATCCCCACTCGAGAGAAAAACTTGATCAATTCGCCAGCTATCTTCTGTGAGTGAGTCGAGCGAAGCGGTATAGCCTCTGGATATCTGGTTGCATAGTCACTTATCACTAGGATCCACATGAAACCAGTTTTTCTACGCTTTAAAGGTCCCACCTGTCCATTCCTAATTTGTGGAAAGGAGTTTCAATGATCGGGATGGGTTTTAGGGATGGGGCCTCGGGAATTCTGGAAAATTTCTCCCTACCAGGAACTTCTTTGGGATCCGATCCGAAACTGCAACCTTCACTGGAAGTTCAACAAGCAAACCATCTGATTGCTTCACCCGTACGTCCACTACTGCTGTAGGGTGTTCGTGTGTGTCACCATGTACCCATCTTAAGCTTCTAGGCTCCTCCCAGCACCATGACTCCTCTGCTGCCAACTCCGAGTGCAGAACTGTTATGTCCGCTCCACTGTACAACAGCATTTCAACATTCCTTCCGTCTACTTTGCCGTGAAGCACTAACGCTGTCCCTGCCAACTCCTGGTGATCAGGCCTTTCCGGGCTCTCAGCCAGGAAACCCTGCCGCGTATTTTCTGGCTGCTGCTTTTTCCTTGGACAGTTCTTTGCAAAGTGTGACTTGTCATGACACACAAAGCAGGCTCTCCTGTTTCCTGCTTGGTGACTCTCGCTCGAGCTTCCTTCCTTGGACTCAGCTCTCGCTTGATGACTGCTCATCCCTCCTTTACGGTTGCCGTCAAAACTCCTCTGTTTCCTTCCCTCCTTGCCCGGACGCTGGTCTCTGTTGTCGCCACCCGTCTTCAAACAATCTTTCGTTGTTTCACGAGCTAGGGCGCTAGCTTCCGCAAAAGAAACAGCTTCCTTAAGAATTTTAAACTGCCTCTCCCGAAGGGCTACCTGCAGGTGGTACGGCACTGCCTCTGTAAACTGTTCCACCTGCAAGAGCTCAAAAATATCTTCTACATCCTTCAGTGGTACAACCACTCTGGCTGGCCGGGTGCTTGTTGCCGCCTGGTTCTCTTCCTGCACTCTCAGCGATGTTATACTGAGCCATCTATTGAAGTTGTTTGCCAGCTTCCTTCCGAATTCTCCGTAGGACTCCTTTTCTTCTTTTCTTCCACTTCGGAAGCGTATGCAATACGTTTCATTTGTGACAGAATACTTCTCAAGTACTGCTGTCTTAACCGCATCATAATCAGCAAATGTATCCGCCGATAAACCTGACATGATCTCCAGTGCGGGACCGGATAGAACTGGATACAACTGTGTATCCCACTGTTCCCTAGGCCAGCCACTTGCCGTCGCAGTGCTCTCAAACATGCTTAAAAACGAGTCTATGTCGTCACTATCTGTCAGCTTCATTAGCTTGGGCCTAATTGTGGCTTGTGCTGCTGTAGGTTGCTGCTGATTTGTCACAGGTTGACCCGCCAAGCTAGTTGTTAGGGCGTTTAGTGCTGTCATTAGCTGATTAAACTGTGCTGCATCCATTGGAATCGGATTTATTTTATTACCCAAGATCTGAATACTTGCTGAAACTTCTGGCAATACTTATATCCCTACCTTTCCTTCCGCTTTCTCTGTCCTTGCCTTACTATCTTCTGTTTCAGAAATAGCCTCAGACAAAAACTTCACAGTCTGTTGTTCTCCCTTCTTGTAAGGACAACTGATCCCCTCCGCCGGACTCTCAGTCCCACCTACAACCTCCGTTGTATTTTACTGAAATACCTGTTCCATCTTAGAGTTAAACTCTTTAAGAGGGTCTACTTTAGTCTTCCTCTTAGGAATCGCTGATGCTCCGTCGTTTAGTGTGTCGGTTAATTTCACGTAAACTCGACCCAGTGAACTGGACCTAGTCTATCTCACAGACTCGGTAGGATTCTCGGGCATACGACTTCACCCACCTTAGGTTACAATTTTTTTTTTTTTTTTCATACTAAAATAAAATTCCTATAATCTCTCTAAGGTTTACGAAAATATTGCCTTTCTTTACCGCCTCAATTGCCGGCAAAATGTCACTCCAATTTGTCGACAATTAGGAAAACAGGAAAATTTGGTAGGCGGGTTTCACGATATAATCAACTGGAAAGTATAGACTTTTCTCAAAAGTCTAATATGAGAACTGAAATGTTATAAAAACAGCAAAATTGTCGTAACGTAAATTCCTTAATCAAGTTTAGACTTTTCTCAAAAGCCTAAATGGAAAACTGTAGTTCTAAAAAGCAGGAAAATATCGGTAACGTGAATTAATTAATTAGGTTTAGACTTTTCTCAAAAGCCTAAACGGAAAACTAAAATTGTACAAAACAACAAAAATGTCGCTAGCGTGATTAAATTAGTTACCATTAACTCAGGAGCTCTTCAAACGGGATCACTTGCGGGAATAGTAGACACTTTGTCCCTATTCCAGATGCACCGTTCAACGCCTCTCCAAATTCAGGGATCTTATCCCGCCGCCAGAAACCAAATGTGGCAACTTTTACCACAGCAATCAATAATTAGAACCCAAGTCCTAAAATGGGCCTCAATCACGAACCCTTATCGCTGTCTAAATTCACAAAGTGTAAAGATTTTCAAACAAGAGGTCTTTATTCTACAAAGTTCAGGAAAGGTCTGACCATTTCATACGAAAAACATTCATTCAAAACGAAACCAGCTTATATTTTGGCTCTCCGCCAAAACAGGTAATTAGCCTTTTTTCAAGTCACACACTTAGGAACTACAATCTCAGAAAATAAATATGACGACGTGAAAATAAGAAAAGAAAAATGATAAAGCATCAGAGAGGGGCGATTAAAAAGGGCAGAGGTGAATGCTGACAGTGGTTGTATCTTTGCCTTCCTTGTTTTCTTTTATTGGGCTTACAAAAACTAAGTCTTGTCTAATATTTATGGGTTATCTCAGTGTCTTTAATCTACTACAAATGATAGTTGCTTATGAATTTAATGTTACTTCGCTTTCTAGTACCTTATAAATCCAGGATTTACAATTGCTGATGATTTAAAAGGAAAATTCAATGTTTCTGGTTTGGCCAGGCTAAAATTAAAAGCTTTTATCAGCTCAAAACTGTTATGCTTTGAGAAATTAAGAGTAATCTTTTCTTGTTATGTTTAGACTTCCCTGAGTATTTTTCTCTTGTGTGGTACCCTGGTTCAAAAGAGACCTATTGAAATTATTCAGGGACCTTGGTGCTTTTAATGCTAGAATCATTAAATTTATTAGCTTAGAAATGAAACATCATTCTGGCTATGAACCAAGTGTCTTGATTCTGATTTTGGTTGACCCCTTCCCCCTTCAGAGACACAAAATTGACTATAATCAGTATCACGAATAATAATTATTCATGATAGTAAACTGAATAACCAAAGTGCTCTTAAACTTGAGCTGACTGAATATCCAATTGTTGAAAGAGACAGGTACTTTAGTTCATTTGTTCTATATCACAAATTATTTCATATTCAATTTTCTTTCTTTTTGACCTGCCATGCTAGACCTACAAACTTTGACAGTTGTTTAGTAGCTAGACCTGATTTTATTTTGCTGTATTTTCGCAAGTGTATTATCTGTTGTATCTAATAAAGATACATTATACTCTATTTTTTAAGATATAAAGCTTGACAAGGCCTATTCACCAGCCTAAAATGCTATTTACAGCTCTTACCACGAGCTGTTTCATGTAGAAATATGTTTTCTTTTTTGCTGATTACGCTATTGTCTTACGAGGGCTTTATTAGATACGTAATGATAAAACAAACAATGCCGTAAGCGTGAAGATGATAATTCTCGAGTGATTATAAGATATATTCTTGTTATTATTCATTATTAAATTGATTTTTGTGCTTAATTAACTATTTTGGTGCTAACCGTGGTACGTTTCTTTGACGTTTTTTTTAACATGTTTTTTGAAGTATTGATGTTAGTCATGGTTGTACCATGGAGGATTTTGGGGTGGAATCATGAGGCTTGCTGGGCATGGGGTAAATAATTGTACACGCTTGCATTAAGGGGGCAAACTGTGGTCTGGGGGAGCATGTTTTCCTGCCTCATAGCAAATTACGCTCTCAAACAAAAAAGGATACCGTCTTAATATACCTATACAGATTGGTCTGATTCCCCTCTCCTCATTTAGGTTTTCTGAAAGATCCACCGCCGTTTTTTTTTAGAAAAATTAAAAAATATAGTTGCCTGGTATGTGATTCTTCTAAATTCTTCTCCCTCTCCAAGAAAACTGACCCCGCCCCCTCCATACCCATAGGAGTGGACCTGTGTGGGCTTCTGCCCACGGAAAGCCACAAAGGGTCATTTTTTTAGAAAAAAAAAAAAAAAAATAGCTAGTTTCCCTGTTCGAATTTTGCCTCTGCCTATATATCTATACATTTGCCGCATTGCAAAGTATCCATTCATATCTATATATCGTCCCTTATAATTTTTTTTAGTTTGTGTGGTCAAACTATTTTGAATTGATTGGGTGGTCTTGCCATAATTTGTAGAGCTTGGGTAAGCGATCCAAATAAACGGCAAAAAAACTAAAAGCCGACATCTAATTTACCTGGAATCTTAGAAAAACCTTGTAACTTCTCTTGTTTTGTGCTGGAGATAGATATATTTAGTTTTAGAGAAACATATGTATTTAGAAAGTTTAAATTTTGTTTTTTTCGATCAAACAGAGCAGAATTTTCTTTTTAAAATTCAGGAAAAGGGTTGTCCGGTTGTCCCTAAAAACATTCTAGTATACCTGCTTAGAAAATGTCCAAAATGCAACTCCAAAGAAATGTCATTTGATCAGTTTGACATCTCTTAGAATTTTATGTAGTGCAACACGCTTTGACTGAAAACTTTGCCGACAGAATTCCATTGTCTTTTCAATAAAATTCCATAATCAAGTCAGAAATTTGCTATAGGTTTCAATGATCAGTAGTCTACTGGGAGATTTCACTAATGGACCATTTGCCTTTGAGACAGTCAGCCTACGTTGAGGCTTACAAAATGATGTCTAAGGTATCGAATCCTCTGAAATGGACAAAACACAAAAATGGGAGAAATGATAGCTTTCATCTAAGTTAACTGTGTACCCGGGATTTATCTTGAGGGACGGGGATCCAAATTTAGGGTTAAAAAAGGTGAATTGCGTGAAAAATAGGGTAAATTATTCAAGCATTGAAATTTTGAAGAATTTTAAAACTCTACAACCATCAAAAATACTCTGGTAATGTTGCTGCTTAGTTTTTGTACCTAGATCTCTGTATTACAAAGTTTTGGATCACAGAGAATTGCCTAAAACTTCCACACCATGCTGTTATTTATCAACACCTATTCCCATAGTCCAGGTTAATGGACAAAACTTTGATACGGAGTTGCACATCATCGGTGCTGGTAAGAAGAGGAGGTAATGCCTCCTCCGGGAAACAAGAAGACATAAAAAAATTTTTATAAAGAAATATAGAAAAATGATAAATATTTCCATTTAAATCTTATTTGAAACAAAGCTCCTGGTTGCACTTGTTCCCCTAGGGAATTTCTTGGTGGTGACGAAGCAGAAAATAAAATGCATAACCCAGAATCAGAAGAAGTAAATTGTTCAATCAGAACTGTAAAATTCTCCATATGTCAAATATAATTAGGTTTTTTTTCATTTTTTCCAATTAACTGGTCATGGTAAAGAAAGGGGTTAAAATTGATTTGCGAATTGTCACTTCAATTTTGTGTTTCAGGTGATCCACAATGGGAAGAAGGAAAAGTAAACGAAAGCCTCCTCCAAAGCGGAAAGCAATTCAACCATTGGACATTCTGTTCAACTGTCCCTTCTGTAATCACGAAAAATCATGTGAAGTAAAGATGTAAGTTATCACGTTTTAAATTTATTTCCAATGGGATAATGTGTTTTACATAGGTAGTCTTGTCTGACATTAATTCTGAAATTTGTTTTGGGAGAGAATGGGGGTATATTTTCACTCCCACCCAAGAAAAATAATACTATAAATGCAGAACACAAATGCCTGTTTTATTTTTTTTTTGGGGGGGGGGGATTGCATTCCGCTTCTGATAAGTAGTAGGTGGTTTTCTGAAGGCTTGATGCCAATACAACAGAAAAAATTCCCTCACAAATATAATCCAAAATAGAGGCACCAATTCACGATCATTTAGGGAGGAGGCAAGGATTTTTTTAAGGGAAGATTCAAACAAAGGAAGTTTTCACAATCTAGGACGGGGTAATATTTTTTAATTTTTTCAATGGAAGTACCAAATAAAAGTAATTTATGAAATCTAAGGGAGAAGGGGCAAATATTAACTGGTAGTAGGGGTAGGACAAGGCACCATACTGATTTTCAGCCTTTTGAAAGGGTTTGGGTGTAAACATCAGAATTTTTCCTTTTGGTGTGATTTCAGGTTTGATTTTGTATAATTCTGAAGCCAAAAAATGCTTTCAACTACATTAAAAAAAAAATGACAAGCTATAAAAACTAGACAAACTATACCTCTTGTCCCCAGCGCCCAAGGAGGGCTGCAGCAGCTGTGACTCATGGGTCATAGTTACGGAGCAGCACATGCAACTATATCTCGCAGTTAATAAATTTGTATGCTCCCGTATACATTTATAGATGCGTTATGATTGCTATAAGTTATTATTTGTAAGGTTAAAGTGCAATTAGAGATCATCTGAATAAGTTTTGTGTGTTTCAAATTAAACGTCAAACTCTCTATCCTTTTTTATATATTTTTTATATATTTTTTATATATTTTATAGTAATATTAATACTGTGCACTATTTACTGTGATTAATGAACATCGAACGGTTCATTTTTTAAACTTTTGTTTCCTAGTGTGCGGTTAATTTTCGGATATAGAAAACAATTCTACCTTGTCAAAAAACAAAAAACAGTTGCCTCTAAGATGCAAGGAAATTGATGCGTGATGACAATTTTCGAAACTATTTCCTTAGTGTAATTTTCAGTGTTCATTTCAGTGTTCCTTCAGTGTTTCAGTGTTAATTTTCAGTGTTCCTTAGTGTTCATTTTCAGATTGAGAAGAGTACATGTCTTCTTGCTTACTTTCCTTGGCATTAAACGTCTAAAATAAACATCAAAATCGATACTTTAGAAAAAAACAAAGAAATCGGAGCTTCTGTGTTTAGATATCATGATGTATGGTATTAATTCCAAAAAATTTACGAGAAATACTTTGCTTAAGTTTTTGATAGATAATATAAAGTTATGTGATTGTTTAAAGTTACTTGATTTTTAAAGAGTTTAGCTTCGAAGCTAGTACATTTTACTTAGACAAAATGTAGGAAATTCGCAAAACATAAACTTAAAAATAGAAGAAATCTCAGAAGAAATTTTATTTTAAACAACCAATTTCAGATCGAGTTTAAAGATCAAGGTCTGTCTATCCACCTAGAAAAAAAATTCTGCCTAGTCTAGAAAGAAATTTACTTCTAGGATATCAATAAAGTTAGATGCGTTATGACAGCTTTGAAATTTATTTCTAAGTAAAGGAAGACATTTTATATATAAGAAATGTCATGTCATCTTGCTTACTTTTACATGATATTACTTGATTGAAATACAAAAGGGTATCAAATAAAAAATTTAGAAAACAACCCGAAAAAAAAATCGGAATTTGGCACTCGAGATCGACTTTTTTTTCAAGAAATATAGAAGGGTACGGAACTTCGTTGTCCAGTTTTCAGAGAGACAATTTAATGTTCTCTTGGGGTACAACATAAAATTGTTCTGAAAAAGTTCACTTTCCTAGCTAGGTTGTTCTCTTTTGGCTATATGTACAACATGAGGAAAAAAAGTTTCTTTTTTTGCAAAACTTCTGTACCATTTTACGGTTCCCTGACTCAGGAAAAATTTTGAGTTTGTATTTTACTATCACGGAGCTGCATACCGCTGATTACGAGGAAAAAACTTGTAAAAGTAGTAGTGTTGTTCCGCAACATAATTACTACAAAAAGAAATATTGTCAGTAGCAAAGCAAAGTGAGTAGAAGTGGCAACAAATCGCTTGGGTGGAAACTACGGTATTCAATACACTACGCCCTACTACTTTTCTTGCCACAAAATTTTCACTTTCGTAGCTAGGTTGTTCTGTTTTGGCTGTATGTACAACACGAGGAAAAAAAAAGTTTCTTTTTTTTTGCAAAACTTCTGGAAATTTTATAAACTTCAGTGGGACTTTTCTGCACCATTTTACGATTCCCTGACTCAGGAAAAAATTTTGAGTTTGTATTTTACTACCTCGGAGCTACATACCGCTGATCACGAGGAAAAAAAACTTGTAAAAGCAGTAGTGTTGCTCCGCAACATAATTACTACAAAAAGAAATATTGTCAGTAGCAAAGCAAAGTGAGTAGAAGTGGCAACAAATCGCTTGGGTGGAAACTACGGTATTCAATACACTACGCCCTACTACTTTTCTTGCCACAAAATTTTCACTTTCGTAGCTAGGTTGTTCTGTTTTGGCTGTATGTACAACACGAGGAAAAAAAAAGTTTCTTTTTTTGCAAAGCTTCTGGAAATTTTATAAACTTCAGTGGGACGTTTCTGCACCATTTTACGATTCCCTGACTCAGGAATACTACCTCGGAGCTACATACCGCTGATCACAAGGAAAAAAACTTGTAAAAGCAGTAGTGTTGCTCCGCAACATAATTACTACAAAAAGAAATATTGTCAGTAGCAAAGCAAAGTGAGTAGAAGTTGCAACAAATCGCTTGGGTGGAAACTACGGTATTCAATACACTACGCCCTACTACTTTTCTTGCCACAAAATTTTCACTTTCGTAGCTAGGTTGTTCTGTTTTGGCTATATGTACAACACGAGGAAAAAAAAAGTTTCTTTTTTTTTGCAAAACTTCTGGAAATTTTATAATCTTCAGTGAGACTTTTCTGCACCATTTTACGATTCCCTGACTCAGGAAAAAATTTTGAGCTTGTATTTTACTACCTCGGAGCTACATACCGCTGATCTCGAGGAAAAAAACTTGTAAAAGCAGTAGTGTTGCTCCGCAACATAATTACTACAAAAAAATAAAATATTGTCAGTAGCAAAGCAAAGTGAGTAGAAGTTGCAACAAATCGCTTGGGTGGAAACTACGGTATTCAATACACTACGCCCTACTACTTTTCTTGCCACAAAATTTTCACTTTCGTAACTAGGTTATTCTGTTTTGGCTGTATGTACAACACGAGAAAAAAAAAGTTTTTTTTTTTGCAAAACTTCTGGAAATTTTATAAACTTCAGTGGGACTTTTCTCCACCATTTTACGATTCCCTGACTCAGGAAAAAAATTTTAAGTTTGTATTTTACTACCTCGGAGCTACATACCGCTGATCACGAGGAAAAAAAACTTGTAAAAGCAGTAGTGTTGCTCCGCAACATAATTACTACAAAAAGAAATATTGTCAGTAGCAAAGCAAAGTGAGTAGAAGTTGCAACAAATCGCTTGGGTGGAAACTACGGTATTCAATACATTACGCCCTACTACTTTTTTTGCCACAAAATTTTCACTTTCGTAGCTAGGTTGTTCTGTTTTGGCTATATGTACAACACGAGGAAAAAAAAGTTTCTTTTTTTGCAAAACTTCTGGAAATTTTATAAACTTCAGTGGGACTTTTGTGCACCATTTCACGATTTCCTGACTCAGGAAAAAATTTTGAGTTTGTATTTTACTACCTCGGAGCTACATACCGCTGATCACGAGGAAAAAAACGTTGTAAAAGCAGTAGTGTTGCTCCACAACATAATTACTACAAAAAGGAATATTGTCAGTAGCAAAGCAAAGTGAGTAGAAGTTGCAACAAATCGCTTGGGTGGCAACTATGGTATTCAATACACTACGCCCTGTTATTTTTCTTGTCCCTCTGTTCCTAAGAAAACTTTATCTTTTACACTGTAAATGTATTTTCGATAAGAGCACGTTTTCTTTATTTTAAATGAATCAAAAATTCATTTTAAATCAATTTAGACATTTTTTAGATTCTGAGAAGAGTTTTTGAGGATTGTAAAAATGTTTAAATGACTTTAAACTTCGTTTTTGCTTTATTCATAGTAAAGAATCCGAAATCCGATTTTTGGCTGATGAGATATGCAAGGTATGCAAGATGAGAGACGGTTTACTGAATTAGTGGACAGTTAAATCATAAGTTTCTGACTTAAGTCGGATTTTTGTTTGTGTATTCGGGTTATTGAAGGAAGGGGTTGAGGGTGTCTCCATTTATACTCAATCATTTAGTCCATGTTAGCTTAGAGTAGGCCTTAATTAATTACCTTATCTCAGGGCCATACCAAGAATTTTCGTTCGTTGAGGAGAGGGAGATAAAAGATGCTTTTAGACTAGGTGGGGGTTTAACAAATTAATTTCTCTTCGGGAGGGGGTGAAGTTTGCCCAAAGAATTGTCGTTTGGAGGAGGAGGTTATTCAAGTCCGATTTACGAGTCGAGAAATATTTTTTTTAGCGTTTTAAGAGTAGCCGTTTTACCCGCATTTTTACGACCAATTTATTAGTCGAGTGGATATTTCGAGGAAGAGAGTGTGAACCCGATATTCCCGTTCCTCTGGGCCTGACTCTGCCCCATTTGACAAAAAAAGAGCAGACTAATAATTCCGCTGAAAACTGAAACAGGTCTTCCCTAAATTCACACAGATGAATACGAAGGATTTAACTTTGCCTTCATCGCAATCCGGTTGCCAACTTCGGTTATTTTAGCAAACTGAAGAGGGAACTGTTCAGCTTCAACCCGGCAACTAAGCGGAATTTTTTGGCAGAAAGTAGCAACAGTAAATGAAGAGACAAGTGTCAGAGTAATTATTTACAAGTAAAAGAAAAATTATCGGAAAGAATTGCCGTCGGTGGAAGTCGAACCATCCTAGACTCCGGTAATCAGCAAAAGCTCCTACCAAGTAAACATTAGGAAGCTTTATCATAGCGTTTTTATATATACTATATAGTCCAAGTCAAACAAATCAATAACTTTCATAACATTTGAAGTGCAGATTTTTATTTTTTTTTACATTAAAGAAATCTGTCGAAATACACACATTTCTTTTCTGGCTCTATCTTTTTGACTTTCTGCGGGCCTATTGGTATTTTATGTATGCAGGGCTCAGTTAGGCTGGCCGAAAGTGCAGCTCTTGGTACTTAGGAGTGACTTGCTCCCCTCCCCGAAATCTTTAGTTTTTTTTTTAATTTCTGCGCACTTCTTGTTCGGATTAACATAAAAAAATTATTATTGTCTTTTCCCTGAAAACAAACTTCTCTTTACGTATCTGGTCTTACTCATAAAAAAGGAAGAAACAGTAGCCTTTTGGCTTTGGCGATTCAGAAGGTGATCAGTGACATTTTTAAAAGTTAGATTTACATCCTACACTTTCAAACACAGCATTGATTCAATCTTTTTGTTCATACTTGGCTTTTAAGATATTTTTAGCATACGCTGCTAAGATATTTTCAGGAGGTCATCTTATCTCGCTCAGTGAAATAGCTTGAAATTGATGTTTTTTATATCAAATTTGTTTTATTGTATATATAATGGAAAAAAAAATCTGTTTATAGCTTTTGAATAACAAAGAAAAACACATTTCCAGTTTGTCTACTCTTCTCTAAAATTTATGGTGTTTAACATATTATTTCCAAATTTCTGTAGTACAGCTTGTAGGATTTCTCTTCTTCTTTCGATTACTCACAGATTTGATCAGTTATTGTGTGATTGACAAGCTATTCCGGGTACCCAGTTTAGTTAATATATTTACTGTCAACACTTTCTTTATTGAAAAAAATAAAACGATTTATCTACTGTGACTAAATGATCGAATTACTCTTTTTCCTTCTTCCTTTACTTGTCATCTTGCTTCTTTCTTTGCTTTGGTCTGTTCTTTTCTTTCTCTTCTTCTCTCAGGTACTGATAACAAGAGACTTAATCTAAGACCTCATGTTATTTTATATAATTTTTTTCTTTTCATTTTTGAAAGTTTTTATGGGGTATAAGCAGGATGACGTATAAATCATGTGTGAACATATGAGAAATTAAAAGTACCCTGCACTAAATTGATTTAGAAAGTAATTGTTCTTTCCTCCTTCTTACCAGTTTCTTTGCTTAAGCAACAGTTCTTAATGAACATAGATTTACGAAGACCCACACAAATGCTCATCTTTATCCGGATTAGGTATTTGAACTGATTCTTTAATGTTTTTTCTTCAACTGGATGTACTGCTCTTTTTAAAATATTGAAAAGTTTGTCCAGAAAACGATTACTATCCCTAATACTGAACCGGTAACAAAAACCAGCCAAGAACAAAAAAGTTCTTTTTTTGTAAATGACAGAAAGGTAAAAATATTACTTGTTGCTCCTGCTACACGAAAACAAAATGTGTAAGAGTAAAAATAAAAGAGAGGGTGTAAAAGTAAAGTAAAGAGTAAAGTAAGAGCAAAAGTAAAGAGAGGGTGTTCCAAGAAAATAGTATGAAATGCGTAGAACAGAATATGTCCCGACATCGCCTGACGCTTTTTGGCAGACTTTTAAACCAACTGCGCTGGGGACCAATTCCAGGGACGATATATTGTAACTAATTTTATTTTCCAGGGACAAAACGAGGAATACTGGACGAGTCACATGTCGTATATGCCTCGAAGATTACCAGACTACTACCAATTTCCTCTCTGAGCCTATTGATGTTTATAATGATTGGATAGACGCATGTGAAAGCGCTAATTAACTTACTGTCATTTTTATTTCTTTTGTACATATCTAAAAATTTTAGTTCATATAATGCTTAAATTTCCAATTTTATTTACTTGCAAATTGTTAGCGGCCGGGGAAAAGCGACCGAGCATAGTCTTCATTTGGCAAAAGTGAGCAGGCCTCTGGCACATCTTGTAATAAGCGTAATATGAGCCATCCAGAAACTGAATTAAGTTTATATTTTGTAATTTTCATATTTTAGCGTCAAAGCGCTTGATCTTCTCCCCCCCCTCCCTCCTCCTAAGAGTGCTCCTCAGTGCCTACAAATAAACACTAATAAAGTTGGAAGCTGATGCTATTTATAGGCCAAGTCGCTAATTATATTAACATACGTGACGACAGGAAAAGCAAGAATTTCGCTCAAAGATTTGTCTATAAAGATTGATATCCCCACTTAATACTGAAAAACCAAAAAAAATTGCCCAATAATGTAGTTTTTGTACTTATATATGAGCTTTATTGTATGATGTATGAAAATCAAGACCACAGTCTGAAATATCTTCTTTTTAAGTTTCTTTGTTGTCTATTTGGAGGACTTCATTGATTTGCCTCCTGAACAGGTCACATTTTAGTAGATGAATGGTCTTAATTAGGTATTCATCATTTTAGTTTACTAGAATAAAAATCACCACATCATTTAGTCCCAACATTGATAAATTCAATACATATACATCAATACATCTTACCACAGAGGTAGAATGGGGGTGTATTCCCTCTATAGATTGCCAGGGACCATAGTTAAAATACCTTAAATTTATGGAATAAGTGACCATGGAGCATTTTTGTGCATTTAACCTTGTGCTCCTGAGTGAACCACTTTCTGTGCCCGGAGCAATCCTTTGATATCCTCACGTTGCGGCTATCTATGCCAATGAATGTAACCTTATAACATCCCTCTGCCTTAGTTATTAGCTAGAAACTTAAATGAAAACCTGTAGCTTTGAAAACATTTGATTAGTTAAGTTGGCGGAGCAAACCCCAACGGGTGTTTAGTAGTGACTAAGTAAACTCCACTAGGCATAGAAACTCTAAGCAGGCAAATCTAGAGATCGTCAGATTCTAGGGACTACCAGTAGTTACTAGAGGTAAAATTTTAAACGGAAGAAACATGAGCCATCCTGTTAATTCATCAAAGGCCCTATCCTCCCACCTAAAGTGAGGAATAAAGTACAAGACCGTATGGAATAGAATAACTTCTCCCTAAAAAAAGTAATGTTTTTTAATATTATGAATATATTTTTTAATATATTATTTAATAAATCAATATTATGAAAAAGACATCTGCTTTTCGTTTTGCCCCAGGCAGATGGACAAAAAACAATTTTTGTCAATCTATCATCTTTAAACAAACTGAAACGCAAAGTTAAAATGAAATGAATCATTCATACCAAGGAGGCTGCCTCTCGCCTCAACTCTCCACCCTTTACTCTAAAGTTGGATCCTCCTTACAATCCATGTAAAGCTTGTATTCCTAGATTGGTTTCGTCCTTTCCCCTGTTTATAATTTGGGACTCTGTGGGTGCTACCAAAATGTGTTGCATCTCCTTTCCTCAGTTGCAGAAATAGCTAGAAGATGGAGCTTTTCATCTTAAAATGTTTTTTTAGGTATATATGTTTAAAATTCTGAAAAGAAAAGAAGATAAGGCCTTTCGATGTCATGCTCGGGGTTTGCGAAGCACAGCACATGCGAATTTTTGATAGCTCTTTTTAATTTTTTATACCTCTGACTAAAGCAGAAAAAAATTATCACTGATACAGATACAAATCCTTCATTTAAAATTTGTTTAAATTCGTTTCAGGAACCTGACAAATGCTAAGCATGCTAATTGTTAAGCTATAAATTTTAAACTACACATGCACCTTTTGAATTAACAAAAAAATAATTCGTCCATGGTCCTTTTTCTTTGTCAATTAAAAAACTTGATACAGGCAAACAAATATCCGGGGGTGGCTTGGCAGTAATCCCCGACAAAATTTCTGTTTTGGGTATTTTTGAGCCATGTCGGAAAAATTACTAGAAACATTTATGGTTGTAAAACCTCTGTAACAGCTCAACTTGTTTTAATTCTACAGTGCTTTGGATTTTAATTCAGTTTTGATTCAGCCTTGACATCTTTTTCAAAAAAACCGTACCGTCTTTTTGACCAAAATTATTTAGTGCCGTCTATAAAGTAGGTTGAAAAGCTAAAGCTGCGTTTAATCCATTTCATCGATAGCTGAGATGTATTATAGAGATATGCATATATAAATCAAACCAAGGCATTGGCAACCATATCACTTCAAAACAAATGGAATACATCCTATAAACCTTTTCAGCTCGATATTTAGCAGCCTAAAACTGCCAAAGGTATTTCCAGAAGACGAGTTTCAGTAAATTTCCAGAAATTGTTCTCAAAGCTCATTGCTGGTGCTAATTCTTTATTTGAAAAGTCATAGCATACTAACAACATGTAAGATAAAAGGATCAACTCTAACTTATCAAAAACTTATAAATACCAATAGAATAAGTGAGTAACGTTGTCAGAATATACTACAGCAAAAAAACGACAAAAAGCTTAGATTCCTAGTCGGTCGTACAATATCCGTGAGTCTGGAAATAGACTATCTAGCGGCTTGTAGAGAAAGGCAGAGCAAAAGTTTTTAACAAAAAAAAACACAAATATTGCGCGTTATTATCTTGTTATCATGTTCACGTTCATATCCTTAGGGGCTTCGACCCAAGAGCAACGTACCTTTACCTGTTCTACATAATTTCTTGATCAGATCTACTAACCAAAATTGTCAACAGAAGAGACATGAGTCATCCTGTTAATTCATCAAAGGCCGTGCCCTCCCACCTTAAGTGAGGAATAGAGTACAAGACCGTATGGAATAGAATAACTCCTCCTAAAAAAAGGTATATGTTTTTTTCATATTATGAAAAAGATACCTGCTTTTCGTTTTGCCCCAGACAGATGGACAAAAACACAATCTGTCATCTTTAAACAAACTGAAACGCAAAGTTAAAATGAAATGATATCATTCATACCAAGGACGCTGCTTCTCACCTCAACTCCCCACCCTTTACTCTAAAGTTGGATCCTCCTTACAATCCTTCTTTCTTGATTTTGAATTGAAAATCAAGTGTTTTGCAGTAGGCATCAAGACATGGCTAATTGTAGAAAAAAACACAGATCGTTCTACATAATTTCTTGATCAGGTTTACTAATCAGAACTAAATAAATTTATCTGGTAAGCTAGATGATCATCTGCTGTCCTGTTTCTTCCTCTCATCCAGTTTTTTTTTACTCCCCCTTCAGCAGGGTTGCTAATTCTTGAGAAAGATCTGTTTGGTACTGAGACGCCAGTTAAAATATTGAAATGAAGATACCTTTTGAAACTGGTTTTCTTTCGTTTGATAACTAAGAAAGTTAACCTCGCAGCCAAGGAAGTGTGCAAAGGAATAAGCGATCCTAGAATGTACCACCAAAGCTGTTAGAACCACATCCAACTATCTAATTATTTTTGCCTGTGAAACCTTGTCCAAACACTGCTAGATGTGAGTTTCTCTTAACCACATTCTGTATTGATAAGGATAGTCTCTTCTGGGGTACGATTTCCTTTTGCTGCGACGCCGTTTTCGAGGTGTTTCAGGCTCTTTTAAAAGCGCCTGCAAATTTATTTTCAAAATAACATTTTACTATTAAGATTAATCGAAATAATTGTTGTCATTTCTGAATCAGCCAAAAATGGCAATTTTTGGCACTAGACGATATTTTTAAAAGGGGCTTGTAAACTATTGGTTACTTTGGGCTGTGGTTCGCTCTTTACTAGGTTGCTCCTGTCGCTGCAACCAAGATAGGAAGTTTTAGAAATCTTGTTTTTGTGCCAAAAACTATCAAAGTAGCTAAAGGGTGTTGCCTTTTCCAGCGATTTATGCCATGTATGATATATATTAGGTAAAATCTTTAATCATGATAACTCTGTCTAATTAAGCATTAGCCTATCAATTGGGTATTAATTCCTCGTTTTATTTTTCTTGCTCACCAAATGAGCAGAAACTTTTTTCCATCTTTTAATCACAATCTTTGTTCTACTTTACTAGGAAACTAGTCCTCCTCCTACGCCCTTTTAGCTACCCATCCCCTTAACTCCCAAAGACATACGATCAGCAATTGATATAGCTTTTTTTTTTAAATTGTCGTAAGGTCCAATAAATAGGCCTCTGGGAATAACAATACCCCCTCCCCCCGCTGACCCCGAGGCAAGGGTTTTAAATTATGTAAGTTGAAACTTTCAGGGATGTTGATGTCAGGGGATGTTGAACTAAACGATACTACACTAAGCGCACTGTAGTGATTCTGTGCCTCATAATCTGGGGAGGGAAGATTTACCTTTTATATAACATAATAGAAGTTTATTGTCAGATTTCGGAAAACTGGGGAGGGGGACAGCTTTTCCCCTGCACAGGCCCAAAACAGCCACAGCTTGTGCATCCAAGTTGCCACAAAGGCGTACATACAATTTCTCAGGATCAGCTGTAGGTATTAATTTGAAACTCAGGGAAATTTGAGGGGAATATTTAATGAAATCGAAAGACATCATATGGATCCAAATGGGCATAGTATTTCAGGAATTGTTAAAGGTATCAAGTTTGAACTTCCGGAGGAAAGCTGAGGAGGATGTTGAACTAAATCAAACGACACTGAGCATTCAGGTTGGCAAAAGGTCACATCTGCAATATCTCAGGAACGGCTAAGGTTATTAAGTTGAAACTCTTAGAGATTGTTGAATGTGATTGTGAAGCAAATCAAAAAACGCTAAATGCATCCAGGTTGTCGAAAAACCTTATCTGCAAACTACCAGGAACGGCTAAGGGTATTAACTTGAAACTTTCAGGAAATGCTGAGGAGTATGTTGAACTAAATCAACAGGCATTATATGTATTTAGGTTGTCAAAATTGCATATTTGCAATATCTCAGTAACACCTAAGTGTATCGAGTTGAACCTTTCAGAGAATGTTGAGGAATATGACAAACTAAATCTATAGACGATATGTACACCCAAGTAATCAAAATAGTGAATCTGAAATATCCTAGGAACATTTAAGGATATTAAGCATAAACTTAAATATTAGTGTAAAAGACTCTATACGGTGATATCTGCACTATCATTTAAATTATAAATTAAAAGTTCTAGTGTCTTTTCTATGAGTTTAAAGCTCTTAGAGGGTAACCAGCGTCCCTTCTTTTGTCTTTTTTCCTACCCACCCCTCACGACCTCAGAGACATCCAAAAATTCAAGAAAGCTATTTTGCAAAAATACTGGAATGTTTAAACAAATGAGTTTTCAGGGATGACCTGATCCCCCACAATCAAGGACAAGGGTCACAGATAATGCAAGTTGCTTTTTATTTACACATAGGTTTTATAATGGTGGGGATGGCTGGTCTTGGGCGCCTGATTATTTTGAACCATTCCGAGATCTTTCTTTGGGCCGAGAATATTATATCATTTTTTTGGGAGTGGGGTGAGGTGTTTTAAAGTGGGGGAAAAACTCTTGTTCCTAAGTAGTTGTATTTCGAGCGAGCTCTTACGGATACTTTTGCTTGGCCAACATTACCCGAGTCTCCCAAAAGTGTACTCTACAAATGATATGTTTATTTAAGCAAATCACATGGACTCAATTTTTCAAATAATTTAAAATATCTTGGGAATAGTATAGTTTCGACTGAATTTTAGGTTGGAGTGTCAGGTGCGGGGAGTTAGGGTAAATTGAAAGACACGCACTATAGGCCCGTTTTTTAGCACTAAGATCTTACATCTAAGATTTTACATCTTTCTGCAAAGATTATCGTTTTTTAACTCATCTTTGTTCTAAGATCTTACAGCTCACTGATGTTAGCAAAAAGTGTGAAGACCGCCACTGTTTCACCATATAGAACAATGATGAGAGAACTTTGATGATCTACTCATCATTGTTCTCAGACCGCTGATCAGAGCAGAATGATGAAGGACATTTGCACAAAAACGACTAAAGATGTAAGATCTTTGTTCAAAGATTTCACTTTTAAGCGTTTTCTGACAAAAGATGTAAGATCTTAGCACATTGATGAGTGAAAAAAACAGGCCTATATGTTTATTTATTTCATTCCAAATTGCATATATACAGTACCTTAGAAATGACTTGGGGGACGGAGTTTGTTCGCCCCTCACCAAAATATTAATTCTTTCCCATTAATTTTGAGTTATTCATAGCCAGCCTTGTTCGCTATCTTTAAAAAAAATACATTCCGTAATCCATATCTCTATTCAGATAGGAACTATTTGGATGTTTAAGTGGTAGTGGTAGCCTAGACAATACTAAGGAAAGTTAGCCTATGAATGCTGTGCCCTGTTTTTGACTATCTCTTGCAAGATTATCGTAGGAATGTGTAAGCTTATCCATTCCATGTGGAGTAGGCAGATTTCAGCTCGAATTCTAGTCTTTTGGGTAAATAAAATCCATATAGGCTAGGGAAAAATAATTTGTTGAAAGCACAGTAAAGGTGCAGGCTAGTATAGGGCAGAAATCAGATAGAAAAAAAAATGAATATACCATTTATATTTTTTATTCCGTAAATTTTTTGCAAATCATATTATTGACTTACAAATAAAGTAGCTTAAACATAGGTATGCCACTCAATGCCTTTTTTTATGCTCTTTCCAAATATAATTAGGCTAATATTTTTTTTTCAGAAATGAAATTTTTACCCTCACCCCTAAAACATATAAATATACCAATTCAGGGTATATATTTGCACATTAGGGGGGTGGGGGTAAATTTTATTTCTGGTGTAAATGGGAGGTAAGTTTAAACTTTACCCCAACTCCCCTAATGTGCAAATAGCCTATATACCCTGAATTGGTATATATAGGGGTGGGGGTAAAATTCATTTCTGACAAAAATGATTATTATATTTGGAAAGCATAAAAAAAGGCATCAAGTGGTATGTTTACTTTATTAGTAAGCCAATAATATGATTTGCAAAAAATTACCTATATTTTCACATCAAGGGGATGAGGGTAAATTTTATTTCTAAATGAGAGATAAGTTTAAACTCCCTTCCCCCCCACACCCCTAATGTACAAATATATACCTGAATTAGTATAAGCCTATACAGGGGTGGGGGTAAAATTCATTTCTAACAAAAATGTTTATTATATTTGAAAGAGCATAAAAAAGGCATTGAGTGGTATGTGTACTTTATTCATAAGTCAATAATATGAATAACAAAAAAAATTACTGAAAACTGACCTATCTCTGTGGATACTTGAATTATGCATGCTTATTGGGTAAGGTTTATATTAAAAGACTATTCATGTAGCTAAGAAATACACTGTCATCTATTCTTGAAGCCATTTTTGTATTTCAACAATTGGAAATATTGACATAATATCCAGTACACCCAGATAAGAAAAGAACATTTAATTCAGTCAATTTCCTGTTTTTGACAGGAAAGGAGCTACCACAAATTTTTCAGGTATGTAATGTTCAGACTGCTGCTACTTGGTTATTTATTGCCAAAAAGTTAAGATTAGGAGCAATGCATCAAGATACATCTGATTTTATCTGAATTCTAGTCAAATTAGCTTTTTCTTGATAAAATTAAATAATAATGGTAAAAAATATTACATTGTCAAAACTAGGTTCCAAGTGTCGAAAATTCTTGTTTAAAAGTAGATAGGTGCACTAAAAATGTTCCTTTAGTGAAATTCAAACATTGATAATGGCTTCTATAAATTGATTTATTTCTTTTGCAAATATCTTGTAGTAACCTTGTCAAAATTTTTGACAGACATCAACAGGCCCTGTCAAAATATAGGTGACTGTCAAAACTTCACTGAACATTTAAAACAAATGAGAAATAATTGCTGTCAAAATTCCAATGTCCACTGACAAAAATGTAGCTGTCAAATTTATGGGTGCCTGCTACTGCCAAAAATTGCAGAGGTTCACATGGAAGTCATTTTTCCCTTTCCTTGGCACTTATCAATGAAATGAAAAAAATTCTCAAATTGGAAAATCTTATTTTCTGAGGGGGGGGGGGGGTAAATGCCTAGAACCATGTCATATAAATATCAAAAATGACCCCCCCCCCCCCCCCAAAAAAAAAAAAATCCTAACCTATGTTTTGGATGAAGCTAAGAATCTGCATATGAAATAAAATCCACTAAATCAAATTTAATGACAATAAAATTCTTAATTTCTTGAAATCTACTCATTTTCCTAGACCCTACCCCTTCCAAAATGCTACTGAAACATGTTAAACTCCTTAGTGTCACAATTTCTAATAATCTTAAATAGGAAATACAGTTCTAGGCATTAAATACAGAAATACAGTCCTCCCCCTATGGAAAATAAGGCTTTTCAAATTTGAGTTTTTTTTGTAGGGGAAGGAACTTTGTACTTGTGTATTATATGCTGCTAACTCAAGTTTATGCTGTGTAAAACTCAAGAACAAACTGGTTCTTTGTTAGTTTCTTTCAGCTTAGCATGAGACAAGACAAAGACAAGTGACAGAATAGATGGGAAATATATAATTTGAGCTATATGAAAGTGGTTACCTCCTCCTCAAGACCTTGCTTTTTACACTGAAGTTTTTTTATTATTTTTTTTATCTATCAACATCTTTCCAATCTTGACTATTGCCATGTAAAAGCCAAAAGAGGAAACAAAGTTTGTAATGAGGCAATAGTGGAAGATAGCAGATCATAATCATTTTCTGGATCTGACTCTGAAATTCCACCACCTGTTGGGTCAAAAGTTGTACCACTGCTTGACAAACACTATGCTGTTTTCTTTAGCGACAAAAAAAGCAAGGTGCCATATTTTTTGTTGCGTTGGATTTGTAGGTGTAAATGCTTTAATTTTGGAAAATTAGAGTTTTGTACCCTTCTCAGATAAAACTTCAAACTTCTCATCAAACAATTATATTCCTAGATGTTTTTTCCTACATACAGCAACCTTCTTCAAATCAAAAGTCATTAAATTTGGACTTCTGGAGTAGAAAAACTTTTTTTTTTTTTTTTTTTTTTTTTTTTTTTTTTTTTTTTTTTTTTTTTTTTTTTTTTTTTTACAAAAACTGTCAAATCATTGGTACCTTTACCCTATACATTGGCTACCAATTCAGGGTATATATTTGCACATTAGGGGAGGTGGTGATGGTAAAGTTTGAATTTACCTATATAGTCAGAATTGCATCCTGAATCCAAATCTCACATTCATTTGCATCAGAAATGAACTTTACCCCCCCCCCCCTCCCTAATGTGCAAATAAATACCCTGAATTAGAATAGGCCTACACCCTGAATTGGTATATATAAGGGTAAGGATAAAGTTCATTTCTGACACAAATGCATGTTAAATTTGGATTCAGGATGCAATTCTGACTATAAAGGTAAGTTTATTTCTTAGCTATATGAATAGTCTATTAATATAAAGCTTACCCAGCTTATCTTAGTTTTTACAGGTTTTTGAAGAACCTGATTTCAGATGGGGGGGGGGATACAAACTATGGTCTGGGGGCAAACCAAAGTACAGGAGGGACAGTTATTCCCCCTTCCCCATATAAAGATTATTATTTCTTATTAATACCAAATGTGGTGTTTTATGCATCTGAAATTTTGAGAGACTATTGAATAGAAAATCTAATGATGTATTTTTTTTTTTTTTTATTAGTACTTGTATAGTATACACCCTACCTAATATTCTTTGTGTAAGTAGAGCCTGTTTCTCTGATGCTCAATCCTAGTGAAATATACCCAAGTATGATACAAATATAATACATTAGAAACAAATTTGGGCTATTTGCACAATAAGGTGGGGGGGGGGGAAGTGCAGAAAGTTTGTTTCTCTCTGATGCTCTCTCCTAATGAAATATAACAAAATATGAAAATTTAATAATTTATTAACAAAATTATGGTTATTGTACTACAGAAGAAACTTAGGTACTTTACCCCTCCTACCCTAATGTGCAAATATATAGCCCAAATTTGCTTCTAAAGTATTATATTTTTTATCATACTTAGGTATATTTCATTAGGATTGAGCATCAGAGAAACAGGTTCAACTTAGATGAAGAATATTAGGTAGGGCATATATCACACAAGTACCTCTTTTTTTTCATATCTGGTTTCTTTCTTGTTCTATAGTCTACCTTTACATAAAGGATCTCACAAAACATAAAAAAGCATTGTCTAAAAATATAGACTAAACCTACTTTGAAAAATTTTAGAGGGAAATTCTAGATGAAGGACTTTTAGCAATAATGATGAAGAAGAGCAGATTTGTCCTTAACAGGGACAAATCTTCAGCATTTTAGACAAATCTTCAGCATTTTAGAGGGAAATTCTAGATGAAGGACTTTTAGCAATAATGGTGAAGAAGAGCAGATTTGTCCTTAACAGGGACAAATCTTCAGCATTTTTCAGCATTTTAGACAATCTTCATTTTAATCTTCAGCATTTTAGAGGGAAATTCTAGATGAAGGACTTTTAGCAATAATGGTGAAGAAGAGCAGATTTGTCCTTAACAGGGACAAATCTTCAGCATTTTTCATCAGCATTTTAGACAAATCTTCAGCATTTTAGAGGGAAATTCTAGATGAAGGACTTTTAGCAATAATGATGAAGAAGAGCAGATTTGTCCTTAACAGGGACAAATCTTCAGCATTTTAGAGGGAAATTCTAGATGAAGGACTTTTAGCAATAATGGTGAAGAAGAGCAGATTTGTCCTTAACAGGGACAAATCTTCAGCATTTTTCAGCATTTTAGACAAATCTTCAGCATTTTAGAGGGAAATTCTAGATGAAGGACTTTTAGCAATAATGGTGAAGAAGAGCAGATTTGTCCTTAACAAGGACAAATCTTCAGCATTTTTAGACAAATCTTCAGCATTTTAGAGGGAAATTCTAGATGAAGGACTTTTAGCAATAATGGTGAAGAAGAGCAGATTTGTCCTTAACAGGGACAAATCTTCAGCATTTTTCAGCATTTTAGACAAATCTTCAGCATTTTAGAGGGAAATTCTAGATGAAGGACTTTTAGCAATAATGGTGAAGAAGAGCAGATTTGTCCTTAACAGGGACAAATCTTCAGCATTTTTCAGCATTTTAGACAAATCCTCAGCATTTTAGAGGGAAATTCTAGATGAAGGACTTTTAGCAAATGGTGAAGAAGAGCAGATTTGTCCTTAACAGGGACAAATCTTCAGCATTTTTTCAGCATTTTAGACAAAATCTTCAGCATTTTAGAGGGAAATTCTAGATGAAGGACTTTTAGCAATAATGGTGAAGAAGAGCAGATTTGTCCTTAACAGGGACAAATCTTCAGCATTTTTCAGCATTTTAGACAAATCTTCAGCATTTTAGACGGAAATTCTAGATGAAGGACTTTTAGCAATAATGGTGAAGAAGAGCAGATTTGTCCTTAATAGGGACAAATCTTCAGCATTTTTCAGTATTTTAGACAAATCTTCAGCATTTTAGAGGGAAATTCTAGATGAAGGACTTTTAGCAATAATGATGAAGAAGAGCAGATTTGTCCTTAACATGGACAAATCTTCAGCATTTTAGACAAATCTTCAGCATTTTAGAGGGAAATTCTAGATGAAGGACTTTTAGCAATAATGGTGAAGAAGAGCAGATTTGTCCTTAACAGGGACAAATCTTCAGCATTTTTCAGCATTTTAGACAAATCTTCAGCATTTTAGAGGGAAATTCTAGATGAAGGACTTTTAGCAATAATGGTGAAGAAGAGCAGATTTGTCCTTAACAAGGACAAATCTTCAGCATTTTTCAGCATTTTAGACAAATCTTCAGCATTTTAGAGGGAAATTCTAGATGAAGGACTTTTAGCAATAATGGTAAAGAAGAGCAGATTTGTCCTTAACAGGGACAAATCTTCAGCATTTTTCAGCATTTTAGACAAATCTTCATCATTTTAGAGGGAAATTCTAGATGAAGGACTTTTAGCAATAATGGTGAAGAAGAGCAGATTTGTCCTTAACAGGGACAAATCTTCAGCATTTTAGACAAATCCTCAGCATTTTAGAGGAAAATTCTAGATGAAGGACTTTTAGCAATAATGGTGAAGAAGAGCAGATTTGTCCTTAACAGGGACAAATCTTCAGCATTTTTCAGCATTTTAGACAAATCTTCAGCATTTTAGAGGGAAATTCTAGATGAAGGACTTTTAGCAATAATGGTGAAGAAGAGCAGATTTGTCCTTAACAGGGACAAATCTTCAGCATTTTTCAGCATTTTAGACAAATCTTCAGCATTTTAGACGGAAATTCTAGATGAAGGACTCTTAACAATAATGGTGAAGAAGAGCAGATTTGTCCTTAACAGGGACAAATCTTCAGCATTTTTCAGCATTTTAGACAAATCTTCAGCATTTTAGAGGGAAATTCTAGATGAAGGACTTTTAGCAATAATGATGAAGAAGAGCAGATTTGTCCTTAACAGGGATAAATCTTCAGCATTTTTCAGCATTTTAGACAAATCTTCAGCATTTTAGAGGGAAATTCTAGATGAAGGACTTTTAGCAATAACGGTGAAGAAGAGCAGATTTGTCCTTAACGGGGACAAATCTTCAGCATTTTTCAGCATTTTAGACAAATATTCAGCATAAGCTAAACAACTTTGAAAAGTTCTAAAATAATTGCTTGTATCGTTCCTTAACAGGGACAAATCTTCAGCATTTTTATTGGGGGTCAAGAGGGATCTATATTCAGATAGTCAAGGGGCTTGGGATATATAATAATTTTTTCCTCCATGCTATTGGGGGGGGGGGTATCTACCCCCCTTTTAGCTAGGACAAAGGTGAATACATCACTTGATGCTTTTTTATGCTCTTTCAGGATTCAATAATTGCTTTTAGGGGAGAACACATTGTTAAAGGGCTCAAATCAGCCAATAGTTACCAAAAGTTTAAAAATGTGTTTTAAAAATGTTTAAAGTTTAAAATGTGTTTAAAAGTTGAAAAAAAGTTTAAATATGTGTATCTAAAAAAACTGTTTAGTGAGGTAAAAATTGCCTTTTATAGCTTATTCAGGAATGATAATTATATTTTTCCTTTGTCTTAATAGTAAAATATTAGGTACTTAGCATTATATGCTACACACAAAAGAAATCAGGGTTGGTCATTGGTAATGAAATAAAATAGGATGAATATATAATCATTTAGAAACAAATTTAGGCTATATATTTGCACATTAGGGGGGTGGGGGTGGGGGGTATAACATCATGGGTGCCCATATGGGGGGCAGGGGGGCTCCCCCTCCCCCCTGGCTGAATGATGCTGCCTTATTTTTATATTTTTGTTCTGAGATTTCTATTATATAGCATTAAAAGTGCCAATTAGATGAGGTTTGCCCCCCCTGGAATTCAGATTATGGGCGCCCATGTATAACATAGCATATATTAAATACATAACCTAACCTAGGTACCCCCCCCCCTAAACCCCAAAAAACAATTGTTTCAATATTGTAAACTTGATAAGAAACCTTGCTTTGCAATCAATTTAGATATCAAATACCCATTTGATGTGTCTCCATGTCTAGTTTGCTTTTACGGTCTTTTTTGCTGTGTAGCATATAATGCATAAGTACCAAATATTATTATAAAGATAAATTTTCAGAAATTTTAAAAAGAGCCAGAAATCCCTCAAAAATGACATCACTTTTGCTGTGATGTCATTTTCTAGGGGTTGGATATAACAATGAAGTATTTCTAAGGGTATATATATGATGGATCTTGAATAGATTCTTACTGTTTCTCTTTAAAAAAAAAAAAAAAAAAACAAAGATAAAAATACAAGGACCCAATGTCCTTGCTTCTGGCCCGTTGGTAAATTACTTTAAATTGCAGCTTGGGGTAATCTAAGGATTTTTCCTTGTGAAGTTCCAGAGTTGATGATTGAAGTTGTTTCATTGCTATGTAGGCTAGTTTTTAGACATTGTTGTCTAAAGACTAGATATGTTTAGAAACTGCAGTTTCATCTACCTGTAATGTTTTTCTCTGCTAGTGTCTGACATGATTCTTGATGAATTAATTCTTCCAAATCTCAGTTTTCTATTCGTTTTGCTTTATCATTTTAAAAGCCTTATTGTTGAAGCCTTGAAACCAGTATCTGCATTTTGTATCCAATAGAGCATCATCACTGCAAGTCTCATTCAAGAATTTTGGTGTTTTGGTTGAAGATTTAAAACAAAATAAAATTGTGCAATAAAAATTCCACAAATACAATTTATTTAACACAAATTCAGCATCTGAAGAACCAATAAAAAATACTTGTTTACATTATAGTGAACAACAATACAAATTATAATAATATGCAAAATTTATTTCTTTCTGTAGCAATTTTGAAAAAAAAACCATCTTGCAAAAGAGTTTAAAAATGAGAATGAAATGTTTTTCAACATCTCATTCAATGAGTCTCATTCAAGAATTTTGATGTTTTTAGTTGAAGATTTAAAATAAAATAAAATTGTGCAATAAAAATCCCACAAATACAGTTTATTTGACCCAAATTCAGCATCTGAAGAACCAATAAAAAAAAATGCTTGTTTACATTATAGTGAACAACAATACAAATTATAATAGTATGCAAAATTTATTTCTTTCTGTAGCAATTTTGAAAAAAAAAAACATATTCCAAAAGAGATGTTTTTCAACATCTCATTCAATGAGTTTCATTCAAGAATTTTGGTGTTTTAGTTGAAGATTTAAAATAAAATAAAATTGTGGAATAAAAATCCCACAAATACAGTTTATTTGACCCAAATTCAGCATCTGAAGAACCAATAAAAAAAAAGTTGTTTACATTATAGTGAACAACAATACAAATTATAATAGTATGCAAAATTTATTTCTTTCTGTAGCAATTTTGAAAAAAAAACATATTCCAAAAGAGATGTTTTTCAACATCTCAATCAATGAGTTTCATTCAAGAATTTTGGTGTTTTGGTTGAAGATTTAAAATAAAATAAAATTGTGCAATAAAAATTCCACAAATACAATTTATTTAACACAAATTCAGCATCTGAAGAACCAATAAAAAATACTTGTTTACATTATAGTGAACAACAATACAAATTATAATAATATGCAAAATTTATTTCTTTCTGTAGCAATTTTGAAAAAAAAAACATCTTGCAAAGAGTTTAAAAATGAGAATGAGATGTTTTTCAACATCAGAGTCTCATTCAAGAATTTTGATGTTTTAGTTGAAGATTTAAAATAAAATAAAATTGTGCAATAAAAATCCCACAAATACAGTTTATTTGACCCAAATTCAGCATCTGAAGAACCAATAAAAAAAAATGCTTGTTTACATTATAGTGAACAACAATACAAATTATAATAGTATGCAAAATTTATTTCTTTCTGTAGCAATTTTGAAAAAAAAACATATTCCAAAAGAGATGTTTTTCAACATCTCATTCAATGAGTTTCATTCAAGAATTTGGTGTTTTAGTTGAAGATTTAAAATAAAATAAAATTGTGGAATAAAAATCCCACAAATACAGTTTATTTGACCCAAATTCAGCATCTGAAGAACCAATAAAAAAAAAAGTTGTTTACATTATAGTGAACAACAATACAAATTATAATAGTATGCAAAATTTATTTCTTTCTGTAGCAATTTTGAAAAAAAACATCTTCCAAAAGAGATGTTTTTCAAACAAAGTAAAGAGCCATATTAAAACTTGAAATAAGCAGAAATTTAGTTTTATGATTTCCTAATTTATCTTCTTGTTTAAGAGGGTGCGTTAAATTTTATGATGAATATGGTAAAAAATAAAATACATGGTAACAGCAGACAATACTTGGGAACAAATTAGTGTTTGCTTTATTTTCAACAAAATTCCTGCCATTGTAATTTTCTGCAGCACAAGTGTGATGTTCAAGGAAAACTGCTTAATTTTATAAATCTTGACTTTTTTTTCAATGGGTGTAGCTCCAAGCTTTTGAGTTGTAATGTGAATTTTCTTCAATGAAAAAAAAGCTTTTTTTTTTCACTTGATGAAGCAAATTTGCATGCTGAAGCGATTTGTTCTTCTTATGAACCCCTACACCAAGGATAAAATTTTTCTCCTTTTTTTTACTGGTAGTGCAGATAGTAAATATATATATATATATATATATATATTTTTTTTTTTTTTTAGGTAACAATGATTCTTTCAATTAGTCTTCCATCAAGAATTTATCGGATAGAAAAAGTACAATGTTCAAGAGAAAGCTCCTTTCTAGTCAGGAAGTTCCTCAGAAATGTAAGTGATTTATTTTGTTTTTAAAAGTATCATTGCATTTTTAAATATAAATTTTATTTAACTTATTGCAAAACAAATCTTTTTGAAACATAAATCAATCAAGAAAAGTAACAGAAAGAAAATATAAGTAGTACCAAGAAATCTACCACTAATATTTAGCAAGATAAATAGCACATGAGGTGGCTCTATAATCTGGACTGCTCCATTCACTGTCAATATTTGGGTCTTACATTTAGTCTGTATGTGGGAGATACATCCAGAAGTTACTTCTTTAAAATAGTAAATAGGCATAGTATTGATGCAAAATAGATATTACTAATGGTTTTCTTTTGAGATTTGAGCCTTAACCCATAGTTAGCCATGTGAGATAGGGGAGCATTGGTGGGGTCACAGAACCACTGAGATGTATTTTCATTGAAAATCAGTGCAAATGCAGAATTGATTACAAGATTTAATCTTTGTACTTACTGATTCACATATACCTCCTTAATTAAAGAAATTTTGAAAAATCTATGTGTATTTTAAACTTTTGTTTATTATTTTGCATGTCTTTTCTTTCTTATTTTGATAATTAAGGGGGAAGGGCTGTAGATATTGAATTGTAACATACCCTATACTTAAAATTTGTGTAGTTTTGTTTTTCTTAGCAAGGGTCAAGCAAGATTATTTCTTTAGTGAGGTCTTGTTAAAAAGTTCTTGAAACAATTAGTAAATTTAAGAAATTAAGAATTCGAATTTTAAGAAACTGCAAATGTTTAGAAACTTTATGATTTTTTTACGAAAAGAAATAATTTGTTTAAAATGTAAATCGATCGGAAATTAACAGAAAAAATGGACAATGCTAGGAAACTTATCAATAAGAAGTACTAAGATGTGAGGAACTGCTCTATACTGCAATGTTTAATGGCAATGTTTTGTGTTTGATCCTTATACAAAACACATGTCCAGAAGTTCCTTTTAACATCAGGGACACAACATATGTAAAATTTTTATTTTTTCTATGACTTCATATTACCAAGATCATCAACATCAAAATATCTTTCCCATCTTGACCCATCATAGGTGTACTAATACCTTGAAACCGCCATTTTTTAGATTTTTTTTTGCTGTTTCAAAACTATGAATTTTCAGGGCAGTACCACCTTATCTTCTGTTACTCCTTTGAGCCATAAAACTTTATATAGAAGATAGACATATAACTAATTTTATGTATAGAATTAATTCTACATGTAAAACTAATTCTATACATAGAAGCCATACTGCTGAATTCACTGCTGGGCGCAGTACCACATTATCTTCTGTGATACTCCTTTGAGCCATAAAAATTTATATGGAAGATAGACATATAACTAATTTTGTGTATAGAATTAATTCTACATGTAGAACTAATTCTATATACAGAAGCCATACTGCTGAATTCACTGCTGAATTAGACAGCGATATTGTTTCTAAAGAATTTGAATATTTTCAAAATATAGAGTGTTAGCACTTTACAATGGTTTAAAGCTCTTAAATTTTAGTGGATTTCTAAGTTAAAATATATATATTCTGAGTCAGAACCATGTTTTCTGGTGTTGATAGCTGGTATAATACCACTATTTCATAGTTGAACTGCATGAATTTGAAGTACATAAGGAGAAAAAGATGTTGAGGCTTAATTGCAAAGTTAACATTTGTTCCATGTCCAAGAACTGACAGGCTATACAGCAGCCAGTAAAAAAAAAAACGGCAAAACTGACTTTGAACTGTCAGGAGTCTGGTGACAGTAACTGTCACCAGGGACAAAAACAATGCTAGTGAAAGTTATAAATGCCGTCCTTCTGGGGAACAATAAATATCTAAGTTTCGTATTTTGAGCTATGATAGATGAGAGGAAACGACTTTATTGTTTAAGTATTATATGGTTTTTAACATAAGTTTCATAATTTGAAACACAGAACAAATGTAGGTGAGGGAAAGAAAAAGCTATAAAAAAAAATTTGGTACCGTACAAAACCTTATATGAGACTGAAAATAAATACATAGAACCTATTCTACTCTTATTCATTATTTTCCTTTGCTTTTTTAATATTTACAAAGAAGGAAAAATTCATGACAAACTAAACGAAAATGAATAGCATAATTTATAGAATACCATAGAAGTCCAATCCTAGGTTTGGCCACCTCACCGCCTATATCACCCCTTCCAAAAAAAATTACAATTTAAAAAATTCTTCTGACGTTTAATAGTAAAAAAAAAATATATAACTTCCATAGTTGCCCCATCACCCTCTTAAATCGAAATATGAAGTTCATTCATTGTAAGCAATATTAATAAGGCCTGAACTTAATAATATTTTTTGTGTAGCTTACCAAGCTCAAAAAATAAAAAGAACGTCATGATTTTGCCAAAGACTAGCTGTGTCTCGCAGTTTAGCTAGTAACTTTTTTAGTCTCCTCTGGAATTGATGTCTCTGGATTGGGTTTGGATGTTTTCTTGAAGATTATTTCAGTCTGTTCAGTTTTATGGCCATTTCAGTTTTATTGACTGTTTGGTTTGAAATCATGTGCTACTCCCCTGCCTAGCTTGTGATTTTGGGGTTTTGAGGTGGGAGTTTTGATTAAAAAAAAAATATATATTTTTATTTTTGTTTCTCCCGTGTTTCTTCCTGGCCATGGGGCTGGGGCGTTACAGGGGATATTATGTTGAAGTGTTTTTGTTCTAAAAGTATGGTTGAATAGACTCTGAAAATAAAGAATACAAAGTGAAATATCAGTGAACAACAGTGTTTTATTGAAACATGTTTTTAATGTCGCTATCGACAGATGCCAGTTTCAGAATTTGAGTTTGGGCCTAATCGAAAGCTGTATAAAGAGTAGTTTAGAGAAGTAAGTTCAGTTTTCAGATGTAAAACGGTCGCAAAGATACTGCAGCCACGAGTCATATCACACTCATCGCAAGTTGCCTATTATGCAGTCTTAAGCAGTCACAGTCTCAAGTAGTAACAGTCGCAAGTAGCTGCAGTAGCAGTCGAATTTCATTCGCATTCTTAGTCGCAAGTAGCCTAGTCGCAGTCGTAATTTGTCGAGATCACTAATAAACTTAGACACAAGTATTCGTAGGCTTAAATACTCACATTTGCAAGTAGTCATAGTCGAATTAATCACGATCACAATTTATGACAGTTGTCAATAATCTCAGGCGCAAGCAGTTGGAGTCACAGTTGAAATCGCAAGTAGTCTTAGTCACAGTCAAAAGGAATCCCATTTGCTAGTAGGCCAATTTGCAGTCTCAAGTAGTTACAGTCAAAAATAGTCAAAGCTACAAGTAGCCAAATAAGCATATGATAATAGTAACAGCCGTAGTCATAAGTAAGCGCACTTACAAGTAGTCCCAAGTAGCTGCAGTTGCAAATAGTCGCAGTTGCAGCCACAGTAATAGGGGTCCTGAAACTCTAAAGTTATTACCTTTAGCTGCTTCTAAGATATTGCAGAGATACCATTTTGATAACCCAGATGCACATAGTGGACATAGTACCAGTCTCAAGCAGAGGTAGTCGAAATCGCAATTGGTCACACTTGCAAGTAGTCGCAGTCACAGTTGCAGCCACAGTAGTAGTAGCAATGTTAGTCCTGAAAGTGTAAAGTTCATACCCTTAGCCACTCCTAAGATACTGCAGATATATCCTTTTGATAGCCTTGATGCACATAGTGTCTTTTGACTTAGTGTAATACCCCCCTCAGTATTCCATAAAGTTTTACCTTAGTACCCTTAGCCTTTTCTGGCATACTAAAGATCAAATATTCCATACTTGGTCATTCTTGGTCACAATGGTTGCCCTGCCGTCACTTTTGACTCTTACAAAGGGCACTATAACTTTCGATTTCCAATCAAATTAGCCCCCTCCAAAGTTTATACGACCACCTCTTGCATATGAATTGTCTCTAGTAAAAACAGATAATGCTAACAAATTGAAGCCTTATTGCCCTTTACTATAGCAGCGCTAGTGCTTTGGCTCTGAAAAAAAAAAACGGCTACATCAATTCTTACACTTATCGTTAGTGTTTTTCGCATGGCAAAGCCATTGAAATAAGCGGAGTATCTCCATATAAAAACAGTAGTTTTAATAAAGTGATTATGGCCCAACGAATTGCCTGTGGTTGAAAAAAAATATTGGTGGCTAATTCACCACAGTGGAAAAAATAAACGGGTCGGAAAACATCGTCATATGAGAAAAATGGCCTCCCAGTCTGTAAAAATCGTTGCTTGGCTGAAAAATTATCACTTGCGACCACTTTTTCAGTTTGGAAAAAAGTTCAGCTGCCAGTATTTCTGCTCTGGTTTTAAATTTCTATTGACCATTTTTTTACTGTTCATCATTACATTTATGTTGAATGACACTCTGCTTTAAGATTTTCCACTATCACTATGATTGTACAGTACACCATTTTTCGATGTATGTTTTTTTTTCAACTAAGGTACAATTTTGCCACTGTGTCTAAACTTACCATGAGACATAGGGCATTTTTACTTTCTTATTACAATTAATATTCACTCTAAAGACCAGGTCAAGGCTACCCCTGAGAATTGAACATTAGCCAAAAATTATCGTGCCAAAAATACTAAGGCTTGGAAAAAAGATCTCAAGATATTGAATAATAGCGGCAAAATTTAATGTATAGGCTTAACGTACTTCTTGGGGTAATTTTTAATGCTTATATGTTCCCTCTCTCGGATAGAATCAGAAGGAATAACAGCCATGCGCCTGGCCATAGAAAACAAATGTTGCTTTCTAGGCCTTTTTTTTCAGAAATGGTATCCTATTCTTGAACGGTATGGCGCAAAATTACCTCTCGAATGCCCTTTACATCCGCAACGAGAAATATTCTGGAAGCAAGAAGCTGGAAAAGGCAGACATAGAAGCAATCAATGGACTTGTCTTTTTTGTGGAAAGTCTTTTCAATCTGAGAAGTTTATAGATACGCATATGGAGAAGAGACATGAAGACTGCTTGTATCTGGTATTTTTTTTTTGCTTCTACTATAATCCTTTAAAGGCGCCTATAAATGAGGGGGGGGGGTAAATTCTGAAAAATTTAGTTCTTTAAAATGTTCCATAGAATGTTCTATTTGTTTCGAATAAATTACCCATTTTATTTGGACTCGGCCTGCCCTGAAATACTGCCCCATTCAACTGAAATAAACAGCTGTGTACGTGTATAATCCCTTACTTCACAAATTTTTATTACTGTAGTTTTCGTCAGTATATGCCTCCCCTATCAAATGCTTGCCTGTTATGTTTAGGAGGATATATAATCTAAATCGAATTATTTGTCTTTGTTATTGGTTTGGCCTTAGATTCTTCGAACGTTGTGGCTTTAAAACTGTATTTTCCCCAGGGTTGCCACCCTTACCTGGAAGAACTTACTAAATCGGAGAGAAAAAATTTACTAGATCGCATTTGTTTTTACTAAATGCTCAAAAAAAATTTTTGCGCGTGCGGCTACTTCGCACGTGCACCATCAAGCATCGATTTTTACTATAGGAGGATAATCAATACGATTTTAACAATCTTTTTTCCTTTTTTCTTTGTTTTTTTCTCTTTTCCTCTTTTCTTTCGTTTTCATAGTATGATTGAAAATTCCGGAAACCTACAAGTTCAAATATCCTTTTTTTTGGATTATTTGGATGTACTATTGGATAGGCTTCATATTCCAGATGCGGTGTATGCAAGACGTCAAGTAATAGTCTAGAATCTTGGATTCTGGAAATTCTGCTGGTGAAGCCTGGCTGTAAATTTATCAATGTTCTTCAGGTCATAAAATTCAGATATATTGAAAAAGTAAAAAACAATCAACGAAGACAAACAGCTACAACTCATCACGAAGCAATTCAGGTGATGAAGGGCTAAGAATCTGAGGTGTGTTTGAAAGTGACGGCTTTTGAAATTTGTCCCCCAGTTTCCGTTTTTAGGTTTGAAATCTAAACCCTTCAATTTTACATTTTTAGGAGGAAATTGGCCAGTTTTAAAACATTAATTGGGCTGGTCTTCAAATTCGGGATAAGCTGCTTACAAAGATGTCTGGCAGATTTTAAAGCAATTAATTATGATATTTTTTTAACTGATCTTTTCTGGATTCTTTCTCGTTCGTATTCTAGGGAATCAAAAACCAATACAATCTATGTCACTTCAAAACGGAAACGACTACCGGTTAAACGGAAACGACTACCGGGGAATCGGCTACCGGTTTAGTTGTAAAATTATGTAAGTTAAAAAGTACACTTCAAATTGGACTAGGTTGCCAAGAAAAAGAAAACTTATATAACATACAATAGTTAGTTTAAAGAATACCATTTTGTCAGTAGTCTTCAGGTCAGGCAAATCATAATCAAATTAATAGTAAAAAGAAAAACATGTAGTCGTAATTAAAAAAGTCGCACTTAAAAGGCTTTAATCGTCCTCGTCCTCATCCGAATTTAAAGCATCGACTAGTGTCGAATTCTGACTGAAGGGATACCCTGTTTCCATTTCTTGGTAGCCCGAGTCAAATCGCTGGGGATCACCCAGTCATGGACTCCACTTGACAACCTGAGGACAAGTTGCTTCGTTTTCATCGGGGACGAAAAACTCGAGATATTTAGCTTATTCCGGTTTTTGGTTTTTATGACCGACAAAATCGAGAACTGTCTCTCTGCTCCAGCACTTGAATGGGGCAAGCTGCAGAGAGTCAGAAAGAACTCTGGCAAGTATGGAAACAGCTCGTTTCCAGCAGTGTCTTTAACAAGGGATAAAGCTTTCCAAAATTTGTACGGATTTCCGAGGTCCAGCTGTGAAACGTGACGGAGAATCGTTTTCCTCCGTGACGGGAGCTCTTCCCGTTCAGAGTGTAATGCCTCTCTCATCATTTCATTGTCTCTCCCTCCGTCTTGCAGGTTCTGAAAGCTACCTTTTCAAATCGTACCATCAGAGGCACAACAGATAATATTTGTCTCTCGGGAGAGATTGCTTCATGAGGATCAAGAGCTATCAAATTAGACAGTGTTTTCATCCCGATAGCTAATTCGCTTACGTATCTGGTCAGCTAGTTCTATGTAATACATTTTCACTGTCTTTCTAAAAGCATCGAGTTCCTTTTGTTCGAGAGGCAACACAGTGAAATGTGCTTCTACATTTGCTCAAAAGGCAAGCATATCATCAGGTAAGTAGCTCTCAGGGACTAGGACGGTTCTGAAAACGTCCTGAGGGTTGATTGCTACCGTTTTGACAAACCCTCTAAGCACTATCTCGTAGAGCTCACGGGCTTTGACTAAAAGAAGATGAATGCGTGTTTCCTGCGCTTTGGAATTCCACATTGAATTTGTTTATTTTTGGTAGCATATGATTCAGGAAGTACAAGTATGCCTTGAACACTGGGTTCAACATTGCTCCATAGATAGCCTTTGCTTTGTCGAGAGAGGATCTCTCACTGACAGCCCTATCTGAGGCATGCCTCGAAAAAAAAAAAGTAGCAACGCTCTCTACTGTTCAAGCACTCGCGCCACAGCAGAATGAAGAGAGAGCCAGCGAACACCACATATGGAGAGCAGTCGGTGATTCGGAACATCGGCAAATTCCTGATATTCTGCTAGTTCATCCATTCTCTTTGGAATATTCATGACAACTACAATTAAATCTCGCAAAAAGCTTTCCGCTTCATTGGGGATTTGTTTCGCCGTCGCGGAAGCACATAGTGTAATGCTGTGGCAAGTACAACCAAGTATAAACAGTCCAGGTACCTCTTTCGCTGAAAGGGTGGCCAAACCTTTGTCTTTGCCCATGTTTACAGAAGCATTGTCAAGTCCTATGCCAATTAAGTTGGAAATTGGTACATTAATGGCGACAAAATAATCAGTGATGAGTTTCCTCTGGCCCTCCCCACTTGCATCATCCACCTCCAACAACCCCAGATATTCTTCCTTTACTTCCTTGTTTTTATTTACATACTTTGGTATCAATACAAGGCTCTTTTTTGTCGAGCGATCTGTCGACTCGTCGGTAATCAGAGAAAAAAAAAATTCATTATTCAGTTTCTTCGATATAAGTTTTGTTTCATATGAAGAAGTTACATTGGAGATGATGGTAGTTGCTTTGGTTCTCTTGATCTTGATACAAGACGCAATTTCCGAGTCACTGAAAGTAGACTTTACTAGCTTTTCCAGGGAGTTCATTTTCAAAATAGGAAGGTCTTCGACTGCGAAATAGGTGGCTAAACGTAATTCTGCATTTGTAACTTTGTTTGCGTGAAGTTGTTTTGCAGAAATTGCAGAAGTGAAGAGATCTAGATGAACTTCTTTGGTAGCGTTCACACTTTTCACGTGACTTTGGCATGTAGCATGTTTCTTAAGAACAGACACACTCCCTTTCAGGCGTTTTTTGCAATATTTGCAGTACGCCGCCTTCAAATCAAGAGGGCACCGGGTAATGAATGTTTTCAGTTCTCTATCTTGCAACCATTCGTTCCTAAACTTCTGTTGCTCAGCCGTTTTCTTAGGCGTTTTACTGACCTTTTACCCACATTCTCAATACCTGCAAAATTTTCATCTTCCGAACTAAGATGAGAATTAAGATCACCTCGTTGTTCATTCCTGGAGAGTTTGCAATATTGCATGATACCTGAACTGTACCAGTGTCGGATCTATGAGTTTCATCCATAATGCTTTTAGTGTCTAATTCGCGATCTGGTCTCTGGGCTTCTATTTCTCTTTCATTTTTATGACTATCAGATATGTTGGATTCGTCAGATTTTTCATTGTCATTTACTCTCCTGGTCCTTCTTGCATTAGCAAATAGTGGACTACTGTACGGTTTAATTTCACGTGGTTTGATCTTCATGATCTACAATAAAAAAAGAAGTTTTGTATTTTTTTTGCCAGAAGAAAGATTACAGATGCGTGTTTGTTTATTTTTTTCCCCAGGGGTGATCGTATCGACCCAGTGATCCTAAAACATTGAGAAAGGGCTCATTTGTACGGAAATTGAAAGTTCTAGTGCCCTTTTTAAGTGACCAAAAAATTAGAGGGCAGCTAGGCCCCCTCCCACGCCCCTTTTTCCCAAAATTGTCCAATAAAAATTTTGAGATAGGCATTTTGTTCATCATAGTTGTAAGGCCCAATAAACATGTTTTCGGGTATAACATGGCCCTCACCCCACAGCCCTAGGGGAAAGGTCTTTAGGTTATAAATTTGCCCATTGTTTGCGCATAGTATTTGTTATTGAAATGTATGGATACATTTTGCGGCGGGGGGGGGGACAAACTTTCTGCTGGGAGGTTTTCCACGGGGAAATTTTGTCATGGGGAGGGAAGTTTCCAGGGAGTGAACTTTTCAGAGGAAATTATGCACTGGGGGAATTTGCCAGAATTCTTATACAAATTTTTTTTATGTCTTGCTTTCTCTTTGCCCTCTCAATTTTACGTGCGGAGTGGTTAAGAGTAATTGTCCGGGGTAAATTTTCACCGGGATCGAATTGCCTAGAGAATATTTCCTTGGGGAGCAGGTTTCTACGTGGAGTTGGGCCAGATTTCCTGGCATTATTTAAAAAACGATCAGAAATTAAATGAAAAAAACAAAATTTTTCAACTGAAAGTAAGTAGCAACATCAAAACTTGAAAAAACAGAAATTATTACGAATATAAAGGGGTTACCCCCTCATTAACACATCGCTCTTTGCGGTAAAGTTTGAATTTTGTCTCAATCCTTTAAGAATGACTCCTGAAACACAAGGGTTGTTTAATTAGAACAATAAGACGCTTTTTTAAAAGTACTAAAAAACTTGAGCCTAAAGAGCAAGGTTTTCATGAGGGGGCAACCCCCTTTATATACGTATTAATTTATGTTCGCTTTAAGTTTTGATGTTGCTCTTTACTTTCAGTTGAAAAAACCTGTTTTTTATTTATTTAATCACTGATACAGGTACAACCAATATTTACATGAGTCTGCAATTTGCCTGAAATAGGACACCTTCCCTGTTGCAGAATCTGAGTAATCAAATGCAGACTCAGTGGTGGATCCAGGAGGAGGGAGCGCCCCCCCCCCCTCCCTAGCGTAGTCTAAAGTAGTGTAACTTACTCAATTAACTCAAGTTTGCGTTAATTAAACTTGCTCATAACGCAAGTTTATCGGATCAACATATTTTGCCCCCCCCCCCTTCTAAAATATTTTTTTTCGGAGCAACCTATTTAGTGCACCCCCCCCCCACTAAAAAAAAATCTTGGATACGCCCCTGTGCAGACTGAAACCATATGTCATCTCATTCAGAAGAGAAGAAGCACTCAAGTTCACGGCATTCACCTAACACAGTGGTCAGCAGCCATTTTAGTTAAGAGACTCAAATATAAACAATGGGACGATTATTTAATATCTGACAACAATGAATGTTTATTAATGTATCAAACCTATATCATAGCTTTAGACCTTGACTCAATTACGAGTGCCCCACCCGCAATTTCCCCTACCCACAAATATTACTATTTACGTTAGTTCTACCCTAGGATGAAAGGATGATAAACTATCTATCTACAAGTAAAATGAATCATTTTATGCAATTCTGAAAAAAAAGATAACTTTCACTGCTTTCAAAGTTATGTAACTACAATTTTTTGGCATATTATGGAGTGATAACTGTTTCTTAACACGTTCTCTTCTCAAAAGCCCCAATTTTAGGCTTATATTGAATGTATATATATATATATATATATATATATATATATATATATATATATATATATATATATATATATATATATATATATATATATATATATATATATATATATATATATATATATATATATATATATATATGTGTATATATATATATATATATATATATATATATAGATATATATATATATATATATATGTATATATATATATATATATATATATATATATATATATATATATGTATATATATATATATATATATATATATATATATATATATATATATATATATATATATATATATATATATATATATATATATATATATATATATATATAATTTAATTATATATATATTTAATTTCTCTCAGCAGGCTCCTTTTTCCTCAAGAAAAATTTTCAAACTGAGGAGATCACCTAATCACCTTGGGTGGCTGGCTTTTGTTTTGATTAATTAAAAAAACTTTTTCCACAAAATAAGTTTTTCAAAGAAAAGTAAAGAACTCCTTTAAACAAAAAATGAGCAAAACTATAATCAAATAATCTACCAAGCGTGAAACTACCACTAATCAGCATTGATAAATAAATGAAAAATTACAATAATTAACCGAGTCAAACTCAAAACGAGTAGAAATTAACATAAGTTGGGCGCAAAACCCCTATGCCTTCCCAAGGCCAGAACAAAATTTGCACTTTACTGAAAAAATACAAATGAATGTGCATTGTCAGTTCAATATACATATACTGATATTTAGTAATCAAATGTTAAAATTATTTGATTTATTAAAGTTATAAAAGTAAAAACATTTATATTTTTTTCTGTAAAGTGCAAATTTTGTTCTGGCCTTGGGAAGGCATAAGGGTTTTGCGCCCAACTTATGTTAATTTCTGCTCGTTTTGAGTTTGACTCGGTTATTTATTTTAATTTCTGTTCCTTTGGGTTTCATTTATTTATCGATGCTGATTTGTGGTAGTTTCGAGCTTGGTAGATTATTTGATTTTATTTTTGCTCATTTTTTGTTTAATGGAGTTCTTTACTTTTCTTTGAAAAACTTATTTTGTGGAAAAAGTTTTTTTTTAATTAATTTCTGTTCGTTTTATATTGACATAGTATTTTCAGGGAAAAAGAAAATACACACTTTAGATCTTTTTGTTTTTTAAGACTTTATAGTTTGGCCTGCTATTTGTATGCTGGAGAAAAATTTTCAGCAATTTTTAACAACATACACCGTTTTAAAAATCTGGACACAAATAGTACTGTTTAACTTATTTCATACCTCCTCTAGTTGACCTGAAATGGAAAACTTGATACCATTCGCCAAAAAATTTGTTTACTTTCTTTTGATAGCTTTGATACACTTACACTATTTTGATTTGGTTAAATTTTAAGAGCAGAAGTAGCCTCGAAAGTTTGAACATAATACCCTCAGTCGTTCTTGGGATACTGCTGAGATGCCTTATGGGGAATTAGCATTATCACAGTGCATTTTGATTTAATCTTAAGGCAATATTTAGTTTTTAAACATAATGGGCAAATGGGAGGGTGGGAGAGGAAAGGGATTTGTTGCTATCCATCACTTTCGACTATTAAAAAGGACATCAGCCCTTTCTATTTTCAATCGAATGAACCACTTTCGAAGTTCCCAGGACAACTCCTTCGATACGAAGTGCCCTGGTCTAAACAACAACAACAACAAAAAATATTACTAATCACTTTCGACTATTAAAAGGGCACTAGCCCTTTGCCCATTTCAAATCGAATTAGCCCTTTTCTGAAGTTTCTACGACAACGTCTTCTATAAAAACCTTATATGTCCCCAGGGCATAACTTAAAACCCTTGCCCTGAGGGCTCTGGCGGAGTATTGACCTCAAAAAACATATTTTCTATCTGTAAATCAACTACGCTGAACAAAATGGCTATCTCAAAATTTTTATTGGATGTGTTTGGGGGAATGATGGGCGTGTGTGGGGGGGGGGCTATTGGCCCTCCAATCACTTTTGATTGTTAAAAAGGGAACTAGCCCTTAGAATTTCCAATCGAATGAGCCTGTTTTGAAGTTTCTCTACGACAACGCATTCTTATAAAAACATTATATGCCCCCAGGGCATAACTTAAAACCCTTGCCCTGAGAGTTGTGGGAGAGTGTCCTCCTCAAAAACATATTTTCTATCTGGAAATCAACTACGCTGAACAAAATAGCTATCTCAAAATATTAATTGGATGTGTTTGGGATAATGATGGGCGGGGGGGAGGGGCTTCTATGACAACGCCTTCTATAAAAACCTTATATACCCCAGGACATAACTTAAAACCCTTGCCCTGAGGGCTGTTGGGGAGTGTCCTCCTCAAAATGTATTTTCTATCTGGAAATCAACTACGCTGAACAAAATGGCTATCTCAAAATTTTAATTGGATGTGTTTGGGATAATGATGGGCGGGGGGAGGGGCTAGTTCCCCTCCAATCACTTTCGACTATTAAGAAGGGAACGACCCCTTTGAATTTCCAATCGAATGAGCCTATTTTGAAGTTTCAACGACAACGCCTTCTTATAAAAAACCTTATATGCCCCCAGGGCATAACTTAAAACCCTTGCCCTGAGGGTTGTGGGGGAGTGTCCTCCTATAAAACATATTTTCTATCTGGAAATCAACTAGCCTACGCTGAACAAAATTGCTATCTCAAAATTCTGATTGGATGTGTTTGGGGGAATGATGGGCGTGGGGGGCTAGTTGCCCTCCAATCACTTTCAACTATCAAAAAGGGCACTAGTCCTTTGAATTCCCAATCGAATGAGTCTGTTTTGAAGTTTCTACGACAACGCATTCTTATAAAAACATTATATGCCCCCAGGGCATAACTTAAAACCCTTGCCCTGAGGGTTGTGGGGGAGTGTCCTCCTATAAAACATATTTTCTATCTGGAAATCAACTAGCCTACGCTGAACAAAATTGCTATCTCAAAATTCTGATTGGATGTTTTTGGGGGAATGATGGGCGTGGGGGCTAGTTGCCCTCCAATCACTTTCAACTATTAAAAAGGGCACTAGTCCTTTGAATTCCCAATCGAATGAGCCTGTTTTGAAGTTTCTACGACAACGCCTTCTATAAAAAGCTTATATGCTCCCAGGGCATAACTTAAAACTCTTGCCCTGAGGGTTGTGGGGGAGTGTCCTCCTCAAAAACACATTTTCTATCTTGAAATCAACTACGCTGAACAAAGTGACGTCTGCTTCCTCCATGCGCTTCGGTCAAGTGCGAGCGTTTGCGCGTCGCTCGGTCTCATGTTTGCCATCACCAGGAACTCGGAAAGGCTGTCGGACCGTCCATTCTTCGGTCGGCCACGAGGTTGCTTCCAACCGGCTTTTATGGAGTCAAAGTCAAAGATTTTTTTGCTGGTAACTGTGGGGGCGTCAGAAGTAGGAAGTAGCCAGGTAGCCAATTTAAAATTATCAATCGGCTTAGAGCTTATCTTAGACCTTAAGTATTCTTGTGCATCCAGATGTGGTTATGGCATTTAAGAAAAGCCAGTCTGTCCTCAAGTATGCTGCAGCCCTCACGTCCTCCCACTCGGGTTGTAGGGATGCTTGTCGATTTCGTAGGTCGTTGGCACAGCTGTGTTTCAAGAAATTCTTTGGCCTGGCTCTTTGTTGGGAGGACGGAATTGGAGAGTCAAGTTTCACACATTTGAATGGCTTGCACGAGGTATCTGCATTTGCAGTTTTGTATGATGTCTTTTGACTTCATAATAGACAGCTCGTAACATATTCCAGAATTTAATTTAGAAGCAAAAAATTTCTGAAAATGAAATTGTAAAATGCAGTCTTAACGTAAAAGTTGTATATGCTATTATTATTGATGTGTTTTTATAGTTTCGACTAGAAAATATAGTTTAGTTATAAACATTATTTGCATATAATAAATCTTAAGCTTATAATAGTACGCATTGAACTAACAAACATTTGGTATTTATCTGATATTTCTTAGCTACTATGGCAAAAGTTATAATATTAATTGTTTTATTTATTTTTGTTAGACTGAGCTGCAATATAGTTTTTGTTAAAACAAAATAAATCTTGGCCTTGTACCACAAAAGATGTCACAAAAAGAATTTTTGGTATTATGCCATAGTTATTAATGGCAGCAAGTGCGTTATTTTTTTTTTTTTATATATATATTTTTTTTTATTAGTAACTGCAAATATACAAGAAAAACAAACAATTGTTTATAGCAAATACGCAAAACATGTGCATCACGATAGTCACATGACAACACCGAATATATTCAAAAAGGGATTTTATGGATTGATGCTTACATTTTGCGCTGCATTCAACATAAATAATTTTATTTAGATAAATGTCACACTGCTGCGGTTAAGGTAGGAAATGAGGTTAGCAGCTGGTTTTGTATTAAATCAGGAGTCAAGCAGGGTTGTTTTCTATACCCCTTTTTATGGATTATTTTGATGGACTTTGTTTTAAGGAGCACAGGAAAGGCAATGGGAGACCACGGAATCAAATGCGGAGGAAAAAGTCTCCTGGATTTAGATTATGCTGATGATTTAAGCATCCTAGATGAAAGTATGAGCAAAATGAATGAACTTTTAGAGGTTTTGGGAGTTCAGGGTGCTAGAATAGGTTTGAAAATTAATGTTAAGAAGACTAAATCACCAAGGCTAGGAATAAGGGAAGATGAAAAGGTGACATTGGGTAACGAAGAGATTGATCAGGTGGGCAGCTTCACTTATCTTGGTAGTATTAATAGTAAAGAGGATGGGAGCAGTGAAGATGTTTAAAAGTAGAATAGCCAAGGTTCAGGGTCTTTTCACAGTTAAAAAAAAGTTTGGAAGAATAGGAATATTAGTCTGCAAATTGCCTGCGGATTGTTCTGGCTACCTGGCTGACTGACCGTATTTCAAACAGTAGGCTGTACGAAAAATGGGGTTCAATCCCGCTTTCTAGGGCTATACTGAAAGAAAGGTTGATATGGCTAGGACACGATTTGCTGATGAAGGATGACAGATTGCCGAAGATTGTCCTTTTCGGCCAACCGTCTAGGGCCAAACGAAAAGTAAGTCGTCCTCGTCTGGGATGGGAAGACGTCATAAAGAAAGATTTAAAGGAAATGGGAACTTCCTGGGGGGGGGGGTTGTAGAAAGAGAGGCTTTGAATAGATTGGTATGGAGGAGGAGTGTGTGTGTAGCTGTGTTTGCCTCATGCGGCATGGTTCTGGGGTGAGATGTTAGTAATATAATAGTATATAGATAAATATACTGACGCACATGCATTTCTGCTACTGCTGCTGACAACCCATCCCAGCACCAAGCCACATAAAGCCAACACGCTCCATCACTCTAATATAATCAAAGCTTCACTTTGATTATATTTTACCGCCTCCTGTGAAGCTCCTATTCCCTTTAAATCTTTGCAATTGACCTCTTTACACCTCATTCAAGGATGACCTGCTTTTTTGGCCCCTAATGGATGAACAAAAAAAAACGGTTTTTCCCCCCACCTATCATATTCAAGCCGTAAACGTGACCTAATCCTCATCGTTTTTTTCTTAACAGTCCTAGAGAGGGGGATATGTTTTCATACAGCTTATTGTTTTATGTATTACCAATCAAACGAGGACCAAAATCTGTGCTTCGACAATTTCTCTGGAGAACATATAATATATTAACTTTTATTGGGCCGGAAGATATCTGGGCACGAACGTTTGGAAGCGCCCACGTTTGCACGTTTGACCATTGCAACCGTGTTCTGATCATAGCTCCAAGACTTATGCTCTAGTTTTCCAAACATTTTTCCACTGCAAAAAAAGCCTTGAACTTTGTCAATTCTGCATCTTACATCCTCACTGCATCCAATAGTCTTACCACGTTGCTATTTTTTCCGAGACCACACTGCCTTTTCTATGACGAAACAAATAAGAGTTCCAAATAGAAGAAAAGAAGATTGTACCTTTTTTATTGAAAATTCAACGCAATACTAAAGAAGTCAATACAGTTGATGAACCCTCTAAGCCAATGGAGCGGAAACTCGCTGTTACCCGGAAGTTATTATTTTGTTCACTATAAAATATAGTTTGTTTTTATTTTAATACTTAAGTTACTCTACTGATGACGATGACTGACTGTCATCGAAATATCTAGAGCTCTTATATGTATTTGTTTCACCATCTAATAAAAGGACCTGTACCTATTGGAACTTTGGTTTGTTTCGTAAGAGTCTTAGCAGTAAGGCTATGTAGGTAGTAAGCCTGTTCGCTCAGTAGATCTTCTTGCTATCTAACATCACCTTTTCATCCTCATATGTTCTTACTTTAGGCTACTTAGAGTTTTCAACATTAGTTTTTAAACCCATTTTCACATCCTAAACATTCAAACCTTCATTCATTTCAAATTCAGCATTCATTTCAGCATTTCAAATCATAATTCTTAAATTCGTGGTACTAGGTACAATTAAATATGTGATCTGCCGCTAGTCTTTTATCGAGGTTTTAGATGGTCATTGAATCTTCTTTTGAAAGAGTCAACAGAGAAGCTTTTGGGGATAACTTCCTCAGGAAGATCACTCCAGATCGAAGTGCAACGTCGGATGAAGCTGTTCTTTAAGTACTCTGTTCTCGTCTTGCCAGCCTCATGATAATTGGATCGAGCTGTGTGCCTTTGGGTCTGTCTTGTTGGTTTGGCAGTTGGAGGCACAATACGAGTAATAACCTTATTCTTAGTGAGTTTTTAACATTCCAATTTGATACTATGTTCATTTAGCCTCTGTTGTGTTCCTTTGGACAAAGTCAATCAAACTGATTCATGGAAAAGGAGATAAGACACAACTCTGCTTAACTCCTGATAATCCGTGTAATCACAGCAATTGTTTTTTCTCGTACATAGCTCTGGCCACTTTAGTGGACTTTATGTGGTATGCGATAGAGGGTTAGCACCTTCACTCAAGCTTTTCTGTCGCTTGGATCTGATTCTTAATTTATGAAACTCAGGCCTAACGGGATTTGATAATTATTTATGAACATTTCTCGATTATTATGGCAGATGTGAAAATGTGGTAAAAAGTATCATTATTCTAAGCAATTTTCCTCCTACAATCATGCTAGTACGTCTTTAATTACTACCTTCACTTTATCATTTTTCTTACAAAGAGGCTTAATCAAAGTCCTTTTTTGTATAAAACTTGGTCTTATAATGCACATCTCACTATACAATTGCTTCACTTAAATTTTTAAAATGTCATTTTAAAGATAAAGCTTCACTTAATTGCTTCACTTAACTTTTTAAAATGTCATTTTAAAGATAAAGCTTCACTTAATTGCTTCACTTAACTTTTTAAAATGTCATTTTAAAGATAAAGCTTCACTTAATTGCTTCACTTAACTTTTTAAAATGTCATTTTAAAGATAAAGCTTCACTTACTTGCTTCACTTAACTTCTTAAAATGTCATTTTAAAGATAAAGCTTCACTTAATTGCTTCACTTAACTTCTTAAAATGTCATTTTAAAGATAAAGCTTCACTTAATTGCTTCACTTAACTTCTTAAAATGTCATTTTAAAGATAAAGCTTCACTTAATTGCTTCACTTAACTTCTTAAAATGTCATTTTAAAGATAAAGCTTCACTTAATTGCTTCACTTAACTTCTTAAAATGTCATTTTAAAGATAAAGCTTCACTTAATTGCTTCACTTAACTTTTTAAAATGTCATTTTAAAGATAAAGCTTCACTTAATTGTTTCACTTGACTTCTTAAAATGTCATTTTAAAGATAAAGCTTCACTTAATTGCTTCACTTAACTTCTTAAAATGTCATTTTAAAGATAAAGCTTCACTTAATTGCTTCACTTAACTTCTTAAAATGTCATTTTAAAGATAAAGCTTCACTTAACTTCTTAAAATGTCATTTTAAAGATAAAGCTTCACTTAATTGCTCACCTTAACTTCTTAAAATGTCATTTTAAAGATAAAGCTTAATCAGCAGAAATGTGTATTCTTAGAGGAGTTTGCTTTGTATGCATTCCTATTTAACAATTTTGTATATTCCTTTTTCTTCCTGAACAGCATTTACCAACCTTGTAGATATATTTTTTTTCTCATCCTCCTACTTTTCACCCTTTCTTCTTCTTCTTCTTTTTCAATTGAAAAAAGGCTACGTGTGTCTATTCCATGAGAGACCGTTTAATTTGTGTGCATGCCTTTACAATAAACACTAGCGTTTTTGATTTTAGTTCTGCTGGTTTTTTTATTTTCTTCCTATTGTAATTGTTTGATTATACTTGTGCTATATTTTTCTAACTTTACTATTCAGATTTTTTACTTGTAATGCTTTGATACTTTATACTTTTGCTTACTTTACTTTTAGTACTTTTGTTATACTTTTCTGGCTATATTTGGATTATTTAAGGCCTTGAAGTTTCACTTTATTGTTTTTATTTAATTCAATGTGCTATAATCTCTTTTATTATTTGTGCTATAATTTTTTATATATGTGCTATAATTTCTAATTTTACTTTTTATATTTTTACTTTTAATACTTTTATTTATTTTATTTTAACACATTTTCTTAATTATTTTCTTACTTTTGCAGTACTTTACTCTCTATATTTTGATTATTTAAGGCCTTGAAGTTCACTTTATTGTTTTTAGTTCGTTCAATGTGCTATAAAATCTTTGTTATTTGTGCTATAATTTTTATATAATGTGCTATAATATCTAATTTTGCCTTTTATATTTTTTACTTTTAATGCTTTTATATACTTTACTTTTAATATATTTTCTTAATTACTTTCTTACTTTTGAAATACTTTACTCTCTATATTTTGATTATTTAAGGCCTTGAAATTTCACTTTATTGTTTTTATTTAATTCAATATGCTATAATTTCTTTATTATTTGTGCTATAATTTTTATATAATGTGCTATAATATCTAATTTTACCTTTAAAATATTTTTTACTTTTAATAATTTTATTTACTTTACTTTTAATATATTTTCTTAACTACTTTCTTGCTTTTACAACACTTTACTCTCTATATTTTGATTATTTAAGGCTTTGCAATTTCACTTTGTTGTTTTTATTTTATTCAAGAGTGAAGACGCTGTGTGTCTTGCCGATTTTTGTGACGTATTCCGGTGTGAAGTACTTGAAGCTTTGCAAAAACGTGATCTAAGGAGCCCAATGCCAGAGTTTACAACAGATATTTGACATCTGGAAGGACCAAGACATACTGAAGAGTGCTTTACAAAAAACAGCATCGAGGGATTTAATCTTGTATCAAAAGCCAAAAAAGATGATAAAAAAGGACGTAAGTGCTATTTTTTTTATGTTCTACACCAGTATCAAAAACTCAGCATTGGTTCAACTTGGCCGCGGTAATTCAGAGGGCATTATGTCTCGGAACATAAATTTAAAAATGGAAAAAAAATATGTGGGGGTTGTTTTTGGCCTTTGATTGGCTATAAAGGAAAGATGGACAACGAATGACTTTCTAGCTGAAGATATTCTGTCATACATCCATGCACTAAGTGTGCCAACTCGAACAACGTGCGTATGAACGAGCTTTAGGTCATTTGTACGAGTCTCCACTAACTCATTTATCATTTATATAGTTCGTCTTGTTAAGTGACTAAATAAAAAAAATAAGTTTTTTTTAACTGAAAGTAAGGAGCGACATTAAAACTTAAAACGAACAGAAATTATTCCCTATATGAAAGGGGCTGTCCCCTTCTCAACGCCTCACTCTTTACGCTAAAGTTTTTCATTGTATAAAAAAAATAGAGTTGTGAGAAAGTCAAGCTTTAGCGTAAAGAGCGAGGCGTTGAGGAGGGGACAGCCCCTTTCATATACGGAATAATTTCTGTTCGTTTTAAGTTTTAATGTCGCTCCTTACTTTCAGTTAAAAAAACTTTTTTTTTTTTTTATTAATTTTTGAACATTTTTGAATAAATGCAGGTTTTGATCTTGGCTTACCGTGCATGAATAATTAAAACAAAATTTTCATATTAATTTACTTTTATTTGGTTAAATGGCTTTCTCGAAACTTGTTTAATTTTATTTACGAACGTTTTTATTAGTAATAAATATTTGTAACTTACGTAACGAACTTCTATATTCATATATTTTTAATACGTATATTAGGGGGTTCGCCCCCTAGTCAATACCTTGCTCTTTAAGCGAAAGTTCGAATTTTGTTCCAATTCTTTATAAATGACCGCTTAATCACAAAGGCCGTTAATTAGAATAAATAGCTCTTATGAAAGTACTAAAAAATCTATGGGTTAAAGAGCGAGGTATTGACTAGGGGGTGAACCCAATCATATATGTAATATTTATTGTTCGTTTAAAGTTTTGATGTTGCTGCTGTTGCAGTTGAAAAACTTGTTTTTTTTATATTTAATTTCTGATCTTTTTTTAAATAATGCTGGGAAGTTCGGCGTCCCCTTCATAGCAATGTCCCTTCCCCCATGAAAATTTCCATCATGGAAAGATCCTCCCACATAACCCCCCCCCCCCCACTACCAGGAAAAATCTCCCCTGAAAACGTCTGAATACTTCCCAATAACCAACACTATATGCTAACATTGGGTAAAGTTCATAACTTTCAGCCCTCCCCCCGGGAACTTCGGGGGATTAAGTCATCCTAAAAGACATACTTATAATATTTTCGAACATGCTGAACAAAATGGCTATCTCAAAATTTTTGATCAGGTGACTTTGGGAAAAAAATGAGCGTGGGAGGGGGCCTAGTTGCCCTCCATTTTTTTGGTCACTTAAAAAGAGCACTAGAACTTTTAATTTCCATTCCAATGAGCCCTCCCACGATATTCTAGGACCACTGGGTCGATGCGATCACCCCTGAAAAAAAAAAAAACAAAAAAACAAATAAACACGCACCCGTGATCTTTCTTCTGGCAAAAAATGCAAAATTCCACATTTTTGTAGATAGGAGCTTGAAACCTCTACAGTGGAGTTCTCTGATACGCGGAATATGATGGTGTCATTTTCATTAAGGTTCTATAACTTCTAAGGGGTCTTTCCCCCTTTTTTCGAAAATCAGCCAAATTTTCTCAGGCGCGTAACTTTTGATGGGTAAGATTAAACTTGATGAAACTTATATATTTGAAATCAGCATTAAAATATGATTCTTTTGATGTATCTATTTGTATCAAAATACCGTTTTCTAGAGTTTCGGCTACCATTGAGCCGGGTCGCTCCTTACTTACAGTTCGTTACCACGAACTGTCTGATAATTTGTATTTATTAGAAGTGTGCTTTGTTTCCTTATCTTTGTTTGTTTGGTTATTAGTGTTTTTTTTTTTCTTTATTAGGCTTTTTTATTCTTTTTTTTTTTCATTACTCTGCTTGAGATTTTGTATCTTTAAAGTGGGCAATAAAACGCATTCATTCATTCATTCATTACCAAAAGTATTGTGCAATCAGGGTTAATTCTGTACGTAATTACCTTGATGATTGAGGAATTTGTCAAAGCTAAGAACAAGGGTGAATCCAGGATTTTTGTTCAGGTTGGGGGGGGAGGGGTATTTTTTCTAGCGGGATGGGTACAAAAGGGACTTTACATAACACACAAAAAAATTATATGCATTTTTGTTACTTTTTACGAGTCGTACTTTTATTGGGGGGGGGGGGGGTTCAAACCTTGTAGCCTCCCTCCTTGGAGGCGGCCAAGTCTGTGAACAAGCTTTATAATACTCTCCTTAGTGAATTATACCCGCGTTTTGCAGTGTGTTATGACAGTTTCCTTGAGCTTCTTGTCAGTTTAGAGTCGTATCTTTCTAACGACTTCTTCAATTCGAGGCAAAAATAAAAGTCGCTCGGTATTTGGTCGTGAATATGGGGTGGGTGCTCGACAGTGCCCTAGTTACACGAATATTACGAGGACGGTGTGTTCATGGATCGAAACAATCCCAGAAGTCAGCATGCATCTTCTTCGGTTTTGACTAGCTCTCTGTAGATGTTGAAAAGTTTCACAACAATAATTTTCTGTATTCTTATGATTGTTATTTTTTCTGCAATCTGTTATATTTTTTATTTAAAACAAAGAATTAGTAATTTTTGTCTCTGGCTACATAAACTCCTCAAGCAAAACACCTTTTTGTCCGAAAACCGTTGCAACCAACTTAAAATCGTTGGGAGCGAACGTTTACGCAGAGCGTATTACAAGTGCAGATTGGGATGGAGGAGAAACGCGCTGTCCTGTGTTGACCTCAGGCGGCTTGGTACTGCAGTGAATTGTTTCTAGTAGTATTACTAAGCTTGTTCTCAGATTTGAAAAGTCTGTCAATCATTATGGTATTTGAAATACCATAAAATAACGAAATATAAAATCCAATTTTAAGAATTTTAATTTGAAAATTTAATCAACAATTTTAAGGATAAAATTAATGAGTATGTCTTAAAAATTAGGAAAAAATGAGAACTTCGATTCTTAAAGAAAAAGTTTTCGCTTCCAGCAGGCGTCAAATTTAAAAAGAAAACGTGAACGAAAAACCAACAAAAAACAGCTAAAAAACATTTTGCGCCAAATAGCTTAAGAAGCTGTAACTTCCTTTTGAAACTGTTCTTTTATTTAAAAATTATCAGATTGTCAGTGTTTGAATTCTTCCGGACGAAAAGGTGACAACACTGATGAAAACTTGATTCTGCTCCGAAAAATTTCATAAAAAAAGAAAAAATTCGTAAAAAAATTTGAAAATAGCATGGATCCAGGGGGTAAAAAAGTGTTTTACTTTGATGTTAACTTTTCTACTTTACTTTTCACTTTCTTTGCTACTTTTACTACTTTACCTTCTTAAATTACTTTTCAACTTTTCTACTTATAAAAAAATTAGCCATTGTGTGTGGTTTAAAGGGGTCTTTTCTCCGTTGTATGAGAAAAGGTTTCTTCTCATATATTTTGCGGTTATCTGTTTTTATATTGTTCCGTGGACTGTTTTTTTTCTGTTTTTTGGACAGAGATAGGATAAGTGGAGGTCAGAGTCAACATTTTTGCATTTCTCTTTTCTTTCACTGGCTGCGAAGAGTCTCGTTTTTTTTTTTTCGTTGTCCTAAGTTTTCATATTTTGTGTTTCTATTTCCTCCTCGAAAAAAAACCTAATGCGTACTTATGCATTTTCCTTCCCTTACAAAACAAACAAATAAATGTTGGAAGCGAAAAACGGGTCAATGGCCAGTATTAAGGAAAAGAAGATAAATAATCAAACGAATATTTCGCCCTTTTATAACAAGGTGTCTTTAGCATTAGAAAAAAAAATAAAAGCGAAATAAAAAAATAGAAATATCTAGAATCGAAAACTAAAAGAATATGAATAAAAATATATATAAAACTAAAACAGCCAATACTATTAATACTCACGTATACAATTGCCAGCTACGTCTATGAAACCACAAAAGTAAGTGTATTTTATGTTCAAAATTTAAATTGGACATAATTATTTTGTTGAAAAATAATCCTTTGGTTACCATTTAATGCTGTCAATCTCTTTGGTTTCTTATTTATTTTATTTCCTTGGAGATTTTTGCAAGACTTTGTTTTTGAATACAAGTTCATTTTTCAAAATAATATCGTAAATACAGTCAGTATTTCAATTACCAGTATCCCTATCAATCGTTAAATCTGCAAAAATATATTTTTGAATTTATAATACTTCCATAGCCCATTGTGTGAAACCTTTATCGTTGGAAATAGCCTTTACTTCCTCGAACTTTACAAAATGATCTGGATGATAAAAAATATGTTCGTCTAAAGCTGAAGCAGAAATTTATGGATGCTTTATAAATTTGAGTGCCATCTATTGAATTCCGGTACTCAATAAAATATTCTGAAAATTGTTTTGGCGTTCGACCGATGTAAAATTTACCGCAAGAAATTCCAAAATAACTTAGAACCGAGGTTGTGAAACTTTTAAATAAATTTGATAATCAGTAACTTAAGAATAAAAGTTCCAAAAATGGCATAAACACCTGCATACAGTGCTTCCATTTCTACTATATTTTAGAGTAGACTACTTTATTTTGAATGTTTCTCCTCTAAAATTTTTAGACCTACTTTAATACTTTATTTCTACTTTAAATTTGGATTTACCACTTTTTTCCTTGCCGAGCCTATGGATTTTTGTTACGGAAATAGGAATTTTGGATGCCACGGCGGGATTTTGGCAAAAGCGATTGACAAACGTTCTAGTTTTTGTCGGACTCGCGGATAGATCGACGAAATTTGAAACAAATAACCAATGGGGAAGGACTGAAGTTTGATTTTTGGAATTGGGTGGCATCCATCAAGACGCCAAGTGGAGTGCTAAAGTTCAATAGCGTTCTTCATGTCATTCGGTTTATTTTCGGACTTCCCTGCTCAAATGTCGTTGTGGAAAGACTTTTCAGCATTCTGAAAACAGTAAAAATGAAAAGAGAGATGGGCTCGAAAACATAACTTTGGCTGCGACAATTTCTGTCAAGTATGGGATGAAGCGTAAAGGCCCCCCTATGTTTACCGAGAGTTTAAAGAAAAAATGAAGTCCGTGAAATCCGATGCGACTGCGTCCGAATGCGTCGCTTTTTTAGGCATTTGAAAAGACGATGGGGATGGTGACGACAACGCTGACTTGGGTATTAATCTTAGTATTTGGTATTTTCTCTTAAATCTTATTATTTGGTAATTCTCATTAAATTTTCCTGAATACAAATTAAAGTGCGTCTACATTCGGAATTTTCTGGAAAACTGGGAGGCAGGTAGCAGTCTACACTAGTTAAAACCGAATAATTCAAAAGATCAAAATGCAGGCGCTGTCCTTAAATCAAGCTTTATGTGATTCATTTTTGCTACTATACTTTGCTTCAAATTAACAACTCAATATAAAAAAAAAGTCAAAATAAAAATAATTCGTGAAAAAGCGACCAGTTGGATATCATTCATGTTAATCCTTCGTACCAATTCAAATAAAATGAGGGTTTTGCAAAAGTAGTAATAGAGAAGGAAAAAAAATGGCAAAAAAAAAATAAATAAAGTATATTCATATGGTCCAGAATTTGAGGTCTGGACCCGGAATCTATAAATCCAAACTGAACTTAACTAGTCGATAAATACAAAGCATTGTTTTAAACGCCAGTAAAAGATATTTTGGTACACGTAAAAGGTCTTGAGTTGCAAAATAAGTCGTCTTGAACAAACGCTATTAAAGTCAGCCTAATTGGTCTTTACTTGTAACTTGGAAAGAAGTCAGAAAATGGGGAAAGTCTGAGGGTTTTTGGTATTGAAAATAGGGATTTCTAGGGATTTTCCACCAGCCTTTAAGGGATTGAAAAAATTTTAAGTAGAAACACTTGTAATATAGCGTAAGAATCAATTTTGTTAACGTTCCTGTTCAAATAGTAAGCACAATAACATACTTACTGCCGGATTGTGTCCTACTTTAATTCTACTATTTTTTTCGCACTTAAATAATTTATTCCCGCATTAGTGGAATGGAAACACTGCTTGCATAGTTAAAACAAGATAAAGAGTTTATCATCACCAAAGCTGATAAAGGTAAACCATTGTTATAATGGACAATAGGGATTATGAGCAAAATACTTTACAAAAAAAAACTTTAAAAAAAACCATGTTTTACAAATGGACTAGAAAATGGAAAATAAATTCACCGGTAATTCTCTGAATATTTTTAATGTTGTTAACTCTTCTACTCAAACTTTAAAAAAAAAATTAAAAATTTAAACATGGTATGCATTTTGAGTCAACTATCTATTGATATCCAACTATGTAAAATACGTTTAGTTAGTAAATAACGACAGATATCTGAATTTTCATTCATGTCACCCAGTTCCTGTAAAAAAAAGGAATAGTTATATCATTGGTGGATAGGGTATACAGAATTTGTTCCCCGGAGTAGATTGATAGTAAATTATTGTATTTGAGAGACATTTTATTTTGCAACGGGTATCCTATGAAATCTATAAATGAAATAATAAAGAAAAAGACAAGTAAGCATGGAAAAAAAACAATAAAACGAAGAGTCCCAACTTCTAGACCCTGCAATTTCAAATAAGATGCTTTTGCTGTCTTTTGTCTGTCTGTCACACACACCACACACACACACACAGACACAGACAGACACACAACAGATACAACGACACAGACACACACACATTAAAACAAGAAAAACTAAAAAACTCATGAAAAATTTGTTTACATGTATTTTAGTAACGTTTTTACGGGTCGGGCAAATATTTCAGGGGGGAGGGTTCTGGAATTTTGAAAGGAGTAAACTACAGACTTCCCAAAAAAATCCGTCCATTCAAGTCCAAAAATGGGCATGAAATAGACACATGCCTTGATTTCATAAGGTCAAAAAAGTGCCTTTTACTGGGAAAACTTTTTTATTTGCAAAATTAACTTAAGACGCTTTTTGGGAAAACAAAATCATTTTCTTATTCTCCTTGGTTTTAATCCTAACCAAAAAAACTGGCATTATACGGTGAATCCTTAAATATGCCAGTTTTTGGTGAGAAACTTAAAGGTACTTTATTGAAACATAATATTGTAACTTGCTTCAAATCAATCAGGTCATTGGGTAACTTTGTAAATTCTGGGAAATATAAAACTAGGAGCATTTTGACAAGTGGAGTGTATAGTATTTCTTGCTCGTTCGGTAAATTTTACATCGGTTGAACGCAACAACAATTTGCGGAACGTTTTATCGAGAACCGAAATAAAATAGACAATGCTCTCTAATTTGTAAAGCATCCATAAATTTCTGCTTCAGCTTTAGAAGAACATATTTTTTATCATCCCGATCATTTTGTACAGTTCGAGGAAGTAAAGGCCATCCAACGATAAAGGTTTCACACAATAAGCTATGGAAGTATTAAAAATCAAAAACTTATTTTTGCAGATTTAGCAATTGATAGTATACTGGTAATTTAAACATTGATTCTATTTACGATATTATTTTTTTTTTTTTAATGAGCCTGTATTCGAAAACAAAGTCTTGCGAAATCTCATAGAGAATAAAACAAATGAAAAACCTGAAAGATTGACAGCATTAAATGGTAATCTTAAAATTATTTCGCAACAAAATAATGAAGTCCAGTTTAAATTTTGAATTTAAAATACAGTTACTTTTGTGGTTTCATAGACGTAGCTGATAATTGTATTTGTGAATATATATATGATATACAATTTGTGAATTGTATATATGATAGTTAGTCTGTTTTTTATATATATATATATATATATATATATATATATATATATATATATATATATATATATATATATATATATATATATATATATATATATATATATATATATATATATATATATATATATATATATATATATATATATATATTTATCTTATTTTAGTTCTAAATTTTAGTTGTTTTTTTTTCTCTCGTTTTTTTACGCTGAAGACGCCTTGTTTTGTGGGGGCAAAAGTTTCTCTTGTTTTTCTTCATACTGGCCATAGACCAGCTTGTCTTTTCCAGATTTATTTCTTTGTTCTGGCTGGCCAGTTCGGCTTAGATCTTTTATCTCTTAGCAAGTTCGTTTACCACTGAAAGGGTTTCTGAAATTTAGCTATAGCTTACCGCCTAACTCTTTTCTACATAGGAAAAAGTTCTTTTTAAATACCTGGTAAATATTGAAAAAAACTAAAATTGATCATATTGAAACTTCGATTATAAAAATTGATCGTATTGAACTATTTCATATTGATTGGTTAATTGGTTAAAAATATTGCTCAATGGAAAAAAATTGGGCAAAATTATTGAATTTTCTAATTACGCATGTTGAACTTCAATTACGCTGTTGAAGTTTTATTACCAGAAGAAACAATTTTTGTATTCCTTTAGTAAGATTTGGATTGTGGCCCGTTCCCTGTCTGAACTCACAAATCTGTGTGTACTTGGATAAAAGAGAATCCTACTCTGTCAAAGAAAAAACAGCTACATATAATACAAATAAATGAATGTATTTATATATTGCATCAGATAACATGTAAGAGCTATAAGAAATAGTAAATATGCATAGCCTAGAAAGCCAGTTCCTCCTGTGTTTCAATACCTGGGGCTCGGTTTTTACAGCAATTGGTCTCGGTGTGATAAAACTAGTAGGCTATTTATATCGCCTAAATTCTTTGGCCTCAGTAAACATGAAATCTTGCTCGAGAAGTTCCTGCTCTATCAACTTTCTATCTAAGTTTACCTTATGCATGACAGTATTTCTCTGTGGCGGTGACGCAGTATCCTGGGATGCCACGACGGTGTGTCAGGGGTGCAAAAACAATTAAATCAAACAGTTTGTGATAACAGACTGTAAGTAAGGAGCGACTCTGATCAATGGTAACCGAAACAAGAAAAAAAAAGTGTTGGTAGCAATAGATGTATATAATGAATTAGCTTTTTATGCTGATTCCAAATATAGGATCATTGAGTTTAGTGTTACTAATCGAAAGCTACGAGCCGGAGAAAATTTTCCTAGTTTTGAAAAAAGGGAAGAAACGCGCCCATATTGGGAGCAGAGCATATCAGACAACCCAGCGGCAGAGGTTTCAAGCTTCTAATTACAAAAACTTGCAATTTTGAATTTTTTTTTTTTTTTTTGTCAGAGCGAAGATCACAGATGCGGGTTTATTTCTTTCTATTTGTTTGTTTCCCCGGGGGATTGTATTGAATCAATTGTCTTAGAATATCGAGATAGGAGTCATTTGAACCGAAATTAAAACTTCTTGTGCCTGTTTTAAGTGGCTAAAAAGATTGGAGGGAAACCAGCCCACCCTCCCACGCCCCTTTTTCCTCAATGTCGTCCGATAAAAATTTTGATTTTTTTTAGCATAGTTGAAAGGTCCATTAAATATTAAATACTTAGGGATAGCAAGACCCCCCCCCCCCCAGAGCCCCTGGGGAAAGGGCTGTAAGTTATTAAGTTATGAAAGTTGCCGACTGTTTACGTATAATATTTGTTATTGGCAAATATACAGACATTATTTGGGGAGGGGGGTTCTGGGTTTTTTTTCCACAGGGAGAGTTTTCGTGGAGAGATAAGTTTCTGGGGAGAATTTCGGTGGGTAAATTCTACACTGTAGGAATTTCTTACATATGAAGTTCATTCTATTTGTCCTACTTTCTCTTTGTCGACTCAATTTCACATGAGGAGATGTTCCAAGAGAACTGCACCGAGGAAATTTTCTGTAGGATTGAAATTGTCTGGATGATTTTTTGAAGCGGGGGCATTTTCTGCGGGAAAATTATCCCTGGGAAAAATTTCCATGGGAGATATTCTCCATGGAGGAATTGTCCGAGGGAGCAACTTTCAGCTGGGTGGAATTTCCTGGAAAAAATTTCAAAGAAAAGGTTGATTTCCGGCAGAATTTGACAAATGATCAGAAATAAAATTCTTTTGTCAAATGTAATTATGCTAAGGAGAATTTTTCAGGTGGAATTGTTCACAAGAAGTTTTCTGGGGGAAATTTCCCGTGAGGATGCAATTAAAAGTAAGGAATTTTCTGGGGGGAGAATTTTCCATAGAGGGGGCAGCCCGGGTTCCCGGTATTATTTGAAAAACGATTAGAAATAAATTAAAAATTAAGTATTTTTTTTCAACTGAAAGTAAGGAGCAACATTAAACTTCAAACGGAAAGAAATTATTCTGTATATGATAGAGGTCATCCCCCTCCTCGATACCTTGGGCGTTACGCTAAAGTTGTACTTTTTGTACCGTTTAATTAAACAGTTTGTGTTAACGAACTGCAAGTAAGGAGCGATGCGGCTCAATAGTAACCGAAACGCTAAGAAACAGAACCTTGATAACAATAGATACATCAAAAGAATCAAATTTTGATGTTGATTAAAAATATGTGAAATTCATCAAATTTAACGAACCTGAGAATATTTGCCCAATTTTTGAAAAAAGGGGGAAAAAACCCAAAAATCAAGTGATCTTAATTAAAATCACTCCATCAGATTCAGCATACCAGAAAACCCTAATCTTTTTAATTTTTTTCAAAACATTGGAAATTTTGGTATTTAAGAAATAGGCAATATTTGCGCTTATGTATATAGGCTATATTTAGCTCTATGATTTTGCCTGGTAATATTCAGTTTCTCAGAAGCAAACTTCTCATGATCTTTATCCGTTGACTAGAGATCAATTTCGTGTATTCCAAGGACATAACAACTTGAAGCTTTACAGCTTATGTGTATAGGCTACATTTAGCTCTATGATTTTGTCTGGTAAAATTTAATATTTTTTTTTCTCAGAGGCAAACTACTCATGTTCCTCATCTGTTGACCAGGGTTCAATTTCGTACATTCCAAGGACTTTACAACTTGAAGATTTATAATCATAATTTTTCTTTTAGTGAAATAAAAAAATTTCTGTTAAACTGTAAAAAGGTAATATTTGTGTTTAGGCATATAGGCTACAACGAGTTCTATGATCCTGCTTGGTTATCATGGACAGTTTTATATATTTTGTTAATATCCAAGACAGCTTAGTGGATAGAGCCACGCGCGTGAACAATTGGGACCGAAGGTGTATCCAAGATTTTAGTGGGGGTGGGACGTACAAATAAACCTACAAAACGTATCAAAAATTTCTTATACGGATTTTTGTTACTTTTTGCAGGTCGGAGAATTATTTATTTTTTTTTTTTTGGGGGGGGGGGGGTTTGTGGGTGAGTTCAATCCCAACAGCACCCCCTCCCCCTTTCATGCAAGGAATTCTTTTGTATAAATAAGGGAAGTTATGAATTAAGTAATTGTGTTAGAGCTGCAAAGGATCTGGATTGACACATTTAATCAAAATTTTAAGATAGCCATTTCATTCGGAATAGTTGAAAAATCCAGTCACTATGCCTCCGAGCAAGCCCCCCCCCCCCCACAATCTTCTTAGATTCAAGCAAACATGGACACCACTAGGGCAGTGGTGTTGATACTATGAGGCGCGTGTGGACTAGAGTTCATTTTGGATTCAATCTATTGAGCAATTAAATGAAAAAAATAAACAAGTTTTTTCGACTGAAAGTAAGGAGCAACATTAAAACTCAAATTAAAGTTTTTAGCACTTTTAAAGAAGTTTCTTATTTTTGTAATTAAATGACCCTTTTGTTTCAGGGGTTGTTCTAAAGTAATTGAAACATAATTTAAACTTTACAAAACGTAGGTCCAGAATGTCTATTGCTTCTTCTGTCTCTGTTATTCGGGTCTGAAAAGTGTAGGGTCTGCAAAGGGGTGGGGCTAGTGGGCTACCAGAACATATATATGCACATGTATGTTTTTATAAATGTGCTTAGCCGTTTTGGCCCCAGTTGACTTAGAGTTTTCAGTAGTAGTAGTAGTATCACTGCTTCTCAGAATCAGAACTCTAGGCTAGTTTGATATGTATTTAATTCAACATCGTCAGTTTTATGCAACTGGAAAATAGGAATAAATGAAAATTTCGAAAAATAACAAAATTTAAAAAATTATAATTTTAAATCTTGCATATTTGTTTTGAGACTTAATAATATTATTTGTACTTTTGACATGATTATTTAGTAAAAAAAAAGGATAAAGATCCTCCTGAGCCATTGCTGGCACATAGGGCGTCGAGTCGACGTTTCAGTTGCTGTGTGTCTTTACAGGGACAAGTAGCAAGCTTGTCGCCCAACCTTGCTGCAGCGGGGATCGAACCCCGGTGCTCCGTATTGGCAAGCAGAGCATCATTCACTGTCTTACATCACTTCCTGTATCACTCACAGCAATTAACTGTCTTACATCACTGATATACAATATTGCAGAAATGGGACTTGGTGAATTGACAATTAAATTAGCAATTACATTTTATAATGGGTACTATTAAGTAAAAAGGTGATCCGGAATGATAAGATAAAGATAGATAAATATTAAAATTAGTATATTTTAACACCTTTCTTATGATCTCTTTCCATCCCGTTCAAGGAGGACCAGACGTGTTACACCTAACGATAATAATCGAGGATCTGTGAAGAAATATTTATTATCCCATCATCGTGGAGGATACAGCCCCACTCTAATAGAAAAAAGGTGTCTAGAACAATTCTATGATTCAGATTTTCGTAAAAATTGTAATTCATTTTTGCCAACTTAGAAAGTTGTTGTGCTGGGTGAATGAAAAATATGAAAAATGGTGAATGAATGTTATCGTTTAACAAATTTGAAATTTGTTTTTTGCTGAAATTCGTCAATGTGAAATTCGTCAGTTTGAAATTCGTGCTGTGCTACGTTAATGAAAACTACTTTTTATAGGATACAACAGCTGTAGTAAGATGAAGCAAGATGAGCAAAGTGTCTTCATGGTTACGCGGGAGAAGTACCCAAAAAAACAGAATTGTTTGCACTCGTCATTATTCGCTGATTGCAATAGCTGCAGTGAACATACAAATCAAAATAGAACAGAATTACCTGTGGAAGATGAAATCTGGATAGCATATAGAAAGCAGAAAGCTCTGTGTAATGAAGAGAAAATGCTGAAAGTTAAACAAAAATGTGAAGTAAAGTATACAGTTTTCTCACTGATTATTCAGTGTTATTATCAGTGTATATAGAGTATAGAGCCAAAGTCTAAATGAACTATTGACACGTCATGCAAAAATTGCCAAACAAGGTCCAATACTTGAATTTTCTGGAATTATACATAAAATTTATTCCAGTTATTTTTTTTTTACATAAAATTTATTCCAGTTATTTATATATTCCAGTTTCCAAAATTTATTCACGAGGCCCAAAATAGAAGTTTACACCAAAGCTGAAATAAATGTAAAAGTTTTTTGTGTTGAAAAAAATATCAACTAATAAAGTAATAGCAGCAAGAAATAACTGTACAAGCGCAAATATGATCAATAACGTATGCGAAAAAGGGGAGACCAAGAGAAAATTAGTTATAATTATAATTAATGAATAGTTATTTATATGTGGATTTGGAAGCCTGTACTATCTATATTAATCCATTTTGATTAATATAGTGTTGGATGGAACCGCGTTTATATGTCTCTATTAAAAAAAAAAAAATAGACTTTAGCTCTGGGATGGGAGATTTTACTTCCCTGGGAAGGGGGAGGATCTTTCAGGAACATGGTGGGTGGAAAATATATTTTCCTTTCATTGGTTTAACCTCGTCGGACGATGCCAAAATGGAGACTCTAATCCTTTGGTGGGTATATTTAAGAGTAGAATCAATAAAAGATAAAGAAAAATTCTAAAACATGGGAAACTAAGTAGTGGTATTTAGCAAATTGCTTTAGGAGAGGAGAAGATGAATTAGAGAAAAAATGGAATTCTGTCACCGTAAGGCCTGCTAGCGTAAAGACAACTGGCCTACTTAACCTACCAAGATAATCCCAAGCTGACATAGGCCTATTTTACGCAGATTGTATCTTCACTTTAAATGGTTGACAGAAATTGGACGGACTGAATTTTGACTTGAATGGTTGAAATGGTTTATATTATGTTCGAAATGCGAGAATCCTACCTGATGTCATGTGTTTGTGTTTCTTCCCTGTATTTCAATTTTTTAGATATAAATTTTGTTTTAGATGTTAATGTGGGAACAAAGCTTTAAAATTCACCTTTATATAATTAGGTTTCCAAGAGTTGGCGAACATTGTTTGCAGAAAAATTTAAAAAACAGTCAGAAACCCCTCAAAAGGACGTTAGTTTTGCTGTGACGTCATTTTCGATGGGTTTCAGGCCTTTAAAAACTCCTGTAAATTTGTTTTCAGAGTAACATTTAACTATTAAGGTAAATCTAAATCATAATTACTATTCCTGAATTAGCTACAAATGTTGATTTTTTCTCACTAGACAGTTGTTTTAGAGACTGGTTTTAAACTCTTGTTTAATATGGACTTTTTTTACCTTTTGGACCCCATTGAGGGCTTAAAATGGGAATTTCCCCTAGGTGCAATTGTTGAATTATGAAAGAGCATAAAAAGGCATCAAATGAAGTATTCACTTTCATCCTAGCTAAATTATGTTGTCAACTACAAATTAAACCACTTTCATTTGGTCAATCCTATGAAATCTAGGAATGTGGTTCAGTCCCGCTTATAGGAATGTGGTTCAGTCCCGCTTATAGGGCTATAATAAGAGGATGGATGAGATGGCTAGAACACGTTCTATGGATGAAGGATGATAGATTGCCAAAGACTGTTCCTGTCGGCCAACCGTCTAGGGCCAAACGAAAAGAGAGTCGTCCCCGAATGGGGTTAGAGAATGTTGTAAGGAAAGATTTAAGGGAAATGACAAACTTCTCTGGAGGATTTAAAGAGGGCTTTGAATAGATCGGAATGGAGGAGGAGCGTGCGTAGCTCTGTTGATCTCAGGTGGCTTAGTGCTGCAGTGAGTTGTTATTAGTAGCTGTTGTAGTAGATAGGATGTTTATATGGTCGTTATAAGTAGTCCCCTTCCCCCTTAAACAATTAACCTGCAATGCAGAATTTTAACCTTTCTCTTTATTTAGGTTTGGACTGTCCAAAACAATAGCTTAAGGTCATTTCAGCCATTAAATGATTGGCAAACAGGTATATCTATCCGCATTACGCTTCTTTTGAGATTATGCGACAAAATATTTTTCTTTTTCGGTTTTGGGAATAATCTAACATTATTCCCAATTGACAAACGAGTCGAAAATTCACGAGACAAAATCCAATCCTCACCTCATCCAATTTTATTCTTATTCTTTTTTTGTCATAGACAGAGAGAAACATTAATGCTGCACTTTGAGATTTTGTGTATCTAACAAGTAGGAGATTTTTTTTACAAAAATACTTGTAATTTTTAGATTTAAATGAATTTTTAATAAGATTTTTTCTTTTCTTTGAAAAAAGTATGTGTTTTAAAAGTCTAAATCTTTGTGCTTTTTTCCCAATAACCAAATTGAAATTCTTCGTTAAATAGTACAATGTTTTTCGTTGACACTTCATTTGTACGATGTTTTTCTAGATTTCCACAAATTTTGTAAAGTTTATTTTTGAAGATTTATTGAATTTTTTTCATCCTGATCCATTTAATAGGGAGAAATGGATCAGGTTTACTCTTGGCCCTGTCACTCTAATATTTTTAATTCTTGCTATTTGATTTTTAGTCATGCCAAGTTTCGTCAACCCGGGGATTGTACGAGCAAATTTTATATTTTTGTATTTATTTTTATTGATTTTTATTTTTTTAGGGTCAAATGTAACATTTTAATATGGACTAAGACACGCGACTATTCGGAAAACTGCATGAGCTATAGATAATATTTGGCCAAAATAATAAAAATGGTTTGAAAGGCCTACAGATTATATACATAGGTAGATTAATGATTGTAGGAGTGGCAAAACAGTAATGTAAAGTGAGCAATTATGTTCAGCGTCGATTCGTCAGGAGAGGAGTGTTATCTATTTTGCTATTTACTTATATATACTATATATTTATTTGCACTATATACATAATTATTATTGATGCATTAATGGATAATAGACTGAATACATTAACCATAAGCAAAAGAAAAAAAAAAAAAAACTAAAAAAAATTCCCATTGTGGTCAGGGAGCTGCATTTGAGAAAGCATTTAGAGGTCAGGGAGCTGCATTTGGAGCTGCGTTCGAGAATACATATGAGGTTGTAAATAAATTAAAGAGGTACATAAATGGAATAATATTCGATAATACCGGTTAATGAGTAATGGATTTACCTTACTATTCTTCCACCAAAGTTTTCAAGTGATTGCGCTAATTTAAAAGAGGCTCAAGAATTGATTTTTTCCTATATTTCAGGATGTGGTTGGTTTATGTACTGCAAATCTTTTAGCAAGCATGTCAACTAAGGACTTTAAAGATTTGTATGGTAAGTTTATATTGTATGGTAAGTTACCTTAGATTCTACAATCATCTTGGTTTGTCGCTCCTCTCAGGAGTGTTAATTAAGGAGGGATATTGCCCCCCCCCCTAGATTTTGACAAATACCTTTTTTAAGGTTGTTTTCAATGAGCAATTTCTTTTTGGGGGGTATTGTCATTGAAAAAATTGAAAAGAAGCAATAATGCCCCTCTGAATTTTTAAAAAAAAACATTCTGTCTCACTTGTACATTTCCATGACTTGACGCCGCTCTTTTCCCTAGCTCAGGGTCTTGGCCATTCCTCTTATTGAAGAATATGTAGTTGTTGATGTCTCTTAAGTATTATCCCTTGCTCTATTTCAGTTTATTGCAGGTTAGCTCTCTGTATTTTTCTCTTTTAAAAAAGTATTTACCAATTCTTATAAATATACCCTGTTAATACAACCCACAGTAGACAGAATATACCAGTAAGCTTATCGCAGATCATTTCTGGTCTTCGTTCTCGGTGCGAACAAAAAGCTCCTCCCAATTATTTCTGCATTAGCGGGAATGCGGGTTAGTCTGTCTCCGATTGTTTCAATGCACTTTGATGGAAACAATCGGAACAGACTAACCTGCATTCCCGCTAATCTGACTTCGCCTATGTTTATATCTGCAAAAACGTTCTCTGGAGCACTCGCACCCCGGTCCGGGTTTTTATAATGGGTGAGATAGAGAATGATCATACTGGATAATTATATGAACTGTGATACAACCAAACAAGTATTATATTTTGTTCGGGGATCATAAAAAATAGTGTGTCTCACATTCATCTATTTATGTTGATGATTGATGTGCAAAGTTCTGCTTCATGATTGCACTCTAGATGTGTCTTGCTAATCAGCTAGCTGTTATTAATCAGCAAGCTCTAACGCAAATTAGCTAGCTGAGTATTACTAATTTGTAATCTGAACTGTCGCTTGAAGGCCACTTAACTAGTGTCTGTTTAGCGTTCGTAGTTTGAAGTGGCGAGAAACATACTATCCATGGTGACAGTTGTAAAATAAAGGGCCGTTAGTACTGGTGGTTGTCTGTAGAATCAGCGGTGACCGTGTTTTAATAATCTGTAGATTTTTTTTCGTCGTGAGAACGTTTTGCTAACTGCATTAAAGAAAAGAGAATCACACGTTAAAACAATGAACCACTGTGAAACGTTTATTATTGAAGCTAGTTCATTTTGAGTTGTTTTATTCAAAAAGTAATCGTTGGCGTAACGTGTGTAAGTTTAACAGCTTCAAAAAGATGAAGGCCAAGATAATGATAGTGTGGTATCCTAGATGAAATACCAATTCTTTTAAGCCCTAATTGAATTATATCGATAACCAGTAACTAGGAAGCAATTCTGCTTTCTATTATATTTATATATTATATATAATATATATATATATATAATATTATATATAATAATATATATAGTAATTATATATAATAATAATATATCCGTAAAAATGTTGCGTGTATTTTGGCCTTGAACAGCTCAAGTTTAGAATTCCAATACATCGTGTGCGCGTCTGGGATGTTGTTTCAGATGACCGCCTAAGTAAGACTGGGGTATAGAAACAGAAGAATAGTAGTAGTAGTATTACCTTTTAAAGGTAAGAGAACAGGTTAGGTAAGACTGGTGGAAGGAGACTGATACTAATTGCCTTGAAGCTAAGGGAGAGACTAATTAGAACTGGTGTTAGAAAAAAGGAGAATTGTAGTTGTGGTAGTTATTGTTGAAGGTAAGGGGGGAAAATTTTTATTGAAGTTAGGGGTAAGGCTGATGTAAGGAATAGAGATGATTATAGTGATGATAGTCTATTGAAAATATGGGGACAGACTACGGATGACTGGGGTAAGGAGACATAGTTTTTATTGTAGGTAAGAGACTAGGCAAGAAGACATAACAGTTGTAGTAATAGGGGTACTTTTTAGGTTAAAGTTCTAGAAGGTTAAACTGGGGTATGGAAGCAGAAGGGTTGTAGCAGAGGGAGTTTTTATTGTAACCTTTTTCGAAGGAATAATACGATAGGACATACTTTAAAGCACCTTAATGATGAGCTACATGCTTCAATAGCAAAAGTGAGACTTTAGAAAATTAAAAGGTAAGATGGTTTATACCAAAAGAGGAGAATTAATGTAAGTAGAATACCTCTAAATAAAGAAATATAATTGGACACCAGGAAAAGTAAAATGTCACATTCCTCAAGGACACTGTGCCTTTGATCAATTTGCTGTAAGTATTACTATGACCTGGAAATTAAAGTTTTACCTAAATTGAAGGGCCCTGATCATACAAAAGATTGTGTTTTTATTTATTTATTTCACTACGTAATAGATAGCACCTTATTCTAAATTCCAGGCTTAAAATATTAAATATGAGATTTAATAAAAATATTAAATATGAGATATGAGATGAGATATTAAATATTAAATATGAGTTCGGTTGAAAAATTCTTTTCGTTTAGATAAGTACTTGCTTATTTGGACCACAAACCTTGCGTATATACGATTACAATCGTGTTTAGAGAGTTCATCCTTATTTACAAAGCAACGCCATCTAGTGTTATCACAGTGTTAACGATAAGAACCTAAATAGAAACATTACATTATACCGACTTTGGTCTGTTAATAGTGGACCAAAGACACGAGAATTACTTTTGCTAAAAGAGCACAACTGTTATAATTTTCGATATTTCTTTTGAATAGCCCAGGCACTACACATTCAGCTAGCCACAAAAGGGAAGTTTAGAAGAGAACGAACCTGTCTAGGCCTAGGAAGTCTTAGGCTGTATTCAAATTTATCTAGACCGCTAATCGAAATCCAATTACATAAGTTAAAATTTAGATAAACTCCAGTTCTGCTGTGGAAGGCAACACTGTCCAAAGTATGGGTAGTTTTAGTTTTTAGCCTCAAAGAAAAAGGGAGTAGGGACATATATGTGACAAACTTTTGTTTTACCGAAATTTAAATGAGAATATATCTCCTTTTCCTACTAATATGCACATTTCTGATGTCTTCTTGTTTCCCAGGATCACTGCCGCTCTTGCCCGCCTTTTCAGCGCCCATGTGTGTCATCCTTATAACAAAAGATTTGTTCGAATAACCCGGCTTTAACGCTATTAAGTGTTATTTTTCTAAAATGTTTTACTGACCATAAAATAGGTATAGCTCGCTGATTGTAGGCGAGATTGTAGGCTATTTATATGTTAAAAACGTTTTTTCTTTGAAATCCCGAGCCTTTTTCTTCTTCTTCGTGAAATTTCTCGAGAGGGAATAGGGGTAGATATTCGACGAGAGTTTTTTTGCAGAAATTTTAATGGGAACATTTTTTCTTTTCCTACTTGTATACTAATTTCTAATGTCTTCTTGTTTCCCAAGGATGATTGCCATCCTTGGCCGCGTTTTCAGCGTCCATGTGTGCCATTCTTGTGATAAAATATTTGTTCGCAGAATCCACCCAGAAAACATCTAACTTTCTGTTCGAAACTATTTTGTTGATCATCAAATAGTTATGGCTAGCTGAATCTGCAGAGTCTAGGCCATTTACGTTGGTTAAAACATTGTTTCGTGAAAATTACGTGCCTTTTTCTTCTTCTTGTTTTTCATCCCCCCAATTTAGAGCCTAAATTGTTAAACCTGAATAAATTGGGCACTTGTAAGAAGGGATTCCTCTGTGTTTTGATATGGGTTTAATAGAAGCCAAAAACTACTAGTGCCACTGACAATGCTGCGTTACATGGCAAAATTAGAATTATGCAAAAAAGCATAAATCTAGTGGAAAAATAAATTTTGATTCGCTGTTTCTATTAAACCTATATTCAATCTATATTTCAATATTAGTAAATACAACAGTATATGCTCAAGAGAACATAAAAATCTTAGAAGAAGAAAAATTTTCGTGATTTTGACGAAACAATGCTTTTGATAACACTGCTAACAATACTATAGTTAAACCCATAACCATTCATACAATCCCATACCGGTTGAACCCCAATACTATAGTTTATACTGCAGTTAAACCCATATTCAAGCGCCAAAAAATCCTGTCTTACCAGTTTGCAATGGACTTGTGTCCAATAGTTTATGCTTAAGAGGGGGCACAAGAAAGAAAGGCACGTCTTGTTGACAAACTGATGTTTTTAATAGAATAAATACGTTCTACATAGTCAGCTAGTCCTGATTACCTTATGATCAGTACTATATTTAATAAACGATTTATTGAAATCCCATTTGAAATTAGACTTAAGCTTGTTTTGAACAACTATGGTTCTGTCGTTTAACAGTATCTGTGTTGCTTGTGGTTTTTAGTTTTTAATTAAACCTACGTTCAAGCGCCAAGAATCCTCTATTACTAGTTTTCGATATACTATACTTTATTAAGCTTTATTAAGATATGAATAAATGTAGTTCATTGGAGATATTTTCAACGCGTACAATTTTTGTTTCAACTAGAACTAAAACATAGGAAAGATGGTAATATTCAGAAATGTGTTCAGAGTTGGTAGTGGGTAGTCAGCCGTACCTTAAGTTTTTCCCATATGTATTAGGATTCAAGCCTCATCAAGGATTCTACTGAAGTTGTATACGGTGATTTTCAAAACATTACACTCTTGTATCACTCAACTACTTCCAGCTTGTTTTTTCCGCTTTTTATACGTACCACGGAAGTCGACTCTCCCCACGGTTTGGGAGGCTACCCACACGATTTCGAAAAAAAGCCCATTTCGAAACCATTTAGTACAGGGAAGGTATGTTGTACCTCCGTTTCTTCAAAAATGCAACGGCAAAAAATCGCATGGAACACATTATCCAGAAAGATCCTCCCCACCTAGATTCCACCCTTCTCGAGCCCTTTCCCAGCTAAATTAACTGGTACATTAAATTAAGGTCTAACCACTAAATAAAGGCCTTAAAGTAATTAAGGTCTAAGAGCTTATGCTTAAGAGGGGCCATTAAGGGCCATTAACAGAAGAAGAAAGCGGTTCGGAACCTTTGACTAATAACTATTTTTGAATAAAGATTGTTGAAAACTTTATGATTATAATAACAAATATAATTCACATGCTACATATTAGACAAAAGTTTTATAGTTCAAAATGTTATAGTCAAAGTACGAGATTTTGTATAACGGTGAAATATTTTAACTTTGGCACTTTCTTGCATGCTAGCCGAACTACGTCGAAGCCTATGTGATTTCCTTTCATGTTCTCGCTACTGGGAGGATATCATGGGCGGAGACAGGAAATTTCCTTGGATTGCTGCTGGATTACTTGTTATACTCCTTTCTTTTGGAGTCTGTATTGCTTATTATATTGTGTGGGGTATGACTGAGTAAGTAACGGTATCTGTTAGCATGATGGCTTCCTTATTTGTTTCTTTCCTCGGTTCTATGTTCTGGCACACAAGTCAAACGGCTTCATAGCCTAGAAAAAGGCCTATAGAAATTTGTATGTCTTTCACACTAGGCTGGCGGGAATATTTAAAATCAGAATAGTATCATCTATAGAATTAGGTCCAATTTATATTTCAGAAATTATTTCTAATACCTTTGAATGGCGTATAGTCGTCCCCTTGTATGTCTTAGTTTTTTACTTATTCTACTGGGGAATTACTTTTTTTTTTTAAGTTGTAAAAACTGGATGGGTTGCCTTTAATTTTTTGTGCTGAAAAAGAAAGAAAGAAACAACAGCCAACAGTCCTGTTTTTCAAGTAATACAACTAAGCTTGCATGATTTTAATCCCCCCCCCCCCGCAAAAATAGAACTCAATTCCAAAACAAAGCAATTCCATAGGTAACAACAGCAAAACTTTCTATAAATAGTTAAAACAAATTCTCCTGATTATCCTAGCAGTAAAATCAAACAGTTCGGGGTAACGAACTGTAGGTAAGGAGCAATGCGACTAAATAGTAACCGAAATTCTAAGAAAAATAGTCTTGATAACAACGGAGATACCAAAAGAATCTAGTTTTGATGCTTATTAGGAATATATGAAATTCATCAAGTTTATTGTTATCCATCAAATATTTAATTTCTGTTTGTTTTAAGTTTTAATGTTGCTCCTTACTTTCAATTGAAAAAAACTTAATTTTTTTTTTTCACAAAAGAGGAATCCAGAACGAACACCCCTAGACATGTTTAAATTGAAGAAAATGTCTAAGTGAAGGTTGTAACAGTACGCGAAAATAGTAGGTTAGATTTTTTTTCTACTTAAAAGAAAGTAAATACTCATGTTTTTTCAACTCATACAGCCGTTTTTATAGGCTGACTAACCGTTTCTCTCTATTTTGTCTAAATTTTCAATGTAAGCATATTGCGCACGTTCGGCAAAAACAAGGCAAAACAAACGTTTTGGTTTGTACAACGTTCATGTTAAAAAACAAAAACAGTCATGTTAAACAAACGAACGTTCATGTTAAAAAAAACATGAAAGTGGAGTTGATAATCTATTTATTCATTAGTGGAAAATTGTCGAGCACAATGCTTGTCGCTTAATCGATGTATGCTTTATCAATAAATCACAGTTTAGAAAATATAGCTTAAACAGGGACAGCCTTGCGGTACTGCGTAAGTAAAAAACCATGCGCCTTCCTGCATTTATTTATTGTTTTTTTCTTTCTTCGCTTTTTCATTTTTTTTTTTTTCATTAGAAGGCATCATTATAGCTGTATTTTTTTTATTGTATTACGGCACTTCTAGTTACTAGCGGCACCATTACTGCGGTGCTTCTATGCTTTCATTGTTAAAACCTATTCCAGCAATAGATAAAGTGTTAATATAGTTTTGTCATAAAGGCTAATTGTGTAAATAACGATAACTAGGGTAATTATACTTTGCGTTCATACCTGAATGATATCTGTTTAAAAGGGATTTGTGCAGAGGTTTCTCAGATTTCAGTAATCCGATACCAGAGCTGATAGCAATTTAGAATCCACCTAGCTCAGGTCGTATTACTCGAATCATATCGCCAGGGAGAAGAGTCTTACGGGCCAAACTCAAGAAGCCGTTCGCTATCGTTAAGTATGAAAAAAGCGCTTTTTAATCAGAACAATTTAACTTTGTAGAAGTACTAATTGTAAGGATTGAGCTCTTACCACCTTTTTGGGTTGGGTTGTTTATCTAGTCAGTTATGTTTCTAGTCAGTCAGTTTGCTAGTCAATTATGTCTCACTAGTAAAGGCTGTAGTCTTGCGAGCCTTCATTTAGCTCCATTTTTTTTCTTCGATTCGCTGTAAATTGCTATTGAAAAATTTGCTCAGTTCAAAAAAAAAAAAAAAAAAAAAACAAACTCGAAAGAAAATCCAGGAATATGTAAAGCAAATAAAATAGTTAATCTATATTTGTCCCCCTTATTTGCAACCAGTTAATAGAGATGAGGGCTTGCAATCTAAAAGAGATGAGGGCTTGCTTAATTTTAGATAAAATGGCCCAATTTGGTGTTATTTTACATGTTCACCTCAATATTTGATAAAATCTGTTCAAATTAAGGGACCTTATTAGCTTAATTACCTTGTATTATCTTAATCTAACCCAGCACCTTGACCAAAAACCTTCAACTCTATACATGGTGTGGTTTGTTTTGTATAGGCGTACTGTACAATGAATGTCAAATTTCCAACTTTTAGATGAGGATCAATTATGAACGAAAGAGTTTAATTAGTGGTGTCATTTCATTTTGAGCTAAGGGGGGCTGGATATTCTCTCTGGGAATCAAGTGTCTCGAGCATTTAATAAACACATGAACTGATTTCTTCAAAGTAAATTATGGTTTCTATTACTACTACTACTAACAACTCGCTGCAGCACCAAGCCGCCTGAGGCCAACACAGCTACGCACGCTCCTCTTCCATCCCAATCTCCCTTATTACACCCACCCTAGACGGTTGGCCGAAAAAAAAAAAAAACCTTCGGCAACCTGTCATCCTTCATCCGCACAACGTACCCTAGCCACCTCAACCTTTCTTTCTTTATAGCTCTAGAGAGCGGTATTGAACCACATTTTTCGTATAACCTATTGTTTTAAATACGGTCAGTCAGCCGGGTACCCATAACAATCCTTAAGCAATTTCTCTGGAAAACATCTAGCAAATCTTCATCCGCTCTTCTGAGCGCCCATGCTTTAGAGCCATATTTGACCACTGTCATCTCTGTAGCTTCTAATATTCTAATATTGGTTTGCAGACTTATCTTCCTATTCTTCCAGAGTTTGACTGGGCGAGTGGTTGGCATGCTAGACTTGAAATCCTTTCTCCGTGAGGACGGTGGTTTGAGGCCTGGTGTAGCTGGTGATTTGGGTCAGTGGCGTGAAGGGCCTTGAAACGGAGATCAGTACCGCCGGTAGGGACTGTGAAGTCCAATACCGTGTTCTTTACCTTTGCCTTTACTGGGAATCGACAAGGTTTCATTTTCCCAAAAGTATTAACCATAGCATCTATTTCACAAGAGTCTTTTGACGAAACGTAGACACCAAGTCATCGAACCTTCCAGTCTTCCCGTAGCCTGAATCTCTTTTTACTAGCAGCCATTATTGCAGAGTAATGCAATTTTTATATTTTTAAAATTTTGGGATCCGCTACTGACATTTGTCAGTAGCTGGCAATCATCGGGAAAACATGAAGTTCAAAAGCATCTTTTGGCTTATTGGCCGAAGGGTGAATAAATTTGTCATAAGATCTGTTTCTGAGGTAAAGCGGATTATTTAAATACAAGCTTCCTTGTAGTGCCCTGCCACACTTGCTCATCGTCAACAAAGTCAAGTTGCACGTAAGCTGGAAGCCTTTAGTTGTTTAGATGAAGAATTAGAATTCTGAAAATTTTGCGAAAAAGCTCTTCAGTGAGGCTGAACTCAAAAGAAATTTCTTTTCTGTCTGCAAGGTTTTATTAAACGCTTCGTTGAGACTGGTGTGGGCTGAGTGATATCACTTTTCATCTCTTAAGAGATGTTATGGATCTCCGGGACGACTCATAGATGATGCCTCCGTCCCTAGTCCCTCAACGAAAAAAAAAGCTGCGTGGCCTTGCCATGGCAGAAGGGTGGCAACAGTTCTGTCAACCTATCCTTTGACAAATGCCTGCTAACACGCAGCAGGTGTACCGTATGTGATTAGGAATTAGATGTTTAAATCTATTCTCGTGAATCGTACTGAAACGACTGATCGTAGTAATGAACATATTACATCTACGGCATCCTTGGCAAGTGATTTGCCGGAGGCTCTGGCGACCCCGAAAAAATTTCAGCGAGCCAGCCCCGTATTTAAACGACGACAACTCAAGTGTGTAAAACTAACTTTTTTTGACGCCAAATTCGTTTCTTTTGTTGTTTGCCTCTTTCTATGTAACAATTTTGGCTAAGATTTTAAACATTTAGAGAGGAATTGCATCCATTTTCTTCTCTTTTTTTTCTTACAGGGAAGAGGCTCCAGACAGAATAGTTCCTGGAATCAAAAAAGAGATAATTCCTGAGAATTCACAAACAGAAAGAAATGGTAGATCGCATTCTCAAGGCCGTTCAAAGAGGTGAATTTAGTTAAATTTTGATTGAAATTTGGTACAGTTAAACCCTTTCAATTTCATTTTTACTCTATATATCTTTCCTTTCTCTTCCTCTATCCCTCTGTCCTTATCCCCGCTCTTCTTCTTTCTCGAATTCAACTTTCTTTGCTTAAAAAAAAAGCAAAAACAAAAAACTTCAGTATTTAAAAAGAGTCTGCCTCTTTCGCACTTTCTCGCTCTTTTTCTGTTTTTTTTTTCTTCCTCTCTCTTTCTTTCGATAATTGTTTGTTTGTTACTATTCAAGAACATTTCAATTGCTAAACTCCATCACTTTTCATTCCTTTTTAAACAAATATTGAAAGTTCAATTCTTCAGCAGCTGAAGCAACTTGCCCAGATTAAATGAGTTTTCAGCAAAATGACATTACTAAGCCAGGAACCTCACGTAAATGAATTCGCCATATCAGGAACTTATGCCGAGCCTTCGTGCCCTTTCAAGGGTCACCGTCATAGCTACTCTCTCTCTGCCTTTCCCTCTCTCTCTGCCTCTCCCTCTCTCTCCTCCTATTCAGTTGCTGCATTCCTCCTATTTAGTTGTTGTATTTGCGGCGCCAGGTACTTTTAAGTATCTGATTTACCTGCTAATCTTTTACATAGCCCCATCACGAGGTTTTAAATGACTGCTGAATCTTCTTTTGTAGAATTTGACAGATACAATTTTAGGAAAAATGTCTCCAGGGAGACCGTTCGAAATCGACCTGCAACGTCAAAAGAAGCTGTTTTCCAAGTACTCTGTTTTCTGCGTGACAACCTTAAGATAATTGGACCGGGCTCTGCCTACAGAAATCCGTCTATAGGGAGGTCTGGGTCGGGTCTTTTGTTTTTGGATGGCTAAGTGTGTCGTACTGTCGTCGGCAAAGTGATGCGAAAGTCTTGCAAAGTTGTCTCGCATGTCATTTTTGTAAATAAAGAAAAGCGTAGATCCCAGGATACCCTGGGGTATATCTGCCTTTATTAGATATTCCTAGGAAGTGAAAGCGTGAACGATCAGAAAGAAAGCTTTCGATCACTTTTAACAGACATCAATGGACACCGTACCTGTAGAGTTTCTTTAGTAGACCAAGGTCCCATACTCTGTCAAAAGGTTTTGTGATCTGTCAAAAGCTTTATCGAATGGCAATAGCCTGATGTCGTATTCTTCTGCTAAAAGTTCGATATGACTGGAAACGCTTTCGTAAAATTATTCTAAGGCAGAACAGGAAGCTGATAGGCCTACATGAGCCCACGCTCGTTGGATCACAAAGGCCCAGCTAATTTGGCGCTCTGGGACTTCGAGATAACCTGTCAGGATCCCTGGATCCTGACAGATGGTCACATCAAGACGTTACAGAATCCGAACTACTTTAGGAGCATAATGTTTCACAAGATCAAGGACAATACCGGTTCATTCAGGAAAATCGGGAACTTCTTTACTGTCGTCGTCCAGATTCTAAAATTTGGCAGACGTTTAGCAGGAGTTTCGTTGAGGATTTTCTGATAATTATGTTATATTAAAATTATTTCTTTTCATCAGTTTTGTATTATATTTTAGAATTTGTAACGAGGAACATCCAAAAGAAGGTAACTCTACTCTTCCCAGAAAGATTCGGCATCACAGGGAGGATGTAAGTGGAGATAGAGAAGACGAATTACCCGCTGCTGATGATTACAGAAGACGTTCTATGACTGATAAGTAAGAGACTTGTGTAATTTTCTTTTTTCAATATTTCTGTGCACTAATTACCCGAATATTTTGTCTGTATCGGATAAGGCATCCTTAGAATGAATAAGAATGAATTTAAAACAAAACTAGATAAAAAAGGGAGGGAAATATAAAATCAAAGAAAAATAAAAATAAAACAATCGAACCGAAAGTATACAATTGCTACTTCATCACACAAACAATGGAAGTAGAAAATAAAATCAGTATTAGTGATATTACTTAGTGATATCATTTATGTCACTGAAATATTAGCGACCATGCTTCAGAGCCATATTTGACCACTGTCATCACTGTAGCTTCTAATATTCTAATCTTGGTTTGCAAACTTATCTTCCTATTCTTCCAAATTTTTTTAACTGTGAAAAAACACCCCGAGCCTTGGCTATTCTACTTTTAACATCTTCACTGCTCCCACCATCTTTACTAATAATACTACCAACGTAAGTGAAGCTGCCCACCTGATCAATCTTTTCATTACCCAACGTCACCTTTTCATCTTCACTTATTCCTAGTCTTAGTGACTTGGTCTTCTTAACATTAATTTTCTAACCCATTCTATCACCCTGAACTCGCAAAACCTCTAAAACTTCATTCATTTTGCTCACACTTTCATCTAGGATGCTTAAATCATCAGCATAATCTAAGTCCAGGAGACTTTTCCTCCCCATTTGATTTCGTGGTCTACTTAGTGATATCACTTATGTCACTGAAATAAGTGATATTATTTAATGTAATGTTTAGTCTCCCACTCTCAGAGACCAAAGAGTCTTTGTGGGGGTATAAAGCTTTCTAATTTTTCTACGATTTGTTAAATAAATTGATTGATTGAATAGCTACTCCTGTGAACAACAACAATAAAACTTGGTGGGTGAAAAATGGTTGTTGAAGCCCACACTATTTCCTAAACAGCAAAGTTGTAAGAAAGACCAGGGGCATAGGGAATGCCTTGGGTATAGTAAAGGTCTTGGGTATAGGGACTGCCTTTGGTATAAGGAACGTCTCGGATATAGGAAATGCCTGGTTATAGGGAATGCAATATTTGCTTCAGTGTTAGTTATTCGGAGAATTGGCTCTTTTATTGTATATTCTATTTTCGTGGTTGTTCATGTAGAAGCGATTTAAACGGTCCTCTTTGTTGTTTATTTGTATTTTGCAACTGCTGATCATGGGTGAAGGGCCTATTTTTAATGGTGCTACACACACACAAAAAAAAAATGACCTAAATTCACTATTCTCTATTCTAGATTAATTTTTATTGAAAACCTACTATTACTGGCAAAAGTGGCGAACTTGTGTCTTAAAATTCCAAAACAAATCAGTACTGTCGTAATACAGTAAGTCTTAAATGCGCTAAATTAACACCGAAATGTGTATTTAATAGTCAGAAAATGCAAACAAACACTGGAAAAATACTGAAAAATTGGGTTTAAAAGTGAAGCAAAACAATGTAAAAAAATAAAAAAGGATTAAAATTATCCATAAACTCAGAATCCAAAATCTTAGTCAATTACAGAAAAAGAGAAAGAAAGAAGAAACAAAAAAGGAAAAGAAGAAATACGAAATACAAAAAAAAACATAATAAACTTAAAATATTGTCAATTGAAAACAATTGCCAATTTTGGTTTTGTTAAATCAAACAAAAATAATTAACAAATTATTAATTAATGAATGAAATGAATAAAAAAAAGTAAATAATAAAAATAATTAAATGAAGGTAACTAATAATAATTAGCTAGTTAAATAATTTAAATAATAAATACAAAATTAAAAAAAAGATTATTAATTGATTAAAGATTGAAAATAATTTTGTTAATAAATGATTTTTTTAAATATTTATGTCCTTAAATGTATTTACTTCTCATTTAAGCTATTATTTACAAAAATTGAAGTGATTCCATGTGAATAAATGTTTAATTTGTAGGTATTTGTTAAACCGCTACTTAGCAATGCAATTATGGAGGAGTCCTCTGGCTAGAGGAATGTCAATGCCATGTCTAAGGTGCCAAATCAGTGTTAGCTAATAGATAGATTTTCTTAGTTGGTAGATAGTGAATCCTTTGTCTTTTTTTTTTGTAGTAATAGAGTATGACTGTTAAGAACCGGAAGAAACAAAGACAAATAAGTAAAGTGTGAATTAACAAAAAAGAGAAATACCACAAACTAAGATTTTGAAATTTCCATTTCTAGGAAAAAAATAAATAAAAAAAAATGCTTCCAAAATTGAAACCGCACCAAAAATTGACGTTGTATGTGAGTGCAATGACTGCCAGGTATTGACAAAGAGAAAAAAAAATGTCAATAAAAAATGTCAACAAAGAGAAAGTAAAAAATGTCAATAGATGAAAAAAACGTGTAATTACACGAAAAAGTTAAAAGTGTCTATATTACAAAAGAAAAAAACACGACAAAGGATAGCCTACAATAAAAGAAAAACTTCGAATATACTAGAACAAACCAGTATCTTAGAAGAGGCCTATATGATCACAAGGATAGGGTAAATATTGAACAACAACAAAAAAAAAACATGAAGCTTGAAGAGAATATTATAACGTTTGGTAAATTTAGACCATGAATAAGAGAAAAAAAAAACGCAACAGATGAAGCAAAAAAAATACGACAAAAATTTTTTTTAAAGGAATCTTACGTAATCGAGGAAGGACAGGGGCCTGAATAATAAGCATAAATATTGGCCGAAAATAATAACATTTTAATTTACATGGGCCAGAAATATCGATAAAGCCAAATATAAAAAGAAGTGTCCTCAGTAAGTGAAAAAAAAATGACCATAAAAATGAAGGAAAAGGATTTCTATCATACGTATAGAACTGGTTTGGCTAATTTCCTGAAATTTTGCTAATGAAATTCTACCATCACTCCAACATTGAAAAAAAGCGATGATTGGCCGAAATGTCATTTTACACTGTGTGGTTTTGATGTAGATGCACAATATACACATGTAGACCCGTGATTTTTAAAATACCCGAGCGCTTTATGCTAGAACTTTAAGGAAATATATATTTTGTTTATTTTCTAATCTGAAAAGAGAAGGAAAAAAAGATATCCGCCCCAGCCGCTGCTCACTGGTTTGGCTAATTTCTCGAAATTTTGCCTTCAACCTTGACTGCTACATTTTAGACAGTTATGCTGGGTTGATATATTCAGTAATACTGGTTAGTTTTGGCTGGTAGAACTTTAAAAAAGGTCAGAGACAAATCGGATGTGAAAATACGAAAGACATTATGTGACATATCAGTCAAGAATGACATATATGTTACCTTAATTCGCATTTCGAAGCGAAATAAGGTCCACGCTGGATCTGTTCTGCTCCACGTCAATGATGGTAATTTGGAACTTCACTGTGATACGGGCCCAGTGATGTTGCATTAGTTGGCAGCTGAAGGATTGAGTGTCTCACTTATATTTCCATGGATTGTTGTTCCATTCTTTGTCAAGTCTTGACTTGATGGAGGCACTAGTGGGTGCAGTCACAGTTTTGTCTTGAAGGTTGTTCAAGTTGTTGGAAATACGCTCGGTAAAAAGTTTCGGCGCATTCTGGTCTTCACTCTTCGCTTTGCTCGCTTCTGCGAGTCTCCTCTAGTGCTGTGTTGACCTGTATGCTTCGTGAGGAGGGTGTTGTTTGGTTGACTATTATATTTGTAGGTCAGCATCATATCACATCTGTGACGTCCGAAGACCAGCATCGGTAGTTTTAGGCGCTCCAGTCTCTTATCATACGGAATATTTTGCAGACCCGTGATGCATTTGATGGCCTCTTTGAACTCCTTCAGTTATTCTGGTGTCATTCTTGTAGGAGGGTTGATATTCATTCTATTACAGTCAGGTTTGCCCCCCGACCGACTTGTTTAACAAGAATGCACGCATCCCCTTTCAATCTCGATATATTCTCAAATCTGTAATCCACTAAAACCTGTATGACAAAATTTCGACCATTTTTACAGACCAAAAAGCGGCAAGTGCACGGCTCTTTCACACCCACAAAGATTATCACACAAGGCCCACTATTAGATGCCAGAAAGGCACGGTTTTAACTCGACAGAGGTATGTAGCCATGTTCTACAAAATAGTTTTTTTGCTTCTCCTGAACATTTGGGGAAATGTCAATCAACATCTTTCGTATTTTCACAGCCGCAATATTGTGCACTAAGATGGCAACTGCTAAATACTAGCAATTCTGCTAACAAGCTACTAAACTAGTTTAAACTAGTAAAATCTAACCACAAAAATTTTCAGAAAAAAAATAATTAGAAAATGAGTTGATGCTACTTGAAATTCCAGTAAAAAAAAAAACTGTTCATAAAAACTGAGTTTCAAAAAAAAAAGAAAAAACTTCAATTTCGGCAAGAATTATGAGCCTAACTGAGTAAAACCTAGTTGAACTTCATGTAGTATTTTACTATTAGCAGTATTTAATTTTACGGGGCTTAGCTTAGTAATACATTCGAAGATGTTGAGAAAGAATTTAACCACGCTATGACCAAGGTTCGAGTGTAAAATGTAAGCGTGTATTTGTATAAATCAAGCCCGAAATATATACCTATATATCAAATCTTTTCTGATACCCATACTAGAGTATCTTCTGTCCAACTGACAGAATTTGTCCCAATGTGGTATCAGTGTCCTCAACTCGAATGTAGTGTAGTACAATTATGAAAACAAGGACTATGATCATAAAAACAAGGTCATATGATCAAATGATCAAAAATACTGTGATCATATGATGGACTATGATCATATATCAAAAATACAATTATAAAAACAAGGACTATGGGGAAAATCTCGTAAAAATAACAAAAAGAAGAAAGAAAAACGTAATGTACTTAAAGGCAAAAAACTCTAGTGTGTTTAAAAATAAAACCTAAAAATCTGGAACTCTAGCACTAAAATGATGAATAAATTCCAACTTGGTCATTAATTGTCATGGTCATCATCTTGATTGGATTCATCTTCATATTGGTCACCATCATGGTCATCAGACTGTAGGTATCAATTTTAATGAAATAATCGTCATGATACTGCATGGCTCCAAAGTATATAAGGGATGGTATATCATAGCGATTATGAAAATTGAAATGAAAGATAGATTAGCCATGTCTTGGCTGATTTGGACTGACTAATTAGTCACCCTTGGCTAGGCATGTACGCAAGATAATTTTGGCAGATAAAGGGGGAACAACTAAAAAAAAATAAACAAGAATGCCAACATTAGGTAAACTACTTGGATAATGGCTCTGGCTTACTCTGTTTTTGATTAGGATAGATAATATAATATACTAAAGTTAAGAGAAAAATCATAAACTTTCAAGGTATCGGAAGATAATACGGGACAGACTCCTCCTTACCCTTACATGTGTGCTTGTCCATTGCGATAAAACAATTCGTTGTAAGGAAACAAAAAAGTCATTGACATTATCCTTTTAACAGAATTTTGCAATTTGGCACATTCCAACATTCGAACTTTTTAATCTCTATGCTTCTTCTTAAATTTGTGTATGGATTTTTTTTGTCGGATTTTTTCGATGTATTCTTCAATTTTATAGAATCACAAATTCAGAGAAATGGCAGAGTGTTATACCACAAATTTTGAAATAAATACCCTTTTTAGTTTTTATTTCAATATTATTTTTTTTAACAAATGACACTACTAACCATTCAGTGCATCACCAAGATGCCTGAGCCCAAAAGAGATGTGCACGCTCCTCCTCCTTTCCAGTTTATCCTTCTTTATCCTTTCCTAAAGTTCTTTATCCTTCCCTAAAGTTCTAATTTTCTCTAAATCCTTTCTTACGACCTTTTCCAAATCCATTCAGGGACAACCTGCTAAATTGCAATGCGGAGGTAACCCATAATATAATAGCATGCCAGGAGAGATTATTCGGCCAAAAATAACCTACCAGAATAAATAAAACCCCGAAGAATTATCGGTTAAACAAGAATCAGTGCAATGTTATTCAATAAAAAAAAATACAGAAGAAATAAAAGAAAAGTAAATATAAGATAATAAATGGGCATAAACGTATTAATAGGTAAATAAATAATTGTATAGCATAACGAAAAAGACGACACTCAAAGATTTTTCGAAATGCTAGTCTTGGAGATATTGTTGGAGGTTGTGAAGCTTTTTTTTTTTTTTTGTTTCATTTTTAATTTTTTTTTATTTATTTATTTATTTTTTATTTAATTTTTTTTTATTTATTTATTTACTTTTTTTATATTTTTATTTGCTATCATTTAAAAATTGAAAAGGGGCAAATTTTTCCATATCTTGAGAAAAAAAAATTGAGTTTCTTTTCTGTAGTTTCTTTCAATGGTTTTCACACTTTATTTTTTAGGATACTTTTACCCTCTGTTTTTTATTTCGTTTATGACATAAACGTGTCTTAAAGACACAAACATGCACAAGGTAGATACTTTAAGCACAGCTATCTATTCTACTTTTGCAAAAACTACGCAAAAATAATTTTGCATATTTTCTAAACGAAAGTTGGGGGATTGTTGCTGGAAAATGTAAAAGTATAATGTTTCGAAGTTGCTATCATTTGCGAAATAAAAAAAAGCAATAGAAAAATAGATAGTGTGTTGATCATATGTTGTTTAGTATAATCAAATGCCAACATCTTATTTATGCTACTTCTTGTAGCTCATTAAAAATTTTCGTTATGCCAACATTCAGTTTTAGTTTTAGATATAGTTCAAAAGTTTATGAAGTTACTATATAACCTTTATATATATTATATAACCTTTATATAAGGTTAATATAAAGGTTTGGATTCAGTTTTAGATATAGTTGAACTAAATGATAAGAAAGTATTCAGTTTGTAGCGTCTGTGTTCCAATAAAATCTGTAGTATATAGACTGTAGAATTCTTTATTTTTCTTTGTATTCTTCAACTTCATCGGAAGGTCATTAAAATGGTACCAACTTCACACAATTCTTGGTCAACTTCATTAGAACTATAGTATGGAAGTTAGTAGAATAGAAAGACATCTACAGTGCCTCAAATCTAGAATTCAAAATACGACACAAGATAGCAAAAAGAGATAGAGTTGATTTTCTTTTTTTTTTTCTGTTCTTGTTCACCTTCATTAAAACTTTGTTAAAGCCGTATCAACTTCATACAAAACTTCATTGATTTCATTAGAACTGTAGTATAGAACTAGGTAGAATAGAAAGGCTTATTTTGTGCAGTCACACAAACTAATATACTGGATCATACAAATAAGACATCACCAACCTGAGTCTCACACAAATTTAATCAAAGTATATTGATTTTATTTATTTCTTTTATATTCGGTATTTTATTTTTTTCTGCAGTTCTACAGTTTTAAACACTTCTACGTAAGACGATAGTTTCATATCATTCGATGGGTGATATTCAGTTTTATCTATCTATCGATGAAATTTGCTTTGCATGTTTGTTACGTTGCAAAATACAATAGAGACTGCAAACCGGGATTTTTTTCTACTTTTAAGCAAGTTATATCATTCTCTAAAAAAAATTCTCTGCAAATCTGGCTATAATGTTTGGGAATTTTCTTATGAAGATACAAAATCAAGATCCACGGTGTGGACCCTAGACCTGAAAATTTTTGACTTGTGAAGTCAAGAATAAAATTTGAAGTGTATTTTACTGATTTGGTTTCTCAGTCTCTTATTTGGTAAATGATAAAGATCCTTCTAATAAAAGCTTTTAGGGTCTTGCCATATTCACTTGGCCTGTGATTCACACATAAAAAAAATTATTTTTTAGTTCCCAACTTGGTCGTCATAAGTCTGTTTCTTAAACTCCGCCCATTTGTAAGTTTACTTTAAAAGCTAATCGCTTCTTTTCCCTTAGCGAATTCTGTAGTTAGACTTTAGCCACTATGCCCAGGTCCCATTGTTGCAGCACTTGTGGATAAATGCGAAGAAAAAAAAATTCTATTGCCACAGTAATGGCAAATTATAAGAGCGGAAACTGGCACTATTGTCGAAAAAAAAAAAAATTCAACTTTCAAAAATTATATGGTTGAGTGATCAGATGGTATGTTCCAGAGCTGAATTATTATTAATAATGATTATTAAAAGACCTCTAAAAAGAACAATAAAAAGATAATATATTAAAAGATCATAATAAAAATAAGTAAAATAATGTATATAAAATAATCATTGAAAGATAATAATTCGACAGAACTCATTAGAAATATTTTGTTTTTATTTTCAATGGATAACAAAAAATTACAAGCAATTTAAATTACTGTAAGTGCAGTATAGACTACAACTTTAGCTCTCTTGCGTATTATAAGCATTTTAGAAGCTAAATCTGTTTTTATATTCATTTTTTGCCTAAGATAACAAAAATAATAAAATAAAAATTGTATTAGGTAATAAAAATATTGAAGATAAAATGAGATAATTAAATGGAAGAAAATAAAAATGGAAGATATTAAAAAGATAAAAAAAAATGATTTATCGTAATTGAACCGTAGTGCGTACCCAGAGGGAATACTAAAATAAAAAGACTGAGTGGATTGGGTATGGCTGACTGATCAGAGGGTATGTTCCAGAGCCCAATTATCATTAATTATGTTTATTAAAAGAATTAAAAAATAAATAAAAAGATAATACATGAAAATATTATGTAATAAAGGAAGTAATATAATAGATAAAAAAACGCTACCCGAACTCATTAGAACTTTTTGTTATTGTTTTTTTTTTCCAAGACCACGGATAACAAAAAGTTATGAGCTATTCGTATTAGTGAAAATGCAGTATGAATTGCAACGTTGGCTCTTTTGTGCGTTATAAGTATTTTAGGGGCTAAATCTGTTAATATATTTTTTTTTTTCTGAGGATAATAATAAAGCAAAAATAGAAGATAATAAAAAGACGATAGAAATAATTGATCATAATTGGTTGCCATGCACACCCAGAGGCAAGATTTAAGACATAATTTTTTTATTTTTTTTTTATTTTTTTTTTTGGAAATGACAATTTTTATCACTTTTAACCAATTGTATCGTAATTTTGGAAATGATGGAGCTTGGAACAGCAATTTCCGATCCGTATGATGAATCTGGATAAAGGTACAAAGACGTGGTCTTATTAGACAATGTTTTGGAAGAAATTTAGTATTGATACACGCTTTTCAGACAAATTTCTACACGTTGTATATTCAGTATATGTCAGGTGACACGTTGTCAAACAACGTTATGTCAAATAACACGTTGAATATCCAGTTCTATAGTACAAGTGCGACGTTAATGTTAAAGAAAAAAAAAAGCATCATTCATGGATCTTAGCAATTCTATCGATTTGTGTGAATACAATGTGACTTGGGCATTAAAAGCATGGTATCTATAATCCCCCTTTATTTTCTGGCTTCATTTTCTCTAACATTTATATCCAAATTTTTATCGCAAATAGTAAGAACAAAGTTGTATTTTTAAGTAGATTTTTCATTGATTAGTTCTGGTGAGCCTTTTTTGCATGGCCGTACGAATTTTTCACTTGTCTAATTTAAGGCCTGTTTCTTGCCTTCCCAATTGTTATCCTCGTTTCTACAACAAAATTTGTGAGCAAATAAAAGTTGTTTCCGCGAAACTGTTTTTAAACTAAGAAATTGTTAACGATTTGTGGATAAAGGGAAATGTTATAAAAGTCAAATTGTCAACTGTAAAAGATTTCAAACGGCATTTTAAACTTCAACACGACTAAAAATAAAGTTTTTCCGAGAAGAAGAAAAATTGAAGTCTTGGTAAAGCTTATTTGCATGGCCGTGCCATTTTTCATAGCTTTTTCTTAAGGCCTGTTTCTTGTCGTCCAAATTATTTCTAAAAAACAATCGTTTCTAGAAAAAATTTTGGCTCGCAGAAATACAGTTGTTAAGTACCCTTCAACACAAGTTTAAAAAAAAGTTTAACCGTGAAGAAAAAAAATGACACTAAATCAAAAATTTGGTACAGCGAGATCAATGTGTCAGTTACTTGGAGTTATTCCGTTATTCTCGACAATTAAATCAAACAGTTCGTGGTAACGAACTGTAAAGGAGCGACCCGGCTCAATAGTAACCGAAACTCTAAAAAAAACGGTATTTTGAAACCAATAGATACATCAAAAGAATCAAATTTTTTATGGTGATTTCAAATATATAAGTTTCATCAAGTTTAGTTCTACCCATAAAATTTTAAAATTTACGCGCCTGAAAAAATTTGCCTGATTTTTGAAAAAAAGGAGGAAACACCCCCTAAAAGATATAGAACCTTAATGAAAATCACACCATCAGATTCAGCGTATCAGAGAACCCTACTGTAGAGTTTCCAAGCTCTCCTATGTGGAAAAATGTGGAATTTTGTATTTTTTGCCGGAAGAAAGATCACGGATGCGCGTTTTTTTTTTTTTTTTTTTTTTTTTTTTTTTTTTTTTTTTTTTTTTTTTTTTTTTTTTTTTTTTTTTTTTAGGGGTAATCGTATTGACCCAGTGGTCCTAAAATCGTGGGAGGGCTCATTCAAACGGAAATTAAAAGTTCTAGTCCCCTTTTTAAGTGACCAAAAAAATGGAGGGCGACTAGGCCCCCTCCTACGCTCATTTTTTCCCAAAGTCACCCGATCAAATTTTGAGATAGCCATTTTGTTCAACATGGTCGAAAATATAGTAACTATGTCTTTTAGGAGGACTTAATCCCCCACAGTCCCCGGGAGAAGGGGTGAACGTTATGAACTTTACCCAATGTTTACATATAGTATTGGTTATTAGGAAGTATGCAGACGTTTTGAGGAGGGATTTTTTCTGGTAGTGGGGGGGGTCGGGGGGTTACGTTGGAGGATCTTTCCATTGAGGAAGTTTTCATGGGGGAGGGGACATTCCTATGAAGGGGGGTGCCGGATTTCCCAGCATTATTAAAAAAAAACGATCAGTAAAATTAAACAACTTTCGAGGAAGCCATTTAACCAAATAAAAGTAAAATTAATATACAAATTTTGTTTTAATTATTCATATACGGTGAGCCAAAATCAAAACCTGCATTAACCTAAAAACGTTCAAAAATTAAATAAAATTTTTTTTTTTTTTTTTACTGAGAGTAAGGAGCGACATTAAAACTTAAAACGAACAGAAATTATTCTGTATATGAAAGCAGCTGTCCCCTCCTCAACTCCTCGCTCTTTACGCTAAAGTTAGACTCTTTCTCACAATTCTATTTTTTTTAAACAATAAAAAACTTTAGCGCAAAGAGTGGGGCGTTGAGGAGGGGACAGCCCCTTTCGTATACGGAATGATTTCTGTTTGTTTTAAGTTTTAATGTCGCTCCTTACTTTCAGTTAAAAAAACTTGTTTTTTTAATTTAATAATAACAAGCAAGGAAGAGTGTGCAGGTATATGGGAAATATTCTCCCCACTCTTCCTCCAAGACAACCCTTGTGTTACCAAGAAATTCGTAAATATTGCAAAAACTTTATGCAATTTGCATTTTTAATTGTCTATTTTACTCTTCGACAAGAGAACTGAGCAAAAGTGAAACCCAACCCCTTGCCATAACAAAAATTTTGGCTTTCAGGGTATGCTCATATCTGTATGCATGGGCGATTGGCCCATACAATAGCTATGAGATGTTTAGAAAGGATATAGTGGCTAAGCTAAGGAGCTATCGTCCTGATTCTACTCCATGGCAGAGTTAATGACTACCTTGCGTCAGTTAACTGAAGATATTATCCGAGGGAAAAAAAGGGGGGGGGGGCTATCTCCGACTGATAAAATAAAAATAGGGAAGTAAATAAAATGTGCGAGATGATCAATGAAAACCTAAAAAGAGGGAGGTTATAAACATTTATTCTGTGTGGAAATGAATGAAAAAAATATCGAAACGTACGTTTAACACAACAAATATTCACATCCAGTCTAGTATTTCGATTCAAAAGCTGGAAGTCTATTTAAAATGGAAAAAAAAAACTTTCTAAAAATAACAAAATACATTAGATAAAATAAAAGAGGAACGGGGTAAATGTCCTAAAGCTTTTGCTTGTGAAACTACAATTTTGATAACTAGACATTTCTACCTGATCCAATTTCTAAATATAGAAACAAATTAACAGGCAATTGCATAATAGCCCAGGGTAAAAAAATTTGTTTTTTGGACTGACTTTCTTTAACATTTTAAATAGGATTGCTGAGCTGTGTAGAAACTTATGGGAACCGACTCAAATATCTGCTCCTAAAAGTTCTATTCGCCTAGATGTAATAAATATTTCGGTTTGGTGCAAGTCTTAGCGGAGGGGTACCAATAAATAGGGAACCTTTTTTCCAGTGGGTCTGATTTCACAGGTATCCTAAAATGAGACACACAACCCCTTTTTCTCTGGTAACTGTAATTTTCTAGGCATTTAACTCAAACTTGTTAAGCACAATTTGCGCTTGCGGATGTACACAATTTGCGGATGTACACTAGGGTGTGCGCAAGATTTCCCCGAACTCGACTATTTACGAATTTCTGTGTGCTTTTTATTCAAATTATCAGTTTTTTTCATTATTAGTTTTATCTCCCCTTTTTCCAGAAAGTGGGTGTCTACTCTACGTAGGGTTTGTACGAAAATGGTTTTTACCCAACTATTTAATTATCCACTAACATAGTCAATTAATTACCTCACTCTATAATGATAAAAAATTGATAGACGGGTGGGAAATTTTCTTGCAAAATTTAATTTTTTTTTTTTGCTTCTGTATAAGTTAATTCAAAATTTCATTGTGTTAATTTTATTATTCTTGACAGTATATTCATTTGTTGGAGGTGTTGCTTGTTCAAAGCCCCAGAAAGCTTTGGCTTGTTCAAAATTGAACAAATACACAGATACTACTCTAGTAAAAGATTTTTGTAACTAACAACATTTTGCTCTATTTCCTGGCTTAAAATTTCATACAAAAGAAATCAATCAGGTCCTTTTTTCTCTGTACTGAAACACAAAATATGACATGTTAATACAACAACGGGGACAAAATCAGGTTGTTTGAATTCCCTTTCTAATATGAGCTTAAGGAATAACGTAAGTGGCTTAAAAACATGTATCGGTGATAATTTTCCACAAAGAAATACCAGCGCAATTAAAGCGCACTTTCAGAAAAAATAAATTAAAGCAATAAACTGATTGAATTCACTTATTCAGCGTGTGAAAAGAATCTTCACTAACTCAGTCAGTTATCTAGTATTAAGTGAGAACATTATTTTTGTTAATCGTAGATATTGATGAGCAGCTCGCCTATGAAATAAGGTTTTTGCTTTTTATCGTTTTTTAATTCTGCTAATTATTGATTTTATCTGTTGTTCGTTTTTCCGCGGTTTTGTTTTTTTAAGTTCCTAATTCTCCGAATTGAGGTGTTTATTTTGTTTTTTTTTTTCCATTTGCTTTTCGCGTTGTTTGTCTTTATCTGGTTTATTTCGCTCATATTTTCGTTCAGAAAGTTGAACGCGTTTCCTTGATACTTACCCATATAGCGCTGAGGAAGCGAATTCGCTGTCCTCGCGAAATATTTGTTGGCCTGAAAAAAAATCCATTCTTTATATCATTTTTTTTATTTACTTTTTGTTGTGGTAAGCCAATTCGGTTTACAAAACTATCTTTAAAGGTAACTTTCTAAAGCGGAAGCATAGGAAAGCAGTCAATATTTTCTCTTTGGTAGCCTTCTTGTCAGAAAAGACCATTGCATTCATTGTCTTGATTGTCAAGAAGCTCCTCATTTGGTCGCAAGACCTTGTTTTGACCAAGGTTTTGTAAGACCTTGTTTTTCTTTTTAGACACAAAAATCCTCACGCTTGGTTTCTGCCCTCGGGCGTTTGTTCTGAGAAATTAGTTCAAAAGGAAAAAATTAGCCTTAGTCGTAATAGCTAATCAGATGCCTAAGAATTTGGTTACCCTGTATTTTCACCAGTAACAGCGGAGAACGGCGAGGGGTTCAATGATAATTTTGCTACATTCCTTGATTCTCACCAGAGTCGTATCCAGGAGGGGGAGTACTCGATCGGACGCCTCCCCACAACAAAAAACAAACAAAATATATGACTCGTACAAAATTAACGAAAGACAAATAAACTCTTTTGTTGCGCTTTATAAAGTTTTTATATATCCCCCCCCCCCCAACAATAATCCTAGATAAGGGCTTGCTTCTCATACTTAAAATAAACGAGTTTGATCACGGCAAAAAAAAACTTCATAATAAATAATTAGAATTTTTTCTTCTTTTTTTCGCCTCTCAAATAGTAACGCATTAGTGGTTTGACGATGAAGAAACGCGTTCTGTGCAAAATCCGTCTATTCTGAAATTTTCGCTTTATTGATCTCTTTGCCACTTTCTTTTTGAAGTCTTTGAAAATTTGTTTAATTCATGTAATAGAGCTGAATAAAAATGAGAAAAAATTTGTAGAGCGCTATGAATGAAATGAGGAGGAGGCTTTTTTAAGAAGAGGCAAATCAGAGCCTCATTTAAACACGTAGGCATGAATTTATTTTGGGGGGGAGGGGCACACAGCTTAGAAAAAAACCCAACGAAAATGGATGAGTTAAATGAAAAATATTAGAAACAAATTGTCAAATTTTTTAAATTGGGGAAGGAACAGGCCTGACCTATCTAGGAGCGTGTCTGTTCTACGTCCTTACGTATGAAATCATTGTGCTATGAATGATTTATCTCTGTTTTCAAGGTTGTCAGGTCACACCAGCTCTCTACGCACTTTAGAGCATAACGATGTATGTGATGAATCCCTATGGCCTTTTGTTGAAGAAGGATCTGACGCTGAAGACCTTAATTGTCATTAATAGTTGATTTTATAGAAGTTGTTTTCAAAATAAACATACTGTCAATTTAGCTTTGCGAATACAAAATAAGTTTGAGCTTCTATTTTGAATGATTTTGAGTAAGTCAAAGTTTCAATAGGAGTGGAATTTTGCGTCGGTAGCTGGTTACCACCTCACCACCTCACCTCATTCTCAATTCTTTCGTCTAATTTTTTCTTCTACCTTATCTAGGTCTCTAGTTCCTTAAAGTTTTTCAACTTTTTTTGCAGTAAGACCTTATATGCCCTTTTTGTCATTCAGGAATAGTTGGGCTATGGAGCTCTCGAATTTTTAGATCATATCTTGTGTCCCTAAAAACTTCCCTCGTATTAATAATTTTTTTCTTAATAAAAGTCAAAAAACTAGAGACCTAGTTTTGGCTTTCTCCGCTCACCTATAAAATTTAAGTAATGTAATCTAACACCTCTTCTGTTACTGCAGTCTAATTGTAAAAGGGGAATCGAACTGTCTCAATTGGTTAAGTGGAGATTTGCACAACCGTGGGTATCTTAAAAAATAGGTAAAATCGAGAATTGCATTTTGACGAAGAAGACCTTCATATCCAATTAAGTAATTTTGTAATAGCGGGCTCCAAATTTAGAAATAAGAAATATGGGTTAAAATCAGTAACAAAAAAAAAATAAGAATATGGGGCACCAAACAGCCTAAGTTGGAGCTTTTCTTTGAAGGCCTAGTCGTCTGTCTGGATATTAAATAAAAAAACACGTTTTTTCAAGCGCAAGTAAGAAGCATTGTTAAAAACTTAAAACGAACAGAAATTATTCAGTATATGAAAGGGGTCGTTTCTTCCTCGATACCCTGCTCTTTGCGCTAAAGTTTTTTAGTACCTTTAAAATCTTCTGATTCGAATTAAATGACCCTTGTGTTTCAAGGGTCGTTCTTAATGGGGTGGGATAAAAGCTAAAACTTTAGAGTAAAGAGCGGAGTATCGAAGAGGGGGCAATACCTTTCATATATATCTTAATAAATTTTATATATTTAGAACCATAGTCAGCGAAGTAGTACTACCTAAGTAAAAGCGAAGTACATAACCTCCTAAAGAAAAATGTAGAGCACAAATACTATCGCAGCCTTTTGAGTATACCTTTTTCAGCTTTTTAACTGCCTGGCAAATTAAGACCGGTGACACTGAGAAATCGTCGAAGGTGTCGGTAAGCATAGAAACCAGCTCTTTCTCGTAATTAGACTGCAGAACTGGATCAGGCGCTTTGAACTCGGACTCAAAGTAAGCACTCCACTGATTAACAGAAATATTAGACGTAGGCTTAGCTTCTTCAGGCTTAGACCGAAGTGACCAAATAAAGTTCGGATTCTTACTGAGCTTTTGCACAAAATTTTCTTTAGGGTTGCACGGTGGGCATCTAACACTTTATTGAACTTTCATTTAGCATGGATTCGAATCTCGTTCACTATTCCACTTCGTGGCTTCCCGCTATCATGCCAAATTTTCAGCCATAGCTTCGCCGACGTACAAGCCGCCGCTAGCTCCGGATTTCTAGACCACCCTTTCACCTGCGATCTATTACGGATACGCTTCACAGGAACTGCTACACTCTCCGCGATACTCAGAGCATGTGATATTTCTGCACAGTACATGTTTATCGGCAGACGTATTTCACTTTCACTGCAATACGAGTTTGCATTTCTCTGCAGCAGATGGAAGGGAACTTTTATTTTACTCAGGATATCGCGAGAAGTAGCCGCAAAGAGATCATTCGACACTTGTTTCCAGTCACTGTATACTCTCCATTGGGATTTGCAAGGACCCGACAACTTTGGACAGTCCAGTGTTATTGACAATGACAAAGGCAAATGGTCAGAGTATGAACCATCAGCTGCAACTTTTACTTCGTCACTCACCGGGAAGTTCGTTAACACATGGTCAAGATTTGAGACGGTGTTGGCAACACTGATAAATGTATAAGCTTTGTCCTTATCAACGACACTTAACTGATCAGGAAGGGAACCTATAACGATTTGAGTCCCTTCAGATTCGGTATTAAGTAGGTCACAGTTGAAGTCCCCTATTAATAGAACTTTTGTATTCCCAGGAATTTGAGCCTTCACGAAACGGCTTAGCTGAGTACATTTAGCCGTGAACTTGCTGTCCGAGAGGCTAGATCTATAATTAGTAGGAAGATAGACGTTTATTATCACAGTATCGCGAACTTTAACAGCGAGGAAGTGTTTACTTGATGCTAAAAGTTCAGCCTGAAGAGACTTTCTCACCAAAGTGGCTAAGCCACCAGATGGCCGACCTCTAGATTTCACACGTTCAGCTGGCCGAAGAAAACACTCGAGTGAACTGAGAACTTGAGCAGGTTAGTATTGCCCTCGGAAAGCAGGTGCTCTTGTATACAAATTACTTCATTTGTTAGGCTCATAGTATCAAGCAGAACTGTTTTCTCAAGGGCTTTCCCATTTATATTCCAAGACAGAATACTACAGATTTTGGGAGCGTGATCCATCTTTCATGTTTTTTCTGTTATCAGGACAGGCATAGTAATAATATGTACACGTAGTTGAATTGCAATTCAGGCACCGAGTAGGATTTTGACAAGGGTTCTCAGGGTAGCTTGTGTGGCCAGTTTTCTCCACAGCGGCTACAAGTTTCAGCTTCCTTACAGTCCGCCGCTATGTGCCCCACATGATGAAAACCGATAACACCTTCGAGGCAAAAAGCAGAATTCATCTAGACGGAATAGTTCGAAACCAATTTTAATCGGGTTCGTTAAGGCAGCGGAAAATACACTTTTAGAGGGGTAATACATTTTAAACGCTTGCGAATTGCCGCACTCGATTGCTTTTTCACAGTCTTTTGACAGACTTTTCAGAAGGTCCTCCGTCACGTTGCTGGGGAGACGTTTCACTATACCGATGAACTGGGAATTAACAAGTCGATTGTCAATTTTATGGGTACTTTTGAGGGCAGCCGAGACTTTTTCTGCTGCCTGCTTCGAAGAGACTGACAGTTGCCATTCCTTATTTCTCCGCCTGAGCACTGCATCCGTTAATGTTGTATCACCCGGTGCCAAGCTTGTTATAAAGTCCTTACGCTTTCCTGGATCGTCTAACTCAGGAGGCATATTCTTCACGACAACCGAGAACAGCTGTTTTTCCACATTTGACGTTTTAGGTACTGACGAGGAGGCTGTAGGCTGATTCTTGGAATCAGCAATAACTTTCAAACCATTGTTCAGAGTATCTAACTTGTGGGAAAACTATTGCAGCTCACTGTCCATTTTTCTCGTCCTTTCGTTCACTTTGGTAGTAATACAGACTGCAATTTCGTCACCACACGTGGGAACAGACTCCGGTTCGAGAATAACGAAAGTCGGAAGCTCTTTACCGTCCTTAGCACTGCGCCATATGGCTTTCGCGATATCCGTCAAGTTATCACAGTCTTTTTTGCATTCGTGTAATCGTTCGTCATATCCGAGTTCAACCTCATGGTAACTCCACAGCAGTTTTTTGGCTTCCATAATACTGGCATGATAAAAAAACTCTACTCCTTTGTTAACGAACATATCAGTCTTAATGCCCTTTGTCATGCATCTAGAGACAAAGTTTAAAACTGGATTCAGTACCAGTACAGTTTTCATTTCATTAATCTGGATTAAGTCCAAAATACATTCACCAAATTTCTTTGATAATTAATAATATTGAATTCTAGGCAGATATTTAAGGGTTGAACTATATATTAAATATTTTTCTGGTGGTTACCTTGCGAGAAAAGTAAGTGAAGCGTTGAAGGCTGTCTATTGTCCCCGCAATACAAGGGGCAAGCCCAGCGGGTACCACGGCTCTTGCTAACAACTCTCCACCCCCCCCCCCCTCTGCTTACTTTTCTTTCCCCACCTCAATTGTAGCGTAAATGCCTCTAAATATCAGATGTCCTATTTATTTAAAATCGCACTGCTTGATGGTTAATCTCCAATATTATCAGTGACAAAATTCGAATTCAGACCACTTTTACAAAATATAAATAAAAGTCCAGAAACTAGGTTAGTAGATTAAGCAGAGGTTTTATTATAGGTCAGGAACTATAATCCTTTGGCAAATATTCCGAAATCTAACTAGCTTCACTGGGATTATAATTCACTAAAAAAGCTTACTGGTTTGATAATGTTAATAAAATATCCAATTTATGACAGATACATTCACTTTGAACTCTGAATCAAGGTTTTTTTTATCGAAAAGGTGGTCGTATAAACTTCGGAGGAAGCTCATTTGATTGAAAATCAAAAGCTCTATTGCTCTTTTAAAAGAGTCGAAAGTGATTGGAGGGCAACTAGCCCCAACCACCCCCTGCCCCCCCACCCCGTACCCTCTTTTTACCAAATGTATCTGACCAAAATTTTGATCGAGAGAACCATTTCGTTCAAAATAGCCTAAATATCATATAACAATGCTTCTAGGGTCGACACGACCCACAGACTCTGGTCAGAAGGGTTTTAAGTTATGCTCTAAGCAAATAAGGTTTTAGTAGATTGCGCCTTCTGGATTCCGAAGTGGCAATGAACATCCTCCTCCAAGGTCACTTGTTGGGGTCGATTTACTCCTTCATGGTCCATATATGGGTCAAACTTGTTTATTCTGGACTGTTATCTGGAGGAGGAAGTCCCCTGGCAACTTTCCAAGGGAGAAACAATGCAATTTTACATAACCCATTTATGGGTCAACAGGGTGAGCTAAGAGGGTTAAGATCCTGTTTATCTTGAACTGTGAGACAACAGGTTTCCTGATTGTTTTACAAGCGGAGATTCCCCGTCCACACGTGCTTAACCAGTTTTATTTTGAACTGTGACATAACAGGTGTTATGAGTACTTAACAAGTGGCGAATTTCCATCCACACATGCTTACAAGCTGGACTGAATGCAATTATCAACCACATAGAGAAAAAAGAACTGAGTCATTGGAAAAGCCAAGACACTTTTAATATATAAATATTTTTTTTTTTGAATAAAATGCTTCTATATCTTGAAAGTTTTTTTTCTGGATAGATATTTAGCTGGTTATCACTCGTTTACTGCTCCCCCGTCTCTCTAGGGAGCCAATAAATGATTGTCTTAAGCGGGTATTCAGTGTGTGAAAGAATAACTTTTCTTCAGGTGTGCTACTACTAGTTAGTTATTAGTTTGTGAACAGCATTGTGAGAGTTGATAGAGCAAACATATATTCCATACGTGGTCTCGTTGTTTATACCATCTCGTGAGCTGGTCATATAAAAATTGTACTATTACAGTAGGATATGGTGACAAATGTAGATTGAGCAATCCGGATAAATTACATGAAGAGTATGCATTTCAGGTGAAGGACTGTTCAACCTGTGAAGGATATATTTGTGATTTATGCCTTCGAGGACATCGATGCTCTAAGTGTCATTATGATAAATGTGAACAGTGGGAGACTGTCTATCCAGCCGATCTAATTATAGCTTATTGACATTCCCTATAATTAGGTTTTAATATGAATCCACTTTCATATGAATAGAACTGTTTCTTTTTTAAATAAAATGTTTTCGGCTTTCTAATGAGTTCGCTACGATTTCACTTAGTCAATTCAAAACATATGGTACCATTTTCACTGTCCTTGGTACAAGTGTTTTTTTTCGTATATACAATGAACATTTCAGCCAATTTGGTCGAATTCGTTAAACAATTTTATTTTGGATATGCTCCAAGACAGAATATTGATTTTAGAAAATAAACTCAATAGCTTTTAACTTATTTTGTACATAGAGATGTACCTACATGTAAGGAAATTCAAACATTTGAGAAAATTCTGAACTAATACTTTCAGAGCCATCGTTAATCACAAATGCGTGTAATTTTTACTTAATATAACATTTTTTGTCAGTGTCGTTTTGGATCTTTACTTCACATTTAATTTTTTTTTTGTATTCGAACGTGGATTGGATGATTAGTAGATGAGAAATGTGGATTTTCCTTCATTTCTCTTCTTCCTTCTACGTCTAGTTTTGTATATCGAGATGTTTTATTGAATAGGAGGAAAAATGAATGAACCATTGTTTTTTTTTAAATTTATGTTATTTTCTTTTACTTTTTTTTCAGTGGCCTTTTTATATCTTTCTCTTTATTTTTTGTTTCATAATATAATAAAATATATAATTATTAAATTTTTCTAAAAATCGTTTAACAAAAAAAAATTAGCGGCTGAATACCGCTCTTTGCCAAATTGCCGCTACTGTTGTAGCCACAACTACTTTAAAGTGTGTTTTGACTATGCACTGAGGTTTTTAATCAATAAGTTCGTGGTAACGAACTGTGACTGAGGAGCGACCCGGCTAAATAGTAACCGAAAACTCTAAAAAAGGAATTTTGATACCAATAGATACATAAAAAAAATGTATTTTTTATGGTGATTTCAAATATATAATTTTCATCAATTTTAGGCTTTTCCATCAAAAGTTAAGAGCCTGAGAATGTTTGCCTTATTTTCGAAAAAAGGGGAAAACACCCCTAAAAATTATAGAATCTTGGTGGAAATCGTACCCATCAGATTCAGCATATCAGAGAACATTACTGTAGAGATTTCAAGCTCATATCTGCAAAAATGTGGGATTTTGTATTTTTTTGCCAAAAGAAAGATCACGGATGAGTGGTTAGTTGCTTTTTTTTCTTCCCACGGGTGATCGTATCGACCCAGTGGTCCTAGAATATTGCGAAAGAGCTCGTTCGACCGGAAATTAAAAGTTCTAGTGCCCTTTTTAAGTGACCAAAAAAATTGGAGGGCAACTAGGCCCCATCCCATGCTCTTTATCCCTAAAGTCACCGATCTAAATTTTTGAGATAGCCATTTTGTTCAGCATAGTCGGAAAATCTAAAAACTATATCTTTAGGTGTAAAATGACCCCTCAGAGTCCTCGGTGGAAGGGCTGCAATTTGTGAATTTTGCCCATTGTTTACATATATTATTTGTTATTGGGAAGTATACAGCCCTTTTTTTGAGGGGGGGGGGCGTGTGCTTGGGATGGATTTCTATGGGGAGGGAAATTTCTGGGGAGTGAATATTTCAGGGAAAATGTTACACTGGGAGGTTTTGACAGAATTACTATACGAAATTCTTTTTAGAATTTTTACATTCTCTTTGCCAGTTTTTTATGTGGAGATGTTCCGGGGGAATTATCCATGGGCTTTTTTTTCCGTGTGTTTTGTTTTCTGGGAAATAATCCCCGCGTAAGGGGGCATTTCTGATCGAGAAACCGATTAGAGATTAAAGTAATATTCAAATGAAAGAATGCTAAGGAGAATTTTTCAGGGTGAATCGATCACAAGCAATTTTACAGGGGGGGGGGATTCTCAACGAGGGATGGAACTGTCTGGAGGGAATTTGACGGGAATATGCACTTTACTTTGGATGAAATTCCACGGAGCAGTTTTCTGTGGGGGGGGGGGGGTATATTTCATAGAGGGTGAGCCAGATTTACCGGCATTATTTGAAAAACGAACAGAAATTATGGCATATATGAAGGGCTGCTCCTTCCTCAATTAAATAAAAAAAACAAGTTTTTTTAACTGAAAGTAAGGAACGACTTTAAAACTTAAAACGAACAGAAATTATTTCGCATATGAAAGGGCTGTCCCATCCTCAACGCCTCGCTCTTTACGCTAAAGTTTTTTTATTGTTTAAAGAAAATAAGAGTTGTGAGAAAGTCAAACTTTAGCGTAAAGAGCGAGGCGTTGAGGAGGGGACAGCCCTTTCATATACGGAATAATTTCTGTTCGTTTTAAGTTTAAAGTCGTTCCTTACTTTCAGTTAAAAAAAAAAAAAATTTTATTTAATTTTTGAACGTTTTTTGAATTAATGCAGGCTTTGATCTTGGCTCACCGTACATGAATAATTAAAACAAAATTTGCATATTAATTTTACTTTTATTTGGTTAAATGGCTTTCTCGAAACTTGTTTAATTTTATTTACGAACGTTTTTATTAGTAATAAATATACGTAGCTTACGAATTAACTCACGTAACGAACTTCTATATTCATATATTTTTAATACGTATATTAGGGGGCTTGCCCCTTAGTCAATACCTTGCTCTTTAAGCTAAAGTTCGAATTTTGTTCCAATTCTTTAAAAATGACCCCTTAATCACAAAGGCCGTTATTTAGAATAAATAGCTCTTATAAAAGTACTAAAACATCTTTGGCTTAAAGAGCGAGGTATTGACTAGAGGGTGAACCCAATCATTAACGTAATATTTCCTGTTCGTTTTAAGTTTTGATGTTACTCCTTATTTTCAGTTGGAAAACTTGTTTTTTTTTCATATTTGATTTCTGATCTTTTTTTAAATAATGCTGGGAAATCCGGCGCCCCCTTCATAGCAATGTCCCTTCCCCCATGAAAACTTCCTTCATGGAAAGATCTTCCCAAAACCCCCACCCACCCACCCCCCCCCTACTACCAGAAAAAAAACCCTGAAAACGTCTGTATACTTCCTAATAACCAATACTATATGTTAACATTTGGCAAAGTTCATAACTTTCAGCCCTCCCCCCGTGGACTTCGGGGGATTAAGTCATTCTAAAGGACATACTTATCATATTTTCAACTATGCTGAACAAAATGGCTATCTCAAAATTTTGATCAGGTGACTTTGGGAAAAAATGAGCGTGGGAGGGGGCCTAGTTGCCCTCCATTTTTTGGTCACTTAAAAAGGGCACTAGAACTTTTAATTTCCGTTCCAATGAGTCCTCCCACGATATTCTAGGACCACTAGGTCGATACGATCATCCCTGGGGAAAAAAAAAATAATAATAATACCAAATAAACACGCATCCGTGATCTTTCTTCTGGCAAAAAATACAAAATTCCACATTTTTGTAAATAGGAGCTTGAAACCTCTTCAGTAGGGTTCTCTGATACGCTGAATATGATGGCGTGATTTTCATTAAGATTCTATAACTTTTAGGGGGTCTTTTCCCCTTTTTTCGAAAATCAGCCAAATTTTCTCAGGCGCGTAACTTTTGATGGGTAGAACTAAACTTGATCAAAGTTATATATTTGAATTCAGCATTGAAATCTGATTCTTTTGATGTATCTATTGGTATCAAAAACCCGTTTTCTAGAGTTTCGGTTGCCATTGAGCCGGGTCGCTCCTTACAGTTCGTTACCACGAACTGTTTGATACCTTACTCTTTACACTAAAGTTTGACTGTTTACTAAAATTGAAAACACAGGCGCCGTTTAATTAGATTAGGAAGCTTTTTTAAAAGTGCTAACAGCTTTAACGTAAAGAACAAGGTATTGAGGAGGGGCAACCCGTATCGTTCGGATAAATCTGCCAAAATTAATTTGCAAATTTTGTTTTAGTTTTTCACATGCGGTGAGCCAAATTCGAACCTGCATTAGTTGAAAACCGTTCAGAAGCTAAATAAAGCTTTATTGTTTTTTAAAAGTAGAGTTGTGACAAAGAGTCAAGCTTTAGCGTAAAGAACGAGGCGTTGAAAAGGGGAAAGCCCCTTTCATATACGGAGTAATTTCTGTTCGTTTTAAGTTTTAATGTCGCTCCTTACTTTCAGTTAAAAAAAACTTTTTTTTTATTTAATACAAAACTAGAGTGAAATGAATCTATGTTCTGAGCCACATGACAAATTAATAAGAAAGTTCTTCGTCTGTCGTGACACCTTCAATAGAATGTCATTCTATTCGTGCTTCAGTTTCAACTCATATTTGTGCGCATTTACTAGTGTGTTCTTAAGAGGGATGCACCTAATCTTTTGCATGTACTTTTGATGATTTTGATTAATGTGCGCGACTTCACAAGCTTCTCCCTCATCACATGGATACCATACACATATTAGGTGCGCCACTGCGCACCTAATTATGGCAGGTGGGCCACTATGCCTAAGTCAGGAATTTAAATCGTCGAAAGGCCATAACAGTCAGTCTGTATTTCTCCGAGGTGGACAGGGTCACTGCCTCGTTCAAATCTTATCTATTTCAATTAATAAAGACAGAAAAGTTTTTTTTGGCCGAAAAGTTTATAAAAATGTATTAACTTTCAAAGATGACTACATCCCTAAAGGAAAGCTACAACTTTCTTAAAATACTTTTTTTAGACGCTGGACTAGAAACTGAAAACTCCTGAACTGCACATGGAGGTGTTTTTCATGAAAAATATTAATCCATTTTCCTAATTTTGATGACATATGTGGTTATGGTTCTCAGGAAATATCATCAGTCTTTTGTATTTTTTTTTTTTTTTGAAAATATCAGACTTTTAGATGACTTCTGTCGCCTGTTAAAATGTTCGTTTTAAAGTTTTAATGTTGCTCCTTACCTTCAGTTGAAAAAGGCTTTTGATTTTCTTTCGTTTATTTATATCTCTGATTACAGCTCTACAACGAATAGTTTCTAAATAGTTTGGCAGCGCAAGCAAAAACGTGCAAAATCCATCAGCTAATATGCTGCAGTGATTTAAAAGGCATTTTGTGACACTAGCTATTAGTCAAACCTCAAGTTCATTTCAAACTCTCCCAGATTTTGCATGAATTGGCAAGAAGTTCCAACTGGAGAAAGAGGGAATTTTCCGCCAGTCCCATTCTTTGTAAAGGAAGTATTTTGACTGCACGCATTAAGAATACGTGCAGAGGGACCAGCACCACTTGTCAAACTTACCTTAAATCACATCTTGGATTCCCAATTATCTGAACAACCCTCTTACAGTTGAAGTATGCCAAAATCAAGTAGCAGTTGTGAAGGATTTCACGTACCTCGGTTCCATTCCGTCAAGTGATGGATCAGTCGAGAGCGAAGTCAACGCAAGAATCGCTAAGACACAATAGTCAACGCAAGAATCGCCCGGCCTAGGGAGACACAATAACATTTGGCGCAACGCTTTTGTAAGCCATCTTACAAAAATGCGGATATTTAATGCATCTGTCGGCTCAGTCCCTACTATATAGCACAGAAAAACTCAGCCAGCAACGGGTATGACTTCAAGGAAGCTGGTTGTAATCCAAAGCAAAGGACTCCGAGAGATAGAGGAGCTTCGCTGGTACGAATTCTATCAGCAACACGAACCAAACTGTTCCGTTCGATGCAGATTCCATTATCCTGCAAGTTGCGAAACGTACACTGAGATGGTACGGCCATCTCCTCCGGATGTTAGAAAAAACTTTGTCCTATCACATGTGATTTCAACCACGTGGTCGCTAATTGGAAACGACCACGCGGTCGCCCAATAACGAGATGGTCCGATAGTTTAGATCATTTCCTAAGCAAGGCAAGAACTGAACATGCACCCGCGGTGGCTCACCACCGGGTTCACTGGAGAAGGATAGTCTGCTCACTCGACATTGGCGAATTAAGTCAAAAAGTAAGTCTCTCAAGATAACTAGAACTTTCCTATATTTCAAAAATGTGCAGTTACCTTCTCTTGAATGCAGATATTGTTATAATTTGGACCTTTCAATTTCAGAATTGTGTTGGTCGTATTTTCAAGCCAGAATAAAAAAGTGTTCATTTCTGCAAACTTGACTTTTTGTAGCAATCCACCTTAGCCGCTCAGTGTAATTCTTTAATTAGTTCTTTAATTAATTCTAATTAATTCTTAGGATTGTTTAATTACTACTTTAATGGTTATTTTTCTTTAGACAGCTTCAGCTGGTAAACTAATCATTTTTCTCAGATTGATTATACCTTCAAGGTAAATTTCTGTTTTTTGTGAATCTGTTCTTTAACCTGTTTTCTATGCACTGTAATTCAATATAGGCTGTTCGATATATAGTAACTTATGCCCGAGCCACATCATAGACACACTTGGCGATAAAAATCAAAATTAACGCACGACTACAGCGCCAATTACGTTCGCCGTTCGTAATTTCTCGAGTTGATTGTTCAACTTTCAAACATAATTTTCTTGACTGACCAATCAGAGTCAAGGTTTAAGGCATACTTTTCAAAACTAGAAAAGATGGAAACTTAGAACATCGTTTTTTTTTATCTGGGAGAGGAATCTGACGAAAGTTAAGAAGACTTAGTATTAGTAGAGAACAGTTGGACACAAACTACTGTTGGTGCAAAAAAAAGAAGCTCTTTAAACTGACGCTAAAATCAAGAAAATTGTCTTGACATTATTGATATTTGGCTTTCTTTATCGATAGATGTGACTGATGTGGCACTGGCGTTCATGAAACGCACTATTTCTTTTTCAGGAAAAGCAGAGAACGAACTTTAAGAGAAATACCTCGTTTCGCATAGTTTTTCAAGTTAACAAAAACATAATGCTACGCATTATGTAAAGAATAAGCTCCCCTATTTCCCATACAGTAACGTTTGACCGTATTCTACTAATAAGTTTGACCATGTTCTACTTATGTGTCACCATACGAATTATTTCTCTTTCCATATCATGATTCACTGCTCACTGACGCTTCGTTGTTTTGGAAAGAAAAAAATAATCACAAAATAATTAATTACCAGTAGTGAGTGCTGAAGCACACACAGCAAAAAAATGATTTTTTTTATTATTTGCCGTGAGGTGTAAAATTTTTGTTTCAAAAGTATGTAATTTTAATGATGATCAATAGATGGTGTTGGACCCCGTCCTAAGTTTACACTGATTATTTCGATTATTTGGACTGGGATGTTCATATGGATGTTGTCGACAAATTTAGTTCTCCCCTTACTCCCTTTACTTATACTTAAAAATAGTCCTTGAAGTACCAAGAAGAACAAAAATGAAATATGACCTCCTGAAACGAATAACTAGAAACTTGGACAATTGTTAATGTCTTTAAAAATCAGAAAGTTGATGCAAAAAACAGACCTTTGTATTTATTCTATATATGTAGGTACTCGCTTTTAGGCGGATGGCACCAAATTAAAAAAAAAAATCCTGTGTGCAAAATCAGTCAAAATAAACAAAAAATATATGGGACCATTCGGGTCCATATATTTTTTTGTTGTAATAAAAGTGTTATAAAGTTATAAAATAGCTTGTAAAAGTGTTGCTTCTCTGTGCTTGTCTTCCACGATCAACACAATCAAAAACTTCTAGTGCCCTTTTTAAGTAACCAAAAGATTGGAGGCCAATTAACCCCCCTCCCACGCTACCCAAAGACATCCGATAAAAATTTTAAGATATCCATTTGATTCAGCATAGTTAACAGGTCCAATCCTGTGTGAAAAATCAGCCTATAAACAAAATAAGCTATAAACATATGGCACCAAATAGCTTAAGAAGGTGTAGCTTCTCTTTGAAGGGGTAGTTATCTTCCACGACAGAAAAAAATGATATCTGATTTTTTTATTGAAGAAATTCGTTTTAAAATTTTAACTAATTAGTTTTAAAATGGCTTCTCTATTTTCACGTTTCAACATGGCAATACTAACACAAATGAGATAGTACCCAGAAACTTCGTAATTTTGAAAAAAAGACAAATCTTTGAAAATTGCAGTTTTCAGGTATGAATAAATCTAAAATAGATAAAGGGCGGCAAGAAATATTTGAATTTGATGTCCTTTATAATTTAAGTTTATACCCTTTTTTTATGTGTTAATTTTAGTTTTTTGGGCATATTCAGTGATGTTACTCGAATATTATTTATTTTTATCTTGGTCCTGTTTTCCGAGCTTGTCAACGGGTAACGAGCTGAAAGTAAGGAGTGAATCGGCCCAATAGTGACCAAAATTCTAAAAAACTAAATTTTGATAATAAAAAATACATAAACATAATTTAATTTTTATGCTGATTACAAACATGTAAAATTCATTAAGTTTAATGTGACCTATCAAAAGCTAAGAGCCTGAGAAAATTTGCCTGATTTTTGAAAAAGGGGGGACAAAAAGTCAAGCAATCTTAATGAAAATCACATCATCAGATTTGGCACATCAAAGAACCCCACTGTAGAGGTTTCAAGCTCCTATCTGCAAAAGTGTGGAATTTTGTATTTTTTGGCAGAAGAAAGATCACGGATGCGTGTTTTATTTGTTTGTTTTCCAAGGAGTGATCTTATTGAACTAATGGTCCTAGTAGATTGAGTGTTCAATCAAACGGATATCAAAATTTCTAGTGCCCATTTTAATGACCGAAAGATTGGAGGGCAATTAGCCCTTCCCGCTCATTTCTCCAAAGACATTCGATCAAAATTTTAAGATAGCCATTTGATTCAGCATAGTTCAAAGGTCCAACAATTATACCTTTGGTGATAACATGACCCTCCATAGTCCCTGGCAAAACGGCTGAAAGTTACGCAATTCGCCCATTGTTGACGTATAGTATTTCTTATTTGGAAATATACAGAATTCATTGTATTTTTTTTTTTGGGGGGGGGGGGGTCTGAAAGGAGGGGAGGGGAGATTTTCCAAGGGAAAATTTTTTGGTAGGGAAGAGCTTCCAGGGAAAATTTTTCAGAGGACTTTTACACGGTGGGGGGGGGGGAAGTGGATTTCCTGACACGATTTTTAAAAACAATTGTAAATTAAAAAAAGTTTTTCACCTAAGGAAAAAGTAAGGAGCAACATTAAGCCTTTTTTTTAAAACGAGCAGAAATTATTCTGTATTCAAGACCCCTCGTATACAGAAGAATTACTGATTCTTCTAAGTTTTAATGTTGCTCCTTATTTTCAGTTGAAAACACTTATTGTTGATCTAATCTCTCCAAAGATTTAGTTAGATATATTCATGTGTGTGTGGGAATTGTATGAGAACTATTTGTGAATAAAACTCCTCTTAAGTAATCAGCATTTTGCGCTGATCTTCCCTAGCGTCAATAACTTCAAACTTTATTTGCAAAC